>BSBK01006357.1:630000-1360000 GCA_027943335.1 Chamaecyparis obtusa | reverse complement strand
AGAAAATTGTAGAATCTGAAGCAGAGAGACATGGATGTGGCAACCTATACTAAGGAATTTTGTATGCTCACTATAAAGTCAGGTCATGTGGAGGATAAAAGTAAGAAGGTGGTTAGGTACTTGAATGGCCTAAGGTTCAATATTCAGGATGAAATGAGTCTAGGCACTCCTAAGATAGTGGAGGAATTTTTTCAAGTGGCATATAGGATAGAGGAGAAGTTTAAAAGGAAGAAAGATTAGTAAGGAAGGGAAAGATGAATAAATTTCATAGGAACAAGAACTATTGGTGGTAGAACTCAATCATAAAGATCACAAGGTGAATCAAGCGGGAGTCAAGAACAAGGTCATGAATCAAGAGGTGGTTTTAGGAGTAGAAGTTCCAATGGTAGAGGGAGATCTAATGGACTAGGAAGGGGATACACTACCTTCTTTGGTAGAAGCTACAATTGTAATCAGTTCGGACACCCTACTTTCAAGTGCCCGAAAAAGCAAGAATAAATCAACCATGATGGGGAAAGAAGGACCCAATATGTACAAGAAGAGAACTGCCAAAGTTTGAACTCACCCTCCCAACATGCTGCTCCTAAATTTGGTGAAATTATGATGATGAGAAGGACCCTCCTCAAATTATCTACCACTAGGGAACCGACACAAAAGAAGGATTTATTGCATATCACTTGAAAGTCTTATGGTATGGTATGTAAGATGACTGTGGATTCAAGGTCTACTAACAATCCAGTGTCTTTAGGAATGGTTGAGAAATTGAAATTGATAAGGATTCCTCATCCCACACCCTACAAGGTGTCATGGTTAAGCTAGTGTCAACAAATATTGGTGAATGCAAAATTTTGGGTGGAGTTTAGCATTGGGAGTTATAAGGACAATATCCTTTGTGACATCATCCCTATGGATTCTTGTCATTTTTTGCTAGGGAGGCCCTAACAATATGACAAAAAGGATAAGCATGATGGCCAAAAAAATTTATATGTGATAGAGAATGATGGCACTCCTTTCACTTTAAAACCTCTACAAGGTGAGGAGAAAAACAAGCAGGTTGGGTCCAGTGTTATAGTAGCACGAGAGAAGGAATTTTTGAAATCCTTGAAGGAGAAAGGGGGAAGGGATTTTCTCTAGTTGTCATACCTAAATGTAGATCAGTTTTGTCCTCAAATAAGGTAGATGCCAAACCAAGGTAATTCCAAACTTTATTGAAAAATATAAGGGAATTGTAGTAGATGAACTACCCAACTCTTTGCCTCCCATTAGGGACATCAGTCACCACATAGATATGATCCCTAGTGCCACCTTGCCAAATAATGTTGATTACAAAATGACCCCTACCCAAAATGAATAGATACGCAAACAATTGCAAGAATGATTAGATAAAGGCTCTATTAGGGAAATTCTAAGCCATTGTGAAGTCCCTATTGTGTTAGCCCCTAAGAAAAATGGTGGATGGAGGTATGTACTGATTCAAGAGTGATAAATAGGATAACAATCAAATATAGGTTTCCTATACCAAGAATGGAAGACCTAATAGATTGCCTAGGACGTTCTTGCTATTTCTCAAAGATTGAATTGAAGAGTGGGTATCATCATATCATGATAAGGGAAGGGTATGAATGGAAGTGTAATGCCCCGCTAGAGAACCCAGAAGAACTTAACCTAAACATGTGACTAAGTTTGCAGAATAATTTTATTTTTTAAAGTTAACAATCAATAACATCAAAGTTTACAATGCGGAAGCAAAGCATAGCAATACACAACTAACAAAGGTTACAACTCCAAAGGGTTCCTTGATGTAGATTACGAAAGAGTTAATTAATTAATATAAGATAAAGATATGAATCCCATGATTACATCTGAAAGATAGATACAACATCATATGCATGATTACATAAATAAAACTGGTACCTTAAGGTAACCATAATAATAAGCATCCACTACACATGTCACAGGGTGTGTAAATACAATAACTGAAAAGAAATACAACATGATAACTCTGAATATCTGATACAATGATACAAGAATAAGGAAGAACAAGAAAGAACAACTGCAACATGGATCATTCAGCCTCAGTGCACGAACGTCAGAATCTCAAATGGTAAAAGAATCACTACCAACTGACCTCCTGAACCTAAACGGTCCACTCCCACCATGCTGAGGAGATAACATCAGATCCCACTCGGATAACAAACAACAATAACAACCAAGGAAGAAGGTCCTGAAAGCTTCTAATTCAAAGATACCACAAGTACAATAAGGTATAACATACTCTACCAGAGGCAAATAGAACACGTAGGAAACCTAAGATGTATACAGAAAGTGTCATCACACAAGCCATCTCTAGGGTTATCCTGGTAGTCCCTTCGGACCCTGGCACCCTAGTGAATCTATGTGGTTATAGTAACCTCTCGTGTAGACAAGGTACTACCTATACCATATCCAGTCCATAAAGGCGGCAAGCATCATCTCAACTCCCATCCTAGTCCAACTCAATCGGGAACTCAGGCATGGGCGAGGCACACAATATCTTTTTAGGTTCATTTTAGATTCTCAATGTTCATTAATTATCACTTATTAAACCACTTGTAATGGGATCTCATGGTAGCCACTTCTGGGTTCCGGCACCAATTCACAAGCCACTTCCTGATATACACTCAGATGACCTACCCTAGGGTTTCACAAAATTAAGCCTAATCTCTGAGTTATCACAACTCAAGAATCTTCATAACTAGATTCAACATGCATGACTAGAAACCACTAGGATCAAACCTACCTAGGGTTAGAACAACTCATGCACTCTAACTACGCATGTATGGCAAACAACACGGTAAAAGATAACTACAACCCCTAAAAAATCAATACAAGTCAAAATGACCAAGGGCATCAAAAGTCTTCATATAAAACATGAACGTTAAAGATTGCATCACTAAAATCTCACACGGGTATAAACAATTCCATATTGACAAAAGATCTTATTTCAACCTTATACTTTAATCAAATACAATCTTAAGCATTATGAAATTTATCTAACTTTCAAATACAACTAGCAATTTAGATGTTCCAATTAATACATAATTCACCCAATAAAATTTAAAATCAAACTAAGTAAAAAAAATATTAATAGTCCAATCTAAATTACATAATGTCCAAACCAAAGATTCACAATTATTAACCCCATATATTCATTCTATAACATAAGAATTAAACTATAGATTAAACTAACTTTATTAAAGAATTAACATTTAATATTGAATAAAATTAATTAATTACTAAAATAAAATTATTTAAATAATAATTAAATAAATAACAAAAATTTAAATAACAAAAATTAAAAACCAAACTAAATTACAAATTTATTTAATAACAAAAAACAAAATTTAGCAAAACATATTATAAGTTGAATTTTTTTTTTTAAAAACAAAGAATAAAATAGGGGGGGTACCCGTGGGTCCCCACACCCCTAACAGACACACTATCCACCCTGACGCATGTCCTTCCACCGGTGACAGTACCTTTGGCACTGCCGCTCGGCAATCCCCTTGGGAACTATCGTGTGTCAGTACCAGCAGGTACTGCGCACAATAGTAACCGAGGGCCCGCCAAGGTAAGGGGGGTATTTCAAAGCCCCAAAAACATTTAAATGTTTTTTTTAATTAATTATATAATTCCAAAAATGACAATAACTTTGAAATAAATAAAAATCTCCTATATATATATATATATATTTATTTATTTATTTATTTATTTATTTATTTATTTATTTTTAATTAGGAACCATTACTTTATTTAATCCAGCCCCAATTAAATTTTTTTACAAAGATCAAAACCTTAGCCTAATTGGGATTTTTAAAGCTTTTTCTATAGATTCCTTAGAACCATCAAATTGCAAAACAAAACGGCGAGACTATTCTAATTAAATTGCAATAAGCATGCAAAACTTTCCAAAACATTCAACTCCAATAGGCACGAGGAAGACACGCTTTACAAATTCCTATAGGAGTCTGAAAAAGAATAATCATAATAGAATAAAAAACCTACCTCAATTCAATTGCACAGAATTGACGATGTCCAGAATGAAGAAATAAAACCCGAGCTTTTCGAAGAGCACTTTCTCCAAATCTCTCTTCCAATTTCTATCACAAAACTGTCTCCAAAATTCCTCCTCCAAAACCTGTGTACCCAAATAATGGCCAAAACTCCTAATACATAAAGGAATCTCCTTTCTCATGCATGAATTTGAACTCAACTCCAAGAGGGCTTTGCATGAAGATGAATTTTAGTTCACAATTCAGTCTCAGTTGAACTGAAGTCTCCTTTCCACTTTGACTTTAGTTGAAAACACATAACCAAACTTTAACTTGAATAATTAATTCAATTCCATTCAATTATGAATGTGCAACATAATGCATTCAATTAATTAATAATTAGAACATTTAGTTTAACATAATTAACACATGCCAAAATAACCCTCAATTTCAATAAATATATTTTAATTGCACAAGGGTTAAATTCATGATTTAACTATTTCAAAGGTGAGGATATTTAATTAATTCATATTAATTAAATATTTCAACCACACTCAAATTAGCATATAATTAATTCCCAATTAACTAATGCATCAACTATATAATATAAAAATAATAATTAAACTAAATAAATATACTTATTTAATTACCATTTAAATACTATACCACAGCTAAAAATACAATGATCTAAAAATAGAAATCACACCAAATGCCACAAATCAAAAAATTGAAAAGACCTAAGAACCAACATTCAAACTCAAGACTAAGGTGTAAACTCTTGCCAATTGGACGAGTTTAGAAGCATGGAAACACAAAATTTTGTCCCCTACTTTAGGACAATAATTGGCTTAGGTTAGGATTTGGAACTGAATATTATCTCCCCTCTTTTACCATTGAGATTAAGGATAGGGCACGCTCATCCTGAAAATTCAAGGAAGTCGATGCCCGGTACCTGTGAACCTGCATAAGAGACAAGCATGTACATATATATAGAAATATAACAGATAATGGCGGGGATCGGCCGATCATGTGGATCTCGCAAGAAAGTAACTATGACTCCGTCCCTCAACCACATCAGGTACATCAAACAAAAATGTAAAACAAACACATCAACCATACACATGCAAGTATGGGGTTAGTAAAATCATAATTTTCAATGATTCCCTAACATATATTCTATCATCCTAAAGTAATCAAATCATTTATAAAATCAGACCAGGGGCGAGGTACTACATCCACCCCCCCTAGAATTAGGCTTACTCTTGGAAGCCTACAAAAGATGAGGATACATATCCACCAAACACAAAGCATTTATTAAAGATAAAGCATGACATTTGAAAGCAAGTCATAACATAATAACATAATATACAATAATTAGGAACATTACAATATCTAGTTAGGAACAACTGAAAATCACATATTGATCAATAATTCATTAACAATTTGAAAAATAAATGTAAACCTTTATTCATACATCATCATAGAAAACATATAGGATAGATTGCATAAAGAACACATTCATATTTATAAAAAATAATGAGTTGAGAAGTTCATGAAAAATTATCTAGTTAATGCAACACTTATGCAATCATAAAGAATACACAATGATACTAATATCACACATCACATATAGCATCATCTCTGCGATGTCCTCCCTTATACATACTATCAGGGATTCATGATGAACATGATAGAAACAATACTTATCATAGAACAATGCCAACATTATCAAACATTCGGAGTAGCCACCATAAAACTCAAAAGGAAAAACCCAAGTGGGGGAATCGTAAGTCCAACATTAAATCATAAGAGCACTCAATTGTTCAACAATAAATTAACTGTAACTAACGTCACAAGATAGATAATGAAAAGAGAGTTAGGTGACTAATCCAATCATAAGAAAGTTAAAAAATTTCAATGCTAGCCCATAAACATCACGAACAATTTCATAAATCAACCAAAAATAAATCATCAATCATAACACATCCACATAACAAGGTGACTAGTAGTAGCCACACTCTAGGGAGTAATCACTTCATGACATTCAAGGGTATTTCACCCTAGATGCATTAGAGAAGGTAACCATACACAGTAAACAATCAAATACCTCTGACAATCACTAGGCTAGTGATATCTCAAAGACATTTAGGAGAAGCAGAACATAAATGTTTAGATGTAGTTTAATGGTTATCAAAACACAAAAGGGTTATATGTCTATGTTTGGTTTCAAGTTTAACAGTCAAGACATCTAATGGGCACACAACTTCCCAGAGTTCCTAGTGTAGAACCCGGTGCTCTGATACCAAGTGTAATGCCCCACCAGGGAACCCAGAAGAACTTAACCTAAACATGCGATTAAGTTTGTAGAATAATTTTTTTTTTAAAAGTTAACAATCAATAACATCAAAGTTTACAATGCGGAAGCAAAGCATAGCAATACACAACTAACAAAGGTTACAACTCCAAAGGGTTCCTTGATGTAGATTACGAAAGAGTTAATTAATTAATATAAGATAAAGATATGAATCCCATGATTACATCTGAAAGATAGATACAACATCATATGCATGATTACATAAATACAACTGGTACCTTAAGGTAACCATAATAATAAGCATCCACTGCACATGTCACAGGGTATGTAAATACAATAACTGAAAAGAAATACAACATGATAACTCTGAATATCTGATACAATGATACAAGAATAAGGAAGAACAAGAAAGAACAACTGCACCATGGATCATTTAGCCTCGATGCACAAATGTCAGAATCTCAAATGGTAAAAGAATGACTACCACCCGACCTCGTGAACCTAAATGGTCCACTCCCACCGTGCTGAGGAGATAACATTAGATCCCACTCGGATAACAAACAACAACAACAACCAAGGAAGAAGGTCCTGAAAGTTTCTAACTCAAAGATACCACAAGTACAACAAGGTATAACATACTCTACCAGAGGCAAACAAAACACGTAGGAAACCTAAGATGTATACAGAAAGTGTCATCACACAAGCCATCTCTGGGGTTATCCTGGTAGTCCCTTCAGACCTCGACGCCCTAGTGACTCTATGTGGTTATAGTAACCTCTCATGTAGACAAGGTACTACCTATCCCATATCCAGTCCATAAAGGTGGCAAGCATCATCTCAACTCCCATCCTAGTCAAACTCAATCGGTAACTTAGGCATGGGGGAGGCACACAATATCTTCTTAGGTTCATTTTAGATTCCCAATGTTTATTAATTATCACCTATTAAACAACTTGTAATGGGATCTCCTGGTAGCCACTTCCAGGCTTCGGCACCAATTCACAAGCCACTTCCTGATATACACTCAGATGACCTACCCTAGGGTTTCACAAAATCAAGCCTAATCTCTGAGTTAACACAACTCAGGAATCTTCATAACTAGATTCAACATGCATGACTAAAAACCACTAGGATCAAACCCACCTAGGGTTAGAACAACTCATGCACTCTAACTATGCATGTATGGCAAACAACATGGTAAAAGATAACTACAACCCCTAAAAAATCAATACAAGTCAAAATGACCAAGGGCATCAAAAGTCTTCATATAAAACATGAACGTTAAAGATTGCATCACTAAAATCTCACACAAGAATAAACAATTCCATATTGACAAAAGATCCTATTTCAACCTTATACTTTAATCAAATACAATCTTAAGCATTATGAAATTTATCTAACTTTCAAATACAACTAGCAATTTACATGTTCCAATTAATACATAATTCGCCCAATAAAATTTAAAATCAAACTAAGTAAAAAAAATATTAATAGTCCAATCTAAATTACTTAATGTCCAAACCAAAGATTCACAATTATTAACCCCATAAATTCATTCTATAACATAAGAATTAAACTATAGATTAAACTAACTTTATTAAAGAATTAACATTTAATATTGAATAAAATTAATTAATTACTAAAATGAAATTATTTAAATAATAAATAAATAAAAAACAAAAATTTAAATAACAAAAATTAAAAACCAAACTAAATTACAAATTTATTTAATAACAAAAAAACAAAATTTAGCAAAACATATTATAAGTTGAATTTTTTTAAAAAAAAATAAAGAATAAAATAGGGGGATACCCGCGGGTTCCCACACCCCTAACAAACACACTATCCACCCTGATGCATGTCCTTCCGCCGGTGACAATGCCTCTGGTACTACCGCTCGGCAGTCCCCTCGGGGAGTGTCGTGCGTTAATACCAACAGGTACTGTGCACAGCAGTAACCGAGGGCCCGCCAAGGTAAGGGGGGTATTTCAAAGCCCCAAAAACATTTAAATGTTTTTTTTATTAATTATATAATTCCAAAAATGACACTAACTTTGAAATAAACAAAAATCTCCTCAATAAATATATATATATATATATATATATATATATATATATATATATATATATATATATATAATTAGGAACCATTACTTTATTTAATCCAGCCCTAATTAAATTTTTTACAAAGATCAAAACCTTAGCCTAATTGGGATTTTTAAAGCTTTTTCTACAGATTCCTCAGAACCATCAAATTGCAAAATAGAAAGGCGAGACTATTCTAATTAAATTGCAATAAGCATACAAAACTTTCCAAAACATTCAACTCCAACAGGCACGAGGAAGACACGCTTTACAAATTGCTACAGGAGTTTGAAAAAGAATAATCATAATACATTAAAAAACTTACCTCAATTCATTTGCACAGAATTGACGATGTCCAGAACGAAGAAATAAAACCCAAGCTTTTCAAAGAGCACTTTCTCCAAATTTGTCTTCCAATTTCTGTCACAAAACTGTCTCCAAAATTCCTCCTCCAAAACCTATGTACCCGAATAATGGCCAAAATTCCCAATACATAAAGGAATATCCTTTCTCATGCATGAATTTGAACTCAACTCCAAGAGGGCTTTGCATGAAGATGAATTTTAGTGTACAGTTCAGTCTCAGTTGAACTGAAGTCTCCTTTCCACTTTGACTTTAGTTGAAAGCACATAACCAAACTTTGACTTGAATCATTAATTCAATTCCATTCAATTATGAATGTGCAACATAATGCATTCAATTAATTAATAATTAGAACATTTAGTTTAACATAATTAACACATGCCAAAATAACCCTCAATTTAAATAAATATATTTTAATTGCACAAGGGTTAAATTCATGATTTAAATATTTCAAAGGTGAGGATATTTAATTAATTCATATTAATTAAATATTTCAACCACACTCAAATTAGCATATAATTAATTCCCAATTAACTAATGCATCAACTATATAATATAAAAATAATAATTAAACTAAATAAATATATTTATTTAATTACCATTTAAATACTATACCACAGCTAAAAATACAATGATCTAAAAATAGAAATCACACCAAATGCCACAAATCAAAGAATCGAAAAGACCTAAGAACCCACATTCGAACTCAGGACTAAGGTGGAAACTCTTGCCAATTGGATGAGTTTAAAAGGGTGGAAACACATAATCTTGTCCCCTACTTTAAGACAATAATTGGCTTAGGTTAGGATTTGGAACTAAATATTATCTCCCCTCTTTTACCATTGAGATTAGCGATAGGGCACGCTCATCCTGACAATTTAGAGAAGTCCATGCCCGGTACCTGCGAACCTGCATAAGAGACAAGCATGTACATATATATAGAAATATAATAGACAATGGAGGGGATCGGCATATCATGTGGATCTTGCAAGCAAGTAACTACGACTCCGTCCCTCGACCACATCAGGCACATCAAATAGAAATGTAAAACAAACACATCAACCATACACATGCAAGTATGGGGTCAGTAAAATCATAAGTTTCAATGATTCCCTAAAATATATTCTATCATCCTAAAGTAATCAAATCATTTATAAAATTGAACCGGGGGCAAGTTACTACATCCACCCCCCCTAGAATTACGCTTACTCCTGGAAGCCTACAACAGATGAGGATACATATCCCCCAAACACAAAGCATTTACTAAAGATAAAACATGACATTTGAAAGCAAGTCATAACATAAGAACATAATATACAATCATTAGGAACATTACAATATCTAGTTAGGAACAACCGAAAATCACATATTGATCAATAATTCATTAACAATTTGAAAAATAAATCTAAACCTTTATTCATACATCATCATAGAAAACATATAGGATAGATTGCATAAAGAACACATTCATATTTATAACAAATAATGAGTTGAGAATTTCATGAAAAATTATCTAGTTAATGCAACACTTATGCAATCATAAAGAATACACAATGATACTAATATCACACATCACATATAGCACCATCTTTGTGATGTCCTCCCTTTATACATACTATCAGGGGTTCATGATGAACATGATAGAAACAATACTTATTACCAAACATTCGGAGTAGCCACCATAAAACTCAAAAGGAAAAACCCAAATGGGGGAATTGTAAGTCCAACATTAAATCATAAGAGCGCTCAATTGTTCAACAATAAATTAACTGTGATTAATGTCACAAGATAGATAATGAAAAAGAGTTAGGTGACTAATCCAATTATAAGAAATTTCAAAAATTTCAATGCTAGCCCATAAACATCACGAACAATTTCATAAATCAACCAAAAATAAATCATCAATTATAACACATCCACATAACAAGGTGACTAGTAGTAGCCACACTCTAGGGAGTAATCACTTCATGACATTCAAGGGTATTTCACCCTAGATGCATTAGAGAAGGTAACCATACACAGTAAACAATCAAACACCTCTGACAATCACTAGGCTAGTGATATCTCAAAGACATTTAGGAGAAGCAGAACATAAATGTTTAGATGTAGTTTAATGGTTATCAAAACACAAAAGGGTTATATGTCTATGTTTGGTTTCAAGTTTAACAGTCTAGACATCTAATGGGCACACAACTTCCTAGACTTCCCAGTGTAGAACCCGGTGCTCTGATACCAAGTGTAATGCCCCGCCAAGGAACCTAGAAGAACTTAACCTAAACATGTGACTAAGTTTGCAGAATAATTTATTTTTTTAAAGTTAACAATCAATAACATCAAAGTTTACAATGCAGAAGCAAATCATAGCAATACACAACTAACAAAGGTTACAACTCCAAAGGGTTCCTTGACGTAGATTACGAAAGAGTTAATTAATTAATATAAGATAAAGATATGAATCCCATGATTACATCTGAAAGATAGATACAACATCATATGCATTATTACATAAATACAACTGGTACCTTAAGGTAACCATAATAATAAGCATCCACTACACATGTCGCAGGGTATGTAAATACAATAATTGAAAAGAAATACAACATGATAACTCTGAATATATGATACAATGATACAAGAATAAGGAAGAACAAGAAAGAACAACTGCAACATGGATCATTTAGCCTCGGTGCATGAATGTCAAAATCTCAAATGGTAAAAGAATCACTACCACTCGACCTCGTGAACCTAAATGGTCCACTCCCACCGTGCTGAGGAGATAACATCAGATCCCACTCAGCTAACAAACAACAACAACAACCAAGGAAGAAGGTCCTGAAAGCTTCTAACTCAAAGATACCATAAGTACAACAAGGTATAACATACTCTACCAGAGGCAAACAAAACACGTAGGAAACCTAAGATGTATACAGAAAGTGTCACCACACAAGCCATCTCTAGGGTTATCCTGGTAGTCCCTTCAAACCCCGGTGCCCTAGTGACTCTATGTGGTTATAGTAACCTCTCGTGTAGACAAAATACTACCTATGCCATATCCAATCCATAAAGGCGGCAAGCATCATCTCAACTCCCATCCTAGTCAAACTCAATCGGGAACTCAGGCATGGGCGAGGCACACAATATCTTGTTAGGTTCATTTTAGATTCCCAATGTTTATTAATTATCACCTATTAAACAACTTGTAATGGGATCTCCTGGTAGCCACTTCCAGGCTCCGGCACCAATTCACAAGCCACTTTCTGATATACACTCAGATGACCTACCCTAGGGTTTCACAAAATCAAGCCTAATCTCTGAGTTATCACAACTCAAGAATCTTCATAACTAGATTCAACATGCATGACTAGAAACCACTAGGATCAAACCCACCTAGGGTTAGAACAACTCATGCACTCTAACTACGCATGTATGGCAAACAACATGGTAAAAGATAACTACAACCCCTAAAAAATCAATACCAGTCAAAATGACCAAGGGCATCAAAAGTCTTCATATAAAACATGAACGTTAAAGATTGCATCACTAAAATCTCACACAGGAATAAACAATTCCATATTGACAAAAGTTCCTATTTCAACCTTATACTTTAATCAAATACAATCTTAAGCATTATGAAATTTATCTAACTTTCAAATACAACTACCAATTTACATGTTTCAATTAATACATAATTCACCCAATAAAATTTAAAAACAAACTAAGTAAAAAAAATATTAATAGTCCAATCTAAATTACTTAATGTCCAAACCAAAGATTCACAATTATTAACCCCATAAATTCATTCTATAACATAAGAATTAAACTATAGATTAAACTAACTTTATTAAAGAAATAACATTTAATATTAAATAAAATTAATTAATTACTAAAATGAAATTATTTAAATAATAAATAAATAAAAAATTTAAATTTAAATAGCAAAAATTGAAAACCAAACTAAATTACAAATTTATTTAATAACCAAAAAACAAAATATAGCAAAACATATTATAAGTTGAATTTTTTTTTAAAAAAAACAAAGAATAAAATAGGGTGGTGCCCGCGGGTCCTCACACCCCTGACAGACACACTGTCTGCCCTGACGCATGTCCTTCCACCGGTGACAGTACCTCTGGTACTACCACTTGGCAGTCCCCTCAGGAACTGTCGTGCATCAGTACCAACAGGTATTGTGCACAATAGTAACCGAGGGCCCGCCAAGGTAAGGGGGGTATTTCAATGCCCCAAAAACATTTAAATGTTTTATTTTTATTAATTGTATAATTCTGAAAATGACAATAACTTTGAAATAAACAAAAATCTCCTATATATATATATATATTTATTTATTTATTTATTTATTTATTTTTAATTAGGAACCATTACTTTATTTAATCCAGCCCGAATTAATTTTTTTTACAAAGATCAAAACCTTAGCCTAATTGGGATTTTTAAACCTTTTTCTACAAATTCCTCAGAACCATCAAATTGCAAAACAGAAAGGCAAGACTATTCTAATTAAATTGCAATAAGCATACAAAACTTTCCAAAACATTCAACTCCAATAGGCACAAGGAAGACACGCTTTACAAATTCCTACAGGAGTCTAAAAAAGAATAATCATAATAGAATAAAAAACCTACCTCAATTCAATTGCATAGAATTGACGATGTCCAGAACGAAGAAATAAAACCCCAGCTTTTCAAAGAGCACTTTCTCCAAATTTGTCTTCCAATTTCTGTCACAAAACTGTCTCCAAAATTCCTCCTCCAAAACCTGTGTACCCGAATAATGGCCAAAACTCCCAATACATAAAGGAATCTCCTTTCTCATGCATTAATTTGAACTCAACTCCAAGAGGGCTTTGCATGAAGATGAATTTTAGTTTACAGTTCAGTCTCAGTTGAACTGAAGTCTCCTTTCCACTTTGACTTTAGTTGAAAGCACATAACCAAACTTTAACTTGAATCATTAATTCAATTCCATTCAATTATGAATGTGAAACATAATGCATTCAATTAATTAATAATTAGAACATTTAGTTTAACATAATTAACACATGCCAAAATAACCCTCAATTTAAATAAATATATTTTAATTGCACAAGGGTTAAATTCATGATTTAACTATTTGAAAGGTGAGGATATTTAATTAATTCATATTAATTAAATATTTCAACCACACTCAAATTAGCATATAATTAATTCCCAATTAACTAATGCATCAACTATATAATATAAAAATAATAATTAAACTAAATAAATATATTTATTTAATTACCATTTAAATACTATACCACAGCTAAAAATAGAATTATCTAAAAATAGAAATCACACCAAATGCCACAAATCAAAGAATCGAAAAAACCTAAGAACCCACATTCAAACTCAGGACTAAGGTGGAAACTCTTGCCAATTGGACGAGTTTAGAAGGGTGGAAACACAGAATCTTGTCCCCTACTTTAAGACAATAATTGGCTTAGGTTAGGATTTGGAACTAAATATTATCTCCCCTCTTTTACCATTGAGATTAGCAATAGGGCACTCTCATCTTGACAATTCAAGGAAGTCGATGCCCGGTACCTGCGAACCTGCATAAGAGACAAGCATGTACATATATATAGAAATATAACAGACAATGGCAAGGATCGACCAATCGTGTGGATCTCACAAGCAAGTAACTACGACTCTGTCCCTGAACCACATCAAGCACGTCAAATAAAAATGTAAAACAAACACATCAACCATACACATGTAAGTATGGGGTTAGTAAAATCATAAGTTTCAATGATTCCCTAACATATATTCTATCATCCTAAAGTAATCAAATCATTTATAAAATCAGACCAGGGGCAAGGTACTACAGGAAGAGTTCTTTCAAGACCAATGAGGATCTATATGAGTGGATGGCGATGACCATTGGACTCTCCAGTGCACCTAGAACCTTCATCAAATTAATGAATGAGGTATTGAAGCCATTTTTTTGAAACTTTGTTGTTGTTTATTTGGATAAAATTATTGTCTTTAGTAGGTACAAGGAGGAGCATTTGGAACATATTGACAGGGTCCTAAGGAGGTTGCATGAAGAAAAATTGATGATAAATCTTCAAAAGTGTGAGTTTATGAAAGAAGAGTTGATTTACCTTGGGTTTGTGATAGAAAAATGAAGTTTGAAGATGGATCCCTCAAAAGTAGAGGCCATTCTTAGTTGACCAACCCCTAAATTAGAGGGGGATATAAGGATTTTCCATAGCCTTTCAAGAGTTTACAGAAAATTAATAAGGAATTTGAGTCATATTTGTGCACCTATCATAGATACCCTTAAGGGAGATAAGAGAGGTGAATTCTAACGAGCTAATGAATCAAATGAGGGTTTTGAATACTTGAAAAGGAGGGTATCTCAATAGTTCATACTCACATTACCTAATTTTAACAAAGTATTCACTATTGAATGTGATGCAAGCGGTCAATCCATGGGTGCAATCTTGAACCACGAAGGGAGGTCGGTGGCATTTTTCAGTGAAAAGTTAAGCGAAACTAAGAGAAAGTAATCTTCCTATGACTTAGAGATCTATTTCATGGTCCAAGCCCTCAAGAAATAGAGGTGCTACCTCTTTCCCAAAGAGTTTATCATGTTCACTAGTAATCATGAACTCATTTTATTGAATGGACAGGATAAGTTGAACCATAGACACATGAAATGGGTGGAATACTTCAACACCTACACCTTCTCAACATAAAAAAGGAAAAGAAAACAAATTTTCTGATTCTCTTAGTAGGAGATACATGATGGTGTAGGAGATACAACTTCGAAGTGTAGGCATAGATGCACTCAAAGGTATGTATCAATATGGTGAGGACTTTAAAGATGCACTTGCTATTTATAATCAATTCTTAGATATTTTCAAGGTGAATATCCCGACTTTGTGTATAAGATGGTTTTTTATTCAAGGGGTCTCAATTGTGCATACCAAGGTGCTCTATGAGGTAGAATTTAATAAAATAAAAGAATTGCGGAAGTCTTGGAGGGTAATTTGGGGTTGATAAAACTCTAGATCAGGTAAGAAGGTTTTATTTTTGGCCTAGGATGCAAGTGGATGTTAGAATTTTTTTTGAAACTTGTACAATTTTTCAAAGATCCAAGGGCTCCACATCTAATGTAGGTTTATACCAACACCTACTAATCACAAATAAGCCTTGGGAAATTTGAGTGCAAATTTTGTACTAGGCCTACCAAGAACACAAAGAGGATATGGTAGTTTTTTCTTTTTTTTTGCAGTAAATAGGTTCAGTAAAGTGGCCCATTTTATACCTTGCAAATGTACAAATGATATTTCACACATTGTACACCTATTATTCAAGGAAGTAGTGTGGATACATGGTCTTCCCCTAGCTGTTGTTTCAGATAGAGACCCTAAATTCATAGGTCACTTTTGGAGAACACTATGGAAAAAGCTTAGCACAAATCTAACTTTTAGCACTTCCTATCATCCACAAAAGGATGGGGAAAATGAGGTTGTAAATAGGTCACTTGTAAACCTCTTAAGGTGTCTTACAAAGGAACATGGGCAGAAATGGGACTTAATCCTTCCTCAAGTAGAATACACCTATAATGACTCAATGAATAAGAACATATGGAAGAGTCCTTTTGAAGTAGTATATGGGATGAAGCCAAGAGGGATTTTTGAACTTATAGATTTGATAGGGATGGAGAAGAGAAGTCTTAAAGGGGAAGCATTTGCAGAGGCTGTGCAATAAATCCATCGCCAAATTAAGGGAAATTTACAACAAAGTGTGGAGAAATACAAGAAACAAGTTGACAAGAAGAGAAGGGAAATACATTTTAAGGTGGGGGATCTGGTTCTTTCCCACTTGAAGAAGGGAATTTTTCCCAAGGGTAAGTACACCAAAATCCTCATGAAGAAAATTGGACCTTGTAAAGTGCTTCAAAAATATGGAGCCAATGCCTATGAGATAAAACTGCCTCCTGGAGTTGCTATATCATCTATATTTAATGTCTATGATTTATATCCCTTTAAAATCTCTATGGTTATAGGTACAATTCATGAAGAAGTCATCTCTGATGAAGAGTGGGTAAAGAACTTACCAACCTTTGAACCGGTCAAACTTGAAGGTATTTTGGACACAAGAGAAGTGAAAAGGACTAGGAGCAAGGTCTACAATGAATACCTAGTCAAATGGTAGGGTCTCCCACATGAGGCTGCTATTTGGATGACTAAAGAAGACATAAAGCAGCATGGTACCACTATCCAAGAACTTATCTCATATGGGACTTGAGATTCCTCCTTCCCCAGGTGTATGGTGCAGGGGCACCAATTCAATTCTATGCTTCTTCAAGGCTACATGGAGTTGTTCTTTTTTTTTTGTATCTTGTGATGTTCTAATAAGGTCTTATGGACCAATTGTAATGAGTTTTAATTCAATTGTGAGGCATATTAGCCATTAGTCCTATATGGACCGAGATGATCATGGTATGGTCAAAGTGTGCCAAAGTGCCAATTATGATTGAAATTTGATGTAATAAGGATTTTTTATCCTAATTTATCTTGTATAGGGTGAAAACAAATGATTTGGAGTCAATGGAACAAATTTGGATCAAGTTGTCAAAACTTTGCAAAAGCTACTTGACAACTTTTGCAAGTTTGCATTGCAAAAAAGTGCAACTTTGCATTCCAATAGTCACCCCTTTGAAAATCAGTTGGGGACCATTGGAAAATGGTTGAAACATGTTAGATAGCCTCTTTTTGGTCGAGGTAGGGTTGATTGTGGTTGTTTGGAGCAAATGAGTAAGAAATTTACTGATTTTCCTATGTAATTTCCTAGTTTTTCTCTATTATAGTGCTTGGTACAGTTTCGTACTACACCATTTCCATTAAAGGCTTACATGGATAGAAAGTAGAATGAATTTATTTTAATTTGGTGAAGGTTTATTGTAATTTCATTGATAAACAAGGAAGTTACAAGTATTTTTGTAGAAATGATTTTAAAACCTTAGGTACCAAGGGTTTGTCCAAAAAAATGTGATTTCCCCCATATTCCACCATGGGAAAATTCTCAAACCCAGTGGAATGTTAGTGTAGGAAGTCCTCTCAATGATTTTGGTGGTTGGAGCATAGGAGATCATGTGTGGCAAGAGAAAAAACAAGCCCTAGGCCTTGCATCCACATGTGATAGGCCAAAAACATTGACTCTGACAAGAAAAATGCAAACTGGTTGAAATTTGAAGTTCTTGGGCACTCAAAATGGATTGATTTGGTGGTTTGGAGTTGAATGCAAACTGTTGGAAGTTTTGGTTTGGAGATTGGGTTGGATATTAGAGGGGTTTCTTTGGAAAAGTGAGCTAATTATGCCCTTAAGAACAGTAACAGTCCAATTTTGTTCATTGTTGTTAGGATTAACAAGGCAGAAATAACAATTATGTGCAAATATAACTAATATCAGAAAATAATAAACCACATAGAATAGAACACAAGACACACAGATTTAACGTGGTTCACCCAATCCCTGGGCTACGTCCACCAACAGCGAGTCCAATATTATTATTATCCAGTGATTACAACCTGATTACAATCCGTAATCCCTTACAGCCCAATTTTTTCTGCAAGTACTAAAATCATACATCGTAAAAATCCCTAACCCTAATCCATATTATACAATATTTTCCCACTTTAGGGTTAGAATGAGTTATAAGTAGTCGGCCCAAAAAAACCGAAAAAAGTAGTCGGCCTCAAAAAAAATTTCCTCGGGGGCTGCGCCCCCGAACCCCTGCTCTTGGGGGCTGCCGCCCCCAAACCCCCACTCGGGGCCCGGCCCGGCCCCGAAACCCCGGCGAGGTCGGGAGGAAAAGTGTACAGTACTTTCCTGGATAGTACTTTCCTGATTAGTCACCACAAGCTAACAATCTCCCACTTGGTGACTGATCAGTATCCACACTATACTAAAAAACCTCCCACTTGGAGACTGATCCTGTAGCAATACCGCTACCCACATGAGGCTCCCACTGGATTGAACCACCTTGGACGCAGTTGTTCCTTTATTTTGTTCAGTCTAAAAGACCAACTGAAGCTGAACATGAGTTCAACTTCTCCCTTGTTACTACCTTGGTAAACATATCTGCTGGATTATCATCAGTATGAATCTTTTCCAGCCTTAACTGTCCATCATCCAAAACTGATCGAATGAAATGGTACCGCAACTGTATGTGTTTTGTCTTTGAGTGCAAAGCAAAATTCTTTGCAAGATGAATGGCACTTTGGCTATCTGTATGTAGAAAATTATCCTTTTGTGGATGTCCCAATTCTTCCATGAAGAATTGAAGCCATATCATCTCCTTGGCTGCCTCTGTAGCAGCAACATACTCTGCCTCTGTAGTGGATAAAGCAACCACCTTTTGTAGTCGAGAAATCCAACTCACTGCTGTCCCACCAACAGTAAATATATAACCTGTAGTACTCCGCCTGCTATCTATATCTCCTGCCAAATCTGAGTCAACATAGCCTTGTACAGTAGTAGTAGAACCCCCAAAGTGTAAACACTTACTGGATGTGCCTCTCAAATATCTGAGAATCCATTTGACTGCATTCCAATGCTCAATACCAGGGTTACTCATATAACGGCTAACGACTCCCACTGCGTGTGCAATATCTGGCCTAGTACATACCATAGCATACATTAAGCTCCCTACAGCTGAAGCATAAGGTACCTTAGACATTTTAGTCTCTTCTTCTGGTGTCTTGGGACACATATCCTTAGTCAATTTCAAATGACCAGGCAAAGGTGTGCTGACAGCTTTGGCATTTTCCATACAGAAACGTTGCAACACCTTCTCAATATAATCAGCCTGAGATAGAGACAATTTCCTATTTTTTCTATCTCTACAAATTTTCATACCAAGGATTTGTTTTGCTGCCCCCAAATCCTTCATAGCAAAAGATTTTGCTAACTGTTGTTTCAACCCCTTAATGTGATCCATGTTAGACCCAGCTACAAGCATATCATCAACATATAAACATAAAATAATGTAGCTGTCATCATCCAACCTCTTAAAATAAACACAATGGTCAGAATGACACCGACTATATCCATGCCCATTCATAAAAGTGTCAAATTTAATATACCATTGCCGAGGTGCTTGCTTCAAGCCATATAAACTTTTCTGCAATCTGCACACCAAATTCTCCTTACCCTTGACCTCAAATCCTTGTGGCTGAACCATATATATTTCTTCATCCAAATCACCATGAAGAAAGGCTGTTTTAACATCAAGCTGCTCTAAATGCAAATCTTCAGTAGCCACAATACTTAAAACAGTACGAATAGAAGTCATTTTAACAACTGGAGAAAATATCTCATCAAAATCAATACCATGTTTCTGTGCAAATCCTTTTACAACTAATCTAGCTTTAAATCTTTTCGTACCTCCATCCTCTTCTTTGATCCTGTAAACCCATTTATTCTGTAAAGCCCTTTTACCTGCAGGTAACTTACATAAATCCCATGTTTGATTTTTCAGCAAAGAGTCCATTTCATCTATCATTGCAGACTCCCACTGAAGCTTTGTATCCACCTGCACAACTTCATTATAACATTCAGGTTCACCAGCATCTGTTAACAGAATAGAATACAAAGATGGAGAAAATCTTTCTGGAGGTCTACTTAGCCTTGTTGACCGTCTAACACTCACTGGGGTGTGTGGTATTTGTTGTTGCTGTTGTTGCGGAGCATAAGGAACTACTAGAACATGAACTTGTGGAGTATCATCCAGTACTACATAGTCATTTTCTTTCTTCTCATGCTGTAGCAATAGATCTTTGTACAATACTTTCTCATTGAATATGACATCCCTGCTTCTTACAATTTTATGATTTTCAAAATCCCAAAGCCTATAACCAAATTCATCAATGCCATACCCAACAAATACACATTTCTTTGACTTAGCTTCCAGCTTGGTTCTATTTTCAGAATCTATAAGTGCAAAAACTTCACAACCAAAGGTTTTGAGAAAAGAATAACTCACCTTCTTACCACTCCATGCTTCCTCTGGAATACCACAGTCCAAAGGAGTAGAGGGGCCTCTATTGATTAAATAAACAGCAGTGTTCACTGCCTCTGCCCACATATTTTTGGGCAGCCTAGCATGCAACCTCATACTCCTTGCATGCTCCATTATTGTCCTGTTCATGCGTTCAGCCACTCCATTTTCTTGTGGAGTCCTTGGTACAGTTTTCTGCCTACGAATACCATTAGAGGAACAATATTCTTCAAATTCTGTGCTGCAATACTCACCACCATTATCAGATCTGAGACATTTTAACTTTTTACCAGTCTCAGTCTCAACCAAGCATTTCCATTTCTTAAAAGTTTGAAATACATCAGATTTCTGTCTAAGGAAATAAATCCATACTTTTCTTGTTGCATCATCTATAAATGTAACATAATACAGAGAGCCACCAAGGGAAGATACCTGAGCTGGTCCCCATACATCTGTATGCACAAGCTCTAATCTCTCATTTTTCTTTTCCTTCCCACTCTTCACAAAACTAACTCTCTTTTGTTTTCCATAAACACAACTTTCACAGAAATCCATATTGACACATTTCAGACCAGGTAAAACTTTCTTTGAATGAAGTAATTTCATACCTTTTTCACTCATGTGCCCGAGTCTGTTGTGCCACAGTGCTGTGTCAGAATCTACAGCAACAGTTTGATGTTCTTCCTGCTCAACTGCAGCCACTGTTCCTGAACATTCATTATCTTCTGAAACAATTAAAGTAGAAGGAACAGTATGACCTGTACAAAGATATAAGGTGCCTACTTTCACACCTTTTGCTACTACTAAGGAACCTTTTGAAACCTTCCAATTTTTATCATTAAAAGTAACTGTGCAACCCTCATCACCCAGTTGCCCTGCTGAAATTAAATTCCTACTCAGCCTTGGAACATGTCTTACCTCTTGTAGTAGCCAATGATTCCCATTCTGCAACTTAATCTTAATTTTTTCCTTTCCAACAATCTGACAGGGTTCATTATCTCCCAAATAAACTAGCCCAAAATCCCCTTGGACATAATCAACAAAATAACTTCTATGGGGTGTAGCATGAAATGAAGCCCCAGAATCTAAAACCCATGAATCATCAATACTTTCTAAGGACAAGAGCAAAGCATCCTCCTCAGATTTGTTACTTACCACATTTGCCTCCTTGTTTCCATCATTTTTGTCTCCTTGATCTTTCTTCCGAGACCAACAATCTTTCTTCTTATGACCTGGTTTTCCACAGTACCAGCAATCATTTGGCCCTTTAGATTCAGACCTCTTTCCCTTTGATTTTCCTCTTGATTTCCCATGATTTCCAGGGTTGTTTCCTCTATCTCTTGTTCTGCCTCTGCTTTCTGTGTTCAATACACTACCCGATGTGGATGCCCCTGAGCTTTTCCTACGAATTTCCTCACTCAATATAACACCAATAACATCATCATACTTTAGGGTATTAGAACCAGAAACAGAATTACTAACAGCCATTACCAAGCCATTCCAGCTTTCTGGCAAAGAACACAAAATCAAGAGAGCCCTAACCTCTTCATCAAAAGTAATTTTAACTGAGGTTAATTGACTTGTAACTGTATTAAACTCATTCAAATGATCAGTAACTGATCCACCTTCTACCATTTTCATATTAAATAAACGCTTCATAAGAAATACCTTGTTTGAAGCTGAAGGCTTTTCATACAACTTCGCTAGGGTTTCCATCAGATCTTTAGCTGTCTTTGCTTCAGTAATATTGAATGCCACCGATTGTGCCAGGCATAGACGAATACTCCCCAGTGCCTTCCTATCCAAAATATCCCAATCCTCCTGAGACATTGATTTCTCTTTCTTGGCTACTCCCTCTAATGGCCGCCATAGATCCTTCTGATAGAGATAATCCTCCATTTGCATCTTCCATAACTGGAAGTTCTGCCCATTAAACTTATCAACCTTCAGCCTACCCTCTTCTTCCATTTCTCCCACTTAACCGAGAGACTCTCCCACTAACTCGTGAGACCTGCTTCAGAGAATAGATGAAAGAACGAATGAAATAACCTCGCTCTGATACCACTTGTTAGGATTAACAAGGCAGAAATAACAATTATGTGCAAATATAACTAATATCAGAAAATAATAAACCACATAGAATAGAACACAAGACACACAGATTTAACGTGGTTCACCCAATCCCTGGGCTACATCCACCAACAGCGAGTCCAATATTATTATTATCCAATGATTACAACCTGATTACAATCCGTAATCCCTTACAGCCCAATTTTTTCCGCAAGTACTAAAATCATACATCGTAAAATCCCTAACCCTAAGCCATATTATACAATATTTTCCCACTTTAGGGTTAGAATGAGTTATAAGTAGTCGGCCCAAAAAAAACCGAAAAAAGTAGTCGGCCTCAAAAAAAATTTCCTCGGGGGCTGCGCCCCCGAACCCCTGCTCTTGGGGGCTGCCGCCCCCAAACCCCCGCTCGAGGCCCGGCCCGGCCC
Organism: Chamaecyparis obtusa; assembly: GCA_027943335.1. Taxonomy (NCBI): domain Eukaryota; kingdom Viridiplantae; phylum Streptophyta; class Pinopsida; order Cupressales; family Cupressaceae; genus Chamaecyparis; species Chamaecyparis obtusa. Next base: position 1,336,661 of record BSBK01006357.1, on the reverse strand, counting down.
TGAAACCCCGGCGAGGTCGGGAGGAAAAGTGTACAGTACTTTCCTGATTAGTCACCACAAGCTAACAATTGTGTCCCAAAACACCATAAGGTGAGTTTTAGATATGTTTTGTAACTCCTTAATGGGTATCTAAAACTGAGCTCTCTTTGTGTGAGTCATCACTGGGTAGATAGTTGCATGTCAAAAACTCATAAGTGAGGGCTACTAGGCTTAGTGTCCATTTGTGAAGGAATTATAATGGAGTCCCATAAAGGGGAGTCGTAGAGTGTTTGATTGGGTTGTATGGGATGCAAAAAGGTCATCAGAGCAATAGTAGTCAATGGGAGAGTGCATTCCATGCTAAGCATGTGCATTTCATGTTAAGCACATGTGTAACCATGAAGGGTTGGTGATAAGTTGTCAAGGTGAGTCATGATAGGGAACTCTATTTGAGAAGTCGTCCATTTGCCTTTTGTTTGAGTGTGTGTAGTGTGTCGCTACCTCCCTTGAAGCCTCAAAATCAACCAACCAATTGCTTATAATAGAGACCAATCAATCACTTTTGAATTTGATTTTTAGAATATATAATTTGTACCCTCCAATATATCATTAAATGTATATTTTACTATTGACGCAACTATTGCACCTCCTTTTGGTACAAATGCTAATATACATATATAATATCTTTCCCCATAAGATAAATATGCTAATCATGCCAAAAGGCATTTGGTACAATGGTAAAAGTCATGTTGTAAGCACTTAAATGATGTTGAGTTCAAATCTTCTTCAATTTAAAAAAATGCTAATTATAATTCTAATCATATAATTAAATTACAAATTAAAATTTCAAAAAATAAAGCTAAATTCTAATATTAAAAAAAGGACTAAAAAGACTACCTTCCTTTAAACAAAGCAAAAATTTTCATTAATTATTAAATCTTATTAGTGGATATCACTTTCCTCCAACTAATCAATTATAAAATCTCATTAGTAGATGTCACATTCTTCCTTTAATAAATTATAAAATCTATCAATTAGTAGACATCACTTTTTTCCTTTAATAAATTATAAAATCTATCAATTAGTAGACATCACTTTCTTCCTTTAATAAATTATAAAATATATCAATTAGTAGATATCACTTTCCTCCTTTAATCAATTATAAAATTTTGAAATCACTTTCTCTAACGTCTATGCATAGTCAACAAGATGCACCATTGACCAAAAAATAACAGTATTTTATTTTTAGCACTTTTGTTTATACAAGGTTCAAAATTATTCATTAATTTAAAAAATAAAAAAATAAAAATAGTAATATTTTTTATTTATAATTAATTTAAAAATTTAGTTAATAGTACACTATGATCTGTGCAATGACATTACCATCACTTTCCTCCTTGAGTTTCACTTTCCTCAATTAATCAATTATAAAATCTCAATAGTAGATATCCATTTCCTTCTTAAAATTCATCAATAATTCTGAACCTTATATAAACAAAAATCTTTTAAAATGAAAATAGTACTATCTTTTATTTTTAAATAATTAAAAAATTTTGATCAATAGTACCTATTATATTTTTTATTTATTTTAACAGCAACTTGAACTTTCAAAATTTTGTACAAAGATATAGCGGAAAAAAACAGCCGGGAACGTAGAAAAGAAATCGGGAAACGGGAAACCCGATAAATAAGTAGACATTAAGCCAACTACAAATCAATCCTCACATTGTTAACCAGACTGAAATTCTTGATTGTAAAGACTGAACATACTCACAAAAATGCCACAAACACTTTTAACAATATTAGTCGAAAGTCGAAAAAGTTGAAAGACCAAGTCGACATTACAATCAATAATTTCCAAAATTACACCAATAAGTTCATACAAACGACCATCTTGTCGAAGTTCAAGAGTCACACGATATATTACATACAGATACATGCCGACCAACTTGTCGGATGTCAGAAAACAATCTTACAAATTTCAATGTTTTACATCAAAGCTTATTACATTCAGAAGTGTCGACCAACTTGTCGATCACTAAAATAGAGTACCTCTGTCCTCCGATCTGCAACCAACTCAAACACTTGACAATAGAAAATATCATCAGTAACTCAAATGATAATTAAAATTTGCAACATATTGCCAATTTCCGATCTCATTCTAATAAAAATTTACCATTTCCATAGTTACCCGGACATGTCGAGTCCTCCTAGTCGACATAAGTCGACTGAAGGATCCGCAAGAAAGGAAGTCGCAAAACCGGATGTGACAAAGCTTCACACCTTTCATTTTGAGATATGAATTTAGAAAACCTATGCGATAATAGATTCGGATCGATTTGTATTTTTCGTCATTTTAATTCACTGTTTCACAAATTTGTTCCTCGTCCCGCTGCTTGCAAATCTCTTTTTAATGAACATAATAGCGAAGGAAAATACAGACATTCAGCCCATTATGCATCTTCATATAATGTTTAGGGGTTTGTGTTATAACAGGTTAGCATTTGAATTGTTTTGTTGGATCCCTCACAATGAGTTGGTACTCATGGTGGACACGCTCTCTTGGTTCTAGTGCTGTAAGTATTTTAGCTGTCCATATGCTTTATAATATTGCTTTTATGGAGGCCAGATTGAAAGTTGAACTGTGAGATAATCGAAGACAGCAAAGTAGCTATAAACCCCACTGGCTTCTCTTGTCTCTGCAATGGAACTCAAATTCTTTATCGAAGTCCTTTTTAGGAAATAAATGCTATTTAGGGTTTCAATTTCCAGGACAGATAAAACTCTAGCTATAATTTGGGGCTTTAATTTCCAGGAAACATAAACTTGTCGTGGCGATAACTAATTTTAAAAGCATAAAGTGCAGGGTCGACCTTTAAAGTTTAAACCCAATTATCATAAAACAATGAGTTTGAACCATTTGGGGGAGGGCAAAAGATCCGTGTGATTTTGATGAGTTTGTAACCTTTCAAATATACGTGAAACTGAAATAGAATAAATCGAAATAACATCCAAGTATTTTCAAAATAAATCATAGTTAAAAATTGTTTTCAGTCTCTACCAATTAACCTCATCCTAATTTTAACATGAAATCTATACAACAGTTATCCAACACAACAAATTCTATGCCTTTTCCTTACTTGAAACCCATTCTAAATTTGTTATAATAATTTCACATGCTATGACGTAATGCTCTTAAATGCCTTCAGCCTGTTGGAATGATCCCTGCTAAACTCTAAGAACAAGCTGATTCAGAAGGATCATTTCAGCGGTGACTTAGCATTTAGGATTTCTATGATGATCTGGTGATCAGGGACTTCTGGTGGAAGAATGAGGTCTGAAGATCGAATTATTCCAGATGAAAGATAGAAACCCATTGTTCTCATTTTTGTCTTACTCAGCACAAGCAATTGCACTCCCTAAATTGCCATTGAATTTGTGCCAAGTTCTGTTGTTGTAATGGTGGGCATGCTATGTTGTATATATATTGAGAGGAGTTGGGTTTGAGCTTGGAATAGAACCGGTCACATTCACAGCTGTGTGCTGCATCATAATCTGCCACCAACAGAGTATATATTATATAATGTGCATGTCCAGCTTGTACTCAACTTTAAGGAGATGTTGGTTGTATGGAAATGAGATCAGTAGATATTTACTTCCTCTGCTAAAAGTCAATTGTCCATTTCTTATCAATAGAAGTGAATGCTCCCACCACCACTCAAATAGGAAATTCAAATAATGAGTGTTCCATCATTTGGGCTATAACTTATTGTTGTATTATCTAGCAAAGTTGTCCATGTGACTTTTTATTTATGTGCAGGGGAGAATCCAGCAAAACGTTGAAGTCTCGGAACTAAAATCCAACAAGCAAAGTGTAGCCCTCATTATAGGAGTCACAGGAATTGTGGGCAGCTGCTTGGCTGAAATCTTGCCTTTGTCAGACACTCCTGGTGGACCCTGGAAAGTTTATGGTGTTGCAAGGAGACCTAAGCCTGATTGGTCTCCAGATAATCCAGTTGAATACATCCAATGTGATGTGCTGAACAGAGGAGAAACTTTAGAAATGATTTCTACTTTGAAGGATGTGACTCATCTTTTTTGGGTTAGTTGGACTAGTAGAAAGACAGAGGAACAGAGCTGTGAAGACAATGGAAGAATGTTCAATAATGTCTTAGACGCACTACTCCCTAACGCCGAAAATCTTGAGCACATCTGTCTGCAGACTGGTGGGAAACACTACATCGGTGCAGTTGATAATATGACCGAAAATCAAAATATTCAACCCCATGAGCCACCCTTTCATGAAGACCTTCCTAGGCTACCTGGGCCTAATTTCTATTACACACTTGAAGATATACTATTTGATGCTGCCAAGAAGAAAAAGGGACTAACTTGGTCCGTTCACCGCCCTACAGCCATATTTGGCTTCTCTCCTTGGAGCTTAATGAATATCATTGGTACTCTATGTTTCTATGCTTCCATTTGCAAATATGAGGGGCTTCCTTTCAAATACCCGGGCAATAATATCACTTGGGAACAATTTATGGATGTATCTGATGCTGAATTGATTGCAGAGCAAGAAATATGGGCTGCTGTGGAGCCTAATGCTAAGAACCAGGCCTTCAATTGTTGTAATGGAGATGCGTTCAAATGGAAAAAACTGTGGAAACTAATTGCAGAGAAATTTGGGCTGGAAATATTACCATATCAAGGCGAAGGATTTAGTCTGGCTGAAGCAATGAAAGACAAAGGACCTGTCTGGGAGGCAATTGTGAAAGAAAATAATCTATGCCCCACAAAAAATTGAGGAAGTTGGAAATTGGTGGTTTGCGGACCTTATATTAAATACTCCATTTGAGAATATCAATAGCATGAACAAAAGTAAGGGGCATGGTTTCTTTGGGTTTCGTAACACAGAATCTTCATTGTTATCATGGATTGACAAAATGAAGTTATCTAAGATTATTCCATAACTAAAATCAGCATGCGTGAAACCCATTATCAGAAACCTATTACCAGTCAGTAGGAAGAGTGACTAGTCTAGGCCCTGGGGCGAGTACTTGGTATGTCTTATATCTATCTATAAAGTAAACAAGAGTTTTCAGTATTTGTATCTAAAATGGGTTCTGGTGGCCTTTTTTAAAGAATATGGTTGTGAAGTAAATAAGAGTTCTCATCAGCTATGAGCAATGCATTTACCTTGACTGGATCAAGGCCCAATATATATGATGAATTTTAGTGGGAAGGTTGTTAGACTAATTCTATGTACTAAAAGGAAGTGTTATCTGTATTTTTTAAACGATGCTTACATATTGAATGAGAATAGTTTGTTTTTAATTGTTGAAAAATAATTTATAATAGTATAAAATTAAATTATTATTAGCAGTTGCGTGCTTTTGTATGTAACGATAGGAGTTTTAACTTATATGTAGGAAAAATTGAGTAGTTTATTGCATAATATTGATAGTAAAAAAATGATAAATGAATCACAAAATGTCATTCAATCTTGTGAATGAAAAACAATATAAAATATAAGAGCATATAATGTTAAATAAGAGTTAAGAAAAAGTCAAAATCAATCCCTATGTATTAAACAATGTTGCAAACCAAAAATAACATTCATTCTTGTGATAAATGGAACACAAAATAACATTTATAGCTGTTAAGGAAAGGGGATAATCTGGCAATCAAAATATATATATTTATTACAATGTTACCAAAACTTTGATACAAACTTAAGGAAGGATAAAGTTGCAAATTTAATTCAAAATTTTCTCCTAATCCATACATCTCATGATTTATTATATTTTTCCAAAACATAAATCCACAATGATAACTAAGTTAGTGTCTTAAAATATTAAACTAAATTAACATTTAAATTAATCTAGAGTAATAACAAACTAAATTAGCAATCACCAATAATGAAAAAAATGGAAGCAAAGAAAAGCTAAAAACTTAAAATCATACTAAAAAAGAATGAAATCCTACGTGGGTTGCCTTTCCATCTTTACTCATATTTTTGTTTTATTATTCTTTGCTTTTTTTTTTCTTTCTATACATATGGATCACCTTTCTATTCTAGTATCAAATTAAATATGCAACAATCTTCATGAATAAATAAGATAGAAATTTGTTTTGTCGATGTAATAATGATTCCAAACACAAAACGAGTAATATAATACAAAAATTATGAACCCCTTTTCAATCAAAATTACGCAGGCACAACAAGAGAAAAAATAGAGTCTCTCTGCAATCTCTCTACTTGCTAGCTATGAGTTATGGTACAATCCACTTCAATCAAGGTAAAGCCCCAAATAAACAAAACAGCATAAAACTATCAAATAAGACACTGTGAACTCAAAATATAAGATTTGTAATTTTCAGGCCAAAGATAATGCACATATAATACTCTTTGCAGATAATAGGCAAGACAAAGTTTAAGTGGCCTGCTTTATAAACAAACCTCATTGTATTTGCAAATGAAATAAAGGTTGCCAATTTACAATATATATAAAATAAAAAATGAAGGTCAACCACTAAAGAATCACAACCCAGATGCTAATTTATGGAAAGATATTTAGAATGGGGAAATTACAACTTCCACCACAAAAAATTTGCATGAAAGAAAGGTAATGGCCTTTGGTCTATTTGTTGGGAAAATCTATTCAAAAAGCTCTCAAAATACAAACTCTAGGAAAAACAAAATGAGAAATTTCTCTAAATTTTCTTATAGCTTTTTAAAATTCCATAGAATTATGAGATGTTTATTTATTGTCAAAAATCAAATTATACATAAACTTCATCAAATAATGAAACATTTTTCCTTTTTAATGCAATGTTAAAATATCCCAATTTCAAAATAAGATCATAATTCCAACATATAACTCCTGACTATTTACAAAATAATGATGCTCTTCACTTCATATTTAGAAAACTTTATATACCTTTATTGACACTGTACTCAAAAACCATATTCCATTTTTAAGAGCAATTTTGCAACCGAGAGTATTGAGAATTCTCTCACAGACACGAAGCCGAGAATCTCCCCATGAACCATCTGCAAGCTGATTATGAATGATCCATTGCAAACAAGAAGGCCAAAAATGGGGCTGTCCAAAACCATCTAAAGCTGGAACCCATGCCACCCATGCAGTGTCATATGGAGAAATGGAAATTTCACCATCTTCTATTGATTGAAACATGCTTTTTATCATCTCTACGGACCTTTCCATTTCCATAGCCTTCTTACCCAACTATCCATATTAAACACATAAGAAATTGTAAAATCTAATTCAATGCTTCAACCCTGTTAAGATTTCATAGGGAAAGAAAAAATTAGAATCAAGGTTTGGCCTCTCCTCAACTTCAACATTTTCAGCAATTGGGATAAGATTGATTTGAAATGCATTTTTTGCAACTTCAACTGGTTTGAGACATTCAACCCATCAGATTAATAGATTAATTGATAATTATCATCCTCTAACCAAATAAAACACCTAAAAAACAAAGTAGATATTATTGTTCTAACATTTCCAAGAAGAGAGTTACCTCAAGCTGATGTTTTTTGCAAATGTACGATGAACACCATTCTTTTCACAATAATCTGAGTGTATCCAATGTCATCGCATAATAAAAGCCCAGTCATATTTGCTCACACACAAAAAATAACACATTGTATTATTTTTTATAAAAATAGAACTTCAGCACTCAATCCAATAATTAAATGACAATTTACATTGAATAGCAAAAATATCCAATGAGTTTGACATGTTTACCTGATAAGCATGCTAAAAAAGAAACAAAAAATAATACTAGAAACATAGACTATTGGTGTGGCACGCTAGAGAGATTTGGCAAGATTCTAAAATGAAAGAGAAACAAAATTAGTAACAGTTGAATGACTATTAATTTTTCTAGATTGCTAAAATACTATTTTGTGGAGCCGGTGGCCCATGAATACTATTTTTCTTGTTTATATTTAAGCAGCTTAAAATTAATTTCTAATTAATTATTATACATTTTAACATACATAATGAAAAGTAAATGAAAAAAAGGAGGGAAAAATTTCTATGTAGCTATTTGTCATTTTTTTTAATATGCAGCTGCTGCTTATTTTGAGCCCTCCTCTTTTTGACAGCTTATTTATTTTTTATAAGCAGCAACTACTCCATGAAAATAAGATATTTTTCAGGAAGCAAAGCTCGGCTAATTAATTTGTAAATATTAAAATATAAATGTATTTTTTATATTTTAGAAATTTATAATGTATTGTAGAAATGCTTATAAAATATTATATTTCATATTTTAGAAAACTTCTTAGACTATCTTAGAAGAAACCAACTCCCTATTAATTATTTATTAAATTTATTAAAATATATAAATCTTAATTTTCAATAAATATAAACACTATAATATAAATTGATTTGCAGCAACTGGTTCAGAAATATGTAAAAACATCTCTACCAAATCTCCTTGCTTATCCAAAAGACCTCAAATTATTTATCGTCAAGCTTGATCCTAGTTGTATGCCAAATCTCCTTAAAATACCCAAAACTGCTCCTGTCTAGACAAATGTCCTAATTGTCATTATCCTCATCCATACTTTGAAATGTCATGATTGAGTTAGATTTGTGTTGAAATGTATGCCAGTTTGAAGAAGAGTCATCCTTCATTTCAGTTGAAGATTTAGGAGCAATCAGACGATTTATCTACATCAAATTAAGAAAATAATTAAATTTGAAAATTCATTAAAGATGGTGCAAATCCTTTTATGGGAATCTACCTGGTATCAATATTTTCTTGCAAGTTTTCAGACCAAAACTGTTTTTAGTTTATGAATTATTATAGTACAATTTTTTACTAGATGGATTATGAAAATAATTAAATTGAGAGTTTTAAGAAAATTAAAACAAAATGATTTTAAAGATAGTTTTGTAATGTCATTATTGATGATGTCACAAGGTTTTGTGAAATAATATTGATGTAGTAAAAAGTTATATTTCTCTTTTGTGACCTGTGGAAGCTTGAAGTATATTTTATGAAATTAGAAGATTGAAAATTTTTTAAAAAGAAAAAGATTGCGAAAAACTACTAATCACAACTCACAAATTATGAAATTTCTGGATTAAAATTTTGAAAGGTTGTTTGTGTATATAACTATTTTTCTAATCTAAAAATTAGACTTAGAACTAACAAATTATAAACATCTGAATCAAAAATCCTGTGAACTAAAATTTTAAAAGATTGTCTATAATTGTTTTTTCTATATAGAAGTTAGAACTCACAAATAAAAAATTTCATAATTTTTTTTTGAAAGATTGTACATAACAACATTTTTTCTAATTTTGCCCAACTCCTTTACTAACGGCTGGTTCTTCTGTCTTGAATTCGTTGTGTTGGCAGGATGAGACTGAGCTAGAGTTGAAGATTAAAGGTAAACAACCTAAGAAATCCTCCTCTTTTTTGACACGACCCTTCGATCTTACAAAAAGAAGACTTATGAATAGCGTTTGTGGCTATATTCTTTGGACTGTTGTTCCAGTATTCTTGATTTGTAGTAAGGGCTTCCTGCCTTTTGTTTTGGCTGGAACTCACAAATTATAAACCTCCTAAATTAAAATTTCAAAAGATTGTGCATGACTGTTTTTTCTAATTCAAAAAGTTAGAAATTTATAAGGTTGTGATCTGTGAGACACATTCAAAGTGCCGATAAAGGGAAGCTACCAATATGTTGGTGAAAGAAAATCAGGGCAAAACAGTTACATATCTATTCAAGGAAAACTGATGGAAAGTTGCCTGTTTAGAAGCATGCCAATCTCATGGGATGCAATGACTATTGGATATGTAGACAATGGATTGTTGATATAAAATTCGAAAATTATTTTTCCCTCATCCTCCAAACAAGTGCTCGATGGAAATTCCAAGAATAGGGAATGAACATCCGTCAAAACATAATCAAAGCAAGATTTTTATTTGATATTGTGGTTAAAGATGCCTGGTAAAATATGATTGCAGATTCTGCACAAAATGGATTTGTTGCAGAAGTTTTAGAAAATTTGAAACATACATGCAAGAGTAGAAGCATTGGAGTCACTGGATGAGGATAGTTGGGCAGAGTGTCTTAAAGTATAACCTATAAGCCACCATAATTACAGAATGTAAATAAAATTTCTAATGGGCAAATTTAACGCCCTCAACCTCTGTTGGCATCTCCTAGCGTGAGTTTTGGAATCAGACAGTAAGGCGTGATTAGTATGCTCCTAATGAGTTGATGTGATTTTTTGGTTGGATGGCTTACTGTATGATAGGGATCTTCATGGTATCCAAGCATTGCTAGAAAACCTGAAGGAGGAGGGAAGTGTTGTTCCTTTTTAGAGCATATAAAATGATGAGTCAGTGTTATATAACAATTGGTAGATTAGAACTATCTTAGTGTGTTTTTTTTGGGATATTGTTAGAAATTTATTCAATTTTTATTTTAATAAAGATATAGATGAGATTCAATGTTTAGATTATTTCTAATAAAAATTTAAATTTGAAATTTAAGTTGTCATAACAAGGAAAATCATATATATATTCATCTTCTTTGTTATGCGAGAAATCACACACCACTTTAAAATGCTTTATAAAACTGTCTTAAATGAACATTATGTCACTAAAATATAGCAACAATAAATAAACATAAATTAGCTACACAAGAAGAACATCTCACAACATAGGATTTAGGTGGAGAAAACTCTTTCATAAAAAAATTTCACAGTTAGAAATCCAAGACACTTTCCTTGAACTTTTTTTTTCTTTCTCTTTCTAATTTGACAACTAAAAAACACCTTACAACTTGTCGTAGTTGCATTTAGCAACTGTCATGACAAGAGAAAGATAATTATAAATTCCAAATTAATAATAAAATATAAATATCATAAAAACAAGGTTTATACATTTTCTCAACATTTTTAAATAGATGAAAGAAACATATAACACATTGATGAAATCTTTTTATGAATATGTGTCTTTCATATAGGGCTTTTGAGATTTATGTAGCATGGGATATAATAGCATGTGTTGGCTTCAAGAAGACTATATTTGAAGAGACACTTTATGGTCTAAATAAAACCATTGTTGATGTAGGAGCATTCTCGGATGTGAGAGCAATCTCGCATAAATAAAAAACAATTAATTAATTTTTTCAATAGTTTGGTATGAAATATTTTAGTGAATAAATTGATTAAATAAGTCCTACAATATTTGATGAATCATTTGGAAAGTCCTAATGTTTAACCTAGCATAGGAACTTGACACATGTCGACGACATCTTCTTGGCATATTCTTGGAATCTTCCACTTTGGCTATTGGTGGTGGTGATGACTCGATAGTAAATATTTTAAAATGTTACATTTGCTATGTTTAAAGAGCATCTCTTCACAGGTGGGTATCCGGGTCACAAGTGGCAATGTATGTCTTACAACGTATTCTTGTGAAGTTATGGAGTTGTCATAGTTGTCCAATTTAACTCCATTTATTAGAGGAGGTGGCTTTGTTGGAATTGTTTTTTGACATGTCTTGTTATTGATGTCAACATATGTTTTAGAAGATTGAATGTATCTAATGTTATAGTAAAAATGGTCAAGACAAGAACATGCAAAATCATCATGGTTGTACGGGCTATGTAGGGCATGTCTAACTTTGCACACTTGGATGTATGTTTCAAAAGGAGTTTAGATCTTATATCTAAGATCGCATGCAATAATTTAATAAGAGGAATAAGTTACAACAATTTTGGTACAGACTGGTCACATGAATAGAAATAGAGGTTTGTGGTAGAGTTAGTCTTTGAATTTTTGTGTTTACTTGGATGCGATATGAATTCATGTTATGCGCGTTCAAGTTATGATAGAAAACTCATTAAGGAATAATTTCTTGTATTCCTTGATCGTCCCGCTCTTGGTGACGTTAGTTGTAGTGTGTGACCTTGTGAGTTCTTATTTGGTGTCAACCTATGGGATGTGGCATGTTCTACCTTGTGCGAATATAATTTGTGGATTATGGACTATGTTGGTCGGCTGATGTTTGTTATTTGCTTGTCCAAGACCCTGTGTGTATCTAGACAAGATTTTATGTAATGATTATTATTAGGAAAGTCCAATTTGGTGCCGACCTAATAAATCATTTGTATCTTGTATAAATGAGTAAAACAAGTGATGTGAAGAGTGTGTGGATGGGAAGGTGTGGATGCAAGGACTACTGGATGTAGAGCAGGCATTGTGATTATTGTACTTCATTGGAACTTTTTTAGCAAAGGAGTTGTTAGTTAGTTCATTATCAGTTATCAATTTATTTATATACTTACATTTGGACAGTGGTTCCAAAAGGTGGGTTTAACCTTTAGAAGGTGGATTTAACCTTCACATTGGGCAAGTTGCTCCGAGCGAAAAAAAAGTTCATCTTATCAACTCCTAACAAGGTTGCTGACTCAAAGAAAAGATTTTTTCCTTTAACATGAACTTTGTACTGGTTGTATTTATCTACTCCTAACAAGGTAAGTTCTTGTAACTAAGATACTTTATTACTAGTGCATTATATTGTGGGTTTCATCCCCACTGGGGTTTTTCCCTTAACATAGTTTTCTCGACAACAATTCTTGGTGTTTTGATCTATGTTACTTTTGAGGTTTCAAATTTGAATTTAATGTTTTGATGTGAAAGGATAAATTTTATATTAAGAATGTAGAACTGATTCACCGCCACCCCCCCCCGCCCTCTCAGTTGTATCTAACAATTGGTATCAGAGCTCTTGGTCCTCAAAGAGAAAGATTGACTGCTTGAGGTGATCTGAAATGGCTTACTATAGGAAGGACAGTCCTAAATTTGATGCTGAAAATTTTGACAGTTGGTAGAACAAGATGAGGGCACATTTGTTATGCCTAGGAATTTATTGGATGATTACAAAGAATAAGGAAAATATTGTTGCAGAAAGTGATTTTCCTAAGGCTGTTGATGATGAAAAGAAGATATTTTCTTGTAATATGGTTACAAGGGAAGCTTTGATAAGTGCACTATCTAAAGTAGAATTTACAAAAGTTAAGGACCTTGATTCAAGTCACAAAATTTGGGAAATATTGGAAGCACTTTATGAAGGAGATAAGTACAACAAGCAGGAAAAGTTACAAAATTGGAAAGCAAAGATGGAAAATCTAAAAATGTGAGAAGATGAAAATGTTAGAGCTTATATTCAGAGGGTCTCAGAAGTTGTTACAGGGATCAAAAATTCAGGAGGCACTTATACTGAAGAAGAGGTCATCGCAAAGATTATGAGATCTCTAACACCTTCTTACAAGACCAAAGTATGGGCGATTGAGGAGATCATTCCATTGACTCGGGGATTCAATAGAGAGATGTTGATAGCTAAGTTAACTACCTTTGAGGTCGTAGAATTACAAGATTTAGTACCTAAGATAGAGATTACATTCAAGGAAACTATTCATAATGACAAAAAGACCTCATCAAGCCTTGTGAGCACTAGTAGAGTCAACAAATATGTTGAGCTTAGAGATTATGGATATAAACTTATAGAAATAGAGGAGGAAGATAGGAAGATGGAAGAACTTGTGTCTCTAATCGTAAGAAAGGAGAAAAGAGGTAAGGGTAAATTTGAAGGAAAATTACCTTTGAAATAATTTTCTTGCAATAAAGTTGGTCACTTTGCATCTAGATGTCCTACAAGGGTCTCTAAATATAAACCTAAGTTCACTAGGATAGATTTATAGGATGAGGAATGCTATTATGCTAGTGAAGGTGTTTGTGATGATGATCCAACAGTAGATGAGATTGGGTTTGTAGCTATAAAGGATGGTGAACCTATTCATGAAGAAAAGGCCTTAGTGTCATGTGTTGAAAGAAAACCTAAATGGATCATTGATAGTGGATGCTCACATCACATGAATGGTGATAAAGATAAGTTTGTTCAGTTAAAAATACATGATGGTGGAGTTGTAAGATTTTTTGATAATACTCCTAAATTGATTGTTGGAGTAGGATCTATTTCTCTAGATGGAAAGACTAACACTGATGATGTGTTGCTTGTTGATGGGCTTAAGCATAACTTGTTGAGTGTTGGACATCTTATGGATAAAGGTCATCATTTGTAGTTTATAAATTGATCATACACTATTAGAGGACAAAAGGGAAACTTGATTGCATCATGAACAAAGATAAGAGGTAATGTATTTCAATTGAATACCATAGAAGAAAGATGTTTTGTTTCTTAGTTTGATGAAAGTTGGCTATGGCATAGAAGATTTTGTCATGTGAATTTTTATAACATTGTGAAGGAAAGTAACATCAACGCAATTAGGGATTTACCAAAAATTGTGAAGCCCTCTAACACTATGTACAAAGAATGTGTAATGGGAAAGAAAACAAAGGGGAGTTTTCAGAGAAAGTCATTCACTGCCAAAGGGAAGCTAGATCACGTGCATCAGATCTTTGTGGTCCTACAAGGACTGGATCTTCTTATGGTGAAAGGTACTTCGTACTATTTGTTGATGATCATTCCAAAATGATGTGGGTTGCTTTTCTTAAAGAAAAATCATAGGCATTTGATAAGGTCAAGATCTACAAGGAAAAAGTAGAAAATGAATCGAGTCTGCAGATAAAATATTTGAGGTTAGAAAGAGGAAGAGAGTTTACATATATTGCATTTAATTCATACTGTGAAGAACATGGGATATACAAGCGGACTTCTGCTCCTAGGACTCCATAGAAAAATGGGATTGCAAAAAGAAGGAACATAACTATATTGGATGCTACTAGAACAATGATGATTGAAGGAAATGTATCACATGTGCATTGGAGGGAAGTAGTCAATACTATAGTTTAGACATTGAACGAGATTTAGCTCAAGGAAGGTAATACTAAAACACCTTATGAACTTTGGTTTGGTTATACTCCTACTGTGAAATATTTCAAAATCTTTGGTAGCAAATGATTTATCAAAAGAGATGATGAGGTAGGTAAATTTGATTGAAGAAGTGATGAAGGTATCTTTCTTGGTTACTCTACCAAAAGTAAAGCTTACAGATGTTTTAACTTGAGATTGAGAAAGATGGTTGAGAGAATTATGTAAGAATTGATGAGAAGTTTCAAGTTCAAGAAAGAATCTATGACCAAAACTCAAAAAAGACTATTGAAGAAGAGTTAGTTGAATCTAACAATGATAGGCAGATATGTTTGAATGGATAATTAGAAGCTCTTAAAACTCCAAGGTATGTACCAAGAAATTATCCTGAAAATTAGATTATTGGGGATAGGAATAAAGGTATGTTAACTAGGTCTAAAGCTAGAGAGGAATTATGTCTAATTTCACAAGTGGAACCTAAATCTAGTGATGAGGCTTGTAAAGATGAATCATGGGTTAATGCAATGAAAGAAGAACTGGATTAGATAATAAAGAATAAAAATTAGGAATTGGTTCCTAGACCTGAAGAAAAGAATGTTATTGGAACTAAATCGATATTCAAAAACAAAATCAATGAAGAGGGAATAGTTATAAGGAACAAAGCAAGATTGGTCTATAAAGACTACTAACAACAAGAAGGAATAGACTTTGAAGAAACTTTTGCACATGTGGCTAGATTGGAGGCAGTAAGACTATTTCTTGTCTTTTCTACCTACAAGGACTTCAAAGTGTATCAAATGGATGTGAAATCTGCATTCTTGAATGGTGATCAAGAAGAAGAGGTCTACATTGGGCAGCCTGATGGTTTTCCCTTGACGGATGAAAAAGACATGGTTTGCAGGTTGAAAAAGGTTATGTACTGAATCAATCTCCTAGGGCTTGGTATGCATGACTTGACAAGTATTTATTACATTATTGTTTCAAAAAAGGTAGTGCAGATAGTAATTTATATTTGAGAACTAGAAAGGATGGAATCTTGATCATAGAAGTATTCGTGTATGATATTATCTTTGGGGGAAATGATGAAATGAGAAATAAATTTGTTGAAGAAATAAAAAATGGATTTGAAATGTCTATGATTGGTGAAATGAAGTTCTTTCTTGGTTTGCAAATTACATAAAGTAAACATGGAATTTTTATTTCTCAAACCAAGTATCTCAAGGACTTACTGAAAAAGTTTAGCATGAAAGATTGTAAACCTATTGGAACACCTATGATTGTATTGGGTGCAAGCTTACAACAAATGATAAAAATCAAAGTGTCTATCAAATAAAATATAGATCCATGATTGGATGATTATAGTATTAAATGCATACCAAACCAAATATTGCAAATGCAGTTGGAATTATTGTGAGGTTTCAAGCAGATCCAAAAGAGACTCACTATATTGGAGTAAAAAGGATATTTAGGTATTTGAAAGGTACATTGGAATTTGGGGTGTGGTATGTTAAGTCAAATGACTTTACCCTACATGCATACACTGATGAGGATTGGGTAGGATGTATTGATGATAGTAAGAGCACTGGTGGTGGTGCATTCTTCCTTGGAAAGAGGTCAGTCTCTTCGTTAAGAAAGAAGCGGGATTGTGTTGCTGATGTAGTCAAGGTAGGTGGATCCAATTAAGGACAGTCCAAACCTTGCAGCCAACAAAATTACATAGCAGATTACTCAACAATGCAACACAAAGTAATTGTTTAACATGGATTTTTATTAACATGCCCGGTTGCAAGGCCTTCCGGGTTAGGGCCAATTACAATCAAAAAACAATTTTGCAAGATCCGACAAGATCCAATACAATCTCAGCTAGTTCAGCTCTGAAGATAATTAGAAGCTGATGGAAACCCTAAGGCAGATCTAAACTTGAGCTCGCAAGCCTCCAAGAAATCTCCTTGTCTCCAAGTATGCAAACCCCTAGCTCTTCTATAAACAATTATCAGATTACAACTTGATCTGCAAGATCATCAAGAACTTTTCCACAACTTCACCAAATTTAGCTTTCAGAACCTCAGATCTAACTCACTAAGTCTTCAAGTCATGAACTTCTCTAATCTTCTTGATCTACCCCCAAATTTTGTCCCTAAACATCTACCCAAGCACTCCTTAAATACTAATCATCAGCCACAAGTCGGCAAGATGAAACCCTTAACTCCCGAAAACAAATAATTAAATGCCATACAAGTTGGCTTACAAATGTATACAAACATTTAATTCAGCATGTCAGCCCATAACAATGGCTACCAACAATAAATGCACCAAGTTGACTCAACAAATCACATAGAACTCTAGTTTGTAAGCTAGAACTACTGAGCGATAGTAAATTAACCGAGCACATCAGGCATCGCCGAGCACCAGTGTCGACCGAGCACCACAGGCATGACTAAGTAACAATTTCATCGAGCGTTAGAGACTACTGAGTTTCTTCAGTGACCAAGCTTCCTTCAATGACCGAGACCGTTGGTCAAGGCTGCAACTGAGTAACACCGGCCAAAATACTAACACTCCATGCAGTTTCACCTAGGACACAGAATGCCCTACCTTAACCTTGGATGCCCTTGCATCAGTTGCTCTATCTACTATTGAATCAAAGTATGTGGCTACTGTTGTAAACTATTCACGAGTTGTTTTGATGAAACAAATGTTGAAGAATATTGGAATAAGCTTTGAAGAACTAGTTGAGATTCATTGTGACAATACAAGCACAATCAATATGTCAAAAAATCTTGTTATTCACTCAAAAACCAAACATATTTCAATCAAATATCATTATCTGAGAGAGAAACTTGCAGAAAAGGAATTCAGAGTTGAGTATGTTAATCCAAAGGAGCAATTAGCAGATATATTCACTAAACCTTTTCCAAAATATACCTTTGAGTATCTCATAGGTATGCTTCAGGTGAAAACCCCTCCTTGCGAGAACTAGATGATGCAAGAATGCATCAGTCCTGTAGCTATTAGATTTGTATTCTTGATTGGACTTGATGCTTAGATGCACTCCTGAGGGGGAGTGATCACGGGACATTATTTTTGCATTTTGGTGACCAAAGGGGATGAACAATTGCTATTTTTTATTCTTTCCAAGCCAAGTCCTAAATATTCAATCTTTGTTTCTACTTTCTATGCTACTATGCATGCTATTGGTAATACATATTGTAGACACCTAAATTTGATTACATTATTTAGTAATCTTATTTAATTTTCTCCTAGGACATCTTATTAATTAAATATTATTATTTGATTAATTTATGTCATCCCCTAGTTAATTAATTTAATTAATTAACTATAGTCCAATTAATTATCTAAATGACAAACCTATAGTCTGATAATTAATTAAATCCCTATTCTTCTATTAATTTAAATAGATACACTTATCTAAATAAATTAATTCATAAACCCCCTTTCCTCCCACTTGGAATCAAATAAAATATTTAATTCTAAAACCCATACTAATCTTCCTTAATTAGCTAATGACCCATGATTAGCTATCTAACCCTCCACTCATTCTCTCTCCTCCCATCACATCCTCCTAATCCTCCACTTAACCTCTAATCCAAACCTAATCACCCCTTAAACATTTGCACAATCATAATCTAAGGATTAAGAAATGCTAAGCCAACCTAAGTCAACCCTCATGTCATATCACCACATCCTCCAATGCCCAATCATAAAGTCTCTTACACACCTCTTACACACTTGTCCCCTCTCACATCTCCCAAGGTGGTCACATTCCTCAAAGATTTTGCCTCTCCTTTCATCCTCCCTCATTGTGACACTTGTCACAATGCTATGCATTTGAGAAAGCACAATCCATGTGCTCTTTTTTGGATGCATCTCAACCCTTCCTCAAGTTTGCATCTTGACCATCCATTCACCTCCCATTTGCCTTTATATTGAGCCTCTTTCTCTTTCATTTTCATCCCTTTTTTATGCAAGGTTATGATGCTAGTTTGAGAGCCTAAAAACTACCAAGCTACCATTATAATACCAAAATCTCCATTGAAACTTGAGCATTACCATTTGAGCACACATTCCATCCATGGACAAATCTTTTACAACTTGAAGGATTTTGGGTTTAAGGTTTGCATTCCTTTGTTTTTTTGTCTTCATTTTGTAAGTCATAGCATAAGTATTTATCTAGCTTGTTTTGTTGAATATTTAGTTTACTTTGCATTCCTTACACTACATTTTAGGTACTTATATTTATACTTATATTATGATTGTGCAAATGTTTAAGGGGTGATTAGCTTTGGATTAGAGGGTAAGTGGAGGATTAGGAGGATGTGATGGGAGGAGAGAAAATGAGTGGAGGGTTAGATTAGCTAAGCATGGGTACTTAGCTAATTAAGGAGGATTGTCATGATTTTTAGAATTAAATATTTCATTTAATTTCAAGTGGGAGGAAAAAGGTGTTTATGAATTAATTTAATTAAATAAATGTATCCATTTAAATTAATAGAAGAATAGGGATTTAATTAATTATCAAACTATAGGTTTGTCATTTAGATAATTAATTGGACTATATTTAATTAATAAGATGTCCTTGGAGAAGACTAAATAAAATTACTAAATGATGCAAGAGCATCTTGGGTGTAAGAGTAATCTTGCGTCACCCAAAAATATTTTTGTTTTTGTATTCAATAAGGGCTATCTTGTGCAGAGCTGCTATTTATGGAAACTTTCTATTTTTAGTAAGTTGGTCATACGATCTCGGAATGTTCTGATTTTACATGTGGAGGTTCATCTCAGTCATATCAGCCTGCCAGTAAAGTTTCATGCCTAGATCAGGTCTAGTTTTGAAGATATTGAAGATTTTTGGTATTGGCAGCAGGGTACAGAAACTTTGAAATTGGTTTTGAAGGCTTTAGAGGCCCCAAATGAGGTCAATAATTTGGGTAACAGGTTCTTGCATGAGTCAAGCCTGTAAAGCGCATCATGGCCTTTCCGAAATGGGGTTATAATAGTCAATCGGGTCAGCTGGTGATGACTTATGGTCTCTAGAAGTCGGGTCACCTAAAATGGCAGAAAATAATTTTCCTTCAAAATTTTTGTTCAGGTTTCAAAAGTTATTTTGAGCTGACTCTGATGTAATAAATTTAAAAATAAAATAATTCTAAGTTTGGTCAGCCCTAAGGGCTAAATTTCTAGAACCTTGTCAAGAGGTGGAAAATGCCTATATAAAGAAGGCCCGTAGTGTTGTCTAGGGTAGTTTTGGGTAGTAGATCTGGGTATTGATTCAAAGCTTTGTCCTATACAATATTGTAACAGAATGGCCATGTGGCTTTGCATATTGTAATTTTGAAAGTTTGTAATTCCACATTTGTGGAGATAATAAGAAGCCAATTTTCTATTCTTGCATATTGTTGTTGTTTCTCTATTTCTGTTATGTGTTTTTGGTATTAAGGGGAGCACCCTTCATCAAGTGGTATCAGAGAAAGTTTTCCTGAGTGTGTAAACAAATCACCAACTATGAGGCAATTTGCACCAAGACCGTGGTTAGGGTTTCAGCATGCATCATGAAAATGCCTCCACGAAGGGAACATGGTGGAAGAGTTGGTGTTGTAACACCTGAGGTTAGGGCACTGCAAAGACAAGTGCAAGCATTACAAGAAGAGATTCACAAAGGAATGAATCTTAATGTTAGAGATGAAAGCGAGGATGAAGCCGAAAAAGAAGATCAAGAAGGAGAAGTCAAAGTTGTGAACCAAGAAGAAGAAAGACTTTTTCGAGCCATTTCTAAGATCAGAAAAAGACCTAAGATTGAGGTTCCAACATTTTCAAGAAATCTTAACCCATAGGAGTTGATCGAATGGATCAATGAATGTGAAGAATATTTTGAGTATGAAGATATTGAGGATCCTGATAGGGTAAAATTTAGGAAGGCCAGACTAAAGGGTCATGCGAAGATCTGGTGGAAAGAGATTCAATTGGAGCGAAATAGAAGAGGGAAAGATAAAATCACTAGATGGGATTGAATGGTGGATAAATTGAAGTGGAAGTTCATTCTTGTTGATTATGAGCTTGACCTACTAAAGAAAATGCAAAGTTTGAAGCAAGCAAGAAGATCTGTTCAGGAGTATACAGAGGAGTTCTATCGAATCCTCATTAGAACAGGCCATGCGGAAGCTGATAATGAGAAAGTTTTTCGTTACCTTAATGGGTTGAGGCTGAGCATTCATGAGGAGCTGAATCTGGTTCGAATGAATAGTATTGAAGAGGCATACCAGTTTGCCCTAAAAGTAGAGGAAAATCTGAACAAGAAGTTTGAAAGTAGACAAAATAGAAGAGGTCGCGGTGGACGATCTGGTGGACGGTCATATGGAGGCCGGAATGAAGATCCAAAAAAGAAGGATGAGGCTAGTAGAAATCAAACTCAGTGAGGAAATAATTCCAATCATTTCTAAGATTAGAACAATAGAGATCAGAGAGGAAAAGGAAGAGGACAAGGATCTGGAAGACGAGGCTTCCATGGAACATATTTTCACTATGGAGAAGGTCATAGGGCATTTGAATGTCCTCAATGCTAAGGAAAGATAGATAGGATGAATGAAGCCCAGACCAGAGTTGCACATGTAGATGAAGATGCCAGATCTTCAAATTCTAAAGATGCTAAAAGAGAAGAAATGCTAATTAATAGAAGAGTCTTGCTTAGTGGTGACAATGAACCTGAATAAAGGAGGAGCCTGTTTCACACTAGATGCAAGTGTGAGGGTAAATGCTATGATGTGATTATCGATAGTGGAAGCACTGACAATTTGGTGTCAAAAGAGATGGTGACAAAGTTGAAGCTCAAGAGATAGAAACACCCACATCCATATCAGATTGCCTGGGTGCAGGATGACCACAAGGTCATGGTTAGTGAACAGTGCCTGGTAAAGTTCAAGATCAGCAGGTACCAACATGAGGTACTATGTGATATCATATCTATGGATACATGTCATATGTTGTTGGGTAGACCATGGCAGTTTCACAGATGTGCTGTGCACGATGGTCATGCGAATACCTATTCCATGACAAAGGATGGAGTGCAACATAAGCTAAATTCATTCAAGGAGACCGAAGAAAAGGTATGTGGTAATGCAACAATAACATTTGTTGATGGAAGAAAATTCTTAGATGGTATGAGGCATGAGCATGTGTGTTTTGCTTTAATTCCAAAAGCTGGTAAAGAGGAAATAGAGGATGTACCTATAGAGGTTGCAGATCTCTTGAATGAATTTTATGATATTGTATCTGACAATGTACCTGATAGATTACCACTGGTAAGGAAGATTAGTCATCAGATGGATTTGATTCAAAGAGCTAGTTTGCCAAATAAGGCAGCACACAGAATGACACCAGTAGAAAGTGAAGAGTTGAATAGACAAGTACATGAGTTATTGTAGAAGGGGTTGATTCGGGAGAGCCTGAGTCCATGTGTTGTACCAGCAGTATTACCACCAAAGAAGAATGGAGAATGGAGGATGTGTACAGACTCTAGGGAAATAAATAAGATCACAATCAAGTACAATTTTTCATTGTCATGAATGGATGATATTATGGATTGTTTGAGTGGAGCTGCGTATTTCTCAAAGATAGATCTGAAGAGTGGATATCACTAGATTTTGATTAGAGAAGGAGATGAATGGAAGACTGCCTTTAAGACAAAGGAAGGATTGTATGAGTGGTTAGTCATGCCTTTTGGGCTAACCAATGCACTAAGCACTTTTATGCGGCTCATGAATGAGGTTCTGAAAGAATTTTTGGGTAAGTTTGTCATTGTGTACCTAGATGATATTTTGATCTTTAGTAAGACATTGGACGAGCATATGATGCATATTCGTATGGTGTTTGAGAAGTTAAGAGATGAGAAATTGTTGATTAATTTGAAAAAGTGCAATTTTGTGAAGAAAGAGTTAGTGTATTTGGGATTTGTAGTTTTAGCAGAAGGTCTAAAAATGGACCCAGAAAAGGTGCAGGCTATCCTTGAATGGCCTACTCCAAGGAGTGCTATTGAGGTAAGATCTTTTCATGATTTGGCTAGTTTTTACAGAAAGTTTATTAAAACTTTTAGCAGTATTTGTGGACCCTTGACTGAAATAATGAGGGGGGATAGAAAAGAGTTCAAGTGGACTAATGGGGCGGATAAGAGTTTTAAACTGTTGAAACAAAAGGTTACAGAACAACCTATTTTAGCACTTCCTGATTTTAATAAGGTGTTTCAAGTAGACTCTGATGCTAGTGGTACTACAATAGGAGCCGTTATGAGTCAAGAAGGTAAACCTATTGCTTATTTCAGTGAGAAGTTGAATGATGCCAAGAGAAAATATTTTGTTTATGATCAGGAATTTTATCCTATAGTTCAGGCATTGAAGAAGTGGAGACACTATCTGCTTCCTAAGGAGTTTGTTTTGTATACTAATCATCAAGCTTTGCAATATTTGAATAGTCAAAGAAAGTTGAATCAAAGGCATTTGAAATGGGTTGAGTTTTTGTAGAGTTATACATTTGTTTTAAAATGCAGGAGTGGAAAGTCTAATAGGGTTGCAGATGCTCTTAGCAGAAGGAAACTATTGTTGACAAAGATGCAGATTGAGGTGGTTGGGTTCAAGGAACTCAAAAATTTATATCTAGAGGATCCTGATTTTGGTGAAGCATGGAAAGCTTGTAAAGAACCTGTTACTCTAGACAAGACGAAGTGGCTTGATTTCATCATTCAAGATGATATGCTATTTAGAGGGAGTCAGTTGTGCACTCTAAGAAGTTCTATGAGGGATAATCTCATCAAGGAAAAGCATAACAGAGGATTCGCTGGACATTTTGGTCATGATAAAACCCTTGCTTTCGTTAGTGAGAATTATTATTGGCCACAGTTGCAATAAGATGTCAAAAAGTTTGTACAAAGTTGTATAGTATGTCATATGGTGAAAGGAGTGAAGCAGAATACAGGGTTGTATCAGCCACTACCTGTACCAGAGAAGCCTTGGGAGGATATCAGTATGGACTTTGTTCTTGGTTTACCAACGACACAATGAGGACATGATTCAATTTTTGTGGTAGTTGACAAATTTTCAAAGATGGCACATTTTATTCCCTCCAAGAAGACTAATGATGTTGTTCATGTAGCAGAATTATTTTTCAGAGAAGTGATGAGACTGCATGGTTTTCCAAAGAGTATAATTTCAGATAGGGACACTAAGTTTGTTGGATATTTCTGGCATACATTGTGGAAGAAGTTGAAGACATATTTGAAGTTCAGTTCATCACATCATCCACAAATTGATGGACAAACAGAGGTGGTGAATAGGAGTTTGGAAAATTTGTTGAGATGTTTGGTTGGAGATAAGCCAACAGGATGGGATTTGATTTTACCACAAGCAGAATTTATATATAATAATTCTGTCAACAGGAGCACTAGTAAATCACCATTCTAGATTGTATATGGGAGTAGTCCAAGAAATGAATCCAAGTTGAGAAAGATAGATAAAGGAGAAATAACTAGTGTTGAAGCTGAGGATTTTGCAAAACACTTGAAGAACATCCATGCAGAGGTGAGGAAGCATATTATCAAGATGAATGCACAGTATAAGGCTAAGGCAGATGAAAAAAGGAGGCATAAGGAATTTTAGGTTGGAGACGAAGTCATGGTTCATTTGCGGAAGGAGCAATTTCTAGTTGATACATATAACAAATTGAAAATGAAGAAGTTTGGGCCATGTAAGATACCGAAGAAGCATGATTCAGGAAATATATATGAGGTCGAGTTACCTACTAAGCTGAATATTTCACCAGTGTTTAACATTTCAGATCTGACAGAGTATCATGAGGGTGGTGTTGAAGATGAGATCACAACAGCACAGTGGAGTATTCGAACAACCAGTTCAGATATCAAGGAGATTGAAGATATACTGGATAGTTGTGTTGGTAGAAGCACAAGGAACAAGACATATGAAGAATATCTGGTCAAGTGCAAAGGATGACCTATTGAAAATTTATCATGGCTGACAAAGGAGGAGGTGAACCACCTTGGTTTTCCTCTACACACCTGAGACATGATGAGTTCACTTCTCAAATTGCCTCGGGTGTCTGATGCAAGAGCATCCTAGGTGTAAGAGCAATCTTGCATCACCCAAAAATATTTCTATTTTTGTATTCAATAAGGGCTATCTTGTGCAGAGCTTCTATTTATGGAAACTTGCTATTTTTAGTAAGTTGTTCATATGATCTTGGAATATTCTAATTTTACATGTGGAGGTTCATCTCAATCATATCACCCTGTCAGTAAAGTTTCATGGCTAGATCAGGTCTAGTTTTGAAGATATTGAAGATTTTCGGTATTGGCAGCAGGGTACAAAACTTTGAACTTAGTTTTGAAGGCTTTAGAGGCCTCGGATAAGGTTGAGAATTTGGGTGATAGGTGCTTGCATGAATCAAGCCTGTAGAGTGCTTCGTGGCCTTTCTGAAATGGGGTTATAATAGTCAATCGGGTTAGCTGGTGATGACTTATGGTCTTCAGAAGTCGGGTCACCTGAAATGGCAGAAAATAATTTTCCTTCAAAATTTTTGTTTGGGTTTAAAAATTTATTCTGAGCTGACTCTGATGTAATAAATTGAAAAATAAAATAATTCTAAGTTTGGTCGGCCCTAAGGGCTAAATTTCTAGAACCTTCTCGGGTGGTGGAAAATGCCTATATAAAAAAGGCCTGTAGTGTTGTCTAGGGCAGTTCTAGGTACTAGATCTGGGTATTGATTCAAGGCTTTGTACTATAGAATATTGTAAGGGAATGCTCATGTGGCTTTGCATATTGTAATTTTAAAAGTTTGTAATTCCACATTTGTAGAGATAATAAGAAGCCAATTTTCTATTCTTGCATATTATTGTTGTTTCTCTATTTCTGTTATGTGTTTTTGGTATTAAGGGGAGCACCCTTCATCAAGTGGTATCAGAGCAGGTTTTCCTAAGTGTGTAAATAGATCGCTGACTATGAGGTAGTTTGCACGAGGACCATGGTTAGGGTTTCAGTGCGCATCGTGAAAATGCCTCCATGAAGGGAACGTGGTGGAAGAGATGGTGTTGTAACACCTAAGGTTAGGGCACTGCAGCGACAAGTGGGAGCATTGCAAGAGGAGATTCACAGAGGAATGAATCTTAATGTTAGAGATGAAAGTGAGGATGAAGCTGAAGAAGAAGATCAAGAAGGAGAAGTCAAAGTTGTGAACCAGGAGGAAGAAAGACTTTTTTGAGCCATTTCTAAGATCGGAAAAAGACCTAAGATTGAGGTTCCTACATTTTCAGAAAATCTCAACCTAGAGGAGTTGATCGACTGGATCAATGAATGTGAAGAATATTTTGAGTATGAAGATATTGAGGATCCTAATAGGGTCAAATTCACGAAGGCCAGACTGAAGGGTCATGCGAAGATCTGGTGGCAAGAGATTCAATTAGAGCGAAATAGAAGAGGGAAAGATAAAATCACCAAATGGGATCGAATGGTGGATAAATTGAAGTGGCGGTTCATTCTTGTTGATTATGAGCTTGACCTACTGAAGAAAATGCAAATTTTGAAGCAAGCAAGAAGATTTGTTCAAGATTATACAAAGGAGTTCTATCGAATCCTCATCAGAACAGGCCATGCGAAAGCTGATAAGGAGAAAGTTGCCCGTTACCTTAATGGGTTGAGGCCGAGCATTCAAGAGGAGTTGAATTTAGTTTTAATGAACAATATTGAAGAGGCATACAATTTGCCATAAAAGTAGAGGAAAAGCTGAGCAAGAAGTTCATGACCAGACAAAATGGAAGAGGTTGTGGTGGACGATCTGGTGGACGGTCATATGGAGGCCGGAATGAAGATCTGAAAAAGAAGGATGAGGCTAGTAGCAGTCAAAATCAGCAAGGAAATAATTCCAATCATTTCCAAGATTAGAATAATAGAGATCAGAGAGGAAGAGGAAGAGGACAAGGATCTGGAAGAGGAGGCTTCCATGGAACATGTTTTCACTGTGGAGAAGGTCATAGGTAATTTGAATGTCCTCAATGCCAAGGAAGGACAGATAGGAGGAATGAAGGCCAGGCCAGAGTTGCACATGTAGATGAAGATGCTAGATCATCAAATTCTGAAGATGCTGAAAGAGGAGAAATGCTAATTAACAAAAGAGTTTTACTGAGTGGTGAGAATGAACCTGAACAAAGGAGGAGCCTATTGCACACTAGATGCAAGTGTGAGTGTAAATGTTGTGATGTGATTATCGATAGTGGAAGCACTGACAATTTGGTGTCAGAAGAGATGGTGACAAAGTTGAAGCTCAAGAGACAGAAACACCCACATCCATATCGAATTGCCTGGGTGCAGGATGACCACAAGGTCATGGTCAGTGAACAGTGCCTAGTAAAGTTCAAGATCAGTGGGTACCAAGATGAGGTACTATGTGATATCATATCTATGGATTCATGTCATATGTTGTTGGGTAGACTGTGACAGTTTGATAGATGTAATATGTACGATGGTTGTGCGAATACCTATTCCCTGACAAAGGATGGAGTGTGACATAAGCTAAAGCCATTGAAGGAGACCAAAGAAAAGGTATGTGGTAATGCAAGAATAACATTTGTTGATGGAAGAAATTTCTTAGATGGTATGAGGCATGAGCAGGTGTGTTTTTCTTTAATTCCAAAAGCTGGTAAAGAGGAAATAGAAGATGTACCTATAAAGGTTGTCAATCTATTGAATGAGTTTCATGATATTGTATCTGATAATGTACCTGATGGATTACCACTGGTAAGGGAGATCAGTCATCAGATAGATTTGATTCCAGGAGCCAGTTTGCCAAACAAGGCAGCACACAAAATGACACCAGCAGAAAGTGAAGAGTTGAATAGACAAGTACATGAGTTATTGTAGAAGGTGTTGATTCAGGAGAGCCTGAGTCCATGTGTTGTATCAGCAGTATTAGCACCAAAGAAGAGTGGATAATGGAGGATGTGTACAGACTCTAGGGAAATAAATAAGATCACAATCAAGTACAAGTTTCCATTGCCACGAATGGATAATATTATGGATTATTTGAGTGGAGCTGTGTATTTCTCAAAGATAGATATGAAGAGTGGATATCACCAAATTTGGATTAGAGAAGGAGATGAATGGAAGACCACCTTCAAGACAAAGGAAGGATTGTATGAGTGGTTAGTCATGCCTTTTGGGCTAACCAATGCACCGAGCGCTTTCATGTGGCTCATGAATGAGGTTCTAAAAGAATTTCTGGGTAAGTTTGTCATTGTGTACCTAGATGATATTTTGATCTTTAGTAAGACATTAGAAGAGCATATGATTCATATTCGTATGGTGTTTGAGAAGTTAAGAGATGAGAAATTGTTGATTAATTTGAAGAAGTGCAATTTTGTGAAGAATGAGTTAGTGTATTTGGGATTTGTAGTTTCAGCAGAAAGTCTAAAGATTGACCTGGAGAAGGTGCAGGCTATCCTTGAATGGCCTACTCCAAGGAGTGCTACTGAGGTAAGATCTTGTCATGGTTTGGCTAGTTTTTACAAAAAGTTTATCAAAAATTTTAGTAGTATTTGTGGACCCTTGACTGAAACAATGAGGGGGGATAGAAAAGAGTTCAAGTGGACTAATGGGGCAGATAAGAGTTTTAAACTGTTGAAACAAAAGGGTACAGAACAACCTATTTTAGCACTTCCTAATTTTAATAAGGTGTTTCAAGTAGACTCTGATGCTAGTGGTACTACAATAGGAGTTGTTATGAGTCAAGAAGGTAAACCTATTACTTATTTCAATGAGAAGTTGAATGATGCCAAGAGAAAATATTTTGTTTATGATCAGGAATTTTATCCTATAGTTTAGGCATTGAAGAAGTGGAGACACTATCTGCTTCCTAAGGAGTTTGTTTTGTATATTAATCATCAAGCTTTGCAATATTTGAATAGTCAAAGAAAGTTGAATCAAAGGCATTTGAAATGGGTTGAGTTTTTGTAGAGTTATACATTTTTTTTAAAATGCAGGAGTGGAAAGTCTAATAGGGTTGCAGATGCTCTTAACAGAAGGCAACTATTGTTGACAAAGATGCAGATTGAGATGGTTGGGTTCAAGGAACTCAAGAATTTATATCTAGAGGATCCTAATTTTGGTGAAGCATGGAAAGCTTGTAAAGAACCTGTTACTCTAGACAAGACAAAGTGGCTTGATTTCATCATTCAAGATGATATGCTATTTAGAGGGAGTCAGTTGTGCACTCTAAGAAGTTCTATGAGGGATAATCTCATTAAGGAAAAGCATAACAGAGGATTCGCTAGATATTTTGGTCATGATAAAACCCTTGCTTTCGTTAGTGAGAATTATTATTGGCCACAGTTGCAATAAGATGTCAAAAAGTTTGTACAAAGTTGTACAGTATGTCATATGGTGAAAGGAGTGAAGCAGAATACAGGGTTGTATCAGCCATTACCTGTACCAGAGAAGCCTTGGGAGGATATCAGTATGGACTTTGTTCTTGGTTTACCAAAGACACAACGAGGACATGATTTAATTTTTGTGGTAGTTGACAAATTTTCAAAGATGGCACATTTTATTCCCTCCAAGAAGACTAATGATGTTGTTCATGTAGCAGAATTATTTTTCAGAGAAGTGGTGAGACTGCATGGTTTTCCAAAGAGTATAGTTTCAGATAGGGACACTAAGTTTGTTGGATATTTATGGCATACATTATGGAAGAAGTTGAAGACATATTTGAAGTTCAGTTCATCACATCATCCACAGACTAATGGACAAACAAAGGTGGTGGATAGGAGTTTGAGAAATTTGCTGAGATGTTTGGTTGGAGATAAGCCAACATGATGGGATTTGATTTTACCACAAGCAGAATTTGCATATAATAATTCTGTCAACAGGAGCACTAGTAAATCACCATTTTAGATTGTATATGGGATTAGTCCAAGAAATGCATCTGAGTTGAGAAAGATAGATAAAGGAGAAATAAGTAGTGCTGAAGCTGGGGATTTTGCAGAACACTTGAAGAACATCCATGCAGAGGTGAGGAAGCATATTACCAAGATGAATTGATAGTATAAGGCTAAGGTAGATGAAAAAAGGAGGCATAAGGAATTTTAGATTGGAGATGAAGTCATGGTTCATTTGTGAAAGGAGCGATTTCCAATTGTTACATATAACAAATTGAAAATGAAGAAGTTTGGGCCATGTAAGATACCGAAGAAGCATGATTCAGGAAATGCATATGAGGTCGAGTTGCCTACTGAGCTAAATATTTTACCAGTGTTTAACATTTTAGATGTGACAGAGTATCATGAGGGAGGTGTTGAAGATGAGATCACAACAGCATAGTGGAGTATTCTAGTAACCAGTTCAGATATCAAGGAGATTGAAGACATTCTGGATAGTCATGTTGGCAGAAGCACAAGGAACAGGACATATGAAGAATATCTAGTCAAGTGGAAAGGATGACCTGTTGAAGATTCATCATGGATGACAAAGAAGGAGGTTAACCATCTTGATTTTCCTCTACACACTAGAGACGTGATGGGGTCACTTCTCAAATTACCCCGAGTGTCTGATGCAGGAGCATCCTAGGTGTAAGAGCAATCTTGCATCACCCAAAAATATTTCTATTTCTGCATTCAATAAGGGCTATCTTGTGCAGAGCTTCTATTTATGGAAACTTGTTATTTTTAGTAAGTTGGTCATACAATCTCAAAATGTTCAGATTTTACATGTGGAGGTTCATCTTAGTCAGATCGGCCTACCAGTAAAGTTTCATGGCTAAATTAGGTCTAGTTTTGAAGATATTGAAGATTTTTGGTATTGGCTGTAGGGTACAAAAACTTTGAACTCAGTTTTGAAGGCTTTAGAGGCCTCGGATGAGGTCAAGGATTTGGGTGATAGGTGCTTGCATGAGTTAAGCATGTAGAGCACTTCGTGGCCTTTCTGAAATGGGGTTATAATAGTCAATCAGGTCAGTTGGTGATGACTTATGGTCTCCAAAAGTCAGGTCACCTGAAATGGCAGAAAATAATTTTTCTTCAAAATTTCTGTTTGGGTTTCAAAAGTTATTTTGAGCCGACTCTGATGTAATAAATTGAAAAATAAAATAATTCTAAGTTTGGTTAGCCCTAAGGGCTAAATTTCTAGAACCTTCTCGGGTAGTGGAAAATGTCTATATAAAGAAGGCTCGTAGTGTTGTCTAGGGAAGTTCTGGGTATTAGATCTGGGTATTGATTCGAGGCTTTGTCCTATAGAATATTGTAAGTGAATGCCCATGTGGCTTTGCATATTTTAATTCTAAAAGTTTGTAATTCCACATTTGTGGAGATAATAAGAAGCCAATTTTCTATTCTTGCATATTGTTGTTGTTTCTCTATTTCTGTTATGTGTTTTTGGTATTAAGGGGAGCACCCTTCATCACTAAATAATGTAATCAAATTTAGGTGTCTACACATACAAATTGCCTTATCTTGATGAATTTGCAGCACAACTCACAAGGGAACAAGAAAAGTTGGCACACATGGGTCAATGAAAGCCTTCTACACATCATACATTGCTTGAAAATATCTTTACTTCATAGGATTCTAATGGAAAAGGAAAAGAAGAAACATAATGTGTTAGAATAACTAAGAGGGGGGGTGAATCAGTTAGATTAGTTATCCTACAGTCCCAAATACAAAGATGTACCTTATAAAACAATTCCAACAAATTATGCAGCTTGGTAACATAAAATATCAATCTGTCTAGTATACCGATTACCAATAATTATCCAGCTATGATTACTGAATAAATCAACTATGCAGTATGTAAAGTATGATAGAAAAATAATCATAAAAAATAACACAGAACACAATGATTTAACGTGGAAACCCTGTTAAGGGAAAAACCACCTGGGATCAGTAACTCAAAATAATTCACTCTTCTAAAGTGAGCTCGATGAAGAGCCAACCCTATTAAAGGTTACAATACACACTGTTAGGTGTGACCTGGTTAGAGGATTTATCACCAACAGTTAACTTTTGACCAGCATTCACTATGGGGTCAACAAGATAACACTTTACATTCAATGAATGTCATAGGGTAGAACATAAGACTGTTAAGTCCACTCGATTTAGAGATTTTTTGAATCAATGGTTAAACTAATATAGTACTGATATGATTCAAATATAGCTCAATTGCAAATATTTAGATCTATGCTAAGCCCATAGAAATATCCTTTGATCATTAATCAATTCACTTCCTCAATATTTCTCAACTTACTTTCACTCCGTAAATGGTTCTCCGACACTCAGTAATGTCTGCAGTCTTGAGTCTTTCACTAACCAGTTTGATTAGGCATGAATAAAGTCTTCACACAATATCCCTACAGTCTTCTTCTTTCCGGCATGTTTCAATAATGAAAGTCATATCTCTTATATAGACAAGTAAATTATTTTCATATCAGCTACTAGATTTTGCCACTTTATCTCCTTCATCCATTTTGCCTCTTAAACCTTCCTTGACAGATGTGTCATTAACACATTTCAATCCCATCCTTTAGATCTTCTTTGAATTTTTTCAGTCGTGGATATCATAACAAACTTCATCCTTAACCTCAAAATCATAACAATTTCTAGCTTATCAAATTTAGTCAGTTGTTCTTAGCATTTAATGTTTTCATCCATACTCGGTTGATATAGAAATGCATTGGTGATAATTAGTTAAACTAGCTCAGTTAATATTGGCAGTCAGTATACACTGCACTGGCTCGGTGTATACAGAAATCTTTAATTACTGACCACATTAACATGTTCAATTTCAAATCTCTTCTTCATAGTAGATTAATGTAACATGCTCAAGTCAACAATATAAAGCCATAGAATCATCAATAAGTTACCCAATGTTTTCCTTATCCTTATCTATCATATTCATCTTTTCCTCATGTAGATATCTTAGTTCTTCATCTTTTCTTCCTTCAACAGATGTTCAAATGTTTTAACTAACATGATAAGTACTATCAAAACTAGTTGACATCAATGACAACATATTGACTGATTTAATCATCTTACATATCATTTCAGTAGCTCGGTGATCTCTAATCACTATTTCTTCAGTTCATTCAGATATTCAATCAGTTGTAGTTCATCAATCTCTCCCTTTGGCATTGATGGCAACACAAGAAATATAAAAATATGCCATACACATACCAAACATGTATTCTACAACTATGTAAGTAAATGTTGTAGCTCGATAAGCTCATATTTAATATGTTTAATCACTACAAAATATAATAGCATTACAAGTGTGAACTCTCCCTACAGATTTGATCTTTTCAGTTCTCATATTCCCTTTGTTCTCAGCAACAAATATTCAAGTCTCTCCCTTTCTCTGTGTTCTCACTAACTGATTTTTCATATTCATTCTCTCTTATTTTCTTTTCATATTTCTTTGACTTTCTCTCCTATAACTTTTCATATGCAACTTCTCTCCCTTAGACAACAATGCCAAAGAAAATATACAAATAGCTCTGCAACAACCAAGTAATTCTCTATTGTTCGGTTCATATCAAGTACCTTCAGTGTATAGATAAACAAATTTCTGTTCCAACTTCTACAATCTTTCACAACCTTAGAAAAAATCCAAAGTGTGAGCTATGTGCATCAACATGAATGATCTTCTAATAAGTATAGGTTGATGAAACCTCCAGATCACCTTAGTGACCAGTAGATAGGGGACAGACCCCAAGTCTACTCCTCAAATATTCAAATGTGTCCTTTGGTAATGGTTTAGTAAAGATATCAGCAAGTTGTTCCTTAGATGTTACAAATTCCAGTTTCACTTGCTTCTCTTGAACTTGTTCCCTCAAGTAGTGATACTTAATGGATATATGTTTTTTCTTCGAATGCATCACAAGATTCTTAAAAATATTTATAGCACTAGTGTTGTCACAATATATAATCACCGGGTCAGTGATTACCTCATTCATCCCTTCCAACACTTGTTGAATCAAGCTATATTTGAACAATTTGTAGCAGCAATAGCAACATACTCTGCTTCATCAGTAGACTAATAAATGCATTTTTTTTCTTGCTAATCCAAGTTACAAGCCTTTCCCCTAAAAAGAATGCTCCACCGATTGTGCTCTTTCGGACATCTATGTTTCCAACCCAATCTGCATCGGTGTAAACTCTAAGTCCAAATTTGTCTTCAAATGTATACCATAATCCATAGTCTTATGTTTTCTTCAAGTATCTCAAAATTCTTTTCACTACAACCATATGTGAATCTTTAGGATTGGCCAAAAATCTAGCCACAATCCCCAATGCATGTGCAATATCAGGCCTGCTGTGTACAACATACATTAGTTTACCAATCATAGATTGGTACAGAGTCTGATTTACTTCTCTAGATTCATCATCCTTTGTCAATTTATAGCCAGTTACCATTGGTGTTTCCACTGGTTTAGCATCTTCCATGCCAAAAGTTTTCAATACTTCTTTATTTTGATTGAGTGATGAAAATCCCATCTTTCTGTTGTATAATTTGCAAACCTAGAAAGAATTTAATCTCTCCAAGCATAGACATCTCAAATTCCTTTCTCATGTCATCAGCAAAGGATTTGCAAATTAGATCTTGTCCACCAAATATTATATCATCAACAAATATCTTATCAATCAAAATGTTATCATCAAATCCTCCTTTCATATACAAATTATTGTTTTCACTAGTTCTTACAAAACCAATAATTATAAGATAAGCATGTAATCTTTCATACCATGCCCTCAATGCTTTCTTCAATCCATACAAGGCTTTGTGTAGTCTACATACTATGTCTTTCTAATTCTGATCAACAAACCCTTCTGGTTGTTATATATAGACCTCCTCCTCAAGAATTCCATTCAGAAATGTTGATTTCACATCCATTTGATATACTTTAAATCCCTTATGTGTAGCATAAGCAAGTAATATGTGAACTCCTTCTAGTCTAGCAACAAGTGCAAAGGTTTCACCATAATCAATACCTTCTTCTTCTGCACATCCCTTGCAAACAAGTCTTGCCTAATTCCTAGTGACCTCTCCATTTTCATTCAGGTTATTCTTGAAAATCCACTTAGTACCAATAACATTTTTATCTCTTGGTCTAAGCACTAAAGTCCATGTTTTATTCTTCTCAATTTTTTTAATTTCCTCATTCATAGCATTGATCCATTCCTCATTTTCAAGTGCATCCCTAACATTCTTAGGTTCAAACTCACAAACTAAGCATGTGTTTTGTCTTAACTTACTTAGTCAACATGCCATCTTTCTTATCTCCAATGATTTGATTCTCTAGATGATGTCTTCTAACAAATCTTGCTAGCACTTAATCTCTTCTTTGCTCATCTTTCGGTTCAGGTTCATTTTCCTGCTTGGTAGCTTCTTCCTGATTCTTGGTTTGCATGTGTTGATTCTCAGTAGCATTTTCCTAATGCTTGGTAGACTCATCCTATGGCTTCCATAGATAATCTAGATCTTCAACATAAGTAAACCTACCATAATCTTTCTGCTACTTCATGCTTTCTTCATCATTCTTTTCAGCAAACTCATCAACTCTAACATTAGCACTTTCTATAATCTTATTAGTAAACTTATTCAAACATTTATAAGCTTTACTCTTAGTAGAATATCCCAAGAATATTCCTTCATCACCTTTAGAGTCAAATTTATCATTCCTATCATCTTTCAAAATATAACACTTGCTACCAAAGATTCTGAAATAACTTACACTCGGTGTGTATCCAAACCATAACTCATAAGGTGTCTTGTTTGTGTCTTTCTTTAGTTGAACTCGGTTTAGGAAATATACTGCTATGCTAACTGCCTCTCTCCAGTACATCTATGCAATATTTTTCTGGATCATCAATGTTCTAGCATAATCAACAATGGATTGGTTTCTTCTTTCAACAATTCCATTTTTTTGTGGTGTTCTAGGTGCAAAAACCTATCTTTTTATACCATGCTCATTACAGAAGTTAGTGAATTCATCATAAACAAACTCACCTCCTCTACTAGACCTTAAGCATTTCAATTCTTTTCTAGTTTCTTTTTCAACTTTATCCTTATACCATTTAAATAATTTGAATGCCTCATATTTTTCTTTCAAGAACATAACTGTCATCAATCTAGTATAGTCATCAACAAACAAAATAAAGTATCTATCACCATAGTAGCTTTGAGTTCTCATAGGACCACATAATTCAATGTGAACCAACTCCAAAATTCCTTTAGATGAATAGTCCTTATTTTTAAAACTAGATTTTTTCATCTTTCATTTATGACATTGATGGCACATAATGTGATCAGATTTGGTTAGACTAGGCAATCCTCTAACTTTTCTCTTTCTACTGATCTTAATCATGTTATCAAAATTTACATGACATGACCTCTTATGCCATAACCATGCATCTTCATTTTTCACCAATAAACAAGAAGTCTCACCATTGTCAAGATAAAATAAATTACCTTTTGATTGTCCACCTATTCTGACAAGCTTTCCATTTTCATCATAGATTTTCACCTTCTTGCTTTCAAATGCAACTCAGTGACCTGAGTTATTCAAATGTGCTACACTCAACAAATTTTAATTAAGTCCTTTTACCTAGTATGCATTATCACATCTAATTTTATCATTCAATAAAATGGATCCTTTTCCTTTAACCATGCAAGGTGTGTCATTTCCCATTTTCACTTATCCTCCATTATAATGCTCAAGATGATCAAACTTATCTTCATCACTAGTCATGTGATGTGTATAGCCACTATCAATGATCCAAGTATCATTCTTACTAACTTTTGAAATAAGTTATGTTTCTACATACCTTTCCTCCTCTTCTAAATCATATTTCATTGCAACAAACAATACCTCAATATCATCATTGGTGTCAGTGTCGGAGTCATCTTCTTCAGCAAGGTAACATGCCTTTTTTCCTTTATCTTTGTGATCTTGGTTGTCTCTATTGTAGTGTCAATAGCCTCTATTGTTTCTTCTGCCATACTTCCCATCACTAGATCGATCTCTATCTTTATTATCCTCTTCCTGTTAGGACATCTAGAAGCAATATGGCCAACCTTTTTACAATTAAAACAAGCTAAAGGTAACTTTCCCTTATATCTACCTTTACCTTTCTGTAGTCTCCAGGCCATAAGTGCTTCAAGCTCATCAAGCTCATCATCAGTATTACTATCACTTTCATTCCTTATATTATGCTTACTACTAGATTTACCAATCTTAAGAGATGACATAAAAGTAGACTCAACACTTGGTACAACACTATTGTCAAAATTATCCAGCTCAAAAGTTGTTAACTTTCCAATCAGACTATCAAGAGTAAGAGTGATATTAGGTGCAGACCTCATTTCATGAATAGCAGATATTCTGATTGCATAAATAGGAATCAAGGTTATCAGTATCTTACTTACCACTATATCTTTAGAAATAATATCACCAGATCCTCGAATAGCATTAACTACCTCTTTGATTTAGTTTATGTACTGTGTAATATTCTCTCCTTCCTTCATCTTCATGTCATCAAATCTACCTCTCAAGCTTTTAGCTCTGGATCTCATCACATTCACATCACCAGCATAAACTAGAGCAATTTTACCCCACATTTTCTTCATTGTAGTGCAATCCTTGACATCCTCAAATTCAGCATCAAATAGAGCAACAACAATCTCTATCATAGTAATATTGTGTTCATGATAGTCTCTCAACTAATCAAGAGTCAAAGGTCCAACAATCGGTTGCAAGTAGCCATTGTCAAGTAAATGTATAGAAGATTCTCCAATTCTAGATATGTGAATTCTCATCTGACTTTGCCATGTAGTAAAGTTGTCTTTGTTTAGCTTCAGCACTTCCCTCTTATATATCTTGTAATCTTTCTACTCAAGTCCTTAAAACTTTCTTCCAAGAAACTAATATGATTTGATACCAATTATTAGAATAACTGAGAGGGGGGGTGAATTAGTTAAATTAGTTATCCTACAGTCCCAAATACAAAGATGTACCTTATAAAAAAATTCCAACAAATTATGCAGCTCGATAACATAAAATATCAATATGTCTATCCAATTTACCGATTACCAGTAATTATCCAACTGTGATTACTGAATAAATCAACTATGCAGTATGTAAATTATGATAGCAAAACAATCATCACAAATAACACATAACACAATGATTTAATGTGGAAACCCTATTAAGGGAAAAACCACCTGGGATTGGTAACCCAAAATAATTCACTCTTCTGAAGTGAGCTCGGTGAAGAGCCAACCCTGTTAAAGGTTACAATACACACTGTTAGGTGTGACCTAGTTAGAGGATTTATCACTAATAGTTAACTTTTGACCAGCATTCACTATGGGGTCAACAAGATAACACTTTACATTCAATGAATGTCATAGGGTAGAACATAAGACTATTAAGTCCACTCAGTTAAGATATTTTTTGAATCAATGGTTAAACTGATATAGTACTGATATGATTCAAATTAAACTCAATTGCAAATATTTAGATCTATGATAAGCCCATACAAATATCCTCTGATCATTAATCAATTCACTTCCTCAATATTTCTCAACTTACTTTCACTCGGTAAATGGTTCTCTGACGCTCAGTAATGTCTGCAGTCTTGATTCTTTCACTAACCAGTTTGATCAGGCATGCATGAATAAAGTCTTCACACAAAATCTCTGCAGTCTTCTTCTTTCTAGCATGTTTCAATAATGAAACTCATATCTCTTATATAGATAAGTAAACCATTTTCATATCAACCATTAGATTTTTCCGCTTGATCTCCTTTGTCCATTTTTCCTCTTAAACCTTCCTCTGCAGATGTGTCATTAACACGTTTCAATCTCATCCTTTAGATCTTCTCTGAATTTTTTCAGTCATGGATCTCATAAAAAAATTCTTCCTTAACCTTGAAATCATAACAATTTCCAGCTCATCAAATTTAGTTGATTGTTCTTAGCATTTAATATTTTCATCCATACTCGGTTGATATAGAAATGCATCGGTGATAACTAGTTAAACTAGCTCGGTTAATACTGTCAGTCAGTATACACTGCACTGGCTTAGTGTATAAAGAAATCTTCAATTACCAACCACATTAACATGTTCAATTTCAAATCTCTTCTTCATAGTAGATTAATGTAACATGCTCAAGTCAACAATATAAAGCAATAGACTCATCAATAAGTTACCCAATATTTTCCTTATCCTTATTTGTCATATCCATCTTTTCCTCATGTAGATATCTCAGTTCTTCATCTTTTATTCCTTCAACAGATGTTCAGATGTTTGTAACTAACATGATAAGTACTGTCAAAACTAGTTGACATCAATGACAACATATTGACTGATTTAACCATCTTACATATCATTTTAGTAGCTCGGTGATCTATAATCATTGTTTCTTTAGTTCATTTAGATATTCAATCAGTTATAGTTCATCATAATGATCCTAAGCATCGTGATAAAGGTAATAAATCTCCTTCTCAAACTATTTCTGAATCCAAGTCCTCTTCAAGAGAGGATTCATCTAGAAGAAAGAGGAAAAAATATGCATATTGTTAAAAGCTAGGACATGATGAGCATAAATGTTTTCACAAGAAGATTGATGAGCTCACTCACATTCTTCAAAAGAACAATATTAAGTTCTCATCATCACTGTCTACTCCTTCTTGTTGGCAATTTGGCTGAGTTGGTTACATAGATGTTGTCATTATGGAAACATATGATCTACATGAAGATCACATAGGTTAGAGAGCTAGTATGTTAGAGCACAATGCAAAATTGTCTAAGTATGAGACAGTGTGTTTTTACCAGTGAACCCGATGATAGTTTTTGTTTGCAATGTTGATTGGAGTAAGTTTAATACTTGTGCACTTGAACATAGAATCTATGGTGACTATTGAAGACTCATCTCAGAGTGCAAGTTAGTACAACATGTACAGAATAAGTTATGATAGTTTTACTAAAGACAGTATCAAGCCGATAGGACAGAATATGAAGACAGAATTGATAAAGAGTTAAGGGATTATTTTGTTTATCAAAATAATGACTTAACAATATAAAGGGATGACATCCTAGATTTTAACACTTGGATAAAGTTATTTTTTAATATGATAGCCGACTAGAAAGTTATTAATCTTAATAACTTGTATAAATGTAATTGTAAATTTTAAGAAGGATATCATCAAGAAGTGATATGATGCAAGATATACGGTGTATATTTAATAGCGATAGTGAAAGAGCAGCAAGGAGATATTGATGCAAGTAGTATAAGGTTATGTACCTTAACCTACTTTTGTAATGAGTGAATATTGTATATTACTTATTTGGGCAGTGGGCTCATCTAGTAATCACATTTTGTACTGCCAACTCCTAATAGGGTTGAGGCTTCTAACAAGACCTATAGTCCCTTAATCAAGATTGAGATACTATATGTATGTAATAGACTCCTAACAGGGTCAACATCCTTAACATGATACTTTTGATTAGTGGATCTTTGTGGTACCATCCCCATTGGGGTTTTCCCTTGGCCAAGGTTTTCTCGAGAACAAATAATGTGTTATGAGTTCTTTAGTTTTATTATGCATGTTGTTTAGATTCTTATGTTATGCATGTATAAAGATAATTTGTTATATCCATAATTGAGAAAAAGATAAAGTTTGTAGAATACTAATTCACCCCCCCCCCCCCCCCTCTTAGTATTCCCTATTTCTAACAATTGGTATTAGAGCTTAGTTACTCAGAAAAGAATCATTCAAGGAAAGCCTAGCAGCTTGAGTAAGATCTCTATGGATATGGATCAACTATAGAAGAATCTTGAAGAAGCTCTTGAACATATTGATATGCTTACTGATGAAAGAGATACTCTGAAAAGAAAATATGATGATGCAAAGAACCTCATTGAGAAACTGAAAAACAAGTTGGAAGATCTGAAATCTGAAAAGGAATCTGAAGTTTTTATTGAAGATTGTGATGAAAATTTAGAAAAACATAATGAGATCCTTAAGCATGAACTAAAGATAGAAAATCTAAAGCTAATTCTGAAAGATGGAAATGGCAAGAATGAAGCAAATTTGAAATCTGAGAATGAAAGTCTAAAGACTGAAAATGAAGGACTAAAATCTAAACTTGGTAAAGTAACATCTGAACTTGAGAAAGTCAATTTGTAGTATGCTAAACTTGAGAAATACAATACAATTGTGAAAGGTGAACTAACTCAATCCAAAAAACAACTTGAAAGGCTATATTTAACTAGTGAGAAGATTGATGAACAAATATCTTATTAGAAACCATTCTATGATAAGATTGGTTTTGGATTCAACACTTTTAAAGCAACTGAAGAAAGCAAGGAACCATATCTTAAAATATCTGAAAGTATTGATGAGAAGAAGTCTGATGAGACTAACAAATCTAAAGATACACCTTAGGAAGAAGAACCACCTAAGCAAGAGGAATCACCCAAAGGTATGCAAAGAGAATTCAAAGGTAGATGTTTTTCTTGTAATACTATTGGTCATATGAAGAGAGATTGCATAGGTAAGCAATTCAAACCTCTTAATGGTTATTGTTATAATTGTCATGGTTTTAGACATAGAGCTATTGAATGTAGGAAACCTAAATTTATTGAGGATAATAATAGTAGTAGAATGTTTAGGAATACTAACAATGTAGATAAGAAACCTACTGAAGATATGAATAGAAGAAATGGAGTAATATGTTATAGATGCAACAAGGTTGGACACATTGCTAGAAATTGCAGATCACAGTTCAATTAGCCTAGACCAAGATATGGGAACAATAGAATTTTTTGTAAAATATGTAACAAGATTGGACATACAACAAGGTTTTTCAAAATGAACAATAGAGTTTTTCATCCTAATCCTAACCCTAGAAATCATGCGAGAAGAAATGAAGATGCAAGTAACAGTTAGAAAGGATGTTGTAGTAATTCAGATGAAGTGAAGTTTATCAAAAGCACAGATCAAGGAGACATATTCAACATTGAAGGTAATCAAGAAGGTGAAGTATTAAAAGGTAAGAATGAATCTTTACCTGACCCATCTCAAAGTACTTAATTTATGAAAATTGCAGTAGAATAGGAACTTAGATTAGTGTAGAAGTAGATGTATGATGAATTGAGTCTTGCATAGTTAATGCAAGGTATTATATGATGTTCTAATGCTATGGTTAAGAGCATAAAGAAAAATATTATGTTTTGCGAGATTGCAAGAAGTTTTAAGTTTTGCAGGTTAGCATAATCAACTTTTTGGAAAGAAGCAACAAAAGAATTGAATGCGATGTCAGATCTAAGTGAGATTGAATTAATAAAAGGTCATGATCAGTATTATTTGATCATCAAAGAGAATTTAAGTGTTAAGGAGATTAAAGAGTAGTGATTGGAAGCATTTTGCAAGGATTTGGAGAAGAATTTTGTGCTGAATCTATGGAAGCCGTAAAATCATGAAATTGAGGTATTTTACTTGGCAGATCTTTAAATCAGTTAAGGATTTAGAGGAAATCATGGATGTTTCTTTGATTCACAATGTTAGATATAAAAATAGACCTAAGATGAAAAGGGAACCAGTAGAACCCTTGGAAGATGATCCTAGGTTAGCTTTATCATCCGTACCAAATGAAGTTTTACATCTAGGAAATGTTAGAAGTTATCTTGGATGCAAACTAGAGACTATCAGTGATAGTGATTTCACCAAGGAATATCAAAAGATCTACAATCAGGACATGAGATTAAAAGAAGGATTTGAACATTTGAAAGATAATGAGATCATTAAGTATGCATTGTAGTATGAATTTCATAATGAAGAATGTACTAAGATAATTCTAAGCAGAATTCATAATGGGAAGTTTTGGTTAGAAGATAGAGTGATAGATATCACAGCTGATTTGATTCATGAAGTTACTAGACTATCTAAAACTGGAGCCATTCCTTTAAATGAGAAGAACATGAGGAAAATTGTCATAGACAACACAAACTCATCCTATAATGGTAGAGGAATTATGATTAGTAAGATTCAACAAGACGATGTCAGATACTTATGTAAGATCCTAACCACTAAGTTTTGTGCAAACTCAAGAGAGGATGACATGGCAGCTAGAATGATACATGCAGCTTATCTAATGTGTGTTGATAAATTACAAGTTGATATGTGTGAGATTCTGAGAATTCAACTGTTTGAGAATTTGGAAAAGATTAAGAAAACTAAGTATACATAGTTTAGATTCTCATCCTTAATCACTTATATGTTTTTTCATCTATTGAGAATATTTCCTTACACCATTGGAAATGACTTGAATGATGGCCAAACTACAATGGAAAGGATTAACCTACTGTATAGGAGGCATGTTATTGATAAAGTGAATGAGAGTGCAGTATTGGTAATCAAGACATTTT
The DNA here is from genome assembly GCA_027943335.1 of Chamaecyparis obtusa. Lineage (NCBI taxonomy): Eukaryota > Viridiplantae > Streptophyta > Pinopsida > Cupressales > Cupressaceae > Chamaecyparis > Chamaecyparis obtusa. The sequence continues at coordinate 1,293,304 of BSBK01006357.1, read as the reverse complement.
AGGATATAGTGTCTAGTAGATCAAGGATCCCATAGTCTCTTGTGGAGAAGTATAAAATGAGATATGTTTCATTGTTGATACTGACTTTACCTACATTGAAGCAGTAGAACCCATAACAAAGTTTATAGACCCTCTTGGCTATGAGATATCTGAGGTAGAGACAAAAGAGTATGTGAGTAGGTTACTTAAGTGCAAGTTGGACACTCACTGTAACAGGTTTGGAACCTTTGAGGATAATTTCAACTCTACAAAGACCTTACTTGAAGATAAATAGTCAAAGAAAAGAGTTGAGAGTACTATCAAGAAAATTCTAAAAGATACAGGGATGACTGAGCATGAATTCTTGGTAGCCAAGCAAACAACAACAGCAATCAGAGATATTGGACAAAAAGAAGTTTTGTTTGTTCTACCTTTATCATCAATTGCAACATAGCAAGAAGAATCACAAGTTAAGGTGAAAGTGGAATAAATTGAGAAGGATCAAGAAGCAAGGATATCCACTAGATCCACTTCCTCCACACCTAGCAAAAGAGTAAAAGAGAGTGCTACTGGACCAAGTAAGAGGCAGAAAACATTAGTGCAACCAGTTCCAAGGAAAATTGCATAAATCAAAGATGATGACACTTCTATTAAGAAGAAAACTTGGAAACCTAGAGTTGAGAAGCTTAATGAGAAGATCATTCAAGATGGAGACTTTACAAGAATGAATAAGTATTATGACCTCTATGATTATGCAGAGAGATTAAATTTGGAAAATGCAGTGGTAAAGCATATGATTTTATCTAATAAGAAGTTTGATACAATTCAGGGTAAGATACCTGATGATTTGTACAATAAACTTGTGAATAGGAAGAAGAGAGCATCAGAGGAAGACACATCTATTAGAGAAAAGCTTGTAAGAAAGCTTTGTGTTGTAAAAGATGAAGCACACTTTAGTCAGATTATGAAAGCTTTAAGCACCCATTTGAGAACCAAGAAGAGAACCATTCAGATTATGGGAGGTAGATATGAAGAAGTTAATGTAGAAATAGAGGAAGCAATCATCAAGGTTATGTCAAAGAATGCTGGAGAACCATCAGTTGCAATAGAGCAAGTAGGTGAAATAGAACAAGAGGACATTCCCTCTCCACTAGCCATAAACATTGAAGATGAAGTCATGAATGTAGATGGAACTAAGATCACCTTGGATACTGATGATAATGTATTCAAGAATCTGGAAAACATTGTTGACAATTCGGCTTTTGAAGAGTAGGAGACTACCAAAGGAGAAGAGAAAATAGAGACTACAGTTGTAGAACCTAAAGTGATAGAAAAACAAGTACCTATTCCCACTAAAGAAGAAATCAGTCTTACTCCTGAGACTAGAAAAATGAATCAAATTGGATCTATGATTGAGAATTTGGGAAAGGAAGTAGATGATGATGATAAGATGGAATTGATCACATCCTTGAACAAGATCATTGGATAGAACAAGAAAGTAAAAAGTCTTGAAAGATTCTTGAAGGAGCTTACTGAGAAGTTACAAGGTGTTGTAACTACACAAATTGTAGAAGCTGACCCTCTGGAGAAAGCAAAGAAAGTGATGAACACTTTTGATAGTGAGTTCACAAATTTAACTGATATAGCAAAAGTGAAAGCTCAAGCAGCCTATGAGGCCAAAACACTTTTGAACATTAGCTAGAATATCAAGAATGATATCAACAATCTTGATATCTGTATAAAGGACTTGAGGAAGAATTTGGAAAGAGGAAAATCCTTGTACATCCAGTGTACAAAATTAGAGACCTTGATAGCAAAAGAAGATAAGAAGATGAAGATGAAGGAAGCAAAAATTTAGAATGAAACTAACATTCTTTCAAGCCACAATGTGAAGGTATTTGATGTTGAGAAGAAAATTCGTAAGATATATGATGAAATTAGAATTTTGCAAGATGAAAAGAATAGGAAAATGAAAAGATTCACTCTTTTAAGAGAGCACTCTTCTATGAAGTTAAGTATTATTGAAGGGCAACTGGAAGAATTTCTTTCAGCTAAGACATCTTTTCGAAAGTTTAGCTTTGAGAATCTCCAAGCATGTGAGATAGCATCTTATGGATTATGCATACTACTCAGTGTGGTAGATTCTATTAAGAAATCATGGGAGAAGGAGTTAGAGGCTATAAAGATTGATTTTGCAGTGGGCTCATCTGGTAATCACATTTTGTACTGCCAACTCCTAATAGGGTTGAGGCTTCTAACAAGGCCTATAGTCCCTTAATTAGGACTGAAACACTATATGCATGTAATAGACTCCTAACAGGGTCAAAATACTTAACAAGATACTTTTGATTAGTGGATCTTTGTGGGTACCATCCCCACTAGGGTTTTCCCTTGGCTAGGGTTTCCTCGAGAACAAATAATGTGTTATGAGTTCTTTAGTTTTATTATGCATGTTTTTTATCTTCTTATGTTATACATGTATAAAGATAATCTATTATATCCATAATTGGGCAAAAGATAAAGTTTGTAGAATACTGATTCACCCCCCCCCCTCTTAGTATTCCCTATTTCTAACACTTCTCACATATGGTAGCTTCTTCATCTCCATCATCATCCAAGGATAAAGGTAAAGGACAAGAACTTTTGGCTTCTACACATCCTAAGAAAGGTAAATGGCTCATTGATTCAGGTGCATCACATCATATGGCATCTTATATGGATATGTTTTCTTCTATTGATCCTTGTAATTCTCCTAATATATTGATGGGTAACAACACATACATGAAGGTTTGTGGGAAAGGTTCTATTCCTATGGGAGAGGGGTCATTTAATGATGTTATTTGTGTACCATCCTTGACCACTAATCCCCTTTCTATTTATCAAATTACTCATGGAGCACAAGGTAAAATTGTTGATTTCACTCCTGATTATGTCTACATTAGGGACATGGAAACTAGAGATGTCATAGTTATGGGAGTTGTTGATCATACATCATGTTTGTATTCTTTTTCACATTTTTTTGATGATGATGATATTTATGGCGTACATACCCCTTTACCAAGGGTGAATTATGTATGTGAGGATGACTTTGGACACTTGAATCATTTTTTTGTTGAGCCAAGTGTTGAGCTTACTACTCCTCCACCTCCTGCTTCTTCAGACATGGACTCTACTATTCAACAAGATGATCATAATGCTTCATATCTTTCAAAATGTTATGACTACTTGGATGCCCTTTCAACATTTGTTTTTGATTCTCATAATGCAGATTTGGGAGACATACATGAGGGGGTTTCTCTTCTCTTTGATTATAGTATCATAGTTGGAGATACTTCTTCACCTTCCTTGGAGATTGGTATTCATGATTCTTCTCCTTCACTTGGTTTATCACATGATCTTATAGATTATTTGAGCTTGGAGAGACCTATTCAATCTTCAAAGATGCATATATGGAGACCTTCATTTTCTTCCTCCTTCCATTTTCATATGGATTGGATTCTTCATCATTTGATGTATTTATTTCTTCCTAAGGGAAGACATGTTTCTTGTAGGCATTAGATTATCTTTTGTTTGCAGGTTCTCTTCATCAACATTGGAGCTTCTTCATTATGGAGCGGATATCATGTCTCCAACTATCCTTCTTATGGGGTTATAATTCTTTGTATATACATGATGTATGTAGTCCTTGGGGGTACTTAAGTACTCCATCCATCCATACATATTGTGTTTTCATCTCTCTTTTTAGGGGAGGGTTTTTCCCATGAGGTTTTCCCTCTTCATCCACTTTATGAGAGATTTCATTTCATGTATTGCATTGCATATTGTACATGGGTACCTAACATGGCCTAGTAGCCAGGACCCATCTTGCATTGTGAGTTTAAGTGCATTCCCCTAAGTTGCACTTAATGGGGGGTGTTTGTGTAATTAAATATTTAAAATTACACTTTACTTAATCTTACTTAGGATAATGCATTGCATTGTAGTTTTTCATTGAGACACCTAGGATTTTACACCTCAATTAAGCACATGTTGTAGGAGAAATTCCCCTTTAGGTGTGAGATCCACCTTTAGTGCACATATCACATTATCATCCTCATCATGACACATACTTCATTGCATAATGGAGGATGATCCATATTTGGTGGACATGTGATTACACCTTGCATAGGTGATAGCTTATTAGCTTCTTATCATTGTCTCTTATCACCTTTCCTATTTAAGGAGGCCTATTATGTATATTTTATTCAATCAATCAATCAAGTCCATTATCAATTGTAGCATTGTAAAATGGAAGCACTTCTATTTAGGACTAGTTTATCCCTCTGAGTAAGTGGTTTGGGGTCATGTCAAATGCCTTGAATGGGTCTTTGACTTGGATCTAGTTTTTCCCCTATTCTGCCCCATTTTTCACTTTTTTTTGCATAATTCTAGCATCCTAAATTGAAATTTTGAGATTCTTGACCTCAAGGTCAAGGTCAACATTTTAGGTCAAGTTTGACCTCAACCCTAACCTATGTCAAGGTCGGCCTCAACCTTGACATAGGGTCCAAATTTCAAAATCCCAAAGTTTCTGGATGTCGGGTTTCAGAAAGATTTATTTCCCACTTCCAGGTTGGCTATTTCGGGCTTCGAAATGGTAAACTCTTAAATTATATTTAATTTAGGTCCATTTCTAGGGGTATAGGCTTAATGGGAATTTAATTCTCCTATGTTGGTCTCTCTAGAAATTTGTGCCCTAGACTAGTATAAAAGGAATCTTTCTCCTCTCATTTCGATCATCTTTCAATTCAATCAAGCATCCATAAAAAATCATCATCTTTCAATTCAATCAAGAAATCAAGAAGAAAGAAAGAAGGAAAAGGAAAGAATTCAAGCATTCATCTATCTTCAAGCATTAAACATTCAATTCATCAAGGAGATCCATTGGTATCCATTGAAGGATTCAATCTCTATGGAGCCCTCTTGTTGAAGATTTCTCCATCCACATCCATTCAAGCTTCTTCCTATTCCAAGATCCATTCAAGATTGGTGTTGAAGATCTAAAGACAATTGATTTGAGACATCCTACATCCAATTCTACATTTATTTGGAGCATCCATACTTGTGGATTCAAGGATTCAAATCCTCCACAAGGGTTTCAACATAGGCAAGGTGAATTGTTTCATTTACTTTGTTTATTACTACAATTTCAATTCAATTTCAATGTTAATTCCTAAATTAGGGTTTGACCAAGGCAAATCTCCCCCCCCCCCCCAACAAACAAAACCATTTTTCTTGTAGGAAAAGGTATGAAATAGCGAATTATAATACAGATCCAGACACCCTTTTAGGCAAACTTTCAGGATCCGCAAACAAAATTTATGTCAGAGCAGCGCAGGTCAAGGTCAAAATTAAGGGGTAAAGGTCAACCTTTTACCTGGGTCAAGGTCAACCTTTTACCTAGGTCAAGGTCGACCTTTCTCAGAAAATGAAAAGATTTTTGGGTTTTCTCTGTCTCTGTGTTTCTATTCCAAATCTAGTTGCATAATTTCCAAAAACTTAGTCCCGACACCATAAAATAACAATTTCTAGATCTATCATACTTTGAGGTTAGTATTTATCTTCAATTCAATTAAGATTTCAATAATCTTTATGGAATGTAAGATTTTCCTCTTTCTTCATATTCTTCATCAATTGATTCATTTGTGCATTGACCATTTTCTTGTGGTTAATCTATTTGGACTTTCTTGTGGGAATTTGGGGTTAAGAAGAAGATCTTACCTTCCCCTATTCTTCTATATGTAAAGGATATCATCTTAGAAACATCCCTATTTTTATATTACATTTTAGTGAATCCGCAATAGACAACTCTTTCTTTTGTGGTGTTAGATCTTGCATGTGCTTGCATTTACATCTCATATAAAGAAAAAATACAAAAACATTTATTTGTTCATGCTTTATGTTTTCTTAGTTTAGTTCATTTGCATTGCATTGGTATATGAGCTTTACTACCTCTAGCCCTACTTATAATATTTCGGTTAGAAGAAGTCGTAGACTTATGGGTTTCTTTCATCCCAAGTCTTCCTCTCCTCTCCTTAGGATCTTGGATGACAATTTGATTACTCATGATTCCAATCATACTATGGAGAATAACTCTTCTCCCTCATCTCATGATGAGGATGATACTTTAAGAGTTCCTCCTGAACAAGTCCAAAAACTTTCAACTGAACTTGATAAAATGGGAAATTGGCTTACTCAAGAAAACCATAATCAAAATTTTATTCAAGCTATAGATGCTCTAAGAAAGTTCTTCGGGATAGTGATCAAGGTGTTAATCTCTTGCATGATATTACTCATCTTGTGCATTCAAATGTTAAACCTTTATCTCAGGAAGCTCAAGATCTAGGATTCACTCCTCTTGTCACTAGTGTGGAACCTTCTTCCGTTCCTTTACCTAGAATTCCTACTTATACTCCTCCTTTAGTGACTACATCAATTCCCTCTCTTCCTATGAGTTTTCCTCCTATGTCTCTACCTACTTCAAAACCTTCTTATCATAATGTGCCTTTTACCTATTCCAACCCTCTTCCAACTATGGTTCCAAATGTTCCCCCGATCGTGTCTTCCATTCCTACCGCTTCATACACTTTCCCTAGTGTTTCTAATGTTTATATGCCTCCTATTTCATCTAATGATTCCACAATCATTAGTTTGGCTCAAATTGTGTCCTATTTACAACAAAAACTTGTGTCTTTAATTTAATCCAAGTTTAGTATTCCTACATGTGACATGGGTAGTCCTTTATCCCTAGACATTATTCATGCTCATGTTCCTCAGCAAGCTAATATGCCTCATCTTGAGAATTAAAATGGTAAGGGAGACCATGTTATTCATGTTAAAACATTTCAAATCCTTTGTAGTGACTATGGTCATGACCATAGGATTTTAGCCAATTTGTTTGCTAGAACTTTTCGTGATAAGGCCTTGAAATGGTATTGTTCCTTGCCTCCTTATTCTATTGATTCTTTTCCAAAACGTGCTAATGCCTTTATTCAAAAGTTCCAAAATAACATTGGTCCACAAGTGTCCTTAACTGATTTAATGCATTGTAAACAAAATACTAAAGAAAAATTGACTGAATTTATTGGTATATTTAAGCATTTGTATGCTCAAATTTCTTATCTTGTTCCTGATATTGATATTCAGTGTATGTTTATTTCAAATTTACAAAAAGATATTAGAGATAAGATTCTTCTTACTAAATTTACCTCTTTTCAACAACTTTGTGTAGTGCTTCATCATTATCAATTATAAGTGAGTCAATTTGAGAGAAACACTCCAATGGCTCTTGTTCCAATTGATAAGAGTGATGTTGCTCCTAATCCCAACAAGTTTCAAAAACCTAACAACTATGTCAAGATAAATAAGAAAGAAAATGTAGTTTCTGATCAAGTTATTGTTACATCCAACAATGCCACTTTTACATCCACTGCTTTTCATTTGAATCGTACGTTTACTCCTCTTTCTGAATTTTTGCATTCTATTATGAATAAACTGTTGACTGCTAATATGATTACTTTACCTTGTATTTGACCTCTTTTACCTACTATGATGGAATCCAAATCCTTTGATTCCAAAACCTTTTGTCAATACCATCGTCAGAATGGCCATGATACTAAGAAGTTTTATTCTTTAAAACATAAGGTTCAAGACTTAATTGATTCTAATGCTTTATCTATTGATAATTTTGATGGTAGTGGGAACAAATATGTCTCTCCTCCTAATCAAAATCTCCAAATCTATATGAATCCTTTAGCTAAACATGATACTAATACCATTGTTCAACCATCTTCTATGGATATTATTTATGATTCAAAGATGGATGATATCAATTATATTGTTAACCATATGGAGCATGTTGTTTTGTCTCAATCTCTATCTCCACCCCAGCCTCAAACTCAACCTCAACTTCAAGTTCGACCTCAACCTCAACCTCAACCTTGAAAACAACCTAAGAATAAAAGACCTAGGGAACTCTTGATTACCTTTGATGATTTTGATACTATTAAAGCTCCTGATGGTCCCCTCTACATTCATGCTAGGATTTATAAGATACCTACGCATGGTTGTATTATTGATCCTACATCCTTAGTCAATGTTATTACTGAAGAAAATATTTTTATGAAGAACTTACAACGTGATTTTTATGATACATCGAACGTGTGGATTCAAACTTGTAATGGTTTTATTTATCCATCATTTGGTTCTATTAACTTGCCTATTGAACTTGGTGGTAAAATTGTGGACACTACCTTCATTATTGTTCCTACTTCTGATCAGTTTCAAGTTAAGTTTGGTTTGCCTTGGTTGAATTCCATGAATGTCATTGCTTCTCCTATCCATAAGTGTCTTAAATTCATTCATGATGAAGAAGTGAAGATGATTAATCATAGTTTATATCAACCTTCTATGCCTAGGGATTGTGCTACCCTTGACTTCTTTTGGCCTTCATTACCTAATTTGTGTCCTTCTCGACCTGATAACCTTTTTCGCTCATATCAAGCCTATAAACATCACAAGATTCTTGAGTTAAGCATGCCTCAGATGGATCTTAACCATGGTCTTTTATCTATGCCTTCCATACCTCCTTTATCCATGGATTCTAGTTATGTTAATCAAGCTCCTAGTGTTTCTTTTTAGCCTAATGAGAATCCTACTAATCCTCCTATAGAACCTATGAAGGAACCGATGGTTATTCCTCCTAGTTCTCAACATATTTCAAACAAGACAAAATGTAACTGATCTGCCAATGAATGTCATAAGAAGCGTTGAGCTCATGATAAGGCTCACGCCTCTATTCTTCAAAGTTCTTTACCTTCTTTTGACCAGCCTATGCCTGATGTGTTAGAAGAATTTAATGTTAATAATGATGTTAAGATGAATAATTATAATGATTCTATTTGTAGCTTAGATTCTATTTTGATTAATCTTGATGAAGAAGATACTCTTGATGATACTAATTATGTTAATGATGAATATGAGACTATTGATATTGATATTGATTTACCTAATATGCTTTCAACACAATTGATAATTACACCTAGTATCAAACATTATGATTCTCAAGAGGATCCTTGTTTGGAATGGGCTATTATTCCTACTACATTGGATATAGTCCCTCTTGTGAGTTTCCCACCTTCCCTAAATGACATAGAATGAGATGGGGAGAGTAGGTGATGCACTTGATTGGCTTGTCCTTCATGGTAGCTTTTTGTGTGTTTGCATGTTGTATTGCACTTCTCCCATAATGTGTTTGCTAAGTGTTTGTTAGATTATTTTATATGATCCTTGTTACTCTGTTAGTGCAAGGTGATAAAGGAATTGAACCTATTGTGCTATTCCTGTATATGTATCTCTTCTCTTCTATATGTTATTTTCATATTATGTTGTACCTATGTTATTGTTCGTAAATGTTTTCCTTGTGTAGTCCGCTTGGATTTGTGACTTGGTAACACTGATTCTTTTTGGTCTCTATTTTGTGGTTTGAAAAGACTCTTCTACGTAACTCTTATGTTTTCTTTCCCCCATTGTGATTGTAGTTATACTTTATTTGGGGAATGATGTCAATTCATTTGCAATAATACCATATATAAATATTATCTTATAATCATACTGACCCCACGGTAGGTAGATCCCTTCTGTATTCTCTATATGTTTATGTGGTATTTCCCTTGATTTGTCTTTGCTTTGGGGCATCTTGTAGTGGAAACAGAATCAGTGGAGTTGTTTATGTTTCCATTCAAGCCATTGCTCCTATTAAAGTGTTAGCAATGACATTAATGTGGGGGCATACGCTTTTCTCACTTTTTGGACACACACACTTTCAATATGTTTTTCAAAGCTCTTTTCTCCCTTTATGGATTAGTGACTAATCCTTAAAGCATGTATTTTTACCTTATAGGATCTCTTTATCCCTCCAGTTTCAATTTTCAAAGTTTTGATCCCTTAAGGTCGAAGGTGTCCTTAAGATTGGATCTCTCTTGTTTTGGCTTTGCTCTTTTGGAATAAAATATTCCTATGGGTGAATCTTTGATGGGTTGACTAGTGAGTAGCCACATTCACTAGGCGGTTCAACTCCATCTTTCTAGTTGTGTCATTTCCTTGTGTGGTTCATAATGGGACATAAGTTCTCATTAGGCAAGGCAATCACACCCTTTTCTCTCTTCTAGAGATGTCTCTCTTATTTTAATCTTGGATTTGATGAAGACTTGAGTCCCTGGGGGCTTGAGGATTCCTTTGTCCCTTTGATTTTAATAAGATTGTCTTTTTCTTTATGATCTCCTTTACCAAGAGTTTGCATTGAGTCCATATTCTTGCTAAAGTGGGGGCTAAATGTAGCATCATAAAATGGAAGCACTTCTATTTAGGACTATTTTAGCCCTTCGAGTAAGTGGTTTTGGGTCATGTCAAATGCCTTGAATGGGTCTTTGACTTAGATCTAGATTTTTCCCCTGTTCTGCACTATTTTCCACTTCTTTTCTGCATAATTCTGGCATCCTGAATTAAAATTCTAAGATTCTTGACCTCAGGGTCAAGGTCAACCTTGACCCTGACCTAGGTCAAGGTTGACCTCAACCCTGACCTAGGTCACGGTCGACCTCGACCTTGATATAGGGTCCAAATTTCAAAATCCCAAAGTTTCTGGATGTCGGGTTTCAGAAAGATTTATTTCCCACTTCCAGGTTGGCTGTTTCAGGATTCAGAATGGTAAACTCTTAAATGATATTTAATTTAGGTCCATTTCTATGGGTATAGGCTTAATTGGAATTTAATTCTCCTATGTTGGCCTCTCTAAAAGTTTGTGCCCTAGACTAGTATAAAAAGAATTTTTCTCCTCTCATTTCGATCATCTTTCAATTCAATCAAGCATCCATAAAAAATCATCATCTTTCAACTCAATCAAGAAATCAAGAAGAAAGAAAGAAGGAGAAGGAAATAATTCAAGCATTCATATATCTTCAAGCATTCAACATTCAATTCATCAAGGAGATCCATTGGTATCCATTGAAGGATTCAATCTCTATGGAGCCCTCTTGTTGAAGATTTCTCCATCCACATCCATTCAAGCTTCTTCCTATTCCAAGATCCATTCAAGATTTGTGTTGAATATCTAAAGATGATTGATTTGAGACATCCTACATCCAATTCTACATTCATTTGGAGCTTCCATACTTGTGGATTCAAGGATTCGAATCCTCCATAAGGGTTTCAACATAGGCAAGGTGAATTGTTTCATTTACTTTGTTTATTAATGCAATTTCAAGGTTAATTCCTAAATTTTGGTTTGACCAAGACAAACCCCCCCCCCCCCCCCCCCCCAAACAAACAAAACCATTTTTCTTGCAGGAATATGTACAGAACAACAAATTACAGTGCAAACCTAGACACCCTTTTTAGAAAACTTTCAGGATCCGCGAACAGAATTTCCATCAAAGAAACGCAGGTCAAGGTCGACATAAAGGGGTCAAGGTCAACCTTTTATGTGGGTCAAGGTTGACCTTTCTCAAAAAAGGAAAACATTCATGGGTTTTCTTTATCTCTATGTTTTTGTTCCAGATCTAGTCATAGAATTTCCAAAAACTCAGTCCCGACACCAGAAAATAGCATTTTCCAGATATGTCATACTTTGAGGTTAGTATTTATCTTCAATTCAATTAATATTTCAATACTCTTTACGGAATGTAAGATTTTCCTCTTTCTTCATAGTCTTCATCAATTGATTCATTTATGCATTGACCATTTTCTTGTGGTTAATCTATTGGGATCTTTCTTGTGGGAATTTGGGGTTAAGAAGAAGATCTTACCTTCCCCTATTCTTATATATGTAAAGGATATAATCTTACACACATCCCTATTTTTATATATTACATCAATAATATCATTCTTTCATCTTAATGAAATTATCTTGCCAATCTCTTGTCAAAGTTATCTTGGTCTTGCATTCGATCCTAGGGGTGTTGTAGAGTCACCTAAAACTCCAACAGATCTCAATTTGTCTTCATTTGAATCCAACTTAACATTAAAAAGAAAATATTTATAAAATCATGGCATGTGAGCCATATGAACCCTTTTTTCTTTCCATACATCTAATTTCTATAGGAAAAGAGAAGCAAAACTAGGATGGGAATATTATGAGTGATAATTTAAGAACTTTAGTTATCAAATTCAATCAAAAAAAGAATTATTTTCTAGTCATTCATATCCTTTTCCCAAAATTAAAGGCATGCACAAAATTGAAGTTGTAAAAAGGATGCTTTAAGGATTCATTTCTTCATTGAGGTAAAATTTACATCAAGTTTGCTACATTTTTTTGAGGTCAGATTTAAAATTCCCATAAGTTTGAATTCATCATATGTATGCATTTCCTCATCTCACTTGTATTTTGTAATTTTTGAGTATGTTGCAGTCATAACATGGTAGCTAAATATGAACTAATAGACTATTTTAAGTCTTGAAACCTAATATATGTAATCATTGAACTTGAATATTCAAAACCTTTTCATTTCCTTACCTCACAAGTATTTACAACATCCATAGGGATGCGATAATAGAGGTGGGCATATCTAGAGTGCCTAATTTTTTATCACATTTAATCAGTAATTTTAGTTATTAAGAAAAATACTAAAATCAACATTGATTTTTGTCATTGAAAGTTATGGAAAATTTCCAATAAAAGGAATACAATAGCAAAAACCACATCTACAAAGTCTAGATAAATTCCACTAATTGGGAAATTTAGTTTATTTATTTTTCTTTGGTGATATCTTCATTAGAATTTGGTATTCATGGGGATTTTTTATTAGGATTTATTATAGAGTGGACTGGAAATATGGTACTAGAAGTAACTAATTTCACACTCACATTAGCATATCCATGCATAGGAAATGAAAGTATAGACAAAACAAAGGAATCCCCTCAATGAGTCTAATATATGTAGTAGTGCCCATCCACAACTCTCACTCATTAGTCATTATAAGGGGGGTCTTAGAGAGTGATAAAACATGAATGTAAAATGAAAATAGTAGTGTTATAATATATTATCATAGTGATAGTGACAATTCCAAAGCTTTCTATTGTTCAATGTGTGGACAGGGCTTTTGAGGATACCTAGTTTGGAAAACTTCAAGCCAAACAAAGATTAGATGTTAGTGTAAGCATGAAATTAATCCAAAACAAATAAAAATCTAAACTAAGCCACCTCAGATTGAGCTTAAACAAGTGCACCCAAGCACTATTTGATTTTCTCTTGCTTAGGGGGATGTGGGTGTTCTCTCTAAGCACTTGGAGCATGTTCCTTATGCATTTTAGGACGGCTTGAGATCCATAAAAACCCCATAAATGGCACAAAATAGGTATAGAACACCTGATTTGCCCCTAAGGCCTCAAAGATCCAAATGATGCTGATATGAATTTCAAAGTACACAAGTTCAGGGCTGAGCCATTATCTATTAAGACCCATTTGATGACAAAGTCTCTGACAATGACAGCGATGCGGAGAGGGAGAGTATGGTCAGGTGCAATGTCTAGCATGTCAGATGGTTTGAAGGATAAATTGCGGATAGATGTCCCACAAGGGTCTCAAACTGGGTGGTGTTAATGTCTGTGGGGACATGTCCTTCTTTGAGAGCTCGGTTAAGGATCTCCTGATGGAGAGGTGAACTGCGAAGAAGGTCCAAGATGGATATTTGGGCTGCTGTGTTCCCCAAATGTTCTATGAGTTTATACTATGCATTGCGTGCATTGTGTGCTGGCCTTGGTTGGGCACCAGCAACAATTATCCGACCTCTATGGGTAGTAACAACACATTGATAATATTCTCCTCTAACATGGATGGCATTGACTGTGGGCTCAACTTGGGTTATACATCCAACAATATTGTCATAATTGATATAGGCAGTAGTTTGATCTTCTTGCTTACCCTTGCCATGATTCTGGGAACGATTGGCTTTAGTTTGGTTGTTCCCAGCATTATGTTGTGGGAACACATTCTGACAAATTTGCAAATTGGCATTTGGTGAGGCTTGACTGGGTGTATCTACTTGAATCTCTTTTTGATCAATGAGATCTTGGATATAGTTTTTGAGTCTCATACACTTCAGGGTAGTGTGTCCTTTGACACGATGATCATCATAGTATTCATGATCTTTGTACCAATCGGGCTTGGGAGTGGCATCATCAACTAGCTAGATTGGTGGAAATGTGATCAAGTTGGCCTTGGCCATTCGGTGAAAGATAACATCCAGAGGTTCACCCAGCGGTGTGGTCTTCTTTGGATAATTTTGAGCTCTGGGTTTGTTCTTCTTGGGAGCAATATTGATGACATTGACTTGATTGTTTGGGTTACCTTGATAAGCTTGATGGGCTTGTTGCTAATAATTCTGCTGATTATTCTGAGAATGATATTGTTGCATGGGTTGCTGATGGACTTGAGGAGGTTGTTGATAGGCGGGTGTTTGTTGTTGTTGGTATGCAGGAGTCGATGGAGGACTAGCCACAACAAATTGGACATGCTGGTATCAGTGGCTCCATCAGTAACAATGTTCTTGTTACGATTCCAGTAACAAGATTTATCATTGCTGAGTTTTTGGGCATCATTTTTGAAGTGTCAGATTGTACCTTCATCTAGGAGGGCCTTTTCAATACCTATTCCCTTGCTCTTGATATCTTGATAGGTTTGGAGATAATTCATCCTCATGAAGTGGGATAGCTTAGGATGCAGATTATTAATAAAGATTTTGGTCAAATGCTTTTCAGGTGGCTGGTATGATAACCTGGTAGTAAGGTTCTGCCATCATTGCAAGTATTCTGCTAGGCTTTCTCCATCTTTCTATTTTGAGTTGTAGAGATCTAACAAGGTCAACTCATTCTCAACATTGTGGGCATAGTGGGCAATGAACTTCTCAGAAAGTTCAGCAAAGGTTGTGATAGTCCCACGTGGTATTTTGTAGAACCATTCAACAACAGTTCCTCCCAAGCTTTTGGGGAATAGTCGTAAGAGATAGTTATCACTGTAAGCCACTTTTTGGCATGCCATATATAATTCTTTAATATGATTGACTGGATCTCCTTTCCCTTGATATTTATCAAACTTAGGTGTCTCAAAGTGCTTGGGGAAAGGTATAGCGGCAATGGATCGGTCAAACAGATAAGGACACACCTCCTCAAACTTGTAAGTTTTTTTCTCAGTACCAGTTTGAAGCTCTTTAAGAGTGTTCTTCATGGCTTCCCATTCAGCATTGATTGGTGTTTGAGCGGGTACTCTCATTTGAGGTGGGTATTGTTGAGTGGGATATGGAGATGGCCCAGCAGGATAGGTAGATTGGAGTGGATTTTGGAGTGATGTTTGCTGGGGATATTGTTGATGCAGCACAGGGGGATATTGCAATGGTGGATATGAGACTACTTGCTGGTGTTGTGGGATGATTGGGACTTGCTTCTATGACTGATAGGAGGAAACTTGTTGCTATTGGGGAATGATGGGGGTTTGTTGCTGTGACTGGAAGTGTGGTTGCTATGGGGGTGGCTGGTGGAATGATGCAGCTTGTTGGTAAGATGGTCCTTGCTAAACTTGGCTTTGTGGCTGACCGATATAAGTCAGGTGCATTCCCATATTGCTTAAGGGTGGAACTGATGTAGGGAAGCCTGAAGCAAAGGGTGACTGGGCAAGATAACTTGTGAAATGGGATGAACTTTGCTGCTAAGGTGGAGGAACTTGCTGAAAAGCACTAGGTGTTGGGAATGGATAGCTCGTGAAGGATGAGGTTGGTGGAGGTTGAGATGGTTGCTATTATGCTGCTTGTGAGAAGGTGGCTTGTTGGTTTGCAAATACGGATGTAGGAGAGTGAGTTGGTATTCCAAAGGCTTTCATGTCTTCTTGAGTGAGACCCCAATGAGGACTAGTGTGAGGTGGGAATTATGTTGCAGCGGATGCCAGGAAGGTAGATGTGATGGGAGTTTGGGACATGAATGGTGGTTTTGAAAAACCCATGGATGACATTCCTGTGGTGAAGGTATTTTGCTGGGCTTATGCCTGGGTAGATGTTTGTTGGGGGGGAAATGAAGAGAATGCTTGCATTCCCCATGAAAAGGGTGATGTGGAAGCTTGCTGATTTTGAAAGGGGAATGATTGTGTTGCCCCCAAAGTAGATGATGCTTATGTGGAGGCTTGTTGGGAGAAAGAGGGAAACGATTGCGTTGACCCTGGAAAAGATGGTATGGATGCGGAAGCTTGTGGAGTGAAAGGGAAAGATGATTGCTTCCCTCCTGGCACAAAAGGTGTGGATGCAAAAGCTTGTGAAGTGAAGGGGAAGGATGATCGCATCCCTCCCAGAGTGAAAGGTGTTGTTTGGCCTATGGAAGATGGTGGGACTTCTTGTGCAAAGGTTTGTGTAAGAGGTGGGAATTGATTCTGGGACAAGTGTTGGATTTTTGCAAGAGCTTGAGCAACCATGGTAGATGATGAAGTACCTATGATATGGAATGGAGTAGATGGTGTTATATCTTGTGTTATAGGACTGGCAAAGCTTCCTTGCAAAAGAAGAGGAATGGTGGAGGTTTCTTGTGATGTTTGCAAGGTTGGATCAAGGAACAGTTGGATGAATGGAGAGTATACTTGTGTTGGGATATGAATAGTGCTTATGGGAATACGAGGATGGAGATATGGTGGAATGGAAGTCTGTGCCTATGCAAAGTTAGTGAACATGCTTTGCTGGTTTTGGGCCATGAGTGTATTGACTACAGGTGGATTCTCTGGATGATTCATAAATGTTTCTATTGCCAGAGGAGCTAAGGTGACATTGGGATCATCCCATGTATTTCCAATTTGTATTTGCAGATCATAGGCTATCATTGCACTAGTAAAAATGTTGGGATCAGATGAACTAGTGATTGGATAAGGATTCATGTTCCTTCTTTTTCTAGATCCGGATCTTGTCTCGACAAGCATGGAGATGCAGATGCTAGATGGATGCAAGATGTTTCCTAAAAGATTCTAAAGAATGATAGATGCAAGCTTAAGGAACTTCTAAGGAATGATGAATTTCTAGAATGCTAATGCAAGGATTGGTGAAATGCTTGGATTTGGATCAAGGATGGTGGAAGATTGATGGGAGATGGTGACAGATTGGTAAAAAAGCTTGGCGATGATGGAGGCTTGATGGGATGCTCTGATTTGGGTCAAGATTGGGTGGAGGATTGGTGGGATGCTGGTGGAAGACTACTAAGTGTCAACAATGAGCTGCTATTTTTCCCAATGGAGGATTAGTGATAGGATTTGGCCAACCTAGGATAGACTAATGATCTTCAGTCAACTGGATTCTTATCAATACAAGCCAATCTCTTGCTCGAGATGATGAGGCTATGTAAGGACAAGTTGGATTTCCTTTGGACAATGCTCTATCAAAAAGGGGATGATATCTGATTTAGGATAAGGGATGGAAACAACTCAAAGGTTCTGAACACTAAGTGCTTGTGGATTTGGATCTTTGGATTTGGTGCAAAGGATGGTGGATTCTAATTTGGATATTGGATGCTAGATTTGGATGAAGGATATGGGACTCTGGTTGTGGATTGTTGATGGAAAGATGGTGAAGGATGATGGAACAATGCTTTCTCTAAAAGGATGATGCAAATGCAATTGAGATGGATGATCTATGATGCTGCTAGGAAGATGATGGTGAATGCAGCTAAGGACTCTAGAATGCAACTAAGGATTTGGTGATGATGCCGAGATGAAACTAGGATGAGACTAGGATGAAGGACTGTCGAGATAGGATTTTGAGATCTGAAGGTAGAATGGACATGTGATGGATCCAGCTAATCTTCTCTTTCAAGGTTGACGTAGTGATGGTTCACTCAGAATCGGTAGGTAAACTATTTGACTCTTGCGTTATAGCCAATATTATCAAGCTTTTCTTGATATTTTTCTTTTGCTTGGGTTGCTTGGATAGAGGGTTGATGGCTCTTAAGGTTTCTTCCTGCAGCTTTCTTCTCTTGATAAGCTTTGGATTTGGGAAACTTAGCTTTCGGATGTTTGATCAAATTGGGCATAACTCGGGGAAATTCTGATAAGCTTGGTTTGAGACAAAAGGTTTCTTGGATATCTGATTTCAAGGGTTTCTCTGCAAAATGTCCTGAGTATCTTGAACTAGGTTTTGTTGATCAGTTTGATGTTTCCCAATGGCAAAGGATAGATTTCAACAAAGATTTTTGGAAAAGCAATCTCCACAAGGGACAAAGAAACCTTGTGGGATATAAATAGGATAACTGACTCTGATAAAGCTTTGAAAGTGTATGTTCCAACAATGTTTTCATGGAGTATTGACTGTCAAGCACTTCAAACAGATCTACCTAAGGAAGGTGAGTATCAAAATCTCTTTCCCATAGCTTGGTACCCCCTAGAAGGGAATACAAATGGTGATTAATCTTAAGGTGACTCGGTAAACCCCTTGGAATCGATCCTTGCACAAGGATTTTGATACTTTCGGATGTAGATAGGGTAGCCTCTATTTTATCAAGTTTTTTAATAGTTTCATGGAGTCTCCATACCCAGTTATGCTGACCGCCTATGACTCACTTAAGAGCCTAGCCAACAACACTGGGGGAGGAATATTTACCTGTCCCCAGACATTTGCATTTGGCACAAAACACCCATGGATTAGGAGATATAAATGAGTAATTTTTGCCTTCACTTTATTTATATACCGGCTGGGGGGGATACTGGTTTGAGGTCATTCTCTGAGGAGGAAGCACTTTTCTCCCTGGACAAGCCTCGCTAAAAGTAGAACATGTGAACTTGTCTGAGTCCAAATGTTCTACGTTGCTTACTTTAACAGGATTTTGCAAGAATTTGAAAAACTCCTAAATGCACATCAAGCAAGTTGTTCTTTTTCCCAAATTGATTAAGTTTGATTGAACTTTGAAATTGAAGACACAAGTGCTTAAGGTTTGATTTGTTCTTTCTCCAAAAGGTAAATGATTTGAGCGGTTGCAAGTTCTTTTCTTTGAGCATTCAAGATTAAGATGTGCGTGTTGATTTAGAACTTTTAAAAAGAGCTTTGTTTTATCCTTTAGATCATTCAAGATTGAGTTTGTGCTTTGCTTGAATTGAAAAGGAGGGAATAGAGATGCTTGTTCTTTCCAATTTAGATCATTCAAGATTGTGTTTGATTTTCAAAATGATAATGACTTTTAGGACCTAAGTTCTTTTCCTTAGTTTCATTCAAGATTTGTTTGACTTTTGCTTTTTTATGAATCTGAGAAAAATTTAAGGCAAATACATAGTCAACAGTGACATTGTCTAGCTGACACGCGACATTGGAAAATGTACAGGCGACACAAAAGAACCCACAGGTGGCATTTAAATGCTTACACGCAATAGAGAAAAATGTCCACGCAATAGAGAAATGCTTCCACATGGCCGAGAAATGTTTTTCGGGTGACAAAGGATGATTACTAGGTGACAGAGAAATCTGCGGAGGTGACACCAAAAAAATCCCACGCGGCAGCGGACTGATTACAGGCGATAATGAAAAATTCCCAAGCAACACCCAAATCATGCCCACGCGACACTTAATTAGGCACAGGCGACACTTAAAAATCCATAGGCGACAGTAAAAAATTAGCTAAGTGACACTTGAATGTGCATAGGCGACACCTAAACATGCACAGGTGACACTTCAATATGACAGTAAAATTTACCCAGGCGACAGTAAAAATTGCACAGGCGACACTTCAATATGATGGTAAAATTTACCAGGCGACAGTAAAAATTGCCTAGGCGACAATGAAATGCACATAGGCGACACCTAAACATGCACAAGTGATAATAAAATGTGCATAAGCGACACTTAAACATGCACACACGACAACAAAATATTTCCCAGCGATAAATGAAATGCTGATAGGCGATAATGGAATGTTTATACACGAGACTTCTGTACGCGGAGGCGTGAATGTTTATTTTACAGGTGTGATTACTTCCGTTGAGGGCGATAGGAAAGAAGATTAGATAGAATAGAAGTTGTCAAGCACGAAAATCTTCAGAACATAGGCATCGATAGAGAGCTCGTAGGCATGATCAAACTATTTGTAGACGTGACTGTATTGCGTGTAGGCGTGACTGAACTTTGTGTAGGTGACATTTCATTTGTTTCCTGCAAATACGAGAATACAAAGCATGATATAATCAAGTGATTGTGGGTTTGGGTCCCACCGGGCATGCCAGAATGTGGACAGGGCTTTTGAGGATACCTGGTTTGGAAAACTTCAAGCCAAACAAAGATTAGATGTTAGTGTAAGCATGAAATTAATCCAAAACAAATAAAACTCTAAACTAAGCCACCTCAGATTGAACTTAAACAGGTGCACCCAAGCACTGTTTGATTTTCTCTTGCTTAGGGGGATGTGGTTGTGCTCTCTAAGCACTTGGAGCATGTTCCTTATGCATTTTAGGATGGATTGAGATCCATAAAAACCCCATAAATGGCACAAAATAGGTATAGAACACCTGATTTGCCCCTAAGGCCTCAAGGATCCAAATGATGCTGATATGAATATTAAGCTACATAAGATTTATGCTAAGATTGATTTTAAGCCAAATTCAGATGTGATATGATGCTATGCTTATGCAAAACAATGGAAGAAATTAAGTTAATCCATTATTACTAAATTAAGATGAGCTAAAATGCTTGAAAGTAAGCTGAATTAGGATGATTATGCTAAGTCTAGAGCTAAATGGGCATGATAACAATGCTTGAAATAAAAGCTAAGCTAATGAATTTGCTCTTGAAAGGAGGAGCATTTATAGGATTTGGGAAGGAGGAATGAATGGCCAAGATCAAAATCCTTAAGAGAGACCAAGATTCATTCAAAGGGGAGCACATAGATTGTGCTAGTTCAGGGCCACCTCCTTGTGACAAGTGTCATAAGGGCATTGGGTTGAAAGATGGGAGGAATGTGCACAATTTGGGAAATGTGCCTAAGGTCAAAGGGTGTAAGAAAGGGGTGAGGGGCTTCTTAAATGCATGATAAATGCATGTAAGAGGGATAAAGAGGCCTTAAATGCACTTAATGCATGTAAGAGAAGTCTCTAGAAGTTTGTTGACTTTGGGTTAAGCTTAGGAGTTGGCTAACCTTGGTTAGGGAATGTGACAGGATTAGGGGGAATTAGGATTAGGATTAGGACTTTCTAGAAGAGTCTAGAATTTCCTTAGGATAAACATAAATTTTTAGGAAATAGATAAAGATTTATTTATTTCCATGGTTTAGGTTTGAGAATATTTATTAAAATGAATTTAATAAATATGAGGATTAAATATTTAATCTTAATTAAATATTTTGAGTTGGGATTAGGGTTAGGAAAAGAGGGGATTAGCCTTTAATCGAAATTAAAGAAGAAATAGAAGATTCTGGAAGAGGTTAGTGGTCTTAAGGAAATTGGCCAAGTTTTGGGCAAAAAATAAATTAATTATTTATTTTAGAATTTTTGGTCAATTTATTAATTAAATAATTAATAAATAAGGAGATAATGTTTAAATAAGATTTAAACATTTTTGGGAGGGATTTCTTAATTAAATATTTTTAATTAAGATAAAGGGATTTAATGGCATAAAAATAAATTAATTAATTAAATAATTAATTAATTAATAAATGATGATGTCATCAGGGATTTTTCAGAAAATAAAAATACTTTATTTTCTAAAGGATTTTTATGTGTCTACACAATGTATGTGTTTTACAATCATGAAGCATATTATATGGCCTTAGAGATCATTACCAGAGAAGGCCAGAACCAAGGTATGAGTGGTTCAATTGTCATTCAAAAGGAGAGAGGAACTCTAATGACAATGAAAACTTATTCTACAAGTGGAAAAGGAGTATGAAAACCCTTGTCACAAAAATGAGAGGCATTCTATAGTTCATAATAGAGTTTTAGAACAATCAAAGCAATGATAGATTATAAAAGCCATAGACAATAAAAGCACGACAAAGTAAGACAATGATCATATAGAGTGACAGTGGGAAAAGGTCAATGGTGAAGAGATATTATGATGTGAAAAGAATGGAGGTTTTCATAAATACATGTCTTAAAGAGAGGTGACCTAGTGCTTGCAAAGTATTGAGGGGACACTACAAAGAACATTGCTAAGGAACAATGATAGATAATGCCAAAAGCACAAACAACTCATGACCTATGGTCAAAGTAGATAAAAGTGTGGAGAAATCAAGAACTCCAAAAATCATTATGCTATGTAATTCAAAGATAGGAAAGAACATACAATGCAAATAACCATGGTGAGAGTACATGGCGACCATGACAAGGTCACTATCATAATGTAAAGACATGGGGATATTGATTTTTATATTGAACAACAAAGTGAAAGTGAAACTAATTGAAATAGTAATCAATTACATTGTTGGTGCTTCCTACACAACATATATCATGAAAGATATCACAACAAGCCCTAGTCGAGGACAATCCTAAAGGGAAAGACTGTGACAGTAATGGAGTTCAATGCCTTCAAATAGTAATTTTAATAAGATGAGAGATGGTGAAATCAATGGATGTAAGCATCAATGTTATGGAAAACAAAGGGATGAGTAGAGATACTTTTCGATCTCAAGATCCTTGTATTGTTATCAGGGTTTGATTAGATATCATGAAAAATATTAGTTTACTGAGATAGAATAGTCATCGTAAGGGGAATCTCTTTGAATTTTAAGATTCAATGTAGTAAATGAAGCCTGATTTTAGGATATAGTTTTATCTCTCTATCCTGCACATGATTTGGCTCTTGTCATTCATAACTATGCTCTAATCATTTGTAATTGAATAAGATGATTCCATAATGCTTGAAACAACTTTGTGTTTAAACATGCAGGGTTGTTATTTTATAAAATGTGAATGCCATCTCTAGGGAAGAGTCAAGTATTACATGGGATTTCATGTTATGACAACATCCATGGCATTGTAGGAAGGTTAGTAATCTTGTGGTGGAAATAATTTCATAATCCTAGAACTGCATGCCTATTGGATATTATTCTTGACTAAGAATCATATTATTCTTACAAAGTAAGAAATAAAAAGTGGTGGTGAAAAAAATCTAAAACATTAGGCACATATACATACCGAATCCCATTTTTAATAATTCTTTTCAACTCATCAAGCACTTCAACTTCAACTTCAATATTCTTGGCACTTTTATCTGGGTAGTCCCTCTTTTAGATAGAATTCATGAACCTACAGGGAATGAGTAGACAAACAATTTATACCAACTTTTCATATGATAAAATACATTGGCATAATACAAAGTGTACTATTATTGAAAAGATAAGATAACAAGAATTTGACATTCACCACCATGGGAATTGAGGAAATTCCATGGAGTGTCTCATTTTTCATCAAATAAATTCCACATTTTTCTCATGAAATTGGGATTTTATATGATTTCATTGAATAATTGGTCATGATGCTTCAAGAGGAATTGTAACATGTTGTAATGATATCAAGTTATTAGTTTGTTGTTGTAAAAGTGTGCTAATTCTCCTCTTGAGTCATGTAAAAGTTAGATGATGGGCCTGTAATTTAGTTGGTTGAAATATTTAAATAGATACTAGAAGTTTCATATACATGGAAATAAAAGAAAAGAAAAATAAATTGTTGTGCTTAAATATTCTAGAAATCTATTCATTAATGTAGAATTATGATCCCTATTTTTTTTAAAGTGAAAGTAAAATTTTTATTTTTACTAGGATAGTGCATCCTACAAGTATCACATCATGTTGTCAAGAATCCACATATTATTCTTTTTCTCAAAGGTTCAAGTTGCAATAACAAACAAAAAAGTGAGAGAGAAGTTCCTATTCTGTTCTCATAATATTCAACTTAAAGTGAAATTTAGTATTATGTTCCTATATATTATTGTTCTATTTTTTAATTATTTAGAATCATAGTTGTTCATATTATGTTGCTATGAACAAGAAGAAATATATTTTTATGTATGTAATGCTTAATTATAATGCAAGTAAATGAGTATGATGATTTACTATTCAACATTAGAGTGATCTAATCTAGGTTTAAGATGTAACATGAAAAGAAATAGATCCAAAGGAGACTATGTAATAGTTATCTATACTTTGTTATGAACAAGGTAAACAAGGAATGAAACAAAATAAAAATGTATGTTACTTTGTATCTTTTGTGTATTGTTGATTAGGTTTTTTGATACAAATCTATATCAATGGATCGTGATCATGCATGGTGATGGTATTATTATTTAGTTCCATTATAAATTTTGAATCTCTCTCTCTCTCTATGTGTGTGTGTGTGTGTGTGAAGCATGGTATTTCTACTTGAAAAAAAAACCATGTCCTATTGTGGATCCAAATGTTGGTTTCAATTCAATTTCTATATTTTCCCTTTACATTTTGAGGGTTAATAGGAGAGGAGTGAGAGAATATCCTTAGTAACCATTCATTTGATCTTCCCTTATTTGAAATGGAAATTTATCAGAAAGAATAAAGAAATCTTAAGAAAAGTGATAAAATTGAATATATCCCTTAATTGATTCATGAACCAGAATACAATACATGGTGTAACATGAGTAAATGGGGGCATTGAGCTCCCAGAATTCCTAAAAGAGGATAAAAAAATTAAAGAGAATATTTATATAGTGTCCTAAATGAGGCCCCTCTCAAAACTCTAGTACATAGAAGAGTCATTTCTTCCCACTCTACAACAAGGGAAATATATTTAATAAAAAAAGTAGAAATCAAACCCTTAGAAATAAAAAATAATACATTTTGCAAAACCTAGCTATTACCCTCACTAAGGGTAAATTTGGAGATCTATAATAACCCTGGGTCAAATTCTAGTAGATGACGACATCGTACTGAAGCAATGACTAGAAAAGCATGGTTGATCAAGCCCTTAGTGACCTGTGTGGGGTTACACATTCCTACGAGACCAATTTTGTAGAGGAAAAACACTAAACAAAAAATTCCTCACCTTTTTTTGGTTACAAGCATTCTCCATCTCTCTATCTTTCTGTTGTTGAGGCACGACAGTGCCGCTTCTTCATAGTTCCCTTCTTTCCCTCTACAAATAGACAACCCATAAATATGATGTGTTGAGTTTTAGGACAACAGAATATAGAACAAAATAAAAGTAAATTAAATTAGAATGTTTTGATTTAGGGCTCCCTGAAGTCCAAATTGAACTTTCTTTATTTATTTTATATGATAAATTTCAAATTCCCCCACAAAAAAGACGTTTGATTTTTGTTGACTTTCTAACTCTATTTACATTCCATGAGTTTTAACTTATAGTTTCTCCACCATAAGATTCCTTAATAAAAAGAAAGGAAATAATTATTAAATATTTTCTTAAATACCTTTATATCATGAAAATAAATCAAAAATAAGAAAAAGAGAATCGGTTCTTATAATGAATATAATTAAGAATAAAATAAAAATTATGATTATAATAATTTGACTTAAAATCAAAAAGATAAGGGCAAGATATAAGTGATATTACTTTTCTAGAAGATGATCTTTTGGAAATTACTGATTAAAGTTCAATATTATATATATAATCATTTATAGATAATAATTAATATTTATATATTTATCATTAAATATTTATCTTATATAAATGACCAATTTGGTCGTCGGGTAAAAAAGGCAACCAAATAATTAGTCACACAAACAAAAATTACTAAAAACTTCCAAAAATATTCTCACTTAATCAAGAGGAAAAAGGAGCTTCTATTACTATTCAAAGGGAAATAAAATCCAAAATGGAGGGAATTTTTTTTTAAAAAAAACTAAGACTCCTCTCGTGAATGTACAGTTTCTCTGTGTTTCGCATGATTTTTTCTCACTAAGAAGAGTAAACAACAATTAGAGGGAGAATGGATTGGGTTTCATGGAGGAGCACTCAAATCTTTGTGTAGACACCCAAAACTAGGCAAGTGTCTTAGAATCATTCAAATCCATAAATTTCAGCCAAATGCTATGATTTTCATCAAAATGGATCAAATCAATTTTCAATGGACATTTATTAATCAAAATTGGACAAAATCATTTAAATCAAAGGAAAAATCAAATCATGACATCAAATAATCAAATACATGCTTAAAGGGATAAATCACACTATATAATTGATTTTAATCAATTAATTGTATAGTTTTAAATCAAAAATCAAACCGAACCTATTCCCTTACATGGCTAATTTAATTAATTGATAGAATTTAATTAATCCTAATATCTTTCAACATAATTTGAGCAACCAATAATAATTGAGAACACAATGCACATGGATCACTCCAAATTGTTGAATCTCCATCACTCATTTTCAACTTTGAATCTCAATCACTCAAATTTGTCTACTTGTCCAAACATTTGAGACAATCATTTAAATTGTCCCCGCATTTAAAAATATTTCAAATCTTTTTACTCAACCAAGGCTAAACCATGATCAAGTAACTCTACCACCTACCCTTGGGATTTTATTACAAATAGAAGTCATTTTGAGAGCATAAGAATCCTAGAAAATTTGAATGCATAGCATCATCACTATAGGCAATTTGAAAGCAATTGAGCAATATCTTGAGCATTTTGAGAGAAAATTATGAGATTTGAGAGCATTATCATGGGCATTTGAGTTAATCTTTGTATCAAAGTTGAGAATTGAGAGCTAAATTTAGGCATTTTATCATAATTTTCTCATTCTAGGATTGTCACTAGTAGAGAATAAGGCTGAGAGCTCTATTAGCAAAGCTTAGATAGAGAACCATGAGATGATATGGATGTTAAATACAATTATTTAGATTAAATTTCCATTGTCTTTTCATAGAATTGTTGCTAATTGTCCTAATTTCATGAAGGTGTAAACACTCACACACAAATGGTGCCCACCGTGGGGCCTTGAGCCTCATTTTCCATCATTTTTATCAAATTTTGTGTGTTTTTGGCTTCACTTTTACGTCAATTTTGCAAAAAATGGGAGAAACACCACCTACAAAGGATCTAATGACACCTATGAGCATTCTGACGACACCTAGAAGATGTTAACTGACTCCTATGAGATTCTTTCTATTATGTCTTTTCTTCTTCTAACGCCTGTGAAGTAAAGTATCATGCATGAGAGCATAAAGCATCACCTAGTATCTGGGAAATGACGCCTACTAGATTTTAAATGATTCCTACTAGCTTTTAAATGATGCCTACTAGCTTTTAAATGACACCTACCAGCTTTTAAATGACACTTACTAGCTTTTAAATGATGCCTACTAGTTTTTAAATGATGCCTCCTAGCTTTTAAATGATGCCTACTAGCTTTTTAATGATGCCTACTAGCTTTTAAATGACACCTAATAGCTTTTAAATGACGCCTACTAGCTTTTAACTGACACTTATTAGCTGATAAATGTCACCTAGCATTTTTTGTTTAATTTTGTTGTCATATTATTAAATTATATTTTCTAACTCTTTGTCTGTGTTTTTCTCGCAGATGAGCAAACACAGGAAAGTACAGAAACCAGAGAGCAGAGTTACTCAAGAGAGCAAAGAGGTAAGGATTCAAACCAAACGTCTAAAGGAAATCCATAATGCTTCAATTCTAGATAGTTTGGAATTAGAAGAAAAGCTTTATGAGCATTACATTAAGGTGTTGGATGCTTATAAAAAGAAATTTCCTACTTTGAACTAAATTGTTTGCATTGAGTTGTGAAAATTTTCTTTTGAAAAATCTTGTTAAGAACACTTAATTGCACTTCAATCTGTTCCTTGTGGTTTCCTTCACTTTGTATTGCTATGTTGACTAATTTTTTGGAGGAGGCGAAATGGGAACAATTTCCATTAGGTAAGTAAGCAAATAAATGACAAAAACTTCAAAAAAGTGCCTAGCCTTTGCTAGCTACAAAAGAGGTATTTTTCATATCAAGCTTGCATTGCTTAAATTGTGGCTTTTCTTTGGATCTAGTTTAATAGGAAAAACCTTACTATTGTCCAAATTGAACAAACATTAGGCATATGCTCTCCATTTTGTGAAGTGGATCAAAAATCCAAACGTGTGAGTTCAACTTGGTAGGAAGAAAGGGATAAGGAATTAACCAAACATTTCATTTATAAGAACCTCCTTGTCAAGAGGTTGAAAAAGAATAAATTTTGCTTGAAGTGTTTGGAACAAGGAACAACAATAGGGATATGCTCTTCACTTTCTAAGTGAATCAAACTCCCAAACTTGTTGAACCAAGTTCAATTTCTTATTTTTCTATATATGTAGATAAATTAGATCTTTAGAGGGTCTACCTCCCAAGAATTTCCTTACGAGGATGGTGAGAGGAAACAACCCAAAGTGGGAGACAATCACTTTAGCCGCAATACTATCTGACCCACTATAAACAAATACATTCTTCCCTAATCGGAGAGTGACTAGGTTGTGTGCAAGTATTATTCACTTCCTTGAGTAGTCCTTCAGGATTGCACCAAATCATGTTTTCATGCATGTGGGAAGCCCACAAGGGGATAAAAGAACTTGACATGGTCTAGAATGGAGGTGCTTATTAAAAATCTTGTTAATTAGTAATCTACCTTTTAGAGCCAAACATGTTTAAAAGCCAAATCTGACTCTAGGTAGATTGCTTGGAAGACATTCTTGTTTATACTTGTGAAAATGATCGAGAACATACACTTTTAGTGTGGTTTTAGGTATATGGTACAAATTTGACATGTGTGTTGGGTTTGTATTTTATTTTCAAGAAAGAATATTCTATAGATATGATCTTAAAACTTTTAAAAATTATAGAATTTACAACCTAATCTGCAAAGTGTCACCTGCACATAGAGGAAAACTGCTTATACACAGTGAAGTCACGCCTATGACTATTCAAGAAATGCCTATAAATGATGAAGTCACGTCTGTGACATTTTAAGCAACACTTGGAAAAATTTAACCAATGCCTATTAACAGGAAAGCGCTGCCTACTCTCTATAGAGTGCTGCCTAAGAAAATTCTAGTCATCGCATAGTAAGAGCTAAGTCACACCTACACACAGGAAAGTGATGCCCAAAAATAAAGAAGGGAAAATAGTGGATATTTCCCGAAGGTTTGGAAAGATTTTGAAATCACTTTTGGATACCCTTTTCGAAGATATTTCTTATCAGTGCAACAAATAGATCATATTCTTGAAAAACATTTATAATATTGAATCTATTTTAGAAATGAATCAATCCTATTATGGAGCATAATTATTTAAATCAAGATCAAAATCTCCATAGGAATGAAAATGATGAAGTGTCTAAAGATGAAATTTTGGAAGCATCCCAAGATCTCATATTTATGGAAACAATGCGATTAATTTTGAAGAGGGATAAAGAAGCATATTTCCTAAATTTAGCTCAATCAGGAGCTAAGCTTCCTCATAATTTTGACACATCAACCTTGAGGAAGAATGAGGAAAAACAAAAAGATGCATCATTTAAAAAGCCATCATTAAGATCAATTTGTCCTTTTATGTATAATGATGGGCCATCTGTATCTTCATCTTCCTCACAAAAAGAAGCATTTAATAGCAACAAATCTATCTTGGATCAAGGGAAATTTCATGATCATCCTATTTGTGATCAAGATAATAAAGAGTATGAAGAGAAAGGTACCACTCTCAAGCAAGATCTAATGCAAAAACCTCTATCTAGCAAGGTTTCTCCCATAGCTTGTACTCCTTTCATCCTTCATCCATCTCTAAAACCTTCACAACTATCCAAAATTCCTCCATTAAAGAGTGATCCTAATGATGACCCTTTTCACGTTGACTATGTCTACCCTCAAGGGATACCTCTACAAGAAACCCAAGCTAGTTTACATCTTGATGCAGATCATTTCCATGCTTCAAAGATCTTGGACCCCAAAGCTTCATGTGCTGCAATTCCTATTATACCCATTCAAAATGATCCTACATCATTCTTCCAAACATCCCCCACACATATCCAAACATCTACCTTGTCCTTAGAAGTGGCTCCATGTCAAGAGGATAATCCAAAGAGAAAAGAAACAAGTATCGGTAAAGATCAAGATCAAGATTATATACAATACCCTCCCATATTTGATGAAGGTCCCATATCCATATAACCTTGTGATGATCCCCTTGCATCCTTTCATGTCTTCCAAGATGATACCCTTCCATTCCAAGAGAAATGTACCCTTCCAAGTTCCATATTTTCTTCACTTCCCAAGCAAGATCAAGATATCCCTTCCACAATTTCCAATGAGCATATTGAAAATCAAGAGAAAAATACCCTCTCTACACCATTCAAAGATCCTTGTCAAGATCAAAGTATCCCATCATTTCCTTGTCATATTTCTCCATTTTCACCTCAAGAAACGATCATTCTTCCAAATCCCTTGCATGATAATAAATCCCTTCAAGCTTCAATTGATCCTATCAAATGTGTTCCTATCAAAGCTACTCATGAGCCTATTGGTATAAAGATAAATCTTAAAGATGAGAACCTTGGAAATGCAGCTCCTTCCAAAGATATTGATATCCCTTTCACACCTTATATCCCTCCATTCAAACACAACCATATGCCTTCACTATCCTCCAAATCTATTTTGGGTTCCTATGTCCCAAAACAAAAGTCTTCACCCCTTCCATCCATATTAGGTCCATATATTCCTCCATCAACCATTCCTATCATCCCTAGATCTCCATTCACTTACCCTACCATGTATCAAGATCAATGAAGGCACACATACTTGAAGAATGTCCAAACACCAATCCATATGAAACCTCCATATTATTCCTATTCATCCACAATTCCTAAGTCTTTTGGAAGCAATTTTGATGTGCAACATAAAAATCATAAATCCAAGAATCCATATGTGTATAAAAATCACAATGTCTCATCTAATCAACATGTGAATGAAAAGAAAAATGAAATATCCAAAAGACCGTAAAGTTCCACAAAGAAAAATGAAATATCCAAAAGGCCGCAAAGGTCCACCAAGCAAAAAGAAAAATCAAATAAAATGTGGGTTCCTAAATCCCTCATTGAAGAAATGCATTCAAAAGCATCACAAAAGAAAGAAAAATCAAAATTGACATTCAAGCTTCCAAAGGTTTCCATTCCATCTCCTTCCAAACATCTTCCACTTTCCAAGTCTAATTTGGGTTCCTACATCCCAAAATCCACTACCTCGAAAAGATCCTTACCTCCTTCATCTATTGTTCCTCCATCATTCTACCACTCTTCAAAGTGTGTGTCAAAGTTGATATGGCCAACATTTACATCTACAACATACCTTCTTCTTATCCTCATATTCATTTTCCAACACCTACTTTCCATATTTCCATTCCTCATATCCAATCTATTACATAAAACCTTTACCGCCACCTACCTTTATCCTCCATATCTATCATTTGTCATTACCTTATCAATATCTTTGAACATCCTAGTCATACCCATGGTTTATTATAGCATATCTTTCAGAAGAGCATTGTCCAAAGATCCTGATGTTGGGAAAATATTGAAAAATACAAAAAAAAGAAAAGAAAAAAAGAGAAAAAAGTGGCTTGGTGAAAACCTAGCAATTGGCACCTTGGTGGCAAAAGTAAAGAGAAATAAATATTTCCTATGGTGAAAACCACTTCTTGTGGTGCCTTGGACAAATACCATGATGAAAACCTGGCAAACAGGCGTCATGTGTAATTCCTCCTTCTTACACTCTACACTTGGGGGCAAGTTTCATCCATGCTATTCTCCATCTTCCTATCATTTATCTCACTTTCATCCATATTCCCTATCTCACCTTTAATCTTGACAAGGTTGAACACATCCATGAGCATTAAGTATCTCGACATCCTTTATCCTTTTCATCGGCTTATTTACTTGTTGCATCCATGTTACCCTATCATGATCTTGCTTATCCCAAATTCACCTTCATTATTCCTTGACAGTCTTTCCATAATCCCAAAACATCCCTTCATAACCTTCATCACCCCTTTATCCTAATTGTGTTATCTTATTCACATCTTACCCAAATTGACCCCTTGGTCTTGATCAAAATGAAGAACTTAAAGTACAAAATTTGGTATCAAAAACTTCTTGACATGTCCACTCTTTTGGATCCCTCATTTTCATGACAGTGGATCATTATCCTATAGGCTATATAGCACTGCATCATTGACTTCCATGGCTTATCCAAAAACATGCTTCACATTGCTATATCAATTTTTCCTTAGCTTGGGTAATCTTGAGGAGATGGTCCTACGGGTCATATTCGCATGCTTCATCCATCATGGCCTTTCCATCTCTAATCCATCAGCTTGAAAATCCATCCTTCATGTCCTATATCTTGCTAGACATTGGAGGCAAACCAATGTGATCTTGTTTGAGAGCTGGTAAAAATCTAAAAAACATAAAAAGTAAAAATCCAAAAATCCAAAAAAAAATGTTTGCATAAAGTGCTTTGAGCTGCATCTTGCATAAACTGAGCTTTTTTAATATTCTAGAAGTTTTTCCAAGTCCAACACTTTTCCTATCCAACTAGGGGCATTTGATCTTAATCAGCGGATTTCAACAAACATGCATCAATTCACATGACGCAATGCATTAAAATCAAACAGATTCAATAGTGCTACTTTCAGTCACATATCAGAGAGGGAATTATCAAAGCTTCAGAAGAAGGATTTTTATTTAACCTTTGATGGATATCATTGTTCACAACCAAGTATTTTGATCCTACAACTTGATCCTTGAGCCTTCATTGACTTTATTATTCAAGATTAAAAATTGACATCACTTAAATGATCAGAATGTTTGGAAAAAAATTTTGAAAATCTTGATACATTGCAAAACACTTGAAGATTTTTTATGATCTTTATTGAATCTCTTTTTATCATGTCATTTTAGCTAATTGATGATGTTTCAACTAGATTGGCGATGATGGAGACATGATATTTTTCTTGCCTTTGAGTGACTATCTTGAGGGAGATCCAACAACTTATGTGAATTCATCTAATGACATGGTCATCAAAGAACCATCGAGGACTTTCATATAGGATGGAGGGTTGAATTTTGTTTGTTTATGCAAACGGATACCTTGGCTATTTAGATTTTCCATATCTTAATACCAAAATCCAATTGCAACATTGAATCTGTTGAAACTGGTATTCATACTCCCATAGTTGGTTATTCAACTAGTGAGGGTTATACTAGTTTTCCAAAGGTTACCAAATGCAATAAAAGGTGGTATTCATATCATCATCATGTGTTTAGTGATGGTTGTACTTTCTTTTCAGTCCCATAATGCTCAATGATGAAAATATATCTCTATGGCATTTCTTTGCTAAAAGCTAGTGACAATTAGTTGCATTGCATTGCATTTTCATGATAGATTACTTGCATGTTTATGAGATTTTCCTTAATCAATGGGGTGGAAGTTAATCATGATTACATCATCAATGCCCTAATCAATGTCTTCAAATATCTGACTCATCAAATTGATCAATGCTACATCCAAGATTATCATTCCTATGCATCTACTCACCTAGGGGCAACCTCATCATCTAATAAATTAGGGGTAACCTAATTCTCTTCATTACCTATATCTACATCTACACTTGATTCATATCAAATGACCTTATCTATCAGCCTCCCACCATTAATCTTCTCATCAAATCCAATCCAATTGAATATCAATCAGTCGAATCATCCAATTGATCATCTAACTATGTGTGTGAAAATTGTACCTAGCTATGGACACAACACTTCAATAAAACATTAGAGGTTAGCAAAATCAAAATCTACAGATAAATGAAACTAAGCTAACCAGGTGATTTACTACCTTCTAGTAGGTGTGATTATGATGTTCTCATATTAAAATCGAGATCGGTGACAATGCAACACCTAAACAAAGGATTTGAATGCAAAAGATGAAAAATTGTATGGATGCAGATTAATCTATTTTTTTAGATTTTGTATGAAATTAGGATGAAAAACTTGAATGAATCTAATCTAGAATGAATTGAAATGATATGCAGATTAGTCTAAGAATAATATGAATGAATGAATGTTGTGATATGAAAACTATGCAAAATTATGACCAACAATGAAAGATCTCACAAATCGCCTATCGCAAGTGCTTAATCCTTCAATCACAAATTCGCTAGAGTAATTGTGCAAATTCGAGGGTGGTTAATTGTGAAGAGCTGAGCCTTGATTTTATAGAAATCCAGGGCTTGAGGATGCATTGAGAAAAGCCATAAATCACTCTTGATAAACTCAAGTTGATTTTTGAGTTAACAAGAAATTAGAAACAGATCAACTCACAAAACCGTGCAAATCATGCAAAAACAACTTTTTAACTCAAATCAAAAGTTTAGATCAATTTTCAACTCAAAATCGATGTTGAGTTTCCAAAACATAACAACTTGAATTGATTTTCTGATTTAAAGTTTAACTACTCCTTCAAATGTGCATAGATAATTATGAATTTATTTTAAATAAAGTGATTTATCTTCAACTTAACTGATTTTAAATTTAAAACAACTGATTTATGGGTTAATCAATTATTAAATCAAACTTTTATTCAAAACTATATTATTAAATATTGACAACTGACATTAGTTAATTAAATAAGAATTTAATCAATCAATCATGAGATTTTTTATTTATTGTCAAAATTAAATAATACAATTTAGGAATAAATTGAATTAAATCTAATTAAATAATTAAGTTACAGAATTAAATCTGATTAATTAAATATTCAAAATATTCAATTAATCAAACTTTAGGATAAATAGGATTTATCACCAAATAATTATTAAATCAAAGAAAATTAGGATAAATAAGGAATATTTCAGGAATATTCTCTAATGCAGAATTAAGATAAAATCAATTTTTGATAAATTAATGTGCAGATGTACCTTAGGTTAGGACTTCGATGTCAATTTCATTTGAATTATTGATATAAGAGGTTAATGAACCTATAGCCCATTTTTGGGGCATTACATTTTTCTCCTCTTTGAATTATTATGCGAAGCGCAGTGGTTCAAAGATTAGTCTATGTTTGATAAAGATGTATGAAACTGATTTAAAAGATGAACTGATTCTAAGATAGAAACCGATTGAAAGATTAGAAAAGGTTGATTCAGGTCCTGGTTGACCAAGAATCGAGATGATGCTAACTATATCAACAATAAACTAGTGATTACGAAAAAGTGTCAAAATGCTTGATTCTTAACCTTATGATTACGAAGAAGTGAGTGACCTAATTCTAGACCTGAATGTCTAGAGGAATCATAGTGGTATCACATCTGAACCCTTCAGTTACGAAGAACCAAGGAAATGATGCTAATGAACTGATGGTTACAAAAAGCTGATACAGTTTACAAGATAGATTAGGATACCAGATTGATATGGATCTCGACGAACCTGATATGCCCTAAGCGATGTGCCCCAAGCGAGGAGGTCTTCTGATGAATTAGCAACTAGACATGGTTGTTGTCTTGATTACTGAGGAAAAGATTTGATTGACAGAACTAGATTTACAGACTTGAATGATATGCAATACCATGCCCCCTTCAGGATGAAAATTGAAATTTGACAAGAAAAGTCAGCGTTGAATGGTTTAGAAGCATGTTAATTGATTTAAGAAGTGGTTATACACATTTTGCATCGTTTGGAGGTCCTGGAGACCAAGTTTGATAAGGTTTGACCATGAGTTGACCATGGTTTACCAAGTTGAAATTCAAATAGTTTGATGTTAGATAATTAGTTAAGTTGAATTATGGATTTCTGTGAAGATTGAAGGTCGATTATGCAAGTAGTCGGTCGTCCTGGGTTTGAAAATTTTTAATCAAGATTTTAACATAGTAAATGATCTCAAATTTTGATTTTGATCCCGAAAATGGGTTCAGAACATTGAAATTAGCCAGGGGTGCAATTTTCATGGAAAACTGAGCACTTTTGAAAATTAGGTCAAAAGCTATATAAGGGCCAAAAGGGTCATTTTCAATTCATTATTTACATTTGGCTTTTGAAACCTTCATGGAGCCCTCTGAGTGAGAAAATAGTTGAAATTAAGGTACATGTGTCTTCACACCATTTTGAGTGTAGCCGACAACATCAGAGACCTCCGCAATATGGACATCCGGTAAGTAGACCTCTATGCCTCTTTATAAATTCCATTTTTGCATGTTTTCAAGATTTTTAGATCATTTTTCGTACGTTAGGAATTTTTCATTTTCATATGCATAAAAACTCATACGACAGTCCTCTAGGACTCGTACAACATTTGATTTTTCTGTAGAGTGTCATCCCAGAACCCCTATAAACTCATATGAGAGGGACCCAAGTGTCATACGACATTTCATCGGGTCCCTCAGTTGTCGTATGGGAACGAATACATTGTCGTATAACCATGGTTTGTCGTATGGGACCTTGCTAAAACTTGTATGAGTTTTGATACCAGACTGTATTGTCGTATGGAAAATAATGAGCTAAAAACACCCTTTTAGGTTAAATTATTGAATTTTCTAATTTCATAGGTTGATTCCTAAGCATTTAATGTACCTTCTGAGATAGTCAACTTTTGAATTTTTGTATTTTTAGCCTATTTTTCAACCAAGTTACTAATAGGATACCCTATTTATATGTTGTATAGGTCATCTATCCTGATGTCCATGTTCGTATATCACACCTTGCCACTCAGAGACTCTACATGTCACTTCTTGATTCGATGAGGGTGCATTTGGCATCATGTGGCTTTGATTATCTGATCCAGTTACCAAAAATTCAGGTAAACCACAGCTTACTGATTGCATTGATATAGCATTTTCATTTAGAGACGCAGACCTTCCATCTACCTACTAGAGAGTTGATGGTCACACCAAAGGATGTGTCTCGTAATCTACGTATTCCATTCCATGGCCCACATCCTGACTATGTGAGTTCAGGGAACTCCGATCTACATGCTTTTAGGAGAGTGTTTGGTGATGAAACACAGTTGACATAGTTGATCTCGTGGGAGTCCTTAGTGCAGAGATATGGAGATACTCATAGACTCGAGTGTATCATAGCTAGCATGATAGGTGGCATCATTATGTCTGACCATTAGCAAAATGGTCTCTTGATGGGTTGGGCCCCGATGGTTGCTTGTTTGATGGCGACACCTTCTGAGTTGGGTTGGGGTTAGTGTATGCTGGCTCATATGTTCTTTGAGATGCACGAGATCATGTATCAGGAGAGAAATTCATTTGCTTCTGGTGCATTAGTTCTTTAGATTTGGGCATGGGAGTACATCCCAATATGCCAACCCATATGTCAGAGTCAACGTCAGCCGTAGGAGCTAGCGATATATGTATATTCTAGTTATGTGATACAGGTGCGCATGGGTATTATAGAGTATTGGAGGTGTGTCCTCAATGATATAAATTTTGTGCTCTGGTGTCCATACTTATAGATAGAGGCCTGGCCTACTGCCCAGGATCAGTTCAGCTATTTCTTCTAGAGCCGAGTGTTGATTGGCCGATCCACTACTGTGATCAAGAGATTTATCATTACCAAAGTGTGGTGGCAGTATGGTATCATTCAGGATTCCCCATAGGACTATGCCACATATGCATAGATAGTCCAAGATATTGGCCTAGGATGGATAGAGCAGTTATCTTATGCTCTATGTACACAGGATTATAGTGGTATTGTTGGCAGAGACTGGGACTACCGTCCAGCCATCATAGATGCTGGAGTTATAGATGGATACATTGCCTGGCTCATAGAGCATCCTATATATAGATTTTCAAATCCCACTGAGTTGATACCCTCGATGGAGGAGGCCATGGATGTGACAGGTGCTCCGATGGGTTGAGGTTAGAGGTGGCAAGATGCATAGGTTCCGATGCCCTAGCCTACACCTCTAAGGCTTAGAGTAGTGGTGACACCATAGAGACCATCTGGTCAAATGAAACCACCTCATCCTACTAGTGCTACAACAGGCAGGCCTATAGTTTTATAGAGGAGATCGACTAGAGGGGAGAGTGGTACATTGGGTAGTATTAGCAGTGTTGACGAGGTACTCGATGCTGAGCAGTATGTAGGTGTTGGTCCTGATCCTACATAGGATGATATAAATTTTGATCTTGGTGTTGAGGTGAGACGTCGTAAGGCATAGAGAATAGAGGCTACTGATTAGCCATCTAGAGATATAGATATGCCCATGGCAAATGCAGATCCTGGTGTAGCACAGACTCCTCAGGAGATGGTTAGGCATTTGAGATTACAGGTTAGGGACCTGAGAGTTTAGAGTGCTCATTTTGAGGAGCGATTCAAAGAGGCTAATAGAAGGTGATCAAAGCTTTGAGAGGAGAATAGGAGATTATAGGTAGAGGTGACACATTAGACATCTTGAGCTGGATACTATGTTTTTGCCTATTATGTTGTTGTTCCTGTTGGTCAGAGAGTACCAACATACTCCCAATATATGATAGCTTCAGAGGGAGCCAAGGCACCCCAAGCTGAGGCAGTGCCTGATGCACCACCACCACCTCCACCAGATGTAAAGGATCAGGCAGACAACTGATTTATCTAGATATTCTAATTTTTTTGTCATTTTGTTCATATATACTGATCTGACTTCTGATAGCTCACATGAGCTCATTCTTTTGTACCTTGTACCAATAGTGCACCCTTGACTATTTTGAGTTATATGATATATATGAGATTGAGATTTTGGTTATGACTTCATTTGTACTTGTCATGTTCTTATTTATGATGATATCATGTGATGTAAATGCTATGAGTAGTGTAGAATGTATGTATGGATGTATGCAATGCAATGATTTATTTCAAATGTATAGATTTATGAAAAGGTAATTAATTATGAAAAAATGTATGGAAATGTATGATTTTGATTATGCACATGTATGCAAAGTATATGCAATGATACACATGATATGTTTTGCAGGTATTGATGAAGACAAGTACTCAGTCTTATGTCAAAAAGGATGTTTAACCCAGGATGGTGACTGCTTGTGGTTCTATGAGGAAACCTTCTTGTTAGATTTAGCTCTTCATGTCAAGTTTAAGTTTAGAAGAATCATTTAAGCATGTTGAGTGTATTCAACAATTTGTGAGATCATGAAATCATGTAAAGTGACATGCAGAATGAAATGCAAACCTAAGACCTAGGACCTAGTCACTGATCATGTGTTTTCATCATTGAACTTTTTAGTAGGTAACCGGATAAATCAATACAACATCCACTAGTTAGGAAACTATAGACATATGAATATTGATTTGTTTTCTCAAAATTCAATACAACACCCATTGGCTAGACAACCATGGACATATGAATATTGATTTTGTTTTCAGAATGTCAGATTAGATATAAGCACCTAGGCACCAATGCCAGGATGACCTAAATATCATATCCATTTTGATATAGCAATTTATATAAGCATCAAAACATAAACCTTGCGATGACCTAAATATGCCTTGCATTAACAAACACATCAAGCAGTCAAGAGATCATTCTAAATCTAGTGTGAATTACCTGTAGTGACCCTTTATCATTCACATCCCTAGGTAAGATCATGTTTCACAGTAGGAGTAAGAATTCACTCAAAAAGATAATAGTTAGATCAAACTTCCTTGAATTTTCTAGGTATCAATGGTTGAGGTACTCATGGCCATCCAATATGAGATGGAGGCTCGTACAGATGGACACCATTTCAATCCAGAATTTCCAAAGTTGTTAGATTTTCACATACAAGAAGAAGAAAAAGAAAAGATTATGCCCCCAGTCATCACTCTCTAAATCCTGTAAAGGACATCATCGAAGAGTTCGAAGGGACACAATATGCAAAAAAATCAATGTGAATCAGTAAGCATACAAAGAGATAAAATCATGTGAAGCATAGATTGTGTTTAGTTTGTGTTGATGTTTAATTGCGTTGTTGTAGATGCAAAATCCTTTCTGGAGAGGAGACTGACTGACTGACTCAGATGAAGCTTCAAAGGACTCTAACTGGATATGACATGTCTAAGATACACTAGAGGCCATAGGATATGACTGTGATTTCCCCCAAGTTTGAAACATTGATAGGATATAGACGCTTGAGCTTATTGGTGTACAAATCGACTTTATTGAAAATAGGAATGTGGAAACAAACTAGTAGATATGTACAAACTAAAGCAAGACTGAAAGCTGGGAAAGACCACAATTGTGCTGATAGATGGAGCATTTTGAAACAAGTGGTGCTTGTTTGCCAATTTTTCACCATCTTGGCAAAGATTCTATTTTTTCTACCAAGGCGCCTGTTTCCAGGTTTTCACCAAGGCACTTTTTCTTTTTCTCATTTTTTGTATTTTTCATCTTTTCAATTTTTTTTGTACTTTTGAAATTTTTTTATTTTTTTGTGATACATCAAGGAACCTATTGCTAGGTTTTCACCAAGATGATCATTTTTTCAAGACTTTTTCAATTTTTATAATTTTTTCAAGACATTTTTTAATACTGAGTGCCTTAGGCATAGAATTTCTTCAAATGGAGAATGTTGATTGGTTCTCAGAGCTGTTCTCCTTCAGTCGTTGAGAGTTGATAGGCTCCTGAACCAAAAGTAGTAGTGATAACAAAGGGACCCAGCCAGTTGGGTTCAAACTTCCCCTTGCATTCTCTATGTGATTGATTTTTAGGATTCTCTCTCAAGACTAGATCACCAACTTGAAATTCTCTGTGTCTAACTTTCTTGTTGCAGCCTCTAGACATTTTTTTCTGATATACTCTAAGATGATCATACGCTACTTGTCTGTGCTCATCTAGTAGTTCAAGTTCTTGCAACCTAGACACTATGTATTCATCATCAGTTACTAGACCGTCCAGTCTGATTCTTAGTGATGGGATTTCAACCTCAATAGGCAGTATCGCTTCAGACCCATAAACTAAAGTAACTAGAGTAGCTCTAGTGGGTGTTCTGATACTTGTTCTGTAGGCCCAGAGAGCTAGATTGATCATGAGATGCTAGTCTCTTCCTGTTTTATTAACTGTACGATGCAAGATTTTCAATAAATTCTTGTTTGAAGCTTATGTTTGTCCATTCCCTTGAGGATAGTAAATAGATGACCAATGTTGTGTAATCTTGGATTTGGCACATAGATCATCTAAGTCTCTATTCTTGAATTGACCACCATTATCTATTGTTGGAAATATAGATGCAGTAACTGAGAAGGGGGGTGAATCAGTTAACCACAAAAATATTACCACTGATCCCTTAAATATCTTAACAAATTATTTACTGTGCCACTCGGTAAATATATAGAGAAATGCTGAAAACTTGATCCTTGAAGTATGTAATAATTAAACTGTTCTTAAGCATTCATCACTGATTAACTTACATGAATAAAGAAAATAACATGAACACAAGAGACACCAAATTTACCGTGGAAACCCAATATGGGAAAAACCACCAATGTAACTAGTTACTATTTTTCACTCTTCTAAAGTGATGCCCGGTTAGAAGCCAACCCAGTAAAAGGTTACAAAACACACTGTTAGGTGTGACCTTGTTAGAGGATTTAATCACCCTGCTAGGAGTGGCCTTGTAAGAGGTCTTGAAACAATTCAATACAACTGTTACCTTGTTAGAGGATTTACAAAATGGTTGTTAAAACAACTCGGTTAAGAGATTTTGATATCACTGCTACAATTGCTGGAGAGTAACAATGAAATGACCTGCAACTGAATTGCTGAATATAGATCTCTGTTCTGTTTCACTAGATCCTTACTGATCAATTAAATCTTTGCTGCTCCTCAAGGATATCTGACCATCCTTCAAAATTCGCACACACCTTTCTTCAAAATGATTTCTGCATGTTGTATATCTTTTATTCACCACTTGACCTTCTATATATATATGCCATTTCATAATCATTTAGATTGTCAAGTCGGCACTAATAATTATTATAACAGTCAGCTAGGATAAACAAACTATAATAACAAAATTCTTTGAAAGGGCTGACCTTTCTCGGTAAACATTAATCCTAAAAAGATTTCCTTCAGTGACCGAGAGAACTCGGTGACCACAGTGAATTCTGCAACATCCTTTGGAGACCGAGAGAGCTCGGTAACCACTGATTTTCCTTCAATAACTGAGGAGGCTCGGTTAACACTGTTACCCCGTCATGTTTCCTTTAGACACCCAAGAGAATTTGGTAGACACTAAAAACTGCCTAGCTGACTGACTAAGCTTGGTAGATACTGAGAACCACTTAGCTGACTGACTAAACTCGGTAGATACTGAGAACCGCTTAGCTGACCGACTAAACTCGGTGGATACTGAGAATGATAATTGATATGACATTTGTGTGACATCAAAGACAACACATAGCTAATCCAACAATGTCCTTCAGACAATTGTATCCAACATCTATGACTATAGAGTGTGGAATACCATACAAACATATGATGTAGTTCAGAATGAACATAGAAATTTTCTTGCCAGTTTCTTGGGTCAAAGGGACTGCTTCTACCCATTTTGTGAAATATTTTGTAGCTGTAATGATATGGGTATTCCCATTAGAAGAATGAGGATGTATGGCTCCTATAAGATCAAATTCCCATTGGTGAAAAGGTCATTGTGTAGTAAAGGGAATTAGATCTCTCCCTAGTGCATGAATTAAGTTACCATGTACTTGGCACTTTTGACAGTTCTTAGCAAACTTGATAGCCTCTTTTTCCATTTTAGGCCAATAGTACCCAGCCCTGATAAGTTTTTGAGCTAGTGTTAAACCATTGGAATGTGATCCACATATACCTTCATGGACTTCCTCTAATGCATGTTGAGACTCTTCCTATTCTAAACATCTAAGGAGTGTACCATCTAGACCTCATTTGTATAGATCATTACCAATGATGACATACCAGAATGCATTTTGGATAAGGTATCATTTCTCATGGTGGTTGAAGGTATCAAGAATGATTTGGTCTTGGAGATAGGAGAAAAGGTTTTTATATCGGAATGAATCATGACCAACAATAGTGTAGATCATGCATGTTTTGAGGGAATCATATGCAGCATAAGATAGTGCTTCCACCAGGAACTCATAGCGTAGCTCATGCCCAGGCTGTTGTAGTAAAGTAGATAGTGTTTCCATAGCATCAGCAGCCATGTTCTCCATTCTAGAAATTTTCTCAAATGTGATAGATATGAAGTATTTCTTTAGATCATCTACCATTCTCTTGTATGGGATCAACTTTCCATCTTTCATTTGATACACATCATTGACTTGATGTATTACAAGTTGTGAGTCTCCATGAATGTGTAGTTCTATCACTCTCCACTCAATTGCTATTTTCATGTCATTAAGAAGAGCTTCATATTCAACAATATTGTTTGTGCAAGGAAACTTGATTATGAATTCTTTAGGGATTGAATATCCTTGAGGAGTGATGAACAATATGCCTGCACCAAATCCATTCTGTGTATAGGAGTCATCAAAGAATAACTTCCATGCTCTAGAAGAAAGATTCATGATAGAGGAATCTAGGAATTCCATTTGCATTGGTGTATCATCAAATAGAGGTGCGTTAGCTAGTTGATTAGCAATGACTAGGCCCTTCATAGCTTTTCTTTCAACATATGCAATGTCAAATTCACTAAATTGCATCACCCATTTAGCTAATCTACCTGTGAGGGAAGCTTTGCTTAGTATGTACTTTAGTGGATCAATCTTAGCTACCAAATGTGTGGTATGAGCTAACATGTAGTTTCTTAGTTTCTATGATGCAAAGATCACAGCTAGACAAGCTTTCTCAATCATGGAATAGTTCTTCTCATATGCTACCAATGTTCTACTGATATAGTACATAGCTCTTTCCTTCTTGTTCTCATCATGATGTGCTCGTGATGCCCCCAATGATGTATCTGTAGTAGAGACATAAAGAATCAATGGTTTTCCTTGAATAGGAGGCATCAAAATAGGAGGATTTGATAGATATTTCTTGATATGATTAAATTTCTTTTCACATTCCTCGTTCCATGCAAAGGTTACACCTTTATGTAATGTTTTTGTAAAAGGTTGTGATATATCTGCTAGCTGAGATATGAAGCCTCTAATAGATTGTACTCTCCCTTGTAATGTTCTCATTTGACTGATATTCTTGGGAGGTTGCATCTCCATGATATATTTGACCTTAGCTAGATCTTCTTCAATTCCTTTCTTTGAAATAATGTAGCCTAAGAGCTTTCCAGAAGTGACACCAAAAGGACACTTCTTAGGATTCAATCTAAGACTAAACTTCTCCATTCGATCTAGTGTTTTTCTCAAGTCATTTAGATGTTCAGATCTTATCATAGATTTTTCCAAAGTATCATCAACATAATCCTCCATAGTTCGATGTATCATGTCATGAAAAATAGATGTCATAGCTCTTTGATATGTAGCACCTACAATCTTAAGCCCAAATGGCATGACATTCCAACAGAAGGTACCCCACGCACATGTGAAAGTAGTTTTCTCTTGATCTTCTGGAGCAATTTTGATTTGGTTGTATCCAGAAAAACCATCCATTAAAGAATACATCTCAAAGCTTGCAGTCATGTCCACTATCATATCAATGTTAGGTAGTGGAAAATCATCCTTAGGGCATGCTTTGTTTACATCTCTAAAATCTGTGCATACTCTGATTGATTTATCTAGTTTAGAAACAAGTGCAATATTAGAGATCCATTCAGCATAGTCAATAACATAGATGAATCTAGCTTTTAGTAGTTTCTCTAATTCATCTTTGACCAAGAGTGCAACATGT
The DNA here is from genome assembly GCA_027943335.1 of Chamaecyparis obtusa. Taxonomy (NCBI): domain Eukaryota; kingdom Viridiplantae; phylum Streptophyta; class Pinopsida; order Cupressales; family Cupressaceae; genus Chamaecyparis; species Chamaecyparis obtusa. The sequence goes on along the minus strand of BSBK01006357.1, from coordinate 1,248,480 downwards.
GGATGCATCTTTCTCAATTTTTTCTTAACAGGTTTGACCCCTGGAGCTATAGATAAATGGTTCATTATAAGATCAAGATTCAACCCTATCATAGTTGAATATTTCCATGCAAAGTTTATCTTCTTTTCTGTTAGGAATGTAGTAATTTTTTTCTTTTCTTCTTCTGGTAAGGATTGTGCTACATGGATCAACTGTGGTTCTTTTGTTGTTCCCAAGTTGATAGATTGAGTGGCCTCAATTAGAACTGGAGATTTCTCTTGTAAATGACTCAGAAGGACATCAAATATCTCATCCTTAGGTGCCTTAGAGAGGTTTTCACCTTTGGATACATCTTTTATTTTTACTTTTGTAGGTTCTGAGACTTCCACAAAGTGGTTTTCACCCTCAGAACTCCTTTTCTTTTTATTTTTATTCTTATTCTTTTGACTAAGATACTTGATGTCTGACTCCATCATGCTAATGCTTCATTCACTAATGGAAGTCATCATGGGCTCAATTTCATTGAGGTAGCAAGAAAGGGTGTAATCATTTGGAAAAGTATAGATACCTTAACTCGGATTTGTGGAGGTTTGGTCAAGAAGTTCAGGATGTTGGATAGTCAAAGCAGTGAAAGATTGGGAAATAGTGTTTACGGATATGGATCTATCATCATTGGTCCTAACCTGACTCTCGAGTTCAAAGGTGATATTACAACTCAAAATGTTTAATTCGTGAATAGGCTCAATGTCATTGTGGGAGTCCAATTCAGCCATAGGTGGATCAGACTCGTTAAGTTCATTATTTCACTCTAGACTTACGTTGGGTTTAGGTGCATATTAGTGAATAACATCAATATATTTTTCTATGATAAGGTCATCTTCCTCTGGAATGACTCCCCATTCATAGTCATTTGATTCATCTTCTAATTCCTGGACCTCTAGGAAATCTAAGAACATATGTAAAGTCATGATGGATACCCCAAGAAGGGTTACCCTCAGATTCTGATTTGAATTCATACTTGTGAGAATCTGTCTCAGAATAGCTACCACCTTCTTTGTTGAATGTTAGATTGCCTTTGAGATCAGCTGGTTCTTGTGGTGCAACTGTCTCTTGTTCTATAGTAGGTTCTTGTGTGTCTACTACATTGATTCTTTTAATTGGATCATCCTCTGCTTCAAGAAGGTCTTTTATTTCTTTAGGCAAACACTCATAAGGAATGAGCTCTTCAGTGGTGTCTAAATCATCATTTTTAGATTGTTCTATTATTTCCTCTTTTGGTTCAATCTATTCTAAGACATGTGGGGAGTTCTTTCTAAGATAGAAAGGCTTATTCTTATATCCTAGGCATGTTGTATTCTTGTTTTTTTGGCCACAATGATCAAGAGGTGATAGAAGACCCTTACCTTGTAGTCCTAGAGGTCCTTTTCCAATATATCCCATTTTTGTGATCAATTTATCCCCTGGTCCATATGAATTCTGAGGAATTTTCTTGAAGTAGAGTCACATTTCTAGACTAATTGGGATTGAGACTCATCCTTGTATAACCATGCAAGCATAGCTTCTTCCTCCTCAAACTCTTGTTTAGATACTTGTTCTGTGACAAATCTTCCATTGAATATAACCTGGGATTCTTTATCTATGGGTTTCACTTTGTCAGAAGGTTGTCCATAAGATTTAGGGGACAAAGGAAGAGATGTGAGAGATAAAACAGGTTCCATTGTGTATTCTCCCATGCCATTGTCTTTGATTTTGACTTCTTTAGCAATGTCTTCCATCTTGGATGTTGAAGCAATGTCTATCTGCTTAGTGTAAGATTCTTTGTTATTAGGAACAAGTTTATCAACACTTTTTTTCAATGCATTTCAAGTGGTAGATAAATCAGCTGGCATCGTCACCTCTACTCCTTCATAAGGAAATTTCACACATTGATGGTATGTGGAAGGAATAGATCTCATTTCATGTATCCAGGGTCTCCCTAGAAGGATGTTGTAAGCCAAAGGTAGATCAAGAACGTGACATATGGTGTCTCTGATAATAGGTCTTGTTCTAATAGGTAAGACAATAGTTCCTTTGGAAGATCTTTCTTATTCATCATATGCTTTGATAGTTATCTTCTTCTTCTTAGGATCAATGGTAGTTTAAGAGAATCCCAATTGTTTGATCAAGCTGTAAGAACAAATGTTTAGGCCAACACCCCCATCTATCAACACACGTTTGACACAATGGTTTTGGATCAAGACTTCAATGTGCAAGGGCTGGTTATGCAGATGACTCAAGGAATTATCATCTTCCTTTGAAAAGGAGATATACAATGGAGACGTTAGATGACCAACCATAGTCTAAAATCTATCTAAATCAAGGTTTTTAGAAACATTGGATCTAAGCAGGGCTTTGTCTAGAATGGCTCTATGAGCTGGAGATATCCGAAGCAACTCAAACATGGAGATTTTTGCATTTGTATGCTGGAGTTGTTGGACAATATTGTATGATGTTGGCCTCATGTCTTTAGGATTTGATGATTTAGAGGCAGCCTTCTATTTAGAAGCAGATGAGAGATTGAAAGGCATCTTAGGGACATTCGTTGAATCTGGGATTTTTCCTTGCAGATGTGCCTGAGCTTGTGATCGAGTAACTGCATTTGCTAATTGATTTTGTCTATCATTTCTTACAATTATGATGACATTGCAATGCTCAGATAGGCATGGTTCAACCATATTGATGATAGCATTGTTTCTAGAGTAAGCATAATTGACTTTAGCACCTACACTAGGCTGAGAAGATGAATCTCCTTGACCATGTTTTGGAAATGGCTCCATGAATGCTATATGATCATTATTACTTTTATGATTATCAATTACAATTTCTCTGTTATCAATTTTGTCTTGTATGATGTGTTTCAAGTGGATGCAGTTATTAGTTTTATGACCCTTATTGCAATGGAAGTCACAGAAATCGTTCTCTCTCTACCATTTTGGTTTAGGTTCAGGATCAAATACCTTTATCTCAGGAAAGGTGATGATGTTGTTAGCCAACAGAGTTTTCATGGTGGATTCCAAGGATTCTCCAAGAGGAGTAAACTTACGTTTAGGATCTATAACCCAGGTTTATAGTCAAATGGCTTCTTGTTAGATTTTGTTGCTTTAGCTTCGGAAGCTTTGATGGCTTGGGTACCAACAGTGAGATTAAAAGCGGGTGCCTTAGATGGGGCATGGATAGTATCAACAACACAATCTGTGACGATTCCTTTATTCTTGTTCCAATTTTTTCCTTTGTCTTTAGAATTAGATCCAGATTCATACTTGTCCTTTTGAATTGATATGTCCCCTTTTTGTACAAGTACTTTCTCAATTTTGATTGCATTTTCTACCATTTTATCTAGGATGTATAATTTTGCATTTGTAAATGGTATTTGAGTTCTGGAACAAGATTGCTAATGAAAATTTCTAGCTTCTCAATTTCTGGAATAGGTCTAGCATATAGAGAAAACTTTCTCCTCCATCTTTTGAGAAAATTCAGGAATGGTTCTCCTGAGTTCTATTTCAGATTGCAGATATCGATCATGGTGACCAGATGTTGGATATTGTAGGAGTATTTTTGATAGAACACTTTGATTAACTCCTCAAAAAATTTGATTGTAGGAGGCATTTTTTAGAACCAATGAATAGCTGGCCCTCCTAGAGATTGAGGGAAAAGATGCATTAGGTAGGTTGGTTCGTGCATGAACTCCATAGATTGAGTACAAAATTCTTTAAAATGATCTTGAGGGTCAAATTTTCCATCATACTTATCGTATTTAGGTATTTCCACTCATTTAGGGAATGGTGGCATGTACAAGTCTTTATCAAATGGAAAAGGGCATAGAGCTTCCATGGAGAACTCCTTAGGTTCCTTTTCATTTTTGAGTTTGTTAAGTTTGACTTGCATGGCATTCATATATTTCATCATAGTGGTGATTGGAGTTTCTTCCTCATGTGTAATGATATCTTCAACATTAAAGTTGGGAGGAAGTTTAGCCCCTTGATGAGCTAACTCTAGGAAGTATGTTTCATTGTCTTCTTTCAAGAAATGCCTCATCATTTTCTTGAAGTCATCATCATTTTGATATCGATAAATTTTAGAAGGTATGGGTTCTTGATCTGCACCATGTTGGGATTGATGTCCTTGGGACCCTTGGCTTGCGCCTCCTCCTTGAGACATAGTTTTGTTGAGAGAACTACCAGGGATTGATTGATGAGGATTTGCTTGATGACCTGCGTGGGTTGATGCAGGAGGGGTGATGTAACCACCTATTAAGTAAAGATTTCCAAGAGCATCTTCTACAAATTTACTTGTGTCGAAGGATTGATGAATGATCTGAGTAATCACAGAAGATGTCTCTAAAGAGATTTCAGGTTGTTCTCTTTGTTTTCATGATGAAGCTCTAGTTTCCACCATTAACCTTAGGTGAAGCAAGAGAGCAAGATTATGACAACTGAAGAATAGATTGATTCAAGAAGATTGAATGACGCAACCTTGTCAAGATTGGATTGATTGAAGATTAGATTGGATGTAAATGAAGGATATTATGCCCTAGTAGCATGGGTAGACACCCAAAAGATGGCGGACACGAGCTCACAACACTAAGCCATTTTTAGATTAAGATTGAATTGAAGATAATTTTGACAAGGTTTTGACACAAGATGAAAAAGACTCAAATCAATAAATCAAAAGACTAAATTAGACTCAAGAGACCACTTTGGATAAATGATCAAATTCTTTCTAGTTTCTGCTATGTTCCTGACATAAGGATTTGTTTGACAGAATCTTGAAATAGGCTGCAAAAACTAGATTCCTGACAAATTTGACAAGTTTCTGACAAATTTTTGAAAATTTTGATACGAGTTTCTCCAAGCTTGTACAAGTCTAGGTAAGCTATGGCATGATAGTTGACAAAACTCGTATGAAAATTGACACCAGGGTTTAATTTTCTTGAATTTTTCTAACAAAGCTCGTACGATAATGTATAGGCTCCCATACAACAATCGGGGGGTTCTAAAATGACTTTTGGAAAAACTAGGACAACTTTCTGAGACTATGGGATGACTTTTGACTCCAGAAAGGAATTTTGCTTCAGATTTTACAATTTCTCATTTTTTAGAATCAGCATGTTTTGCAATGGTTTATGTCCAGATTTGAAGTTCATTTCAGAATTGTTCATTTTAAATAACCAAGTAAGTAAACAAGCATGCAAAATAGTAGGCAAGTGATTTCAAGAACGTCTAAAAATAATGAATAGGGGACAAAGCAACCCTATGAATGAACAATCAAGTGACTTAATGTGCTAATCCCTAGGAGTTCTATTTGTGTATGTTCCAAAAAAAAATTCAATAATGCACATATTCCTAGAAAATGAAAAATTGGCCGTACTAGGGTTTGTAGTAATGGTCTGACTCTGCAAATTTTATGATCTCAAGAGGGTGAACTCCAGTCTAGGTGCATCGAGGTTTTGACATAGTTTGAGAATTTAATCAATCAGGAGCTACTAGGGAGATCTAACAGCCCAACAAAAGACCACACTTGTGAAAATTTCCTCCACAAGGACATTTATATAGCGGTTGTTGCTACCACGGCAAAAATGGCTATTACCACTTAAGGTTCCGTCCACATGGTTGACCCAATTAAGGGAATGTCCACTACAGTTAACCCTCTCTAAAGGTGACTCACAAAAGATGCCACAAGGGGACTAGATCAGATTCAAGGATCTAGGTTTCTGGTACTATCCAAAAAGGAAGTAGAGCATAATCCTCTAACCTCTTCACTTCACCAAAACAAAGTAGATAGATTAATCCGACATGCTAAGACTGAAATTACCTCACCAAGATTGATGATGTCAACAACGTATGGTCTATCAATCTCTCTGGAGAGAGAATGTATTGATCAAAAGCTGAAGACTCAAAAACCTAGTAGAATGCAAGATAATCCCAGTATCCTCCCTACCTACAAGGAGATCTTTTGTCAAGAAGAGTTTTGCATGCATGAACAATTGAAAGAAGCCCACTCTCTCAAGATCATCCATAAATAGTGTTCATAGGGCCTATTTACTATGTGTAACAGATATGTAGAAAGTAAAATCTATGTTCATTTTATAGCCCAAAAACTAAAGTCTGTGATATGGAAGAAGAAAAAGTCACACAAGCTTGACACGAGAGAGTTCATTTTAAATGTCCAAATAGAAGTGTTATCAGTTGTAAAAGAATACCTGAATTCCTCACAACGCGCTTAGTAGATTTTACATGTTTTAGCAATTTAGTTGCACTTTCCCAATCAGAATTAGGAAATATCAATCAGAAATAGTAAAGTTCAATTGTTAGGGCTAGCCGTTAGTCCAAATCTAAAAATTAAATTTGACAAACTGCCTAAGAATATGAAATGACAATTGAATCTTGGTATCAAAACTCATATGACAATGGGTTACCTCATACGACAATCCAAACCTCATACGACAGTGGGTCACCTCTGGCATGACTTTCTGAACACTTGTACGATAGTGGGTATCTGCTCGCACGACAAAGAAGTCTCCAAATGATAATTTGTAGTTGCTGGTATGAGCCTCAAAAATGTCAAATGTCATATGACACTCAGAGGGTCCTGGCACGAGTTTTTGACAAAACTCATACAAAAAATTGTATGGACAGAGAATAAAATCATAGAATTTATCAGAAAATGACATAAAATAGATAGAAATTGATAGAAAAGAAATGGAAACCCATTTCAGGGCCCCACGGTGGGCGCCAGAAATGTGTGTGTGAAAATTGTACCTAGTTGTGGACACAACACTTCAATAAAACATTAGAGGTTAGCAAAATCAAAATCTGTAGATAAATGAAACTAAACTAACCAAGTGATTTACTGCCTTCTAGTAGGTGCTAGTATGATGTTCTCAGATTAAAATTGACACCAGTGACAATGCAACACCTAAACGAAGGATTTGAATGCAAAAGATGAAAAACTGTATGGATGTAGATTAATCTATTTTTTTAGATTTTGTATGCAATTAGGATGAAAAACTTGAATGAATCTAATCTAGAATGAATCGAAATGATATGCAGATTAGTCTAAGAATAATATGAATTAATGAATGCTATGATATGAAAACTATGCAAAACTATGACCAACAATGAAAGATCTCACAAATCGCCTGTCGCAAGTGCCTAATCCTTCAATCACAAATTTGCCAGAGTAATTGTGCAAATTCGAGGGTGGTTAATTGTGAAGAGCTGAGAAATCCAAGGCTTGAGGATGCATTGAGAAAATCCATAAATCACTCTTGATAAACTTAGGTTGATTTTTGAGTTAACAAGAAATTAGAAACAGATCAACTCACAAAATCATGCAAATCATGCAAAAATAGCTTTTTAACTCAAATCAAAAGTTTAGATCAATTTTCAACTCAAAATAGATGTTGAGTTTCCAAAAGATAACAACTTGAATTGATTTTCTGATTTAAAGTTTAACTGCTCCTTCAAATGTGTATAGATAATTATAAATTTATTTTAAATAAAGTGATTTATCTTCAACTTAACTGATTTTAAATTTAAAACAACTGATTTATGGGTTAATAAATTATTAAATCAAACTTTTATTCAAAACTATATTATTAAATATTGACAACTGACATTAGTTAATTAAATAAGAATTTAATCAATCAATCATGAGATTTTTTATTTATTGTCAAAATTAAATAATACAATTTAGGAATAAATTGAATTAAATCTAATTAAATAATTAAGCTGCAAAATTAAATCTGATTAATTAAATATTTAGAATATTCCATTAATCAAACTTTAGGATAAATAGGATTTATCGCCAAATAATTATTAAATCAAAGATAATTAGGATAAATAAGGAATATTTCAGGAATATTCTCTAATGCAAAATTAAGATAAAATCAAATTTTGATAAACTGATGTGCAGATGTGCCTTAGGTTAGGACTTCGATGTCAATTTCATTCGAATTATTGATATAAGAGGTTAATGAACCTATAGCCCATTTTTGGGGTATTACACTAACGTCAATCATTTATCATATCCTCCATTTGCTCATCTTGAGTACATTAAATTTCCTAATTCTAGATCTTGAGGAAGGAAAATCAATCCATTTGTTTGTCTCTCTAGATCTTGAGAGAGAATTATCAGTTTATCCAATCAATCCATCAACATACATATCCTATCTAATTGACATCAATACAACATCAACCAAGTGATTTTGACTGACATCAAGTGATATCCAAGCATCATCAAATTATCTCAAACGTCAACAACATTTTATCAATCATAGCTTTTCTCATCAAATTTTTTCATCAAACTGGGGCATTTGTTGTGACCTTGATTATCATCGATGTTTTTCAGAAATGGAAACACATTGGATCTATTTTCAATCAATTTCATCATATTTTTCTATCTGGTGATCAATCTGTTTCATTTCTGAGGGGGCATCATTAGAGTATCAAATTTGCATCAACATCAAATCTGCATCAACATTGAATCTAGGGCATTAAAATTTCAAACTATTATCAGTCAATCAAGTATTGAATCAGTGATCAAGACATGCATTTTTCTTTGAATCAATGCACTACACACATCAATTCAAAGAGGGGCATTTGTAGACACCCAAAACTGGGTAGGTGTCTTAGAATCATTCAAATCCATAAATCTCAGCCAAATGCTATGATTTTCATCAAAATGGATCAAATCAATTTTCAATGGACATTTATTAATCAAAATTGGACAAAATCATTTAAATCAAAGGAAAAATCAAATCATGACATCAAATAATCAAATACAAGCTTAAAGGGATCAATCATACTATATAATTGATTTTAATCAATTAATTGTATAGTTTTAAATCAAAAATAACCTATTCCCTTACATGGCTAATTTAATTAATTGATGGAATTTAATTAATCCTAATATCTTTCAACATAATTTGAGCAACCAATAAGAATTGAGAACACAATGCACATGGATCACTCCAAATTTTTGAATCTCCATCACTCATTTTCAACTTTGAATCTCAATCACTCAAATTTGTCTACTTGTCCAAACATTTGAGACAATCATTTAAATTGTCCCCGCATTTAAAAACATGTCAAATCTTTTTACTCAACCAAGGCTAAACCATGATCAAGTAACTCTACCCCCTACCCTTGGGATTTTATTACAAATAGAAGTCATTTTGAGAGCATAAGAATCCTAGACAATTCAAATGCATAGCATCATCACTATAGGCAATTTGAGAGAAATTGAGCAATATCTTGAGCATTTTAAGAGAAAATTGTGAGATTTGAGAGCATTATCATGAGCATTTGAGTTAATCTTTGTATCAAAGTTGAGAATTGAGAGCTAGATTTAGGCATTTTATCATAATTTTCTCATTCTAGGATTGTCACTAGTAGAGAATAAGGCTAAGAGCTCTATTGCAAAGCTTAGATAGAGAACCATGAGATGATATGGATGTTAAATACAATTCTTTAGATTAAATTTCTATTGTCTTTTCATAGAATTGTTGCTAATTGTCCTAATTTCATGAAGGTGTAAACACTCACACACACTTTGTTTACAACAAGATTTTTCTTTAGAAAAAATAGTTTTTAATGAAAAGGAGTAGATTTCAAGAGAGGAATAACAGATTTGAAGGCAATAATGGTGAGTTCTATCAAAGAAGGGTAGTCTCAACATCAGAAGAATTCCAAGTACAAATAAATGAATTTTGAACAGCGAAACAATGAGAGGAAAATTTTCATGAAGAATAAATAATATATCTTACAAAGAGTGATAGATATAATGAAGTAACAACCATTTTAAACACCAAAAGACATGAATTCATGTTTAGAAATAGAAGATGTGAAAGGGTTTTCATTAAAAAGAGGTAGGGTTTTACCCATGTTTTCTTCTATTATTTCATGCCTTGGAAAGTTTGTCTTCCATATTTTCTTAAGGCTTCTTCTATTCTATGTTTTGTTCATTTTATGGTTTCATCTTCATCTTCATCTTCTATCTTTTTGAAATATATTGGTATCATGAGTAGACTAAGAACAATTAGAAATAGAGACAAACTAGTGAGGTTTTTCAAAACAATGATATTCATTATTTAAGAACAGGTAATGGATACAACAAAATGAGGTTTAAAGCCCAAGTGACTTCATTAGAGAATCATTTTTGATCTGCAACCAATCACATAGAATGTCCAGGCCATCCACATATCCTTAACATTGCTCTTCCACAAGGTCGAGTGACTTCAATATGGTAGCCATTTTGAAATACAATTGATCACACACTCCCTACCTTCCATGGGTGCACGTGTACACAAATCAAAGACTTCCTTTGTGTCATAAAATTGATCTATCAAAGCATTTAAATTTTTTATTGAGTTAATATGGGTGATAAATTTGAAAAGATGAAAGGTATCATTTTACCACATTTCTACAAGTGTACTACATTTTGACATTCTACATGTCTTTAATAGGGAAAACCATTTGAAAACCTAGACATAGTATGAAGACACAAATTGGACTTGGAATTGGTGACCCTCCAAAAGACTTGGTGACTTTAAAAAAGGCATTCAAAACTTGGAAAAGTAAATAAAAGAGATGACTATAAACGAACTACATTTAAATATTTATGATTCATAAATTTAGTTATAATATAGTCACATCAGGATCCTAAGTTTTCAATTTCCTACTTTAGAAATCTCTGAAGTTTCATTAATATTGTTAAAAGGGTCTTCTCATTATTTAAATATCAAGCCGTAGTTTCATTTTTAACAGACCTTTTAAAGGAAAAATCTTATGAACAATCATGTAGTTGTGTTGGTTTGAGTTTTTGGAGGGAATGGTTTTTTCTTAAGTTTAAGGTTTCTAAAAAAATTTGGAGTGCTTTCATATATGATAGAAAATTGGAAAGGTATTGAGCTTTTACCAAAAGAAAAAGACAATTCAACAATATATGCCTCCTTGAATCCTGATACAGTGAATGTAATCCCAAGTTTTAAAATTCTATAACATAACGTGATATTTTGAGGTTTTTTGTAACTGCACTAATAGTTTGAGTGCAGTTATGTCGCAATGAGTTAAAAAAGGAAGCAAAACATGTGGACGTGTAATCCAATTATTATTTTTTTCCACAACATATGAGTCCCTATAAAGACTATATTTTTAATTTGCAATGATTCTTTAATCCTATTATATATGAGTAGTTCAAGTTCCATCATGACTAGATTAGAATTTTTCATTAAATCATATGTTACTAAGATTAATGTGATGATATATGAAAGTAGTCCATTTTTTATCATTTGAACCACAAATATGAGTCCTAGGTTTACAACAGTCTTCTATAATGAGTTATATATTTTGACAATATAGGTAATGGACTCCAAAAGCACAAGCATCATGTTTTAATATGTTAGACTACAATTGATAGACTACTTGGAGACCAGAATGGGAGAATGTGAAGATGATCACCAAGCTACTAAGGTATATGTGAGACATTAGATCAATTTTTATATTGTCATTGATGTCAACTAGTTTTGACTTTACTTATCATGATAGTTGCAAACATCTGAAGAAGGTAATGTTGGTGAAGGAAAAGAGATATTAGCATGAAGATGAGATGTATGAGTAAGTTATGCATAAGGTATTCATTGGGAAACTTATTGATGAGTCTATGACAATATGATAGTGATTTGATTGACTTACATGATTTTGTTAAGTGTTGAAGATCAAGAATGTACAAGTTAATTTGGTAGGTATATGAAGAACTAAGTATACACAGAGAAAATGTAGTGTATATCGAGTGTGGTATTAATCGAGAAGGAAGAAACTGACATATCACGGTATTGACTGAGCAGGAGAAATAATGTGGAACATGTGATTGTCGACATGAGATGATGAGCTGGATGAATCTAGAAGATTTCAAGGATAAATATAGTTTTTTTTTAAGATCTATGGCTGACAAAATTCAAGGATGATTAGACGATGAAGATTGAAAATGTTTCAAGGCACAAGTTCTAAGGAAGGTTAAAGAGGCAAAATCAATGATGGAGATTAAGAGGCAAAATATATGGCTGAAAAGAAAATGGTTTATCATGTCTATATAAGGAGACAAGAAATTAAAAAAGATAATCGTGCATGAAAGAAAATATTGTATACATGCGAAGCTGGTCAAACAAGTTGAAGTAAGAACCAAGTGATTCTGCAGACAACATCGAGCATTAGAAAGAGTTAACTGGGCATAATGAGTTAGAGGAAGAAGGAGATTGAAGAGATTATGATGACCAGAGTTATATTGAGATTAGAATAGATCTAAAATGAGAAAAGGAAGTTTTATTTGAATCGGGTCATATACTGTTGCTTTCTAACCATTGCTACAGACAAAATCTCTTAACTGAGTGAGACTTAATAGTCTCTTTTATTTCTTAATGACATTCAATGAATGTTGCTTATTTTCTTATACCCATGTGAATCTATGGTCACAGAAAAATGTTAGTGATAAATCCTCTAATAAGGTCACACCTTACAGTGTGTTTTGTAACCTTTAATAGGGTTGGCTCTTAACCGAGCTCACTTCAGAAGAGTGAAAATATTTTGGGTACTGATCCCAGGTGGTTTTTCCCTTAACAGGTTTTCCACATTAAAAATCAAGTGTTAAATGTGTATGCATGTGATGTTTTGATATTTTACTTTACACATTACAATAACTAGTTTGATTGGTATATACTAGATAATATTATCTGATAGCCGGTTAATTAATCAGAAAGGCACAGTCAAGTTTTTACCGAGCTATTTATTTTATTTCTTGAAGTTGGTATTATACATCATAGAGGAATTTGGGACTGTAGGATAACTGAACATAACTGATTTACCCCTCTCAGTTATCTAACATAATAGTCCATATCAAAAACACAAGAAGACATGGAACAACAATAGTGATGAGAACATCAAACTATAGCCTTAAAGACTCATTTTTTGTGGACAAGAATGATGATTAAAGTCATGGTTATCTTGATTGGAAATAGATGGTCATATCCTCCAAAAATTCAAACCAACAAAAATACACGACCCTTCATAATATTTTTCCTTTAAAAAGTCCATTAAAAATGAAAATATGGCTTGATATTTAAATAATGACAATACCCTTTTGAAAATATTAATGAAACTTTAGAGGTATCTAAAGCAGTAACCTCACCCTTAAGACACAACTCTTTGGAGAAATAAGGATCTATTAATATGATTTAGAACAACAGAGAGGGGGGGTGAATCAGTTGTTCTCAAGTCCTAATGTATAAAACAATCTCAAAAACTTATCCTTAAATCAGATCCAATAACCAAAACAAACTCAGTCATCACTGATTCAATAATAGAAACATATAACAATGCAGTCCACTACCCAGCTGTAACTTAACTTGTAAAACATAGTAATGTTCAAACCAAAACATTCACACAAGTATTAACGCTAGGATTTATAGTGGAAACCCAATTTGGGAAAAACCACTTTGTAACATGCTACTATTATTTTCACTCTTATGAAGTGAGCTCGGTAAAAAGCCAACCCTATCAAAGGTTACAATACACACTGTCAGGTGTGACCCGGTTAAAGGATTTCAATCACCCTGTTAAAAGTGAGCCTAGTCATAGGACTTACATACACTCCATTAGAATGCAACCTTGTTCAAAGGATTTAACATATGATTGTTAGGTCAACCTTTGTTAAAAGGATTTTGATTGTTACAATGGTTAGAAAGTAGCAGCAGTATTATCTAAAAAATATACAACTCACTTTGCAAATATCAGATCTGATTCTATACATTAATGTTGGTTTATTGACTTTGAAACTTTTCCATTTTCATCTCTGATCTGCTCGGAACTTTTCTTCAAGCAATCACCAAAATTCTCCTTCAACCTTTTATGCTTATTCAGTCAATAAAACTTTCTTCTTTTAGCATTCTCTATTCTCCATGTACATACATATCAAAATGCTCAAGTTCCCTTATATTTTCCTCAATTAGGTTAACTCATCTTTTATCACTCAATCTCATTCGTAGATCTTAGGGTTAGGTCAGATTCATTGAATCTACCCGCTTCATGTTCTTCGGCTCCTTTTCTGGAATCATCTCAAATCTCTTAAAGATTTATAATAAAACATTTTACAATGCATTTAATACTTCCAAACAATCAATAAATAAAGTCAACACGTTTTACATAATCCAAGAACTCAACAATGTTGGCTCCAAAATTAAATTCTCTTCAAATATAAAATTGTTGATGCTCGGTCAATACTATGATTGTCAAAACTGTTTCCTCAGCTTACACTGTCTTCCTCAGCAATTTACTGATGCTCGGTCGACACTATAATTTTTCTCGGCATATACTAACTCAATCGACACTAACATCACTCGGCTTAAACATGATTTTTCCATTCTTTGCTCAGTTAAGCCTACAGTTTAGTCTTCAGTCTTACTAAGACAAACAATACATTATCTCATCATAGTGCAACATAGTCAAGTACACTTTGTAGTATCAAGATAACTCAACCTTTCCTTAGGTGCTATTGCTACCAACCTTGCTTAGCCCCTTAGCAACACTCAAATAGATATATTACTTTCCTAAGTAGCAATAGTCTTACCAGTTAAGGTTTGACATCAATGACAATACAATAATTGTTACAATTGCAGTTTCCAACAGGATCTAGCTAGGAGGAAAATTGTATTTATTCAGGTGGAAAAAATATAGGTACCTTGGACTTTATTAAACCTAGCACAATTAACTTATATTTCCATTTTCATGTGATGACTATATTATAACAATCCTCATCTTTTTTACTATGCATGGGGCTCTTTGTTGAGTAGATTACCTCTTGTAGCATCCACAAACCAATCTAACTATGAATGTGTTGGTGTTTGAAAATGCTTACGCCACTTAGGGCTGCCAATATGCCTTGAGACTAATGTTAGGAGTGGTTAATTCCAAGTATGAGAGCTCTGCAAGACAACTGGACCAACTATAGGGTCTTAATATGCCCTCTTCTGCTTCTAGCTCTGCAAAACCAAGGCGGGTGCACCTAATCCAGAGAAAACTCCACTCACTACACACCTTATACTTTTGGATTCATAAAGCAGATCATAGTAAAGGATTACTAAATACTAACCAGGTATTCATTGAATCAACTCTACTATGTAGGGTAAAATGGCCTTGTGAAGGGTATTACTGGTGATTGATATTCAAAGATGCAGGAAATAGCCAAAGACCATCAAGCATTGGACTCAACTGAATATACTTTTCCTTGATCAGTGTCATTATCCATTGGGCAACACATCAAAAATAAATATAGAACATGAACCAACTACTTGTCAAAGACTCAAAGCCATAAATACAACTGTTCCAGCCCATCCACTACTTATAAGATCCTTCTGTAGAAAAGTCTAATGAATCTATGCCCTATCCAAAGTATTTTTCACTTGATCCTAGATCAAGAACTAAAGACTAGAACATATGCAAAGGTAACCCTATGCAATGGACAAGAAAATCCAAAACTCATAAAACTGACACCAAGGAGAGACTTGAAAGCTTGAAACAATTATATTAAGTATGATGAATCATGTACATGTCTATACCAAAAATGAGACTACCACTTCAATAACCTGCAAAAGATACAAAGAAGTTCTATTCAACCTCCTACAATGTGACAGAGTTTTACTGTTTCCCACTGGAACTAATCAAAATCAGAACCCTTGGAACTGATCAAAATTTGAACCCTTGCTCAGTCAAAAAAGCTACAACTTATACCAGAATGTCTATTTTCAATCAAGATAACCATGACTTTAATCAGCATTCTTATCCACAACATATGAGTCTTTAAGGCTACAGTTTGATTTTCTTGTCACTCTCATTGTTCCATGACTTCTTGTACTTTTCACAGTGACTATTACTATTCATATACATCATGTGATTGTCATTTCATTCTTTTTTTTATTGCTTCTTCAATCATGCAGTCACTATTTCATTTTATTTGGGCACTCCTTGCCACTATTTTTTACCTTTTTCATTGTATATATTATTGAACTATCTTTTTCTTTTGGTAGAAGCTTGATACCTTTCCAATTTGCTATCAAGTATGTTCAAAGGATATGGAGTTCTTTTAGTGATTAAACTTAGCACAATGAAATTATCTTTCTTTTTTCATGTGATGACTATATTATAACAGTCATTATCTTTTTTACTATGCATGGGGCTCTTTGTTGATTAGATTACCTCTTGTAGCATCCACAACCCAATCTGACTATGACTATCTATTTCCAATCAAGCTAACCATGAGTTTAATAACCAGTGGAAATATCCCTGAGAAATATATTTGCTAATAATCATCCTATTTTTGTTTCTTCTATTCTTGATCAGAGGCTAATGGGACAATTATTTCAATTGTAGGTAATTATAGGATTTATAAAAATATTAATACCAAAAAATAAAAATAATATAAAACTTTCAAAGCTACTTCATGCCTCTTCACAAAAGCATGTCCCTTGGTTTCATCCCATAACATGTGCATCAACTAGATCTTCTTATGAAGACAGATGTTTAAGATTCTTATACCCATCCAAGATAGCATGTGTGAAAAAAACATACTCAGAGTTCTAAAACACCTATACCTCATGTTCCAAAGTTTAGTCATGTTTGTTTGGTGTCAAATGGGCAGTACGAAGCTTCTATCTCTTCTTGCATGGTCCCTAACAAAGCATATTTTGCTATGGAATCATCAATTGCAAATAAACAAATTCATTTTCAAGGTGCATCATTATTTGTAATGTAGCAGAAAAATGGATCATTGTGCAAATGGATACAATGCCAATCTACAAAATTTATCCTCCATTTCTCCTCCAACTTCCTAGACTATAAAGTCTATCAAAAGGCCCAAGATCATACAAGAAACCACCAACTAATGTACACCTAAATAGTAATCATATAGTTGTTGTAGACACATACTCTTAAAATAGGCACCATCTTCAAGCCTTATCTATCTTAGGAATAAATCTCAAACAAAGACAAGTAGAAGAGTTAATGAAAGCAAGAAAGTCAAGTCTAAACAAAGGAAATAGAGAATCTACCTTTATTAGCAAAGGGCCTTGTACTATCGAGATATGCACACTAACCAAAATCCATTTGTAAACATTATTGATGATGGGTAAATTATGGATGGCATTAGTTATAAGCATTTTCTTTTTGGTTCCAAGGCTCTTTTACCTAGCAAAGGAAATAAAAGCAAACAAATTCCTAATGGAGAAAAAATGGTAGAACCTAAAAACAAAGTATCTGCAAGAATTCTTTAGTTACAAGAATGGTCATGCAAGTGACCTGACCAACAAAAATGTGGGCACAGTCATTCTGAAAAACTAGATAAAAGTACTAATACGTTAAAAATTTTGGTTATTTAAGACTTGATTCTCTTATTGTGAATTGAGCCAACCAAATGATGAACACTCATTTTTTATTTTGCCTAATGATTTCATCTTCCATTGATTGGCTGATTGGATACTAGTAAGAGTAGTTTGATACCTCTACAATTATGATGCTATACATGGATCTTTATTTCCTTAATTTTATTATTATTCTGGAATATCATTTTCTTGTACATAATTGTGCACATTTTGTGTTTTTAAGTCAAGACATTCAATGTATTTTTATTTTCTAATACTGTTTATGTAACTGATTCATGATGAAATTTATACCCTATAATATATTTCTTGTATTGTGTGTCAGTAGTGACATGCCAAAACTTTACATGATCATTATGCCAAAATATGTTGTCTTGATGTTGTTCTTTTCATTTTTGTTTCCTTATCTTGTTGGTTGAACTTGTGTTCTCTATGCTATATAAGTCCCAAGCCATTGAAAATATGTTTAATAGTATCAAAGAAGAAAAATGAAACATCCCACTTAGTGCCAAACCAAATACCAAAAAATTAAAGGAGTTTGTAATAATATTCTCTATGACCAATATTGTATATTGTGTTAATAAATTGTGCTTTTATAAATTTTATTGCAAAATCCAATAACTTAGATATGCATAGGCTTGCCTTTCAAATTTTGGAATTTTAGTGAGGACATCTCAAGTGGATCAAGGTTTGTTGGAAATAATTCTTGATGTATATTTTAATTGAAATATGATAAATTTGAAAGGATATCTTAAAATGAGATTTTGAAGTTGGTCAAGAGTTATTGTAATATCCTCAGTAGGTGGAATGATCCATATCCACTTTATTGTACTAGAAATAAATGATTTGTTATAGAAACTTGTGCACTCTTTACTAATCTCTTATTTTTTATTGACGCATTAGGATAATTTTAAAAATTAGAAAAACATGGCTATACATAATAATATTATATCAATATCTTTTGACGAGAAAAGAAACATAATTTTTTGAGTTTAGGTTTTACTTTTAGGTTTCTTGGTCCTAGCTCTATTTATGGTATTTTTCTTTTTTCTTTTTTTTATAGGGTGAATGCACCTTGGAATTCCCTACCTAAGAGCCCCTTGGGGTGGGTAGCCATATGTTGGAATCCCAAATTATCCCTAATATGTTCAATTCTCTCCTTGAGATCTACCAGTTTCCATCGAAAATGATAGATAAAAAGTAGCAATGGCATTTTGTTTATGGTTTAGTGCCTTGTATCATCCTCTAGTAAGATAAAAAGTTATTTTTTCATAAATCAAATAAGAGTTTGTGAATCCTCCAAGGACTTGTCAACTCACGGAAGGAAAAAACATGTTAGCACTTTAGTAAAGGATTTTTAATTTACTCTTTAACAGAACAACTTGAGAGGGTACATTACAACAAATAAACCTTATAGATT
Source organism: Chamaecyparis obtusa (assembly GCA_027943335.1). Lineage (NCBI taxonomy): Eukaryota > Viridiplantae > Streptophyta > Pinopsida > Cupressales > Cupressaceae > Chamaecyparis > Chamaecyparis obtusa. Next base: position 1,229,620 of record BSBK01006357.1, on the reverse strand, counting down.
TTCACCGTGCATCTTTTATTTGGAAGATAGAAACCATCCCTTCTAGAATATAATGTAATGTTATAAATTTATAGGTAATTCACTAATACAAAGTATATATACCAATAGAATTGTGTTGCATTTTTATTGTACCATGTTTCTGTCAATGTTCTGACTAATAAAGTCATTTACCCTAGTTTTTTGAAAAAAAAAATAGGATAACTCGGTGCAGTCCGCTTTAATGGAACATTAAATAATGTAGCATACAAGTTCAATTCTTCTGACAGCTTTCCCAACTCAAGAAAGTCAAGGTGGATGGATTTCCAAAACATGCTTATTGATTTAACTATGACAGTTGGACCTCTAGTACACTTTTGATATTTACAAGAGCATTTTGATTATCTTGAGGGTGTTTCATTGCATACTTGGAGCTAACTTCATATCCTAGAGTTGTAATTTATGTAAATGATAAATCATGAGTATCTAGGGAAACATGATGCCAATAAAGAATGACCAAACTCAATGGAAGATAAACTGAGTTAAACAGTTAATATCACTCATGTGGAGAATGTGAAAATATTTAAATAGTTCCAAAAACCGTAGAACATCATTCAATATATAATAACAAGATGTGATGATAAAATGCTTGAAATAATTTTTTTTTGGAATGGATCACAATATATTTGATGCTAATAAAAAAATGTGTAACTCATTCATTATTATTTTTTTACTTTGAGTTTTCTACTTGGCAATCTAATGAAGCTAGCCTTTTTCATTTCCTATATGAAACAAGTGGGACTAACTAGCCCAAGTTCAATTGGAGCTAATATATGCCATCTCAATCTTCACAAGACAATCTGCATTCCACATGGAGGTGGGGTTCCCGGTATGGGGCCTATAGGAGTATAGAATCATTTATCACCAATTTTACCATCACACCTTGTGGTAAGTCGACCTATGTCTCCTTCATCTCTTTTCCCCTCCTTTTTTTGTGTTTGGCATAATCACTAATTTTATTATCATAACTAAGTGAGATTGATAGCCACTGGTTCAAAAATCCTTTTGTCAAATCAAAATGCAAAAGCTAGGTTAAGCAACCCTCTTAACTAGAACTATTTTTTAAAATGATCCCATCATTTTACTATTTTATGCATTTTATATTATGCATTTCTAATTAATAGAGAAAAACTCAAAGGAAATAATTTTATTTATCTATGTTCTGTGGCAGCAAGAAATGAGACATTAGGGATCTATTTATGCGTTGCTCTGGGATTTTTGTATGATGTTTCCTTCAGGCCTAATGAATTTTATGTTGTGTATCTTTGAAATAGAATTCAAGGATCTTATTAGTATATGTATCTACATTTTAGGTGTCATGTTATTTATCAGATTACTTACATAATATGTAGAGGGTCTATTTCTAATCCTTTTTAATCATAAGATTTATTTTCTAGACATTCAACTAATTATTTCCCTTCCTTGTAACAGTGTATTAGGTGACACTCTTCAATTTTTTGTAGTATTTTCTAAATTTGTTGAAGAACATTTTCTATCCACCATTCATTAAAATTACTAGTATACCATAACATGAATGATATATATTGGTGTTTTTGCATAGGATTCTAACCAATGGTCAGTTTATTGAGCCTTAGATTAATAGTGCAACAAATGACAACATTATTATTAATGTATATAATAACTTAAATAAACCTTTCCTATTAGGGATTCCTAAAGGTTTTGGAATCAACTGCCTCATACCACAGAACAAGTTCCAAATGAAGAATAAGGTAGACAATCATTTTTATTTTGCATCACTATATAAGGCTACAGGAGGATCTGGAGGCATTAAAAAATTTTTCAATCTGAGATTCCTTGTTCAATTTGCAGATCCTGATGGAAACATTAATTTTCTTTAGGTTTATATCATGATTGATAATGTTATCTTTTTAATTTGATACATTATTCCTACTAAATCAACATGTCATGCTTGCACTTGGCAGGAACTATGCTACACTGTAGCTCTTATTTTTAAGATGGAGATTAACATGAAAGAAATGAAATACCAAATGAGATTCAGTTACAAAATATCTTTAATACTCACTTGAGAAATAAAATTCAACATGATACTTGAATGTGTGAAATCAGGTGCCAAGCACTTGTCAAAATCTAACTGGTTACATCTCCTTCTCAAAAGCTCGTCTTCTTACAAAAAAATGCTAAGATGCAAATGATGAAAATATAAGCACTTCCATCATACATGCTTTTAATTCATGTCTTTGGAGCCAATGCAATGTGGTAGTGTCATTCATAGATCATGCCCTTACTACATAACTTCAATGTCTATGTGTTTGACCTTGTTTTCTTTGGGAAGTTCTATTCTACCAGGGATTAGAGATCATAGTTTTTTCAAGAAGAGTTTGTGATGAAGATTTTGAAGAAATTGGGTGTGAACATGTTTCATTTGGGTGGGATTATCTACAGTGGGTTTGTAGTGTATAGGATAGATCATTTGTTCCCTGAGTCTATGGAGAAAGTTGTCATTATCAGTTTTGGAGTGTGCGTGGTGTATCAAGATAAGAATGAGCTTTTTAAGAATGATGATTTTCTATTTGTTGTGGAAATCCTTATTCCAAATACTCTAGACCATCTAAGGTTGATGACTACATTTGCATTGCACAGGCATCCCAAAATGGTTCCCTCAACTTTCATTCTCCAGGACTTTATCAATGTGGGTCATATACATATTTCCTCTTTGTCGTGTCTTCTTTTAAAAATATATTTTATTATTGTTTAAAGTTCAACCATCAAGAAAATTATTTAGTTTATAGTGTGTGCATGTTTTTAGATGTTTGAACATTTATGCAATCCCTTTTCTTACCATAATTTATCATTCAACATTTACCATTCTAAAGCATATTAGTCAACCTATACAATATATTTTAGATAAGGGACAACCTCTTCAATAATTTTGAGGAATTATAATCATTATTTATGCATCTAAATGGACCAAATTATTCATCCCACTCTATATTTAGAGTGCATATCACTGTGTTGCCCAATTTTTTAGGCCTTTGAAAGCTCTCCTTCTAGCACACATTTTTTGGCCCTTCACCTTTGTTATTTTAATATCCCAAGGACAACACTACAAATAGATTACTTTGAAAGTACATATGGGTAGTGAATGGTGCAATATTGTAGAGGCATCCTTAGGATGGAAGCCTACTCATTTTTTTGGCAGGTTTCTTCCATTCAGTACAATGTTAAAGCCTTGATGGCTCTTTTTCTTTTAAAGTTTTTGTGTAAATTCCTTTACTTTTATATTTTACTCATTTGGCTATGTCAATTGTGTATATATTAATCTACCTCCTAATGAAAGGTATGGTCTTTTAAATAGGTAATGTACACTAAATAAAGATATAAGAAACTAGAAATGAGAAAAATGGAATAGGTTCTTAGTCCTTGCAAACCTCTAGCTCAATACAGGAAGATGCATGCAACTAGTCAAACACAAATAAGGCATGTCATATAATAAGAAAACTAGATGGTGCAAGTTATGTTCACTAGAAGTTTTTTTTGATGATGTATAAGTAGTTTGATAGAATTTTTAGGACTCAAGAGTGGTAGGATACTTGATATCTAGTCATTCTCTACATGTTTGTTAAGTTCCTTGTGGAGATATGAAGAGATACTTAAAAAATCATCATCAATTTGATGACTTGTAGATACTTGAAGTAATGATTTGGTTGTTGAAAATAAATTTCTTGCAAAAAAACCATAAAGCATAATTCAATGTTTAAAAAGTGAGTAAGTTTGAGTGAGAAGAGTTCTCAACAACTCTTTCTTCCAACTAATCTTTCATTTGTGGAGCAACCATTACAGATATAGCATGTTTTCCTACATCACTCATAGATGATAAGCAAAGCACTTCAAATTTGCATCATTTTCTCAATTTCTAAATAATGCAAGGACTTCAATACCATCACTGTGTGTTGATACATCAAAGCCATATTTGTCCAATTTGTTTCACCAAAAATGATGTTTCCCAAGATAGAAGCATAAATAATAAATAATTTTTTTGCAATGTCCCTTCAAGCACCAGGACTCCTCTCTTTAAGACATGTATATGTGAATAGCCTCCTTCATTATTTTCACATCATAACATATCTATTCCATTGACCATTTTCCACTATTACTTTGTAGGATTATTGTCTTACTTTGTCATGATTTTATTGTCTATGGCTTTTATAATCTATCATTGATTTGATTGTTATAAAACTCTATTATGAACTATAGAATATCTCTTTATTTTGTGACAAGGGTTTTCATACTTCTTTTCCTATCATAGACTATTTTCTCACTATCATTGGAGTTCCTCTCTCCTTTTGAATGACAATTGAACCATTCATACCTTGGTTTTGGCCTTCTCTAGTAATGATATTTAAGGTCATATAATCTACTTCATGATTGCTACAAAGAACATACATTGAGAAACAAAAAGCTTTGGAATTGTCACTGTCACTATGATAGTAGCTTATATCACTACCGTTATCATTGTACATTCATTTTTTATCACTCTCTCTATGATTTCCTTCATAACAAATAATCACTATTGCATTTCTCTAATAATCTTTCTCTCTCTGATTTTTACGATAGACCTCTTGTCTCTACTATGATTCATGCCCTTCTGTGTTATTTGCAGGTTTTCTCTTACTGTCTTGACTTTCCATTATCCTCTTTGATTATTCACTTATACTCAAAATAAGAGCTCTTTTCTTATGAGAGTATCTAATTTTCAAGAAATTTCTAAATAAAAATAGTTACTAAGCTTGAAACCCTTGTGAAAAACATTATATCTTTCTTAGAATAGTGAAAACCTGCATTGAACAGAGAAGAATAAACACTAAGGAAAGTAATCAATCTGTTAAGAACATAATTACATCTTTTAGAAACAACAATGGAACCCTTTGAAAATTCTTAAACTCTTCACCTTGAAAAATCAATCACCTTTTTTATAACATTGGAAAACCTTTTATGACACATCTTCTTTTTACAGAATGACCATGACCCATCTATATTAGTTGTTGAGATGCCATGCAAGCTAATGAGGTTCTTGGTTCCAGATGGTTCTCATGTAGATACTGATGCTTTATACACAGAAGTGGAAGTGATGTGTGTATGTCTTTACTCTCACCATCTACTGGCACAATAAACTTTAAGATGTTTGAGGGATAGCCAATGGAGGTATAATCATTCTAACAACTTTTTGATTGTCAAATGTCATTTATTTAAACTAAAGAAAGATGGTACTCTACAATCTACTTTTATATTCTTGTCAAAATATGAAAAATTGCTTATTTCATAGTGTGAACTTTTATTTATGTGTTAATCACCCATACCTAAGCCTTCTTATAGTATTTTTATGAATTTATTTCCACTATGACTATTGGATTAGCAGATTTATTATTTCAATTGATACATTTTACCTTTGTTGCTTTGGAGTCTACTATTGTAAATAATTGACATCTCTGTATTATTAGGTTTTCAATTCAATATTTTTAGGCCAAGACAAAATATATTCCTTTGAAATGCATAATTGCATAATTTTCCTTATCTCATTTCATATTTTTTTCATGTATCAACTTGCACATGTGCATCATTACTACCATTCCCAAATTTATAGTGTTCTTTCTTTTCACAAATTGCAAAAAAAACTCAAAATTCTTTTTGGTTCTTGAGGAATGCTTTTATTTGTGATTTTTTAATTAAAAAACAAGGTCAAGTTTCATGGGCACTAAGATGCCATGTGACAATATTCTTAAAAGAATCTTCAACTATCTTATATTGTAAAGTGATATCCAGATAATGTTTGTTGAGAGAAATAGAATATTGAAATTAGTCTACAAGTTTACAAATTCTCAAATTGGAAACCACTGACTCTTTTGGTTGTGTTGTTGAATACCCTTAATTTTCATCAAAATCAATTGTTAAGTGCCTTCAAGAAGTGGACACCCAAAAAAAGAAATTGGAGATATTGTATGGAGTGAGTAGTATGAGATATTTGTATTTGGGCCCATGTTTTTCCTTAAATTTCATATTTTCTCTAAGTATATAAACAAGGTATATTCCAAATCTTCTACAATGAGACCGCAAAAGGTGATGCATTTTGGAAAGTGACAAATATTTGTAGCATATGGCATTTCTCAATCTTAAATAATTACTTTAAACATCTTTCTCCTAAACAGGGTCACAATTTTTTTAATCAAATCTTTTATTCCTTCTATTGCATAGACTATTGTTTTGAACATAAATAAAATTGTTATTTTCCTTGTTTTCTCACATTCATATAGAGGAACATTTTAGACACATGCTTCACTTTTTTTAGCCACAACCCCTTTGGCTTATTAGAATGTAGTTTCCTTAAGTATTTACTACTGTTTATAGTAGCTTCAACTGTATATGTTGTGTATCTTTCTCTTCTCACCCTCGACTCTAAGACATGTCCTTGGGTACTAGCAATTTTAGATTTTATCTTAGGTTTTCAAAAGGAAAATCATTTCAATTTTGTAGTTTGATGCACTTTTTAAACAACAAGTATAGCAATTGGATGAATACTTGTTAATTTTCACTTTTTTTTGTTTGTAATTATTTCTCTACAAATTTATACTTTGCAACAATGCACAATCTATAAGCCATTCCAACTTAATGATATTGTAACTAAAATTTATGACTTACAAATGAAGAGAAGGGGATGCATCTACATTCATGGAAATAAGGGAGAAATATCGACAACTCAAGGTGATTATTTATTATTATCTATATTCTTCTTTCCTGGATTTAAAACATATACACCTTTAATTATAATGTCTTATGCAATTGATAATATCATTCATTGGATGATTGCAGTTCAAATGTGTGGAAAACTTATGGCCCCCTCCCAACCCTCCTCCAAATTTATTTGAAGGCATTACACAATGAAAAAATTGGATGTTGTATACATCATTTTTGGGCCAATATTTTTATTCGGCACCTTGTTCTTCTTTTTTTTGTAAATTTTATTATATTATACAAATAGTAGTCTATTATAAGTTTTGGATTTAAGAAAAAAACCCTTATGTGTCTACAGTATATACATGACTTCTTTTTCTTTTCCTTACCAAATTATTGATTAGATTTCCTATAACTTAGGACACTTGCATTCCTTAAGTATATTTGGATATTATAGGTTTGAATACTTTAGCAAACATGCTTCCTAAATGTGGAAGCATGATAAAGGCACATGAGTTGTTGAAAGATTTCCTCAAAGAGATGTATCCTTGTTGTTTGCAATAATTTTATCATACACCATGGATTTGTTAAAAAGGCTCTATAAAATATCAATCAAATGTAATTGGTAGTTGTAAAGCTATATTTTACAACCTTTATTAGTCTCCACACCATTTGTGCCAAAATGATAATTTTAGAATAGGGTATGGACATATTGGCTACAATTTTCTCACCATTTTTTTGTTTCCTTTTCTTTCTTCTTGACATTGCAACATTAAATTCTAATCATTTTTTATTTCCATTTCTATCTACATATCTCTACTTTCCTTCCTCTCTACCTATTGGTAAGAACTTTGATGCATTGTGCATCTTGTTCTTTAAAGGGTGCTAGCACAATGGAAGAGCACATGCTTTACAAGTAGGAGGATGGTGGTTTGATTCCATCGTGCCTTAATGTGACTAAAGTAAAGACTAAATTAATGACTCAATATATGACTAAATATATGATTAAATTAATAACTAAATAAATCACTACCATGACTAAATCAATGACTAAATAAATGACTAAAATATTTTAGTCATAAATTTGGTCGCATTATAAATGACTGTAAATAAACTACTAATAGTCACGTGACTAAGTTTACTCATTTATATGCAATTTTTAGTAGTTTATTTAGTCACATATTCCTATTTTTGTACTAGTGATATGTTAGGATTGGGAACACTGAGAGGGGGGGTGAATCAGTGTTCTATATATTAATGCTTTTTCTGATATCTTGAAACTTAACTTAATTGCTTAAGTACTAAAATGAATATCAATGCAAGTGAGATAAACAATCATAACACATGACACCAAATATGATTACGGGGAAACCCAAATAGGTAAAAACCCCGGTGGGAATTGACACCCACTAAGAACTGCACTAGTGTATTATGATCCCTGTTAGAAGATATGATCTTTACAATGCTTTTAGTACAGTAACCTTGTCAAGGGTCAAACCCTATTAGGAGTCTTTTACAATTAACCCTATTAGGGGTGAGGACACATTGTTCAAGAGCACATTGCTCAAAGGGCTGAAGGCTACAACCTTCTAGATCTCAGATACACACTATATCTGCAAGGTGAACTATTGTTGTGACACTGCTTGTCTAATTAGTTCCTTTTGTGCATCGATGCTTTAGCCTCTTGTAAAGCACTACAACATTCTAATTTCTCTTCACATACTTCTACTCTACTCCAATCAACTTTCTATTTCATACCATACTTAATTACAAGGGCACATGTCTTATTTATATGCGCATACAAAACTATTCATTAAGTCAGCCTATAACTAATTACATACAATGCTTCCAAATGAATTGGCTCAAGCATGTTTACATATGATCATATTAACATGTCTATGACCTAATTACAATAGGCGCATAGCCTTTACAAAACAATATTATGATCACTAACCAAAATACAAAGAGTCAGCTCCATGCTCTATTATGTTCTGTCGCTCACTATCTATGACTCTTCAACTAGTTGTATCTTCATCATACTGACTTATCTGATCATGTGATTTTAGACTTAGCATGACTACATACCAAGAAGATTATCTTCAAGGGCACATCCCATAACTTGGTCATGCGCACGTGCGTTGATGCTCTGTTCACCTGGTGCTCTGCTAACTGTCCAATCTTCCATACTTAACCAAATTATGATGTTCTAACTGGTTGCGCTGACTCCATAATATCATATGAATTTTTTTCCATAATGAAAACACTAAACATAGTCATATACATCAATACAGTCAACTTTCCAACAATATCCCCCTTTATCATTAATGGCAACAAAGGAATATGGCGAAGTTACTAACTCTATCCTTATACAAAATTTTCTAACATATATTCTAACTTATATCTCCCTTCTACTATATTCTATACTCCCCTTTACATCATATAAATAGATCCATATTCTCCCTTCTATTATTATATACTCTACTCCCCCTTTGACATCAATGAAAAAGGTGCACAAAAAGGTGTATCTACAAGTACTTACAAGGTGAGTACATCTAGATATGCTATCTTTAAGTTCTAGATCTCTTGCTACCAAAATGTTGCCAATGCATTTACAGTCTAGAGATGGGCGCACAAAGCATATGTCAACTTCTCCATCTTCTCCAAATATGAACTCAGACCTTAATCATATGTCACCATAGTGGCATCGATCTCCTTGATATTTTGATTTAACACATCCAATGAGGGCACAAGAGAATTTCTTAGATGAGTTTGCCTTGCCCTTATCTTAGACATTTCTTTTTCTTCTTTCTCTATCTTATCCACTTGTCCTTGGTAAACATTGTTACACATATTTATATATGTGGAGGGATCTTCCACTGATTTCCTTATTGCATCTATCATAGCTTCTGCTTCTTGAATTTTGTCGTAAAGGTTTGCAGTCAGTTTGTCTTGTTTCATACAATATGCTATGATTTTTCTTCCTTTAGCTGCAAAGTCTTTTAGCAAGGCTTGACCAACCTTCAAGGAGCTAAGTTCAAGTGCAAAGTTCCCTATCAGTTCACTAATCTCTTCTTATGATATTTCTCTTCTGCAATCTTGGATGTAGATTCTTCAAGATGGAGAATTTTGTTTTGAAACTTGATAGTATGGTGCTGACATCATTTACTGAATGAACTTTTGTAACCTTCATCTCTTCTAGTAGTAAGTTGTTTAGGATGTTAACTAACTCAAAAAATAGTGGATTTATCATCACTTATTTCTCCTTGTCTTTTTTCATTGCAAGCACACTGATATTGATCAGGTCTTCTTCTCCCCATGAGTCTAAGCTAGTTGTGTCAGGAGTCAAACTTGACAACAATGACACTGATGGAATAGGAGTGAGAGGTTTGTTGTCCATTACTTTTATGGTTATTTCAATAGATGGATCATCTATTGGTTCATTTTCCTTCTCTTCTTCTCCTTTATCCTCTTCTTTTTCTTTCTCCTTTTCTTCTTCTTTCTCCTCCTCTTCTTCTTGTCCGGTTAAGTCTTCAATCTGCACTTCTTGTTGCTTGGGTGAATTATTACCACATAGAATTTTTGCTTCTTCAATGCTCACAAATGCTTCTCTGAACTTATCCAAGTCCTTATCTGTGGCCGCCATAGATATCTCAATATTATCTATCATGATGGTGTCTTTCTTGGTTTTAGGCATGGATGCAGATACCATTGCCTCTGTGGGTGATGTCACTATAGGTGTCAAGTCTTGTGGACCTGTCATAGGTGCATTTATACCCTTAGCTACTTTGGCTTGCTCAATAGGCACTTGGGTTGTGGGTGTAGATGTTGGTTGCATGTGTTGTTCTAAAAACACCTTCTCAAAGGTTTTTTTAGTCTCCTTAGAAATTAATTCATAATACTTATTCATAATATGAAGGGTTCTCATTTTTGTTCTAAGGTGCGGCTTTACTAAGTCCATTAATAAAGACTTTTCTTCAACTGAGCATACTGGAAAGTTTTCATCCAGTGTCTTTTCTCTTATTCTAAAGTCTTCTTCAATAGCTTATCTTTTCAATGTGTCCAAAATATCCAAAATTTTATCTAGAATCACTGTCTTCAGTTCTAGCACAGTCTTCTTGAATTTTATCATATGTTTGATTAGCCTATCATGGATCTCAAATTTGTCTATCTCATGATATCTATCATAAAACTTAGATATCTAATCAAGTATACCTTCATCTACCACTCTAGATCTCAACACCTATAAACTTGGTAGGAATCCTACCTCAGGAGGTGGTTGAACATTTCGGCCTCAATTTCTTGTGGCTCTTGTTGATGGATGGCTTGAGACTATCTGCTTCTTCCTCTTAGTCACCTTTCTTGTCTCAAGAGATGCTTTAGTGTACTCTAAGTAAATTTATTTGTGGGTGTAGGAGTGATATCATATGTCTTCTTCTTTTCTTTGGCATCATCTATTTTCTCAACTTTTATTTTCTTCTCCTTAGGGTCATCATCCTTCTCTATTTTGACTTCACCAATGGGTGTGCTCTCAATTTGCATTGCTATCTTGGCTTCTCTAGCTTTATCCAAGTCAGCTTGAGTGACACCATGAATCTTTAGTATTTCAAAGGTGATTCTAGAAGCTTTCCTCTTGGTTGCAGAACTATTTAGGACTGCATCAACCTATCTAGTCTTCTCCTCATAGGTTCCCCATCTTGGTTCATTGGGATCCTTGGGTGCTGATAGTAGAACTTGTGCATATGCTTCCAAAACATGTTCCACCACTTCATAACCAAGTGGATGAATCCAATTAGTTCTAGGCTCAATAGCTTCTATACAAGTTGTGTCTATTTCCACCATGAAACAAATGTTTTCCTTATACTTCTCAACTATACTCTTAGGTATCCTATACCTTCTCTGCATCTTTATCCTAAATGTTTTGAGTTCCAATTCTATGAATTCTTTCAAGGTGTTCTCTGAAGATGCCTTGAAGGAAATGTGAGGCATTGTGGGAATAGTCTCATTTAGATAAAGGTCTGATACTTTACCAACTATATGGAAGTACATATAGATTATCAGAGATCCAAACTTGAATATCTTACTCTTATCATGCTTGATTGCCCTAATATTTTCCATCAATTATACATGCAAGATCTTTCACAAGTTGAATTCACCATTCTCTTTCACAATCCTAATGGCTACCAGAATAGTGGTTGTGGATACACTATTGACCCTATTAGCATGTTGGAACTTGTATTCTAGTATCATAGACATAAATTTGATGTCTCTCTCCTCTATGGGCTCAATTATCATCCTGTGCTTATCACTATGTGATTTTTAGGCTTTCTCAACCAATTTTCTAACATCCTTGCCAGTGGGAAGGATGGCGCCAGTCTTAGGTAATCCAGTCATCTCATGAATTAGGTCAGAGGTGATGCAACCTGGAACTTCTCCTATCTAGAATAGGTCATCATGAATTCTTCTCAATAGGATCTTTATCCACTTGGATTCATAAAACTCATAAGATGTAGCATACTCAATAATGGGGTTGCCTTCTAATTGCACGAATTCAATAGTGAATATTTTATCTGGATTCATCATTGATAGGGAGGTATTCCTTCCACTAGCCCTACTTCTACTAGGACTTCACTAGGTCTTCTCTTGACCTATCTTAGGGTTCCTAAGACCCTTCAATCAGAGGAATCCTAATCTCCTCTACTTCTCAAGATCTCTCTATCAAGGTCTCAAACTCACTCTAGTTCCCACATCTCCTCTAATGAACTCAACTATGGAATTCATCCAATACTCCATCTTCTTGTTTCTAGATATTAGGCATGGGAGAGGACTCTTTTAGTCTTTTTTTGTCTCAATTTGGGGTGCTTTACCTTGTGGTATCCTTCTACTAATACCCGATCTCCAATTTTAGCCTAAAAGGGCTACTAGGCCTTGTAGGTCTCCTAACCCCTAAATCAGGGTGTAACTCTGCAACTTCCCACACAATAGGTCAAAAGAATCACCTTTTCAAACACCCTTTACAAAGTTACATAAGATTCAAAAACCCTTATTTCTCCATATCCTCCGTACAACATCTTCCTAACTTCTAGCCTAGTTTTTAGGCCTAATTAGGCGTCACTGGTTCACAATGAGGGTTTGATCTTTCCAACCCTTTCCAAGTTTTTCATGGGCTCTTCTTCATAGGATTGAGTCTTTAAACATTTTAGAATACTCTCCAAGTCCTGGATTGGCTTTTCCAATCCCCAAACTCTCTCCCATACGCTGGATCAAAACAAGTTCCCTAACCGGGCTAGCTCTGGCTCGCCTAAGGCTTTCTTTGAAAATTCACTCCTTTTCAACCAAGAAAACAAGAGCACATATTTACAACCTATATAAATTTCTCTAACATAATCCAGGTGTTCGTGCAAAACCAACTATGGAATTTCAAGTTAGAGCCATTCTAAGAGCCTCTACTCTGAACAATCTAGCAAGTTGATCTTAGAGGAGGTATTTACTTACAAATCTTTAAAGTAGCTAAAGAACTAAAAAAAATCTTTTTAAAAATGCTCAAAACATAAAGAAAACAAATATGCAATGTTTTTTCTCAGGTTCAATCTATGAGATAGGATAACCGAGCTCTCAATTCATTCATTCACAAGTACAGTGCTGATAGTCACAAAAATTAAAATAGTGCTTAAAAAAACTAATATCCAACCTTTGATCTTGAAAAAAACAAGCCTTAAATAGGCTCAGACCACCAATCTTGATCGAGTTTAGACCTATAACTAACTTCCCTTCTCAGTCAAGCTTAAACCAAATTGTTGTCATGACAACTTTCAGATCTTGCTTGACAACTTTGACAAGATTGAAACATGAGGTCTAAAAAGACTCTCAAACCCATCCTAAGACCTCTAATCTACCCATAACCAACTTAAATGTACTCATTTTACTCCTTTTCATAGTCAAAATACATCTCTGACTGATTTTCACATGCTCATGGCATCCAAGCCATATCCTTGGGTCTTCACCAAGACTAACAAGTCCATCACTAGCACTTAGAACAACTACCTAAGGACCTTAGTTGGACTTCAAAAAAACATACTAACTAAGAGACAAAAAAAAACCAAAAATTCCACAAGGATAGTGACTTGGCCAATAGTCACTACAAGCCAAAAACTAAGGTGTCTAGGAGATAGCCTAGGTGCTCCTGCACCATATTCCCCTAAAAAAATAACCTAAGTCCCATTAGGAGACAAGAGTGCATCATCAATGCCTAGCTTCTTGAAGTTGTTCTCTTCAATCCATTGAGCCTCTGATTCAGGGAGAGACTTCCACTTCACAAGGTGCTCCATGTACACTCCATGTCTAGTTCTCTTCTTGACCCTTGAGTCTAGGATCTTCTCAGCTTGAGGCTTCACTTGAACTGGTATTCTGAGATCTTTCACATCAGGGTTGTGTTCTTCATCCTTCACATCAAGTCCTTTGTATTTCACCAAGCCTTGAACATTAAAAACTAGAGAAATAGATAGGTCACTAGGTAGGCCTATCTTATAAGCATTAGAGCCATACTTGGCTAGAACCTTACAATGTCCAACTCTTCTCATTTGAAGCTTGCTAGGTATAACTTTTTGAATCCTTGATTTATTCAAGTGTTCTGATGTAGGAGCATCCTAAGATTCTTGGCAATCCTGTATCAACCAAAAATATATTTTTCTTTGAAGATGGATTGTTGGTTTTGATCTTAGTTTGGTGGAGTTCTTGCTCGGTTTGGGAGATTGGTTGCTCAGTTTATGTGGTTACCAAGGTGCTTGGTCTCTAAAGAACACTTGGAGACTGAAGGCATCAGTTCACTAGTACTCAGTGATAAAAGCATTGCTTGGTCATCCTTGGCGTGGTTGGTCGATTGGTGCTCGGTTATTTCCTTTGTTGCTCAGTGTTCGTGCTTACCGACTAGATTATTTTGTTGGATCATCTTGGCCAACTAGTTCCATTGATTTGGGTCACACTCCTCATGTTATGGATTGACCATTGGACATGTGGGGACCTAGATCTAGCACATTGCAATCTTCTATGTGGGTCTGATGACCGTTGGGGCCATTTTTGAGAGTTTATTTATTTTTTAAGGCTATGTGAGAGTCGACTGATGTTTTAGCATTTAATATTTGTTTGTAAGGGTTTATTGTTTCTTTAGCTAACTTGTGGCTAAGAATCAATATTTATAGGATGCTTGGGTAGTTTTTTAGGGGAAGAGAGTTAGAAGCAAGGTTAGTAGTGTTGGTTCCTGGATAGAATTTTACACTCCACGAGATACCAATATGCCCATGATGGATATTAAGGATTGGTTAGTTCCAAATGTGAGAAATCTATGAGAAATTGGACCAACTATAGGGATAAGATTTCCCTCTTCTGCTTCTGGCTTTGCAAAACCAAGGCGGGTGCACCTGATCCAATAGTATTAACTCTAACTGATAGTTCTAACTCTGCCCCTTATTTCTTTATTAGATCTTTCAATAGATGAATATAGTGAGAGAATAATAAACAAGAACCTATTGTTCATTGATCCTCCATCACTAGGTAGGACAATACATAAATGTAAATAAAAGTAAAGACTGGTAGTGATTTAAATGATTGGGATCATAAGGTTTGAATCACTCTTCTCAACACAAAGATAGGAGAATATAGGCCAGTGCCTTATCCATTGGGAAAAATATCAAGGAAAGGGATGAATACAATGGTGTTTGAAATTGGTCTCTAGACATAAATACAAATATATCCCAACTCTTTCCTGCTTATGAAAATCCTTCACATAAACTCTAAGAACACATATCCCACTTTGAGCAATATTTTAATCTAACCCTAGGTTGGAACTCAAAGCATCAATACATTCACATAAACCTTTATACAAAGATTTAAAGATTCAAAGAGTAGAGCAAAGGAGAGAAAAGATTTGAGGTTTTTATTAAGTATAACCTTTCACCATATGCATATAGTATCCAGAATAGTAAGCTTGCAAGATAAGAACAACCTGTACTTCTTCTCTATTGTTTGATAAAATGATATCCAAAATTACAATCCTTGACTGAAAAGCTAGGGTTTCAGAAATTTCTATCTTTTTTAACACCTAAACTCTCTTCCCTCAGAATGATCATGAAAAATCCCTTTATACCAAGAGATGCAACAAGCAACTGATCATTCTAGGGTTACCAAAAATTAACCTAAAAGACTTTACAACAACCCTAAAGGGTTTACAATAACTGCACTACTGAAATAGGTGAGATATTTCATAATTGAGTCGATAGGCTTTTTGTCCTCAATGCTATCCTCGGCTCTTTTCAACAAATTTGATTTTACTATCTCACTATCAAACTACAATGAATGCCCTTCTATAATTTTTCAACCTTAAAATTCATTTGGCTCGGCATCATAGGAACAAAAATTAGATTCTAGCAGTAATATATGCCTTTTGTATCTTTCCCCAACTACAATTTGTACTGAAAAAAATCAATTCCTGGCCACCACATCATTCTACATGACTCAATGGTTCTAAAAACATAGCAAAACCCTATAGGATATTTGAATTTGAATAAAAATGGTAACCGGCTCAACTTTAAAATGTGACCATTGATCTATCTTATTCTCAGCAGATTGGGTGGCTCGTAGAATCCTTCAACAGTCAACAAACCCTTTAAAAATCACTTTTCCACCTCATAAAACCTTCGAACCAATGAAAATAGAGCACGTCAGCAATGAATTGGCACTTTGGACCCACTCTTCATAAGCCTTTGATCAAATGATGGGCGTAAGATCACATAGCCTTAGAAAATTCTATGCGACTATATGACAACCATCAGATCCTCTATCTCTGCATCCTTTAGAATCTCTCGGGCCTACTGATGTGTCTACACTTCTTTCCAGCTTAGCCACTCACAACATGACACCTCAACCATGAATCACCAGATGGTTCCACTATTCTCGACAGACCTTAACCCCTCTGTTATCCTACGAACATGTGACTGAAGGGAAAAAATTTAGTCGCTTAATGCCTTTCTTGACTTTGGTTACATCAAATGATTCAGCGAATGACTACATTCACTGAATCATGAAGTCCCTTCTTAACCTCAGGTTACTCTTTGTGAACTGGTGAATACATAAGAAAACTAAGGGCCCACTGATTATCTAGTGAATCAATGACCAAAGACATTTTGCCAATTCGCTGAAAAACTCAAAACACTACCACTTTATCTAGAGATTTAGCGAACACGTATTTGCTGAATCACTAAAAGATTTTAGAACCCTACCAAAAAATTTATGAATGAGTGAACATAGAAGACTTTATTATTGCTGCCAAAAACTTGTCTGAATTGCCAAAAACCTTAGACCAAAAATTGGGCCCACCTAAAATGAGATCAATGGTTGTCGTATAATCTCATGCATCTGACACATTCTATCAGATCTTACAACAACCATTGGATCAACCCTTTTATACTGCTCTGGCAGATCCCCTGACATGAAAAAAATCTGCGGTCAGTCTTAAACTCTCATAAGCCATGAAGATTCCACCAAAACATACACCCACCATCGATGAAGAATATCACCCCTATTCTGACAAACCTCTGACATAGAAAAGAATCAATGGCTGGTCTTATAGCCTCATGTGTCAAAAATGACCCTCAAGATCATACACTAGTCATTGATGCTCTGCCACTATCAGAACCACTGAACCTCTAAAAGTGTGGGCCACACTAACAATATTCTGAGTCATTAATACGTGGACCAATGAGAAAGTGCTAACTAAGCACACCTGGCATGTGGACCCATTACATCAAAAATCCTTTGCCATGAAAGAGAATCAATGGCTGGCACAACTTCACAACCCTTTGACACATCACATAAGATCTTACGCCTATCATTGGATCAAGATGGTGTCAGAAAGTCAGGCCCAGGAAAGGATAAGGGCTGGAAACTTTAGGAAAAATTAAAGGGCTTGACTTAGGAAAAATCACACTGATGGACTTTAGAAAAATATTAAAGCTGGGTGTTGAAGACTTAGGAAAAATCACAAGGGTCCGACAACAAACCTTAGTCGCATGATCGCATAATAAGAAAAAGGCTCACGTGATCATGTGACAAAGTGATCAATTTTAGCACATGCACTTATCAGTTTTTTACATGGCCCAAAAAGTAATGCTTAATTAGAATAGGGCTAGGGCATACTTAGGGTTTTTCCTACAAACGGCTAGAATTTGAATTTTTTCCTAGGGTTTTGCCTGGAAAATGGAAAAAATAACTGCAGAGGCCCTGAAAATATGATTCCACCATGGAATTTTTTACTTGTGCTAACAGTGGCTCATGCTCGGGGAAATGTATCTTCTACAGATACAATGAGAAACTAGAATCTCCTGGTACAGTAGACCATAACCAAAATTTTGAACCAAAAATAGGGAACTGTACACAAAAACCTAAACAAAACCTATACAGAAACTGCCAAAACTTTTAGGAGAAATAGAACTTCAAAAATTGACTATGAACAAGCAGCTCCAGGAGCTCTCCTATCAAATTCCTCAGAATGTAAGAACCTACTCCCCATTTTTCTTCAATAATATATGGGCCTAACCAGATGGGATCAAATTTCCCATGCTTTCCTTTGTCTTGCATTCTCACATTCCACATTAATACCATGTCTCCTTCTGCAAAAATTTCCTGAGTAGTCCTTCTATCATACAGGACTTTGCACTGGGCCTACAAATTCTCATTCTTGATGTGTGCATCATTTCTTACCTCATTGAGTTGAATCAAATCATTCATTCTAACTGTCATATCTTCTTCAACATCATCATATTTTTGAATGAATTGATACATTTGAAACAAGTTATTTTGAGGTAATCTTGCATTTATTCCATACACTAAGTCAAAAGGGGCACACCCTATTGCTTTCTTTATTGTAACCCTATCAGCCCATAGGGCTTGTAGCAATTTGGAGTCCCAGGCCTTCTTGTTTTTGTCCAGAACTCTTTTCAAAATCTTGATTAAACTCTTATTGTTGGATTCTACCTGGCCATTGCCTTGTGGATGATAAGCAGATGAATATGAAATTTTAATACCATTATGTCAACAAAAGTCAACAAACTCTTTTGACCTAAAACATAATGCATTATCAACCACCATAATTTCTAGGCAACCAAACCTTGTCAAGATATTCTGCATCATAAAATTTGTTACTACCCTGCTAGTTTCTCTTCTGGTAGGGATTGCCTCAACCCACTTAGTGAAATAGTTAGTTGCCACTAAGATGTAAGAATGTCCACCACTGGAATTATTATGGATTTCAACAATGAAATCCATACCCCATTTCTGAAAAGGGGCTTGAACAGAAACAGGTCTAAGAGGCAAATTCCCACTGAATTTTAGTTTTCCTACAAACCTTTGGCAAGGATCACACCTTTTAACAAATTGATGGGTATCTTTGAAAATTGAAGGCCACCAAAAACCTACCCCGATAATCTTGTGGGCTGTAGTCTTTGCCATGTAGTGTCCTCCACAAATTCCACTATGCATTTCATGCATCAAGAGTTGGGCTTTATCATGGTCTACACACCTGAGCAAAACACCTTCATTACTCCTCCACCAAAGCTCACCATTCATAATTGCATATCTCAAAGAGTGGAGTTTAATAGTTCTTCTTTTATTATCATCTAGTTCAGGGGGTAAGACCATCATTTGTAAATATTTGACAATATCCTTGTACCATTCACAACAATCCATGTTGCACACATGAGGCCTTTGATCCTCTTCTAGCATATTGATCTGGTTTGCATTTAGATTACTTTGGGCCATCAACTTTTCTAGGCCTAAACCTCTAACCAACTTTGTAATGTGGATATCAATGTTAAATTCTTGAATTCTATTAATCCACCTACATATTCTTCCTGAAACCTCTTATTGGACTAAAATGTCCTTAACTGTAGCACTTGGAACATAGGCAACCACTGTGGCTCCCACCAAATAACATCTAAATGTTTTAATGGCCTTGACTAAGGCATAAGCCTATTTCTCAATGATATCATAATTTAATTCTGCTACTTGTAAAGTCTTGCTAAAAAAGGAAATAGGTTGTTCAAAACCTTCAACATTCTTTTGTAAAAGCACTACAGCAATAGTATGAGTAGATGCAAAAGAAAAAAATTTCATTGGCTTGCTATAATTTGGTGTCTTTAAGACTGGGGCATGCTTAATGGCCCTCTTAATGTCATTGAAGGCTTGGACTACTTTAGTATTCCATTCCATTTTTGCTCCTTTCTTTAACATCCTTGATATGGGAATACTGATTTCTGCAAAGTTTGTAATAAACCTTCTTAAAAAGTTGACATGTCCTAAAAAGGACTAAATTCCCTTGATGTTCTTTGGTAAAGTTAGTTTTTCAATAGCCTCCACTCTTTCAAGATCTATCCTCACACCATCCTTTGAAACAATGTGCCCTAAAAGTTTTCCTTCTGCCACGACAAAGGCACATTTCTTTGGGTTCAAAAAAACCCCATACTCTAATGCTCTGATAAAAATTTTCTCAATATGTTGACAATGTTGTTCTTCTTTTGCTAAAAGGCTATCAAGTCATCCTGATATACCACCATAAATTTATCAATGAAATATGCAAAGGCTACATCCATAGCCCTCTGAAAAGTGGCACCTACATTAGTCAACCCAAATGGCATTCTTACATAAACATATGCTCCCCATGGAGTTGTAAATGCAATTTTAAACTGTTATGTGTCCTTTATAATAACCTAATTATAACCAGAAAAGCCATCCATCATGGACATCAATTCTGATCTAGTGACCTTTTGTAACATGTTCTCCATATTGGGTAATCCATAGTTATCTTTCAAAGAATTTATGTTAAGATTCCTAAAATATACACATAATCTGATGTCACCATTCTTTTTTCTAACAGGCACCAAATTTGAAACCCAAGTGGAATGCCTGATTGGCTTGATTATTCTAGCATCCATCATCTTGTTGAGTTCACTCTGCATTTTGGGTGCCAAGGTAGGGTTATTAGGTCTTAATTTTTGTCTGAAAAGTTTTGTGCCTTCCTTGAGTGGGACCTCATGCTAAAAAAGGTCCTCCCTATAAGCTTTAAGGTCTTCATAAGACTAGGCAAAAACATGCCTAAATTTTTTGAGAAGGTTAATCAATTTTTTTCTAATTCTTGGGGATAGAGACCTGCCTATATAAAATTTCTTGGGAGCTATCCCTGTGCCCAATTTTATCTCTTCAAGCTCATTGATTTTATCAGTATTAGCCCAAAAAGCCTTGTCTTTGTTGTCAAATGCCCTTTCAAGAGCAACTAGCCCTTTAGGAACCTTGTTTGATTTTAATTGCAAAACCTCCTTCCCAAAGATGACATCTTTTCCATTCACTGTATGAACATAAGCACTAAAATCCATTTCTTTATCACCAAAGTGAGATTCACAATGGAGAAACCTTAATATATCTTGGTTGTCAGAAAAAACTTGCCAATTATCTAGATTGTCAGGAATGGAGGGTCTAGCTTGTACCTCTATATTAGAAACATCTCCAAATGTAACATCTTCTAGTCTAAGGGCTATATTAGCCAACAAATCTGCCATCCTATTCTGACTTCTTTCCATCCAAAAAATATTAAAAGCACTAAAGCTCTCAATCTCATCCCATACTGCATTCCTATATTGCTTCAATTTCTAATTTTTTGAGGCATACTTTGATCTAATCTGGGATATGACTAACTCAAAGTTTCCCATAACTCTCAAATACTTTATGCCATGCCTTGATGCTAATCTTAGACCAATTAACAGAGCCTCATACTCTGCAACATTATTTGTGCATGAAAACAACAAAGTAAATGAGAACTTGAAAGTTTTACCATTTGGAGATATGAGCAATATTCCAACTCCAAATCCTTCTTTGCTATTTGCTCCATCAAAATACATGGTCTAGAGATCATCAAGGTCAATCCATCCTTCTTGGCTTTTTAATTTGTGGGGAGGCTCAACACCTTCCTCTGCTTCCTCATCTTGGACCTTAAAGGCATTAATATCAGTATTAAGGAAACAATTCATGTTGTCCGGCTCTTCTTCTTCAATCATATGAGGGGTCCTAGACTCCCTAGTGACTTTGATATACTTTCCTCCAAAATTAAAAGTGGAAAATCATAAGTCACACTTTATGCTACCTCCCATAGAGGCACTCCATTTTCTTGATAACAACATTCCATACTGGGGAGGAATATCTACTACCAAAACACTCATGGTCAATTGTTTGTTGGGGTATGCAACCAATCTGTAAGGCAAAGCCTTAATAGTACCAACAACTGGTACTTCTCTTGAATCCATTGCTTGACATCTTCCATGGGGTGTATCCACTTTCAAACCTAAAGACTTCATAATTTTAGTAGGCATAACAGTATTTGATGCTCTGGAATCAATCATGCAATTCTTTAGCAATTTTCCATTTATTTGCAGAGTCAAGAAAAAAGGATCAACTAATCCTACTATAGTACTAACAACATTTGTGTCCAAATATATTTGAGGGATTTTAGAAACAATCTCCTTACTACAATTTTCATCTTCTTCATCCATAATTGCTACTTGTTTCTCAGTTTTTTCTATTTTTTGAGAATCAGTATGTACTACACTTTTTACCCATTTCAAGGCATTTTTCTTATGTTCTTCTATTCTCATCATCTCTAATAATGTAACTTTGATAGTGATTTGAGACAAAAATTTACTCATGTCAACTGGAACATACTTTAAATCAGGTACATCTAGTTTTGAATTTGAAATCTCTTTATCAGCTTCTTGGGTGGATGTATCTGCAGGTTTGTCAGTTTTGGCCTTGTTTTTCTTTTGCAAAACTGGTACAACCTCAGTAGTAGGCCTATTTTTTACCTTGTAAACAATATTGGGCTTGGAAACTTTCTTTACCTTGACTTTATCAATAGGATTAGCATCCTTAGTGTTTTCTTGTGAAGTTTTTACATTCTTATCTATCTTCTTGATAAAAATACCAGCTGGCTTAGGATTTGAATCACCAACAACTCTATTCCTCAAGTTATAATTTGTTTTTTCCTGAGTAACCAAATTGGCAGTTATCAAAGCAATTTCTTCATCATAAGGTCTTCTCAAAATAGTTATTTGTTCATTCTTTTGAACATTGCACTGAATGTTATCAGGCTCACTATCTTCATCATCTGAAAAAACTTGTTGATGATATGATTCATTTCTAGTTTGGGAATGGGAAGCATCCTAATTTTCATCCTCTTCAACAAAATCCACCTCACTCAAAACATGAGAACAAAACATCCCACATCCCTGATCATCAGAAGGTTGTTCCTCATTGCAATCCTACTCCTCATGTGCAAAAACATTCTAGGATATGGTACAATAATCAGGATCATGTGATGACTGACAAGCAACACACCATGGGACTTCTTCCACTACATTCATTGAATTTCTTTGTAATGGATCAGGGGTCCTATCATTTGGTTTATCTCTTTTCTCAGGAATAAAAGGCTTCCCATCTTTCCACTAAGTGTTATAAGGGTAATTCTGCATTCTTGGCAATTTGTTGAAATTATTAAAGGGGGACTTGTCCCCTCTTGTAGCTTTATTACCTCTATTTTCACCAGGCTTCAAATCTTTGATTGCCTTCAGAATCTACTTTAGGCTTTCATCATCTTTAGGTTTCACACCTTGAAGCTTTCCTGGATCTTTTCTATTTAACAAAGGAGACCTGTCATCTTCTCTCCTTCCCAACTTTCCTGAGATTTTGCGGTTGCTTTCTATGTTCACAACTAGCTTGTAAGCTTCAACCAAACTCCTTGGATTTTTATCTCTCAATAGGTAGCCCATCTTAGAATCAAAAGAATTTAAATATGTGACAAGGCACACCCTATCATCCAATCTAATAACCTGCAACAATTTATGCATGGCCTTTTGAAATCTAACATTAAATTCAACAACATCCTCATTAAAGTTATTTTTTATGTTATTGAATTCATTTAGCATAAAACTTTCATGTGTTTTATCACCATATTTCTCTTTGAAACAATGTCTAAGCTGATCCCATGAACCTATGCTACCATGTGGCAAAGCCCTAAACCAATCCCTTGAGTCTTTTGTTAGGGATTGCACAAACAGTTTCATGATAACATCATTAGGCAAAATATTATAATCATCAATAACATCAATAAAAAATTTTAAATGTTCCTCACAAGTTACAACATTGCTTCCTGTGAATTTAGGAAGCTTCTTTCTGATTTCTTCAAGGATGGGGTTAGGATAACCAGGGATACCAGTAAAAACCAATTGTTAAATCTTTCATGTATAACCCCTGTATTAAAAATACCAGCACCTTGAGATGTAGATACATTATTATTTGTAGTGGCAGCACCTTTAAAACCTCCTGGTGGGGGAACACCAGTCGTCTGATTTGCTGAATTTGTGACATTTGCTCCTTGTGTCATGGTAGAACTAGCAAAATTTGTAGGTCCTGTAGACCTTTTAAGAAAATCAATTTTCTTTTTCATTTCTAATGTTGCAACCTCTAGTTCTGCCTTTTCAAGTTCTTTGGCTAGCAATTCTTGTTCTTTTTTAGCCTTTTCAAGGTCGGCTTCCAATCTTAAGGCTTGGTCTATAGGAATTTTAGGGGCTACAGGTTCTTTAATTGAAATACCCACTTTCTTTTGTTTCCCTTTATGCTTTGGTTTTCTAGTTTCAAAAGTCTTATGGACAACAGGCAGCTCATTTGTCTTTTCAGGAATGGGAACATGATTTATAGCCTCTAAATCTAACAGTTGCCTTCTTAATTGGTCAGCCTTGATCATAGCATGTCTGACCCTTTCTTCCTTCTCATTTTCTCTCTTTTTCCTAATGGCTACTTGTTCTTGAATTATTCTTTCCAATTCATATACTTCCTCAAAAATTTCTTCAAAATCAGGCAAAGTAGTTTCAGACTCATCCTGTTATGCTTGGGGTTGTTCTTGCTGACCCTGAGATTCATGGGGGCCTTGAGGTATTGATGAATCAAGGGTTAAAGGGGGAAAAAAATGATGCAGGAGCATCCTGGGTGTAAGAGCAATCTTGCATCACCCAAAAATATTTCTATTTTTTTTTCAATAAGGGCTATTTTGTGCAGAGCTACTATTTATGGAAAGTTACTATTTTTTGGTTATTTTCGTATGTGCTCAGAATGATCTGATTTCTTTCTTGGAGGTTCATTTTGGTCATATAAGTCTGCCAGTAAAGTTTCATTTCCAGATCAAGTGTATATTGGAAGATATTGAAGATTTTCGGTATTGGCAGCAGGGTACAAAAACTTTGAACTCAGTTTTGAAGGCTTTAGAGGCCCCGGATGAGGTTGAAAATTTGGGTGACAGACACTTGCGCCGGTCAAGCCTGTAGAGTGCTTCATGGCATTTCTGAAATGGGGTTGTAATAGCCGAGCGGGTCAACGGGTGATGACTTATGGTCTTCGGAAGTTGGGCCACCTGAAATGGCAAAAAATAATTTTCTTCAAAATTTCTGTTCAGGTTTCAAAGGTTATCTTGAGCCGACTATGATGTAATGAAATGTAAAATAAAATAATTCTAAGTTTGGTCGGCCTTATTGGCTAAAATTCTGGAACCTTCCCAGGCGGTGGAAAATTGCCTATATAAGGAAGGCTGTATTATTGTCTTAGGCAGTTCAGAATAGTTCTGGGTAGTAGATCTGGGTAATAGTTCGAGGCTTTGTCCTACCGAATATTGTAAGGGAATGCCCATGTGGCTTTGCATATTGTAATTCTGAAAGTTTGTAATTCCACATTTGTGGAGATAATAAGAAGCCAATTTTATGTTCTTGCCTATTATTGTTGTTGTTTCTCTATTTCTCTTATGTGGTTGTGGTATTAAGGGGAGCACCCTTCATCAAGTGGTATCAGAGCCAGGTTTTCTTGAGTGTGTAAACAGATCGCCGACTGTGAGGTAGTTTGCACCAAGACCGTGGCTAAGGTTTCAGCGTGCATCGCGAAAATGCTTCCACAATGAGAACGTGGTGGAAGAGTTGGTGCTGTGACACCTGAGGTTAGAGAGCTGCAGAGACAAGTGCGAGCATTGCAAGAAGAGATTCGCAGAGGAATGAATCTCAATGTCAGAGATGAAAGCGAGGATGAAGCCGAAGAAGAATATCAAGAAGGAGAAGCTGAAATTGTGAACCAGGAGGAAGAAAGACTTTTTCGGGTGATTTCCAAGATTGGGAAAAGACCTAAGATTGAGGTTCCTACATTTTCTGGAAATCTTAACCCAGAGGAATTGATCGACTGGATCAATGAATGTGAGGAATATTTTGAGTACGAAGATGTTGAGGATCCTGATAGGGTCAAATTTGCGAAAGCTAGATTGAAAGGTCATGCGAAGATCTGGTGGCAAGAAATTCAGTTGGAGTGAAATAGAAGAGGGAAGGAGAAAATCACAAGATGGGATCGGATGGTGGATAAATTGAAGCGACAGTCCATTCCCATTGATTATGAGCTTGACCTACTGAAGAAAATGCAGAGTTTGAAGCAAGCAGGAAGATCTGTTCAGGAGTATATAGAGGAGTTCTATCGACTTCTCATCAGAACAGGCCATGCAGAAGCTGATAAGGAGAAAGTTGCCCGATACCTTAATGAGTTAAGGCCAAGCATTCAGGAGGAGCTGAATCTGGTTCGAATGAATAGTATTGAAGAGGCATACCAGTTTGCCCTAAAAGTAGAGGAAAAGCTGAACAAGAAGTTTGAGAGCAGACAAAATGGAAGAGGTCGCGGTGGATGATCTGGTGGACGGTCATATGGTGGCCGAAATTAAGATCCAAAAAAGAAGGATGAGGCCAGTAGCAGTCAGAATCAGAGAGGAAACAATTCCAATCGCTTCCAGGATCAGAATAATAGAGACCAAAGAGGAAGGGGAAGAGGACAAGGATCTAGAAGAGGTGGCTTCCGTGGAACATGTTTTCACTGTGGAGAAGAAGGTCATAGGGCATTTGAATGTCCTCAGTGCCAAGGCAGAACAGATAGGAGAAATGAAGGCCAGGCCAGAGTTGCACATGTAGATGAAGATGCCAGATCATCAAATTCTGAAGATGTTGAAAGAGGAGAAACGTTGATTAACAGAAGAGTCCTGTTGAGTGGTGAGAATGAACCTGAGCAAAGGAGGAGCCTGTTTCGCACCAGGTGCAAGTGTGAAGGTAAATGTTGTGATGTGATTATTGATAGTGGAAGCACTGACAATTTGGTGTCAGAAGAGATGGTGACAAAGTTGAAGCTCAAGAGACAGAAACACCCACATCCATATCGGATTGCCTGGGTACAGGATGACCACAAGGTCATGGTCAATGAACAATGCCTAGTGAAGTTCAAGATTGGCAGATACCAAGATGAGGTATTGTGTGATATCATATCTATGGATGCATGTCATATGTTGTTGGGTAGACCATGGCAGTTTGACAGATGTGCTGTACATGATGGTCGTGCAGATACCTATTCCCTGACAAAGGATGGAGTGCGACATAAGCTAAAACCATTGAAGGAGACTGAAGAAAAGGTATGTGGTAATGCAAGGATAACTTTTGTTGATAGAAGAAATTTCCTAGATGGTATGAGGCATGAGCATGTATGTTTTTCTTTAATTCCAAAAGCTGGTAAAGAGAAAGTAGAAGATGTTCCTGTCGAAGTTGTAGATTTGTTGAATGAGTTTCAGGATATTGTATCCGATAATGTGCCTGATGGATTACCACCAGTCAGGAAGATCAGTCATCAGATGGACTTGATCCCAGGAGCGAGTTTGCCGAATAAGGCAGCACACAGAATGACACCTGCAGAAAGTGAGGAGTTGAACAGACAAGTACATGAACTGTTATAGAAAGGATTGATCCGTGAGAGTCTGAGTCCCTATGCTGTACCAGCAGTATTAGCACCAAAGAAGAATGGAGAATGGAGGATGTGTACAGATTCTAGGGCAATAAACAAGATCACAATCAAGTACAGGTTTCCATTGCCACGAATGGATGATATTATGGACTGTTTGAGTGGAGCTGTGTATTTCTCAAAGATAGATCTGAAGAGTGGATATCACCAGATTCGGATCAGAGAAGGAGATGAATGGAAGACTACCTTCAAGACAAAGGAAGGACTATATGAGTGGTTAGTCATGCCTTTTGGGCTAACCAATGCACCGAGCACTTTCATGCGGCTCATGAACGAGGTTCTGAAAGAATTTCTGGGTAAGTTTGTCATTGTTTACCTAGATGATATTTTGATCTTTAGTAAGACATTGGAGGAGCATATGATGCATATTCGTATGGTATTTGAGAAGTTCAGAGAAGAGAAATTGCTGATTAATTTGAAGAAGTGCAATTTTATGAAGAAAGAGTTAGTGTATTTGGGGTTTGTAGTTTCAGGAGAAGGTCTAAAAATGGACCCAGAGAAGGTACAGGCTATCCTTGAATGGCCTACTCCAAGGAATGCTACTGAGGTAAGATCTTTTCATGGTCTAGCTAGCTTTTACAAAAAGTTTATCAGAAATTTTAGCAGTATTTGTGGACCCTTGACTGAAACAATGAGAGGGGATAGAAAAGAATTTAAGTGGACTAATGGGGCAGAAAAGAGTTTTCAATTGTTGAAAAGAAAAGTTACAGAACAACCTGTTTTAGCACTTCGAGATTTTAATAAGGTGTTTCAAGTAGATTGTGATGCTAGTGGTACTACAATAGGAGCTGTTATGAGCCAAGAAGGTAAACCTGTTGCTTATTTCAGTGAGAAGTTAAATGATGCCAAGAGGAAATATTCTGTTTACGATCAAGAATTTTATGCTATAGTTCAGGCATTAAAGAAGTGGAGACATTATCTGCTTCCTAAGGAGTTTGTTTTGTATACTGATCATCAAGCTTTGCAATATTTGAATAGTCAAGGAAAGTTGAATCAGAGGCATTTGAAATGGGTTGAGTTTTTGCAGAGTTATACATTTGTTTTGAAACACAGGAGCGGAAAGTCTAATAGGGTTGCAGATGCTCTTAGCAGAAGGCAACTATTGCTGACAGAAATGCAGATTGAAGTGGTTGGGTTCAAGGAACTCAAGAACTTGTATCCAGAGGATCCTGATTTTGGTGAAGCTTGGAAAGCTTGTACAGAACCTGTTACTCTAGACAGGACAAAATGGTTGGATTTCATCATCCAGGATGATATGCTATTCAGAGGGAGTCAGTTGTGCATTCCACAAAGTTCTATGAGGGAGAGTCTCATCAAGGAGAAGCATAGCGGGGGATTGGCTGGACATTTTGGTCATGATAAAACCCTTGCTTTGGTTGGTGAGAATTATTATTGGCCACAATTGCAGCAAGATGTGAAGAAGTTTGTACAAAGTTGCAGAGTATGTCAGATGGCGAAAGGAGTGAAGCAGAATACAGGGTTGTATCAGCCATTACCTATACCAGAGAAGCCTTGGGAGGATATCAGTATGGACTTTGTTCTTGGTTTACCGAGGACACAACAGGGACATGATTCAATTTTTGTAGTAGTTGACCGATTTTCAAAGATGGCACATTTTATTCCCTGCAAGAAGACTAATGATGCTGTTCATGTAGCAGAATTATTTTTCAGAGAAGTAGTGAGACTTCATGGTTTGCCAAGGACCATAGTTTCAGATCGGGACACTAAGTTTGTTGGATATTTCTGGCGTACATTGTGGAAGAAGTTGAAGATAGATTTGAAGTTCAGTTCATCACATCATCCACAGACTGATGGACAGACAGAGGTGGTGAATAGGAGTTTGGGAAATTTGCTGAGATGTTTGGTTGGAGATAAGCCAACGGGATGGGATTTGATTTTACCACAGGTAGAATTTGCATACAATAATTCTGTCAATAGGAGCACTGGTAAATCACCATTCCAGATTGTATATGGAAGTAGTCCAAGAAATGCATCTGAATTGAGGAAGATAGATAAAGGAGAAATAAGTAGTGCTGAAGCTGAGGATTTTGCAGAACACTTGAAGAACATCCATGGGGAGGTGAGGAAGCATATTACCAAGATGAATGCACAGTATAAGGCTACGGTAGATGAGAAAAGGAGGTATAAGGAATTTCAGGTTGGTGATGAAGTCATGGTTCATTTGCGAAAGGAGCGGTTTCCAGTTGGTACATATAACAAGCTGAAAATGAAGAAGTTTGGACCATGTAGGATACTGAAGAAACATGATTCAGGAAATGCATATGAGGTAGAATTGCCTACTGAGCTAAATATTTCACCAGTGTTTAACATTTCAGATTTGACAGAGTATCACGAAGGAGGTGTTGAAGATGAGGTTGCAGCAGCACAGTGGAGTATTCCAGCAACTAGTTCAGACACTAAGGAGATCGAAGATATACTGGACAGTCGTGTTGGCAGAAGCACAAGGAACAGGACATATGAAGAATATCTGGTCAAGTGGAAAGGACGACCTGTTGAAGATTCATCATGGCTGACAAAGGAGGAGGTTAACCGTCTTGGTTTTCCTCTGCACACCTGAGTCGTGACAGGGTCACTTCTCAAATTACCCTGGGTGTCTGATGCAGGAGCATCCTGGGTGTAAGAGCAATCTTGCATCACCCAAAAATATTTCTATTTTTTTTTCAATAAGGGCTATTTTGTGCAGAGCTACTATTTATGGAAAGTTACTATTTTTTGGTAATTTTCGTATGTGCTCAGAATGATCTGATTTCTTTCTTGGAGGTTCATTTTGGTCATATAAGTCTGCCAGTAAAGTTTCATTGCCAGATCAAGTGTATATTGGAAGATATTGAAGATTTTTGGTATTGGCAGCAGGGTACAGAAACTTTGAACTTAGTTTTGAAGGCTTTAGAGGCCCCGGATGAGGTCAAAAATTTGGGTGACGGGCGCTTGCGCCAGTCAAGCCTATAGAGCGCTTCGTGGCATTTCTGAAATGGGGTTATAATAGCCGAGCGGGTCAACGGGTGATGACTTATGGTCTTCGGAAGTTGGGCCACCTGAAATGGTGAAAAATAATTTTCTTCAAAATTTTTGTTCGGGTTTCAAAGGTTATCTTGAGCCGACTATGATGTAATGAAATGTAAAATAAAATAATTCTAAGTTTGGTCGGCCTTATTGGCTAAAATTTTGGAACCTTCCCAGGCTGTGAAAAATTGCCTATATAAGGAAGGCTGTATTATTGTCTTAGGCAGTTCAGAATAGTTCTGGGTAGTAGATCTGGGTAATAGTTCGAGGCTTTGTCCTACCAAATATTGTAAGGGAATGCCCATGTGACTTTTCATATTGTAATTCTGAAATTTTGTAATTCCACATTTGTGGAGATAATAAGAAGCCAATTTTCTGTTCTTGCCTATTATTGTTGTTGTTTCTCTATTTCTCTTATGTGGTTGTGGTATTAAGGGGAGCACCCTTCATCACAAAATCTTGTCCACCCCTGCTTTTTCTTCTAGACCTACTAATTTTTCCTGAAATCCTTCTATTGTGGGATGGTTTTTCACCCTCTCTGTCTGTGGGGGAGTAATAGTCTTCATACTAGTTTAGGCCTAGATCAACTACCTCCTCATACTCTGAGGCATTTCCTTGCTAACTAGGAGGAGTAGGACCCTCCCGTCCTAGGTTTCCCCTTTACTTCCAAGTTAGGGACATATCATCAACACATTTTTCCTTCCTAACCTGAGTTCTTCTTGATGTGGCAGGAAGCCCACCCTGCAAGCTTTCTTCTGGGTGTTCCTTCCTCCAAGACCTTGTAATTTTGAAACTCATACTTATATATTACTTAAAGCTCTAGTTACAAAGATGCTCAGAGTCACCACTCACAATATGTGAGATAATTTGAAACCTTACTAAAACTAACTCTTATACTCTTTAATGAAGACCATTGGATAAATGATAAGTCGGCCAAGTGTCTAAGCTCAACTTGTACCCGCATTATCTATGCTAATTTGTAACACCAGAGATATCAAATGATTGAAATAAGTAGGTCAAGAGTAAAGCTCAACTTGAAACCTACACTATTTTCTCTTGACAATATTTCTCTATTCCCCAGTGGAGTCACCAATTTGTTGGTGACCTGGAAGGGCTGAATCAAATGGGTAATGAGATATTGAAACTTGTAATATAAACATTGATTCAGAACTGATCTTACATGATGGTTATGCTCTACTCCCTAGTAGAGTCACCAATTTGTTAGTTCCTGGATAGGATTTTACACTCCACGAGATACCAATATGCCCATGATGGATATTAAGGATTGGTTAGTTCCAAATGTGAGCAATCTATGAGCAATTGGACCAACTATAGGGATAAGATTTCCCTCTTCTGCTTCTGGCTCTGCAAAACCAAGGCGGGTGCACCAGATCCAATAGTATTAACTCTAATTAATAGTTCTAACTCTACCCCTTATTTCTTTATTGGATCTTTCAATAGATGAATATAGTGAGAGAATACTAAACAAGAACCTATTGTTCATTGATCCTCCATCACTAGGTAGGACAATACATAAATGTAAATAAAAGTAAAGACTGGTAGTGATTTAAATGATTGGGATCATAAGGTTTGAATCACTCTTCTCAACACAAAGATAGGAGAATATAGGCTAGTGCCTTATCCATTGGGAAAAATATCAAGGAAAGGGATGAATACAATGGTGTTTGAAATTGGTCTCTAGACATAAATACAAATATATCCCAACTCTTTCCTGCTTATGAAAATCCTTCACATAAACTCTAAGAACACATATCCCACTTTGAGCAATATTTTAATCTAACCCTAGGTTGGAACTCAAAGCATCAATACATTCACATAAACCTTTATACAAAGATTTAAAGATTCAAAGAATAGAGCAAAGGAGAGCAAAGATCTGAGATTTTTATTAAGTATAACCTTTCACCATATGCATACAGTATCTAGAATAGTAAGCTTGCAAGATAAGAACAACCTGTACTTCTTCTCTATTGTTTGATAAAATGATATCAAAAATTACAATCCTTGACTGAAAAGCTAGGGTTTCAAAAATTTCTATCTTTTTTAACACCTAAACTCTCCTCCCTCGAAATGATCATGAAAAATCCCTTTATACCAAGAGATGCAACAAGCAATCGATCATTCTAGGGTTACCAAAAATTAACCTAAAAGACTTTACAACAACCCTAAAGGGTTTACAAAAACTGCACTATTGAAATAGGTGAAATATTTTTTAATTGAGTCGACAAGCTTTTTGTCTTCAATTCTATCCTCGACTCTTTTCAACAAATTTGATTTTACTATCTCACTGTCAAACTGCAATGAATGCCCTTCTGTAATTTTTCAACCATAAAATTCATTTGGCTCGGTATCATAGGAACAAAAATCAGATTTTAGTAGTAATATATGCCTTCTGTATCTTTCCCCAACTATAATCTGTACTGAAAAAAATCAATTCCTAGCCACCACATCATTTTACATGACTCACTGGTTCAAAAACCTTAGCAAAACCCAACAGGATAATTGAATTTGAATAAAAATGGTAACCGGCTCAACTTTAAAACATGACCATTGATCTATCTTATTCCTGGCAAATCGAGCTGCTCATAGAATCCTTCAACAGTCAACAAAATCTTTAAAAATCACTTTTCCATCTCATAAAACCTTCGAACCAATGAAAATAGAGCACGTCAGTAATGAATTGGCACTTTGGACCCACTCTTCATAAGACTTTGATCGGATGGTGGGCGTAAGATCACATAGCCTCAAAAAATTCTATGTGATGATATGACAACCGTCAGATCCTCTATCTCTGCATCCTTTAGAATCTCTCAGGCCCACTGACATGTCTACACTTCTTTCCAGCTCAGCCACTCACAACATGACACCTCAACCATGAATCACCAAACAGTCCCACTGTTCTTGGTAGACCTTAACCCCTATGTTATCCTACGAACATGCGACTGAAGGGAAAAAATTTAGTCGCTTAATGCCTTTCTTGACTATGGTTAAGTCAAATGATTCAGTGAATGACTACATTCGCTGAATCGTGAAGTCCCTTCTTAACCTCAAGTTACTCTTTGCGAACTGGCGATAAGAAAACTAAGGGCCCACTGATTATCTAGCGAATTAGTTACCAAAGACATTTTGCCAATTTGCTGAAAAACTTGAAACAGTGCCACTTTATCTAGAGATTCAGCGAACACGTATTCGCTGAGTCGCTAAAAGATTTTAGAACCCTGCCAAAAACTTTTTGAATGAGTGGACACAAAAGACTTTATCGGGGCCACCATAAACTTGTCTAAATCACCAAAAACCTTAGACCATAAACTGGGCCCACCTAAAATGAGATCAATGGTTGTCGTATAATCTCATGCATTTGACACATTCTATCAGATCTTATGACAACTGTTGGATCAACCCTTTTATACTACTCTGACAGATCCCCTGACATGAAAAAAATCTACGGTCAGTCTTAAACTCTCATAAGCCATGAAGATTCCACCAAAACATACGCCCACCGTTGATGAAGAATCTCGCCCCTGTTCTAACAAACCTCTAACACAAAAAAGAATCAACATCTCATCTTATAGCCTCATGTGTTAGAAATGACCCTCAAGATCATACGCTGGTTGTCGATGCTTTGCCACTATCAGAACCACTGAACCTCAAAAATCATTGGCCCCACTAACAATATTCTGAGTCATTAATATGCAGACCAATGAGAAAGTGCTGACTAAGCACACCTAGCATGTGGACCCATTACATCGAAAAGCCTTTTTCGTGAAAGAGAATCAATGGCTGGCACAACTTCGCAACCCTCTGACACATCGCATAAGATCTTACACCTATCATTGGATCGAGATGGTGTCAGAAATCTAGGCCTAGGAAAGGATAAGGGCCAGAAACTTTAGGAAAAATTAAAGGGCTTGACTTAGGAAAAATCACACTGATGGACTTTAGAAAAATATTATAGCTGGGTGCTGAAGACTTAGGAAAAATCACAGGGGTCCGACAACAAACCTTAGTCACAAGATCACATAATAAGAAAAAGGCTCACGGGATCATGTGACAAAGCGGTCAATTTTAGCACATGCACTTATCAGTTTTTTAAGTGGCCCAAAAAGTAACGCTTAATTAGAATAGGGCTAGGGCATACTTAGGGTTTTTCCTGCAAACGGCTGGAATTTGAATTTTTGCCTAGGGTTTTGCCAGGAAAATGGAAAAAATAACTGCAGAGGCCCTGAAAATATGATTCAACCATCAAATTTTTTACTTGTTCTAACAAGTAGCCTATGAGCTTAGGAGCAGGAAGATTTCTTGGAAGTTTGACTACAAGTTTAGATCTTTCCTGGGTGCCTACTAGTGTGCTTCCTGTTGCAGACCTGGACTAGCTGAATATTGATGTTGTGGAAAAGATTTGGATCCTGCGAGATCTTGTAGACTATTATTTTCTTTGTATCTGGTCATAATCAGGAAGGCCTTACAGCCTAGCACATTGCATGTAATCGGTGATTTGATGAATAAAGACTTTTGTTTTATTACAGATCTATTGTTATTGTTGTGTATTTCCATTATGTATTGGTTTGGGTGCAAGGTCGATTAGTCCTTAATTAGAACCACTAGCTTTGACTACATCAGGTGGTATTAGAGTGAAGTTTGTTCCTGTTTGAGAAAATTTTATTCCTTTTGGAGCCGAGTGGATCTTGTGTGTTCATGTCTAGACCTTGATTTGAAGATGCCTCTGAGGAGAAATCGTGAGATCTCTAAGGAAGAAGAAACTACTGGAGAATTCAGTCTTGATGATTTTAGGGATTTGTAGAAACATGTGCAAGACTTACAAGAAGAGTTGAGAAAGAAGAAGCCTACCTTGAAAGAGGATAGTGATGATGAATCTGAGGAAGATCATTTTGAAGAAGTTGTCGAAGAAGCTAGAGATCCTGAGGAGAATCAAATTTTGAAAGCTATGTCTAATATTGGGAAAATACCTAAGATTGAAGTTTTTGCATTTGTTCGAAGCCTTAGGCTAGAAGAATTGATTGATTGGATCAATGAGATTGATGAGTACTTTGAGTATGAAGAAATAGAAGATCCTAATAGGGTTAGATTTGCAAAGACTAAGTTGAAGGGTCATGCAAATATCTGGTGGAGAGAAGTTCAGTTGGAAAGAGGTAGACGAGGAAAAGAAAAGATCACTAAGTGGAACTGAATGGTTGACAAGTTGAAGAAGCAATTCATTCTGGTGGATTATGAATTGGATATGTTTAAGAAGATGCAAGCTTTGAAGCAGACTAACAAATCGGTGTAGGAGTATACCAAGGAGTTTTAGAGAATCCTGATTAGGACTGGTCATTCTGAAGCTGATAAAGAAAAGGTTGCTAGGTATGTCTATGGTTTGAGACCTAGTATTCAGGAAGAGTTACTTACTATGTGGATAACAAAAATTGATGATGCTTATCAGATGGCATTGAAGATTGAAGAGAAGCTAAATAAGAAGTATGAAGGAAAATTGAACAATAGAAACTGAGGTGGTAAAACTGGTGAAGTAGTTGCTGAGAGTAATGTGATAGAGAATCCTAAGTCTAATGTGAGATCTAACAGTGGTCAAGTTACTAAGAATGTCAGATAGAGAGGAAGGTGGAAGAATGAGTTCACCGGTACTTGTTATAGCTATGGTGAAGCTAGTCATAGAAGTTGGCAGTGTCGTAAGAAAAGAGTTGCACTGACTACAGAAGAAGATATTGTGAATGTTGCAGAAAAAGGTGAGACACTTATCACTAGGAGATTAGCTGCATGTGTTCATGAACCGGTGCAAAGAAGGAATTTTTTTAGAACCATATCTAAGTGCAAGGATAAGGTATGTAATGTCATAGTTGATGGTGGTAGTTCTGAGAACTTTGTTTTAGATGAAATGGTTAGTAAATTGAATTTGGAAAGAAGGAAACATCTTAATCCCTATCAAATTAGTTGGATACAAGATGTGTCTAAGGTTAGAGTTGAAGAAAAATGCTTGGTTAAGTTTTAGATTGGATCTTACCATGATGATATATTGTGTGATATATTTCCCATGGATGCTTGTCATCTGTTGCTCGATAGACATTGGCAATTTGACATGAATGTTTTGTTTGATGATCGTGCTAATACCTATGTGGTTAGACATGAAAGAGCTCAGCATAAGTTGATACCTTTATAGAAGACAGGGGTTAAGGGATATGGAGTTATCAAGTGTTGTCCTTATGAAAAACCTCAGGATCACAAGGTTGATGAACCTATTCCTTTGAAGTCTAGTTTGAAGGAAAAGGAGAATGATATCTCTAAAGAGTTTGTTGAGATTAAGAGATGGATGGTCTTGCTAGTAGAGATGGTATAGCAGATGGTGACATTTGTGACATAGAGAGATGTAGATGATACTAAGTTGATTGAGGAGTCTGGAGAGGATGAACCTTACTAAGGCATTGATGTGATCGGTAGTGGTCAGAATTGGTTGCTATCAATTGCTGACTGGAGGGGTAAACAAAGTGGAAAGAAGGACTTTTTGCATGAGACAGTGAATGAAGTGAAGACTACTTGGGATGAAGGATAAGAAGAGATGTGGGTGAAGAATAGATTTGGCATACCTATTATGATTCCCTTGAGATGTTCCTAATTTCCTTATGAGAAAATCTTTCTTACCTGGGGTGTCTGATGTAGGAGCATCCTAGGATTCTTGGCAATCCTGTATCAACCAAAAATATGTTTGTCTTTGAAGGTAGATTGTTGGTTTTCATATTCATTTGGTGGAGTTCTTGCTTATTTTGGGAGACTGGTGCTTGGTGACAATAGCATTGCTTGGTCATGCTTGGTGTGGTCGGTTGACTGGTGCTCAGTTATTTCCTCCATTGCTCAGTGTTCGTGCTTACCGATTGGATTGTTTTGTTGGATCATCTTGGCCAACTGGTTCCATTGATTTGGGTCACACTCCTCATGTTATGGATTGATCATTGGATGTGTGGGAACCTAGATCTAGCACGTTGCATTCTTCTATGTGGGTCTAATGACTGTTGGGGCTATCTTTGAGAGTTTATTTATTTTGTAAGGCTATATGAGAGCTGACTGATGTTTTAGCATTTAATATTTGTTTGTAAGGGTTTATTGTTTCTTCAGTTGATTTGTGGCTAGGAATCAGTATTTATAGGATTCTTGGGTAGTTTTTTAGGGGAAGAGAGTTGGAAGCAAGGTTAGTAGCATGTGAGATTAGGAGCAAGAAGATTGCTTGGAAGTTTGAGTACAAGTTTAGATCTTTCTTGGGTGCCTACTAGTGTGCTGCCTATTGCAGACCTGGACTAGCTGAATGCTGATGTTGTGGAAAAGATTTGGATCCTATGAGATCTTGTAGACTATTATTTTCTTTGTATCTAGTTGTAATCAAGAAGGCCTTATAGCCTAGCACATTGCATGTAATCAGTGATTTGATGAATCAAGTGGTATCAGAGTGAAGTTTGTTCCTATTTGAGAAAATTTTGTTCCTTTTGGAGTCAAATGGATCTTGTGTGTTCATGTCTAGACCTTGATTTGAAGATGCCTCTGAGGAGAAATCGTGAGATCTCTGAGGAAGAAGAAACTACTGGAAAATTCAGTCTTGATGATTTTAGGGCTTTGCGAAAACAAGTGCAAGACTTACAAGAAGAGTTGAGAAAGAAGAAGCCTACCTTGAAAGAGGATAGTGATGATGAATCTGAGGAAGATCATTTTGAAGAATTTGTCGAAGAAGCTAGAGATCCTGAGGAGAATCAAATTCTAAAAGCTATGTCTAAGATTGGGAAAAGACCTAAGATTGAAGTTTCTGCATTTGTTGGAAGCCTTAGGCCAAAATAATTGATTGATTGGATCAATGAGATTGATGAGTACTTTGAGTATGAAGAAATAGAAGATCTTGATAGGGTTAGATTTGCAAAGACTAAGTTGAAGGGTTATACAAATATCTAGTGGAGAGAAGTTCAGTTGGAAAGAGTTAGAAGAGGAAAATTAAAGATCACTAAGTGGAACCGAATGGTTGACAAGTTGAAGAAGAAATTATTTCTGGTGTATTATGAATTGGATATGTTTAAGAAGATGCAAGCTTTGAAGTAGACCAACAAATCAATGCAGGAGTATACCGAGGAGTTTTACAGAATCTTGATTAGGACTAGTGATTCTGAAGTTGATAAAGAAAAGGTTGCTAGGTGTGTCAATGGTTTGAGACCTAGTATTCAGGAAGAGTTACTTACTGTGTGGATAAAAATAATCGGTGATGCTTATCAGATGGCATTGAAGATTGAAGAGAAGATAAATAAGAAGTATGAAGGAAAATAGAACAATAGGAACCGAGGTGGTAAAATTGGTGAAGCAGTTGCTGAGAGTAATATGACAGAGAATCCTAAGTCTGATGTGGGATCTAACAGTGGTCAAGTTACTAAGAATGCCAAATAGAAAGGAAGGTGGAAGAATGAGTTCACCGGTACTTGTTATAGCTATGGTGAAGTTGGTCATAGAAGTTGGTAGTGTCCTAAGAAAAGAGTTGCACTGACTACGGATGAAGATATTGTGAATGTTGCAAAAAAAGGTGAGACACTTATCACTAGGAGATTAGCTGCATGTTTCCATGAATCGGTGCAAAGAAGGAATTTTTTTAGAACCAGATGTAAGTACAAGGATAAGGTATGTAATGTAATAGTTGATGGTGGTAGTTCTGAGAACTTTGTTTTAGATGAAATGGTTAGTAAATTGAATTTGGAAAGAAGGAAACATCCTAATCCCTATCAAATTAGTTGGATACAAGATGTGTCTAAGGTTAGATTTGAAGAATAATGCTTGGTTAAGTTTTAGATTGGATCTTACTATGATTAGATATTGTGTGATATATTGCCCATGGATTCTTGTCATCTTTTTCTCGGTAGACCTTGGTAGTTTCACAGGAATGTGTTGTTTGATGGTCATGCTAATACCTACATGGTTAGGCATGAAGGAGCTCAGCATAAGTTGAAACCTTTACAAGAGACATGGGTTAAGGGATGTGGATTTATTAGGTGTTGTCCTTATGAAAAACCTTGGGAGCACAAGGTTGATGAACCTATTCCTTTGAAGTCTAGTTTGAAGGAGAAGGAGAATGATATCTCTAAAGATTTTGTTGAGATTAAGAGATAGATGGTCTTGCTAGCAAAGATGGTATAGTAGATGGTGACATTTGTGAGATAGAGAGATGTAGATGATACTAAGTTGATTGAGGAGTCTGGAGAGGATGAACCTTACCGAGGCACTGATGTGATCGGTAGTGGTCAGAATCAGTTGCTATCAATTACCGACCAGAGGGGTAAACAAAGTGGAAGCACTGATGTGATCGGTAGTGGTCATCTTGTGGTAATACCTAGTCCCACACTTGTCCATATTCCTTGGTAAGACATCTTAAGAGATTTCCCAACACTCTATTGATAACCTCTATTTGGCCATCCATTTGAGGATGATAGGTTGATCCATAGGCAAGGTTGGTTCTCAATCTCTTCCACAAAGTCTTCCAAAAATGCCCCATGAATTTCACATCTCTATCTGAGACTATGCTGATTGGTAGGCCATGAATTCTTACCACTTCCTTAAAGAATAGATGTGCTATGTAGTTGGCATCATGTGTAGTCTTGCATGGTATGAAATGTCTCATTTTCCTGAATCTATCTACCACCACATAGATGCTATCACAACTAGTGTTTTTCTTTGGAAAACCAACTATAAAGTCCATACTTAGACACTCCCATGGCCTCTTAGGGATTGGTAAAGGCTATTATAACCCTACATTTGAAGATGTGCCCTTAGCCTTTTAACAAACAATACATTATTCTTCATATCTCCTCACATCTCTTGGCATCTTGGGCCAATAGTAGAATGTTTGCACAAGGTCCAATGTCTTATTCAAACCAAAATGTCCACTAAGGCTACCATTATGCTTCTCTTATATAAGGTTTTCCCTCATGGAACCTCTAGGTACACATAACTAGTTACCCTTGAATTAAAATCCATTTTGTGAAGTGTAATTAGAAAACTCACTATGAAAATGGTTCTCAAAATCTTCACATACCTTGTAGGCCTTGGAGAAATCATCATCCTCCTTGTAGATTCCCTTGAATCCTTCTAAGCCAATTCTTAGGAGTGGGATTTCTTGGATAGTCAGCAACCTTCTACTTAAGGCATTAACTACCTTGTTGTTAAGGCCCTTCTTGTGCTTGATAGTAAAATTATAGGCTTGGAGGAACTCCATCCACTTGATGTGCCTATGACTTAGCTTATCTTGAGTGTTGATGTAACTCAGATTCTCTATATAAACTACAAAATCCTTAGGCAATAGGTAGTGCCTCCACTTTTTAAGTGCTTGAACCAATGCATATAACTCTAAATCATATGAGGAATACTTTGATTTAGCCTCATATAGTCTTTCACTAAAAAATGCAACCAAACTCCCTTCTTGGTTCAAGACTACTCCCACTAAAATATTGCTTGCATCACATTCAACAATGAACAACTTGTCAAAGCTTGGTAATACCAAAATAGGTTGAGTTGCTACTCTTTCCTTCAACTTCTCAAACCCTTCTTGAGCTGCCTTGGTCCACACAAACTTGGTTTTAACTCCTCCTTTGATAGTATTGAGCATAGGTGCACATATCTCACTGAATCCCCTTATGAACTTCCTATAAAACTAAGCTAATCCATGGAAGCTCCTTGCTCCTGTCCCTATTTTAGAAATGGGCCAACTCACTATGGCTTCCACTTTGCTTGGATCCATTTTGAGATCACCTTTAGACACCACAAAACCTAGGTACACTAGTTCTTGTTTAAGGAACTCACTCTTCTTTAGTTTGATGGCTAGCTTCTCTTCATGTAATCTTCTTAGGACAACTTCTAGGTGCTGCATGTGTTCCTCCTTGGTCTTACTAAAGATGAGGATTTCATCTAGGTACACGACAACAAACCTACCAATATAGTCTTTTAGGACTTCATTCATTAACTTCATAAAGGTACTAGGTGCATTTGTAAGTCCAAAGGGCATAACTAACCATTCATAGATACCCTCATTGGTTTTGAAGGCTGACTTCCACTCATCCCCTTCCTTCATCTGAATTTGGTGATACCCACTTTTAAGGTCAATTTTAGTAAATTATTAAGACCCCCCAAGACAATCCATAAGGTCTTCTATTCTAGGGATAGGAAACCTATATCTAATGGTAATCCCATTTATTTCCCTAGAATCAGTACATAATCTCCACTTACCTCCTTTATTTGGCTCCAAAACCAAGAGGATAGCACATGGACTAATACTTTTCCTTATCAGCCCTTGATCAAGAAGTTCTTGAATTTGCCTTGCTATCTCCTTGTTTTGGTCCGGGGTCACTTTGTATGTTGCCTTGTTTGGTAAGGATGCTCTAGGTACAAAGTCAATGTGATGACTAATTTCTCTTTGAGGGAGAGTGACTGGTGTCCCATCACTTATGGCATCCTTAAACTGATTCAATAGTTGTTGCACTTCTTTAGGCAAGGTAGTATGTAGTACCTTGGTCTCCTCCTTTGGTTTCAATACTATAGCTAGTCCCACTCCTTCCTCTTCATTGAGTTCATTCAAGAACTCCTTTCCACTCATCAAGAGTACATTAGGATCAACTAAACTTGTAGCTCCTTCCTCCACAAGTGACTGAATTTTATAAACCACTCCATCCTTCTTGAACTTATACACATTTATCTTCCCATGGTAAACAACATCTTGGTCATATTGTCATGGCCTTCCTAGTAGCAAATGGTAAGCATCCATTAGTAACATGTCACATATAATTTTATCTTGGTAACCTCCAATCATGAAGTCTACCCATGCTTGTTCATTCACAAGAACATTCTGCCCCTTATTCAACCAAGTCACTTTGTAAGGGTGAGTATGAGGTATCCTCTCAAGTTTGAGTTTTTGGACTATCTCTTTGATATTATGTTATTAGTAGAGCCTGAATCAATGATGACTTTGCAAACTTTTCCAAGGATCTTGCACTTGATCCTAAAAAGAGCCCTCCTATGTTTAGGTTCTTCTTTCACTAGTTCCTTAAGTAGAACTCTCCTAAACATGAGGTTCTCTCTGTGTTCTAAATCCAAGTTCACTTCAAGTGACTTCACACTACTTTCTTCCTCTTGAGAATATGCTATCTTCTTCTCTCCTTGAGAACTTGAGGCCTTATCCGGACATCTATATGCAGGATGGCCTAGCTGCTTACAATTATAACACTTCATGCTTGCAAAATGTGATCCCCTATTGAAGCCACTTCATCTTCCTCTACCACCTTGGAATCCTCTACCTCTACCATATTTTCCTCTTATACTTGGCTCACTGATTTGTTCCACCAACTTGGAGTCTCCCTAATTTTTAGATTCATTACTCCTACCACCATAGCCACCTCTATTTCCTCTAGAATATCTTCCCCTGCCTCTACTTTTAGATAAGGAGTCTTGTTTCTTTTTTTTCTTTTCTTCTACCTTTAGTGCTAATTGAAAGAACTTGTGGATAGTAGTAGGATTCCATAGACTAATTTCTTCTTGGATACTCCATCTCAAACCACTCAAATATCTAGCAACTCAGATACTTTCTTCTTCTTGAACTTTAGACCTCAAATAGATTTTTTGAAACTCCTCAATGTAAGAATTCACATCCATCTCTTTTTGCCTGAGATTGTGCCTTTTCTTATGCATTTGGGTCTCATGATCCTCTAGCAAATAATTCTCCTTGATCTTTGTAACCATAGCATTCCAATTTGCAATGGGTCTCTTCCCTTCTCTTTCCCTCTCTTCTTGAAGGAACTTCCGCCATGTTAGGGTTGGTCCCCTTAGTCTTGATTTTGATACCTTCACTCTTTGTGCCTCTAAGACACCTTCACATTCAAAGTGATTCTCCATCCCTTCAATCCACTCCATCACTAGCTCTGAATCCATCTTGTGAATGAATAGGGGTATTCCTTCTAATGCTTTGCCTCCCAATGCCTTGATGGCTTTCAAGAAGGGTTCCTCTTGGATAGGTGGATTAGTTTTAGGTACATAATCTTCATCAATAAGTTCCTTGCCCTTGTCATCTTCTTCATCCATTTTTTCTTTCATCTTTTCAACGGCCTCTGCCACTAGCTCAAGCTTATCTTTCAAAGCTTCCAGAGTCTCCTCTATAATTCTATTTCTTTCTTTTTGATCCACCACTTCTCTAGTTAATTCAGCATTGTTCACCATTGTGTTATCTCCAATGGACTCACTCATTTCTAACAGACAACTTTACCCAAGCCTTTCAATTGCTCTAATACCAATTTGATAGGGAGGTCTTCCTTCCACTAGCCCTACTTCCACTAGGACTTCACTAGGTCTTCTCTTGACCTATCTTAGGGTTCCTAAGACCCTTAAATTAGAGGAATTCTTCCTAATCTCCTCTACTTCTCAAGATCTCTCTATCAAGGTCTCAAACTCACTCTAGTTCCCACATCTCCTCCAATGAACTCAACTATGGAATTCATCCAATACTCCATCTTCTTGTTTCTATTTGTTAGGCATGGGAGAGGACTCTTTTATTCTTTTTTTATCTTAATTTGGGGTGCTTTACCT
The DNA here is from genome assembly GCA_027943335.1 of Chamaecyparis obtusa. Lineage (NCBI taxonomy): Eukaryota > Viridiplantae > Streptophyta > Pinopsida > Cupressales > Cupressaceae > Chamaecyparis > Chamaecyparis obtusa. The sequence continues at coordinate 1,185,289 of BSBK01006357.1, read as the reverse complement.
TGTGGTATCCTTCTACTAATACCCGATCTCCAATTTTAGCCTAAAAGGGATACTAGGCCTTGTAGGTCTCCTAACCCCTAAATCAGGGTGTAACTCTAAAACTTCCCACATAGGAGGTCAAAAGAGTCACCTTTTCAAACACCCTTTTCAAAGTTACACAAGAGTCAAAAACCTTTATTTCTCTAGATCCTTCATACAACATCTTCCTAACTTCTAGCCTAGTTTTCAAGCCTAATTAGGCCTCACTGGTTCATAGTGAGGGTTTGATCTTTCCACCCCTTTCCAAGTTTTTCATGAGCTCTCCTTCATAGGATTGAGTCTTTTAACATTTTAGAATACTTTCCAAGTCCTGGATTGGCTTTCCCAATCCCCAAACTCTCTCCCATACGCTGGATCAAAACAAGTTCCCTAACCGGGCTAGCTCTAGCTCACCTAGGGATTGCTTTCAAAATTCACTCCTCTAAAACCAAGAGCACACAAGCACATATTTAAAATTTATATACATTTCTCTAACATATTCTAGGTTTTTGTGCAAAACCAACCATGGAATTTCAAGTTAGAGCCAATCTAAGAGCCTCTACTCTGAACAATCCAGCAAGCTGGTCTCAGAGGAGGTATTTACTTACAAAGCTTTAAAGTATCTAAAGAAATAAATTAAAATCTTTAAAAAAATTCTAAAAACATAAAGAAAATAAATATGCAATGTTCTTTCTGGGGTTCAATCCATGAGATAGGATAACCGAGCTCTCAATTCATTCATTCACGGGTACAGTGTTGATAGTCACACAAAAATTAAAATAGTGCTTAAAAAAACTAATATCCAACCTTTTGTCTTGACAAAAACAAGCCTTAAATAGGCTTAGACCACAAATCTTGGTCAGGTTTAGACCTATAACTAACTTCCCTTCTCAGACAGGCTTAAACCAAATTGTTTTCATGACAACTTTCAGATCTTGCTTGACAACTTTCACAATATTGAAATATGAGGTCTAAAAAGACTCTCAAACCCATCCTAAGACCTCTAAGACCCATAACCAACTTAAATGTACTCATTTTATGCCTTTTCATAGTCAAAATACATCTTTGACTGATTTTCACATACTCATGGCATCCAAGCCATATCCTTGGGTCTTCACCAAGACTAACAAGTCCATCACTAGGACTTAGACCAACTACCTAAGGACCTTAGTTGGACTTCAAACAAACTTACTAAATAAGACACAAAAATAAACCAAAATTCCATAATGATAGTGACTTGGCCAATAGTCACTACAAGCCAAAAACTTAGGTGTCTAGGAGCTAGCCTAGGTGCTCCTGCACCAGTCATGGTTTCCATGTGCGCCTTGATTCTATCCAGTCCTACTGGTTCCTTCTTACAGTAGATATACAGGCATATATCCTCTACATGCATTACTCCCATAGGATTCCTAGAGAACACTCCTTCCAAATCATCTAGGGTAGATTTAAATGGATGCTTCTTAAAGACATATATTTTCCTCTCAGCAATATCGAAAACAACTGGTGTATCCATAACTTACTTGGTTAATCACTTCAAATTAGTTTCCAAGGGTTTTAGAAATGTCAATGACTAATCTAGGGTTTTGTAGAAAACTTCTAACCCTGTTCACTGATAAATCAACTATGATCACTTAACACAAACTTCTTTGATCTTTTGTGCTCTCCAAGGCTTGAACTTGAATGTAAATGAGTGAATAAAGGATCTTTGGTGACTTAAAAACAACTTTCCACCATTAATGCTTAACGCATAAGCATAGAATTCAATAGAGAATTTCAATCTTCCTTTTTTCTATGAATTAGGAAGTGTGCTTTCATATGTAGCATCAACTAGTCTCCAAATAGTTATATCCAAAGGTGCATACTCTAAGAGTGAGTATACCAGCCACGTAGGGGTCTAGAGCTAATCTAGCTCCCCCTATGACCATGATGGTCATTTTAACCATAAATAGGAGGTGTGTCCATTGCAAATGCATCCTCAACTATTTCATCAACATTATCCTTCTTTTCTTCCTTCCAAATCAAGCTCACATCTTCTGTAGCTTGCACAAACTTGACTTCTCCTGCTTCATCCAATATTGATCTTTCTGAATTTTTAGGGATTTCCTATCTTTGCACTTTTTTTTACAGAACCTAGAGATGTGTCCAGCCTTGTTACATGAGTGACAAATGACTAGAGGTCTGATATTCCTTGGTGCATTCATGTGGGTTACCATACTGCACTGTCTGGCTGTGTGACCAACATAATTTCATATCTGACATGTGATGTTCTGAGGACTTTTGACATTCTATTGTGGATGAATTCTTTTATTTTTTTTATTTTGATTTCTTTTATTTGATCTACAATTCATAGCTCTATGACCAAACTTATTGCATGAGTAATAATAGCCATTGAAAGGTCTTACCTCTTTACAATCTCTTGCTATGTGACCATGCTTGTTACAAGCATAACAAGTTTTATTTATTGGCTTGCCCTCATCCTTAGATGGTTCAACTTCAGTATGATTTCCTATCTTCTTATCTTATGTAGATTCTTCTGATGCTTTCTTTCTTGCTTGCATGTCATTGATCTGATTTTGTGCTTCATTGAATCCAATATCATTGTTGTCTCCTTTAATCTTTTGTGCGTATAACTGAGACTCTATTAGATCCTTGCTTGGGTGTAATTTTTCAATATGGTTCTTTTCCTCAGTTAATTCAAATTCCATCTATTTCTTGATGTTCTCTAACTCCAAGACTTTCATGTATTCTTGCCTTAGTTCATCATCTAACTGCTTGTTTTCTTTGACCTATTCTTCATAGGCTTCCTGATTGTTAATTAGCTTTTCATCTAACTCTTCAATCATATCTTTTAGAGATGTGTTTTCCTCATTCAAATTTTTGACCATTTTCCCTAAATCACTTGTAGAACAATCTTTCAAATCTTTTCTTAGTTTCTTGATGAAAGCTTTAGATTCACTAACCTCTGATTTCAGTTCTTCAATTTCCTTTTCAGATCTGTCAAGGTATTCAAGAGTAGCTTCAAGATTCTTTTTCAGATGTTTCACTTCTCCCTTATCCATGATCTCCTCAAGTGGTTAAACTTCTCTGTAGAGGACCTGAGCTCTGATACTAATTGTTAGGATTGGGAACACTAAGAGGGGGGGTGAATCAGTGTTCTATATATTAATGATTTTTCTGATATCTTGAAACTTAATTTAATTGCTTAAGTACTTAAATGAATATCAATGCAAGTAAGATAAACAATCATAACACATGACACCAAATATGATTATGGGGAAACCCAAATAGGTAAAAACCCTAGTGGGAATTGACACCTACTAAGAATTGCACTAGTGTATTATGATCCCTGTTAGAAGATCTTGCAACCCTGTTAAGAGTTGATCTTTACAATGATTTTGGTATAGTGACCTATTCAAGGTTTGAACCCTGTTAGGATTATTTTAAAATTAACCCTGTTAGGGGTGAGGACACACTTTCTAGGAGCACACTTCTCAAAGGGGTGAAGGCTACAACCTTCTGGATCTTAGATGCACACTATATCTACAAGGTGAACTGTTGTTGTGACACTTCTTATCTGATCAATTCCTTTTGTGCACCGATGCTTTAGCCTCTTGTAAAGAACTACAACATTCTAACTACTCTTCAAATAGTTCTACTCTGCTCCAATCAACTTTCTATTTCATACCATACTTAATTACAAGGGTGCATGTCTTGTTTATATGCGCATACAAAACTATTCATTAAGTCAGCCTATAACTAATTACATACAATGCTTCCAAATGAATTGGCTCAAGCATGTTTACATATGATCATATTAACATGTCTATGACCTAAATACAATAGGTACATAGCCTTTACAAAATAATATTATGATCACTAGCCAAAATACAAAGAGTCAACTCCATGCTTGGTTATGTTTTGTCACTCACTGTCTGTGACTCTTCAACTGGTTGTATCTTCATCATGTTGACTTATCTGGTCATACACTCTTAGAATTAGCATGACTACATACCAATAATCTTATCTTCAAGGGTGCATGCCATAACTCGGTCATACGCATGTGCGTTGATGCTTTGTTCACCTGGTGCTCTACTGGTTGTCCAGTTTTCCATACTTAACCAAATTCTAATGTTCTAACTGGTTGTGCTGACTCCGTAATATCATATGACTTTGTTTCCATAATGACAACACTAAACATAGTCATATACATCAGTATAGTCAACTTGCCAACATGATATAGTTATAGTTTTTGTTAGTACTTAAAAAGAATATGTATATCTTTATAGACATACCAAGATTTCAATAGAATTACAATAGATTGTGAAGTTGAACAAGGTCTTTGGAATTGGAAGCTTGAGAAATATAACAAAGATAGTGATTCATTGACAGAACAAAAATTCCACTGATGAGTAATAAAAGCTAAAGAATGTGAATTTTTTTTATAAAATATGTGAAGGCTTTAAGATTGCACCAAGAGGCAATGTCTTCTACACAGTAGGTATTTTTGGTGCACCAATCCAACGAGGCAGCCAAATGACTCACTTAGGTAGGGGTGCCATGAAGGGGGCGTAAGCTTTATAGATTATGATCAAATTCAAAATAAAAAAGAATAGAGGATTAATAGTCATTTTTATTTGTCTGACCAATTATTTAATTGTGATTTTATTTGATGACCAAATTAGTCATTTATACATGTGAATTGCAAAAAAAAAATGTAGAATTTAGTCAATTTTAGTCACGTGACTAAAACATTTACTCACATATTTGTCAAATTCTATTAGTGCTTGGACATGTTAGAGCTTAAAATTTTTGAACAATCTCAAGCGCCATAATATGTAAAATTAGTGGTCACTTTGTAGAGGTACCTGAAATGACTTATGATTATTCCTTGATATCGATAATGATGTCATGTGATGAATGAGGAGTGACTTGAAGACTTGGAGAATAAATGGGAAAATCAATGATAATAATGAATCAACTAACCTATTTTCTAAATGTCTCCATAAAGAAAGGTCATCTAACAAACTTGTGTTGCATGCCCTCTAGGTCATAAAAAGTCTAATTGTCTAAAGCATAGTAAACCTCTCATTCCTCTCATACCTAATTTCAAAGTGCCCATTTTATTCCCTATAATCGTATCCACAACTCCAAAACTTGTCATATGCTGGTTCTAAAAAATTTTGCCATTTTTGACATATGTGTACCCTCAATTATATTAAAAAACCATTGTATAGATGTCCCAAATCACCCTAAAATGTATCCTAAACTATTTTTAAAACACCCTAAACTATTCTAGAACTATCCTAAGGTCTTTCCTCCTAATATTTTGTTAACCTCTTCAAAAGGGTTGTAGACTTGAGTAAGGGACTATGTCAACTACAGAGAAGCTGAGATTTTAACCTACAAAAAATATGATGTCAATGGAGAATGAATACGAGTGAAAATTGCAAATCTAAAAAAGACCCATTTTAGAAAATCAAGTTTATAAGTTTTAGTTAAAATACTTGGTCTATACAAGGTGTTTTAGGTTGTCAACCAAATGGATAACTGAGAGATAGGTGGAATGAAGTTTATTGACTAATTAGTCAATTAGTATTTTTAAATGATTTTTTCTTAATTTTAATAAAGAGTGACATCTTTTCACCCCAAATGGGTATGGAAACCATTAAACCACTTAATAGAGGTAAAATGGATTCACCACTATTCAGATGTAAAGGGGGAAATATGAGATCTATTCTCAAACCCAAATTCCCCAAAGAAGAGATTCAATTTGATCAACCAAGAGGTTAATACACAATCAAATCAATTTGTTGGTTAATATGGAAGAGAGAGAGAGAGAGAGAGAGAGAGAGAGAGAGAGAGAGAGAGAGAGAGAGAGAGAGAGAGTAAATCCAATATTTCCCTATGGAGGAGAATTATTATTTTATACTTGGAATTTAAATACAAATGCTAACCTCAAATTAGGGCAGATTTGGAAAATGTTGAATTTTGATGTCTGTGTACACTTTCGGGAAAATCTAAAACCTGTCTTGGACTGGAAATGCTGAGACAGAGAAAACACAAAAATCTTTCATCAAGATGGCTTAGCTTGGGTTTGACCCTCATAAAAGGTCAAATACCACATTCTTTATTTGAAGTCCGATTCAAATTCTATTCACAGATCCTGAAAGTTTACCGAAAAGGGTATCCAAATTCACTCTCAAATCTAAAATCCCACACCTGTACCTATAAGAAAAAAGAGAGTTTTTGTTGTTTTTTTGAGGGGTTTGCCTTGGTCAAACCCTGGTTTGGAATCAAACTTAATATTGAAATTGAAATAGGAATGCTAGCAAGTAGTAGAAAAGGATCTAACAATGAAGTTATGCAATTCAATAGATATGCAATTGTATTTTGAATGTAAACAAGTATATTAATATAAAAGCTCAAACAAAACAATAAATGTAAATCAAACCTCCATGATTGTATGCTTATAATCCACCTTGATAAGAGAATTAAATGGATCTTGAAGATGAACAAAGGACCTTGAAGAAAGATCACACCATCATAATGGCTAGATCTAGGGTTTGAATGATGAATCTTGAATGCTTGAACCAAATCCCTTCAATGGCTTGAATGCTTGAATCCTTGATCTTCAATGGAGAACTTGGATGGAGAAGAAGACTTGAATTCTTTAAAGAATGGATGCTTGATCACCTTACTTGGGATTGCTTGAGCATGAAAACTTGAGATGATCAAATGAGAGAGGAAGGCCTCCTTTTATAGTGAACTAGGGCACACTCCTCTAGAGGGGCCACCTTGGAGAATTAAATCCCAATTAGGTCCTAACCTTTAAAAAATATACCTAGATTAAATTAAATTAAAGGATTTACCATCCCAAAACCCGAAATGATTAACTCGGAGGCAGGAAACTAAATATCTTGAAGCCCAAAAATTTTAGAAATTGGAAATTTGGAGAAAGGGGGCAAAATCAAGGTTGAACCTGACCTAGTCAAGTTTGAGCTTGACCCTGACCTAGTTAGGTTTGACCTTGACCCTGACCTAGTCAGGTTTGACCTCGAATCTGACCCTGGTCCTAGATTGGCTCATAACCAAGTCAGGAGGTCCCGGGGATGCCCAGAAACCTAAAACTGATGCCAGAATAGGATAGAATGTCAAGGAAAGACATAAAATCCAATGATTACTATGATGAAGTCTAGGAGGATCTATTTCTAAATCCTACCTAGAAAATAGAGCCATGGAAGAGGGAAATTAAGGAGAATCCTCGGGATCCTAACCCTAATTTCACCTAGAATGAAGCAAAAAAGAAGTGGAAAGTGGGGAGAAAGCCAGATCAAAGAAAAGATCCATTCAAGGCATCTAATGTGACCCCAAACCACTTACTAGGAGAGCTAAACTCTCTTATCATGGAAGTGCTTCCATTTTAAGATGATACAACCACATATATATGTGGTGTAAAATGTGAATATAAAGATGAATAATAGAATAGATAAGAAGAAAATATGATCTAAGAGAAAGAGTAGAAAAAACAAGATGTAACATATAACATCAAAAGTAATACAAGAATACTTTCTCTACAATTGTGGTGTGAGAAATTTTCTTTTAAAATCAATTCTCTATGATTTTCAATTTCAGTGGTTGAATGATATCTTAAATTCTTGTATGAAGAAATTATTTACCGTCATAATAGTTTGAAAAATCAAGATCATTTGAATAAGTTAATTTCTTATGTATCTTGTCTAATTGGTCTCTTCAAGTAAGAGTTAAAAAAAATTGGACAAATTGTAGTGACATATATAATTATCTAGTATTGTGAGTTATATAGTTCCAAGTGATAAATATAAAGATTGTCTCATAGAGTTATATGTTAGGATCTAGAAGGAAGGTGACTCTATTGCACAAGGAAGAGAAGGCACTAGTTTTTTATAAAGAATGTTATTCAAAACATAACAATAATAAAATATACATGTAGGATAAGATCACAATAGGAGAATTATAGATGTAGAAGTGGAGATAGAATCAAGAACAAAAGCTTAAGAATGGGAGATCAGTGAGGATATCTGTAAGTAGAGATAAAAGGATAGGATTAGAAAAATTAGAAGGATCAAAAGTAGGAGATTATAGAGAAGCTAGAAGAAGATTTAAGATCTTAAAAATTCACTTGAAGTACACCTATCATACCAAGTGAGTTTGAAATTGAGATATAGAATATAGATCAAATATGCTCAAATCAGAAGGTACACCCACCTAGGTTTTGTAGAGCCTGAAGAGTAGGTCCCTTTGTAAGAAGGATTCTTGTTCATTGGGCAAAGAAATTTCTCAACCTGATTATAGAAGAAGACACAATCTTAGGGTTTTGCAATCTGTTGTTTTGGGAACCAATAGATTAGCAACTCTAGTGGGGAGAACATTGAAGGTCACCATTGGGAAGAGTTAAATATTCTATAGCTTGGATGTTCATTGTAGCCAGTTTAAGGACTGTAGAAGGTGGTTGTATTTAAGTGAAGAACATAGAGAGTGATTTGAAATTTTTCTTTATTAAGAGGTGGAGACTCTAAAAACTATGTGTAGTTGCAATACTTCTAGTTGAAAGAATATAAAATACATCCATATAGATTTGAAGATGCAACCATGTTGTGTGATCAATCTAAATTGCATAATAAAAGAAATTCCAAAATTGAAAGGTATAAAGAATTGGATTTTTGTGGCATAATTGGTTATCCAAATGATATCCCACATGAAATCAAAAATGAACTTCCAAAATACAGTGGTTCAAAGGAAGAATTAGGTGAGAAATATTCACAACAATTTGACAACTTGATGGAGGATTTTGAAGTTAATCATGAAGACATAATGTGAAACTATTTTTTCAATCCTTGAAGGATGATGCAAGAGAATGGTTTTAATACTTACAACCGTATTCTATTGGTTCTTGGGAATAATTCAGATCAACTTTCATTGATCAATCCATTGAAATAATTAGTGAATCCTTGTTACTTAGAGAATTATTTAATATTCACATTACGGAGGGTGAATTGATACCAGCTTTCAATCTTAGATTTTAAAAATAATAAGAAGATTTCCTGAAAACATGAAATCCAATGATGCACTTGCTTTGTGTATTTAGTTAAGTTCCTTTGATGAAGAGATGAGTTACAAACTAAGGAGTGAAAATCCAGAAATTTTACATGAAGCATTTGAAATTTCTATGAACATTGAGAAGGTCTTGAAGTATGGAATGTGCAAAAAACTAAAGCCAGAAAAGAAAACTACTTATGCAAGAGAACAATGTCATTGAAGTAATTACCATCCCGCTGCCCCACATTATGATTCATTCTATAATGATGGATATGATTCTATTGAAACTAATTTTGAGCCAACATATAATGAAATGTATGAAGTGTATATGCCTCAAGATTATACATATGAGCATCTGCCTGATATATACATACGTGAGAATAGAAAGGTGTATGAATATCAGCTTGTTGTCATTTATTAATAATTATTCACCAATACAAATTGGTTTTAATCCAAATTTTCTTATCAACAATATGCAAACATTGTTGATTCTACGGTTTCTACTCAAGCTAATTTGGATGATGATGGGACAAAAGGATTTTCATATTATAGTAACATTGCATTCATAGGACCACAGGGGTAGCCTTGTGATGAAAGTAGGTTGAATGAAGTACTTGGAGATATGGTCTCTTATAAGATAGTTCATTTTTTAGTAAATAAACAAGAAACTAGTAATGATGGTTATGTGCATGAAAACTCTAACAATGACTCCAGTACTTGTGGTTCTACTAGTGTGTTTTCATCTCATGATTCAAATCAAGTTATCTATTGTCCTAGTAATCACATTAGTACTTATGAATCAGATTTATAATATAATGGAGACTTCATTGATATGAATGATTTTTATGATCAAAATGATATACTAAAATTAAAGGTTGAGTCTAAAGGCAATTAAAGTAAGTTTTGTGAAAAACATACATCTGAAAGTTATCTACAAGATTTTCAAACTCATTTTATAATGGAGAAATGGAGGAAGATTATATAATTCCTTATCAAAGTGTGTTTGAAGATGGTTTTTATAAGTTCTCAAATTTATTGTATGAGGAAGAAAAAACTCTTTCATGTGATGCATCAATTTATCAAGATGAGTTATGAAGTTGAAATAAATTCATGTGATGATAAAATTGAAGTAATGGGTGATGCTTCAAATCAAGGAACTCTAGATAATGATGTGGATATAGTTGATTCCAAGGATAAGATAAGAGGTAACATACAACATCCCTTAGTTGGCATGAGGCATGGTAGTAAGAAAAAGGAAAGTCATAATGCAGGTACAAACATAAAACTAATTCAAGTTCAAGATGAAGATCATAATAAAGTTGAGAAGTGGTGTGACTCAATTCAATAAAGATCATAACTCAAAAGGTTCTCATAGTAACAAGTTTCCATTATATGAGTTCTCTTTTGAGAATCCATTCATAAATGTGGAAGAGGATTTAATGACTAAGCCATGCAGATGGGGGAATAGTAAGTTTGTGATCCCTTATAAAAATATGAAAGGTCATGGGGTTGTGATTATGATAGAATACATGAATGATCAAACACCTTCTTATGATAAATTTGTTACATTGTCATAGGATGTGAATAATATATTTGATTAAGGGAAAAGATGGTTTTTACTTTGGGGGCTCGAGGCTACCACATGAGATTCTAGCCTGATTTCCTAAATAAGAAATGAATGGTTTTGAATAACCTAATTAAAAAGGAACTTGGTTTGATTCTACCAGAGATATAGATTATTTATATGCCCACAAGGGGCATACATCCCTGAGCAAGAGCCACTGTTGGAGCCTAAAAGTTTTGAACAATCTCGAACACCCTAATATGTGAAATTAGTGGTCACTTTATAGAGGTACTTGAAATGACTTATGATTCTTCCTTGATACCGATAAACATGTCATGTGATGAATGAGGAGTGACTTGAATAGTTAAAGAATTGATGTAGGGGTATTCTAGGGTGCTTGGTGAATCTACATGGTGGTGTGTTGTTTTGGTTCTGTGTTACTTGGTTGCAGCTTTAACCAATGGTCCCGGTTATTGAAGGAAGCTTGGTTGCTGAAGGAACTCAGTGAAACCTCTTGTGCTTGGTGGAACTTGTACTTGGTGATGTATGTGGTGCTTGATCAATGTGCTTTCTCGGTGATGTCTTTATTTCTTAGTGGGGCTTGGTGTTGTCAATTATTTCACTAGTGCTTGGTTGTTTCTCTGGCACTTGGTAGTTTTGCTTTACCGACTGGAGTTCTTGGAGATTTGGTTGGCTGACTTGTTGCATTTATTGTTGGTATTTTTTGTTGTATTCTCCTATGTAAATCTAGAGGCCGACATGGAGAATTAAATATTTGTAAGGCTATTTGAGAGCTGACTATTGTTGCATTTAATATTTGTTTGTAATAGGAGCCAACTTGGCTTAGGAATTAATTATTTCTTCCAGCTGAATTGTGGCTGAAGATTAGTATTTAAGGAGTGTTTGGGTAGTTGTTTGGGGAAGCATATTTGGGGAAGATAGAATGATAGATATGGATCCTGTGAGATCTTGAAGATTAGATTGTTATCTGATAGTTTGTAATAGTAGAGCTAGTGGTTTGCATGCTTGGAGAAAAGGAGATTGCTTGGAGGCTTGTGATCTCAAGCTCATATCTTCCTTAGTGTTTTCCATCAGTTGATGATTGTTTCAGAGATGGACTAGTTGAGAGTTTGTAGAAATACTTTGATTATATTTGGCCCTAATCTAGAAGGCCTTACAGCCGGGCATGTTAATGAAAATTCTATTGAAAACATTATCTTGTTGTGTTATTCTGCATTGTGGTGTTTGGATGCTTGTTTGGACTATCCTTAATTGGATCCTCCTTACCTATCCTATGTCAGGTGGTATTAGAGCTTGAAGATCTTGAGTGTGTAAACCAATCTCCAGTTGAGGTTGTTTGCACCAGGACCTTGTTGGTGACTTATTACTTTGGGTTTTCAAAAATCTTGAAGGATGCCTCTGAGAAGATTGGACCCTAGAGAAATTGCAGATCTCTGTGATGCTATGGAATTGAAGATTACAGAGAAGGTTAAAGTTGATTTTAGATCTGAGGTGGAATTGATGAAGAATGACATGATCACTGAGGTCATGAGAGCTATTACTGGTATGTCAATGAATCTTGGTACTGATGATGTTTATGAGGAAGCTATTGAAGACTTTGAAGCTATTTGATCTAGTGGAGATGATTAGAGAGATAGATTTGGTGAAGATAGAACTAGTTGGTTGCATAGATCTAGAGCTCAGTTAAGTACTAGTTACCGAATGGAAGTTTCTACTTTCTCTGGCACTTTGAGACCCGAGGACTTGATTGATTGGATTGGTGAATTAGAAGACTTCTTTGAGCTAGAAGAAATTGAATATCCTCTTAGAGTAAGATTGGCACAGTCTAAGTTGAAAGGACATGTTGCTCTTTGGTAGAAAGAATTACGAAAAGATAGAGAAGATGAAGGTGAAATGAAGATGAATCGATGGAGGTTGATGGTGACTAAATTGAAAGCTAAGTTCATACATGTCAACTATGAGCTTGACTTGTTTAAGAAGTTGTAGATTTTGAAGCAAAAAGATTTGACTTTGGAAGAATATACCGAGGAGTTTTATAAATTGACTATTCGGTCTGGACACAGAGAACTTGGTAAAGAAAAGGTAGCTTGGTATGTGAATGGTAAGGACAAACCAACTATTGAAGATGAATTGAAACTTGTGGAATTGAAAAAGAAGACAGGTAAAGTTGTCTTTAAGAGTACTTATTATAGTTATGGTGAAGGACACCATTCTTTTGAGTGTACACAAAATAATTTTGGTGATCGAAGGACTGCTGTAGTAAATGAGAACATTCAGAATGAACCTAAATCTGAGAACTTGCTAGTTTGGAGAACATTTCTCAAGACAAAGGAGGAACCCTATTAGAGGAGTAATTTGTTCAAAACTTGGTGCAAGTTAGGAGGTAAACTTTGTGATGTAATTTTTGATAGTGGTAGTACCGATAACCTTGTTGTTGAGGACATGGTTCAGAAACTTGGTTTGAAGAGAATGAAACATCCTTATCCTTATAGGATTGTCTGGTTGCAAGATGTTCATGCTTTGGAAGTGAGGGAGCAATACTTTCTTGATTTTTAGATTGGCCAGTATAAGGATCTAGTGTTGTGTGATATTGTGGAGATGAATAGTTGTCATATATTGCTCAGTAGACCTTGGCAATATGATTGCAGAGCTATGTATGATTATGTCAAGAATGTGTTTACTGTTGAGAAGAATGATAGGAAGCTTTCCCTGATGCCTTTGCTAGATACAACACTCGGTAGGAGAAACCTGAGCTTTGGTAGCCGAGATGAATTGGGAAATTTTGAAAGGATGGATCAGTATGGAGAACAAGCATGTGTGTTATCTAGGAAAGACTTGAAAAGATAGAGGAAATAGAACTGGAAGAGTATGCAAGGTGAGGAGTTGAAGGACTTGTATGTGAAGAACCAATACAGGGTTTATGTGCTGAATCCTAGAAGATTTTCTTCCAGCCTATGAGAACGTCTTTTCAAACCTGGGGTGTCTGATGCAGGGGCATTCTAGGGTACTCAATGAATCTGCATGGTGGTGTGTTGTTTTGGTTTTGTGTTACTTGGTTGCATCTTTAACTGATGGTCTCAGTTATTGAAGGAAGCTCAGTCACTGAAGGAACTCGGTGAAACCTCTTGTACTCAACGATGTCTGTGGTGCTTGGTCGACGTGCTTTATTGGCAATGCCTATGTTTTTTGATGAGGCTTGGCATGGTCGGTTGTTTCACTGGTGCTCGGTTGTTTCTCTAGCACTTGGTAGTTCTGGTTTACCGATTGGAGTTCTTGGAAATTTGGTTGGCCGACTTGGTGCATTTATTATTGGTAGCTCTTTTTTTTATTCTCCTATGTAGATCTAGAGGTCGACATGGAGAATTAAATGTTTGTAAGGATATTTGAGAGCTGACTGTTGTTGCATTTAATATTTGTTTGTAATAGGAGCTGACTTGGCTTAGGATTTAATTGTTTCTTCCAGCCAACTTGTGGCTAAAGATTAGTATTTAAGGAGTATTTGGGTAGTTGTTTGGGGAAGCAGATTGGGGGAAGATAGAATGATAGATTTGGATCCTGCAAGATCTTGAAGATCAGATTGTTATCTGATAATTTTTAATAGTAGAGCTAGTGGTTTTCATGCTTGGAGACAAGGAGATTTCTTGGAGGCTTGCGAGCTCAAGTTCAGATCTTCCTTATTGTTTTCTATCAGTTGATGATTGTTTTAGAGTTGGACTAGTTGAGAGTTTGTAGAAATACTTTGATTGTATTTGGCCCTAACCCGGAAGGCCTTACAGTCGGGCATGTTAATGAAAATTCTGTTGAAAACATTATCTTTTTGTTTTATTCTTCATTATGGTGTTTGGATACTTGTTTGTACTTTCCTTAATTGGATCCTCCTTACTTGTACGGCATCAAGAATAAATGGGAAAAGCAAGGATAAGAATGAATTAATTGGCCTATGTTTTAAATCTCTCCATAAAAAAGGTTATCCATATGACTTGTATTGCATGCCCTCTAGGTCATAAAAGGTCTACTTGACTGAAGCATAGTAAACCTCTCATTCCTATCATATCTAATGTCAAAGTTCCCATTTTATTCCCTATAATCTTATCCACAACTTCAAAACATGTCATATGTGAGTTCTAAAATGTGTTGCCATTTTTGACATGAGTACCCTCAATTATACTAAAAAACCACTATCTGGATGTGCCAAATCACCCTAAAATATATCCTAAACTATTCTAAAACCATCCTAAACTATTCTAGAACTATCCTAATGTCTTTAATCCTAATATATCATTACCCTATTCAAAAGGGTTGTAGACTTGAGGGAGGGAGGATGTCAAATGCAAAGAAGCTGAGATTTCAACCTGCGGAAAATATGATATTGACAAAGAATGAAATTGAGTGAAAATTGAAAATATAAGAAAGACCCATTTCAGAAAGTCAAGTTGCCAAGTTCCAATTAAAATTTTAGGTCCTTATGAGGTGGTTTGGGCTATTGACCAAATAGAAATCTGAGAGATAGGTGGAAGGAGGTTTATCGACAAATTAGTCGATTAGTCTTTTTAAAAGAGTTTTTCTTAATTTTAATAAAGATGGTGTCTTTTCACCCAAAGGGGGTATAGAAACCATTCAAACACATATATATGTGGTGTAAAATGTGAAGATAAAGATAAATAATAGAATATATAATCTAAGAAAATATGATATAAGAGAAAGAGTAGAAGAAAACAAGATGTAATATATAATATCAGAAGTAACACAATCAATAGTTTCTCTACAATTGTGGTGTGAGAAATTTTATTGATAAATCAAGATCATTTGAATAAGTTAATTCCATATGAATCTTTTCTAATAGGTCTCTTCAAGTAAGAGTTTAAAACAATTGGACAAATTGTGGTGTCATATATAATTATCTAGTATTGAGAGTTAGATAGTCGACAAATTTATCAAAATGATAAATTTAAAAATTGTCTCATAGAGTTATACATTAAGATCTAAAAGGAAGGTGACTCTATTGCCCAAGGAAGATAAGGTGCTAGTTTTTTACAAAGAATATTATTCAGAACATATCAAGAAGGAAATATAGTTGTAGGATAAGATCACAGTAGGAGAATTATACATGTAGAAGTGGAGATAGAATCAAGAACAAAAACTTAAGAATAGGAGATCAATAAGGATAACTAGAAGTATAGATAATAGGATTGTTGGAAATATTCAGGAATTAACCGAGTTACTGAGAGGGGAGGGGTGAATCAGTAACTCCAAATTTTCTTACAATTTTAGATGTATTAACATGTGATTCACTTTAACCTCTTGCATACAGAAAGCATGAAACTTAAAAAGCATTCACAATAATGACACATAGATTTGGTTACCCAGAAACCTTCCAAAAGAAAGTAAAACTGGGGTGGGGATGAAACCCACAAAGCTTTAATACTGCAGAATAAAGTTGGCCGGTTAAGGCTTACAATTTGATCACTTCTGATGATCTGCCCTGTTAGGAGCAATAAGGATTGCTAAATCCACCCTGTTAGAGGATTTACAAACATACAATGAAGTATGCACTCGGTAAAGAGATTTTACAAAAGACTGTTAAGTCTACCCGGTTAAAGGATTTAGTACTGATTCACCTGTTAGAATGAAACAGTAGATCTCTGGCTATGCAATTGGATTGCTGATTGAGATTCGCTGATGTGCTGATCACCTTCTGTGATGAATTTATCTTTGCTGTTCCTTATACTTTTGAAGCCTTCTGTAATTCGCTTATCTTTGCCTTTCTTTTTCTTTCACATATGTTTTATCATACATACATCTTTTCATTTTTACAACATTGTTTATATACAAGTCTTAAACAATTAATTACAATTACAATTACACAGTCAGCTTGACAAATAAACATAAGTGCTACTAAGTCGGCCCAAGTATGGTTACTCGGTTCCTGCAAACTGACTCGGTGACTTTCTGATACTCGGCGTCCAATGCATTACTCGGCATCATCATGCACTCGGTAGAAGTGAAGGCACGGTTCATACTGATCACTCGGTAGGTTTTGAACTCGACAAATACTGGTGACTCGGTAGACATGATGGTACTCGGTTTACATTGTCCTGTTCAGTTTGTACTAACTTCCTCGGTTTGCACTGTTTGCTCGGTTTGCACTGTCTGCTCAGTTTGCACTGTCTGCTCGGTTTGCACTGTCTGCTCAGTTTGCACTGTCTGCTCGGTTTGCACTGTCTACTCGGTTTGCACTGTCTGCTCGGTTTGCACTGTCTGCACTATGAACGCAAATAAGTGTTGTCACTAGTGGCAATTCTGCTTAATGCCAACAATCTCCCCCTTTGGCATTAGTGACAAAAACACTTATTGGCCAAAACTTATATACATGAATCATGCTGAGTCTTATTTTGATTTTTCAAAATTTGTCTTTGATATAGGGCTTTATACATTGTCTCCCCCCTTCAATGTGCTAATTGTTTTTATACAAATCTTTTTCTATACATATCTCTCCTTCTATACATATCTCCCCCTTTTTGATGATAATGCCAAAGGTGCATATACAAGTTATTTACAAAGAGAATCCAAAATTTGATAGAAAATTAGAATGTACCTTCATTATTAGTGCCAGGGTTCTGTCCCAACTTTCTTGCAGAATCTTACATGTTTGTATAGCAATTTGGACTTCTGCAGAGAGTTCAATCATGTGATCTGCTATAGAGAATTGATTGTCATGAATCAATGTTTTGGAATGTTCAATGTGCTTATACATTGTATTCATGATGGGAAGGATCATGTGTTGGATGTCTAGCAGTGTGGACCGGATCCTTGTGTCTTCTTTCAGTAGATCAGACTGCATATTTGATAGGTGTGAGATTTTCATGTGATGAGCAGAGCTTGAACTTGGTTCAAGTTGCAGCTTCTGTATGCTAATCTTCATATCCTCATCCATTTTATTCATTTTATCCTTAACATCCTTTGTGAACTCGGCAATATTGCACAATCTGGCCAAAAGAGAGGTAGCATTCGAATAGATAGATTCAATGTTAGACAAAATTGAAGATAATTCCACTTGCTTAATAGCTATGTGCTGAGCAATGTGCTCAAGCACTTTATTGTTGAATCTCTTCTCGGCTCTTTCAACTAACTTTTCTGTCCCGGATGAATCCTCATTGTATTTCTCAACTACTTCTGCTAACTGTAACAAAATATGTTGGGAGGAGTCTACTTTAATGCCTAATGCATCAGACAAAATGTCCTTAGCATCCTTGATGATTTGATACTCCTTGTCTCTCTCCTCTTTAAGTTTCTTTTGTTTTACTTTCCTTTGGAGGATCTCACCTATATTCTGCATTTGGTCCGCTGAGAGATTTGCAAAATCTAATGTAGGAATTTCTATCTCTTCATCTAGGTCTATATCCTCTACTATATTCTTACCCAAAAAATTTATACTCGGTAGAGCCTTAGGCTTATCTGTACTTAATGCTTTGGTAGTGGTGATAGTAGATAAAGTAGGGCTGGCTATAGATACTGGTATACTTTCTACTAGAGAACTTAATATACTTGAAGATTCAAAAACTGGAAAACTTGATGGTGCAGGAGACTGCAGCTTGGTAGAAGAAATGGTAGCTGCCTCTGATGTTGCTAGGGATGATTGGACAAATGTGGAAGTTGTCACAACCATGCTTGAAGGTGTCTCCGGGCTGGATGTAGAAACTTTCACTGGAGAGGTAGGAAGGGATGCAATGACTTCTGCTGCTATCCTCACAGTATCATCTACCTCAGTGTCTTCTTCTTGTTCATCACTGTCATCTTCAATATCTTTTATTATGACTATTTCAATACTCGGTTGGTGAAGGTGGTATATGTTCTTCCATGTAGCATTTGCAGCCTTCACAACCGATTCAATATTGTTGATCAAAATCAAACAAGTATTGAACTTTAATGTCATCTTATTTTCATTTTCTTTTAATGCCTTCTTTACTTCATCATTTTTCAAGCTCGGCATTAACTGTCTCAGGTTTTGATCAAATATATCTATCACAATTTGCCTTGCATTGCTCCATCTCATTTTTATTGGATTCAATAGAACTGCTGGAACCTGTGGGGCAATTTCTTCAGGAGAGTATTTCCACTGTCCCATCTTCTCAATAACAGCATCTTCTATTTCCTTCTGTTCTGCTTCCGATCTGGTTTCATATCTTAAGGATTTTATGTTACTTACTCCAGATCCTGATCCGTCTCTAAAGAGTTTGAGCTTTTCTTGAAGGCTTAGAGGAGGCCTTTTGAATACTATGTCTTTATCTGCCTTTTCTGCCTTGTCTGCCTTGCCTCTTGTATTTCTTCTTGTAAATACAGCAGTAGGAGGCTTAGGTGCTTTAGTAATAAATACCTTTCCTTTCTTCTTTGCAGGTTCTGGTTCCTCTGTTTTCTCATCCTTTTCTTCTTCTTCTTCATCTTTTTCTTCTTTGTCCTCGGTTATCATCTGCATTTTGGCTATCCTCTTCTTTCCTTTGTTTACCGCCTGTGGAAGCTTTATGCTTAGTTCAATTCTCACCTTAGCTTCATCATATGTTCCAAAATATGGAGCTTTGGGATTGACAGGCTGATTAAGAAGAGCTTCAATGATATCCTTGGTTTCATCAATATTTACCTCATAAGGAAGAGGTTTTACATATACAGTCCTTGGTTTAACTGCTTGAATATATACATTATCACAATCCACCATAAAACAAATGTCGTCTTTGTAATCTTCCACCAACTTCTATGGAATCCGGAATTTGTCATTCATTTTCTCTTTGAAAGACTCAAAATAATTGTCCATGATGCTTTCAAAGTTTTCACCCATTTCTGAGATGTATTCATTTATTTCATAGAGGACTGGCACATCTTTTCTCCATACAACTTTTCCTTTAGAAGGGAAGAATTTTAGAACATAGAAGAATAAATAGACTAATAAGGATCTAAACTTACATGGATTGTTCTTGGAAGTTTTAATGCTTTCCATGTTTTTGTTAAACTGTTTTAACAATAAGTCTGCTAGGTCAAATGTTAAGTTATTCTTGACAACTTTGTATGCTAGGTCAATAGCTTCACAAGAGACGCTGTTCTGTCGACTAGAACTGTAAATCTTATGGGCAATGATGTGTGTGCCAAACTTCAGTTCAGCGTCAGTAATGCTGCTAACTTTCATGCCTCTACCATCCCACTCAGCTAGGGTTTTCATCTCTAGTTCCGTCCGACCTAGGGTTTTGGTAGTTTTAGCTTTGTTCAACATAGGAAGACCAGTGACTTGATGAATCATCTTCTTTGTAATCTCAATAGGTTGCTCAAGCCAAATCTTTCCATCATGTACTCAGCTGAGAATATACCTAACCCATTTATCTCAAAAGTTTCAAGGTAGATGTGCAATGTGAACTAAACCTTTATCTTCCAGATGTTTCTGCTTGGGTTTCAGAATACCATCCGCACATAGTTCCTCACGCACAATATCTAGTTCTAGGTTCCCCATTTCATGAATTGAACAGTTAAAATGATTGCGGATATCGTTAATAAGCAGTACCTTAGGAGGAATCTGAGATTGAGCTCCGTTCGGATCTAGGGCTGCTGCAATTGCGGGCACGATCTTGAAATCTGGTGCTTTCCACTCCCCTTGGACTAACATATCAGATCCTTTCTTCGCTGAAGTGCTGGATGATGCCATGGTAGCTCACAGAAAATTCCTCTCGAAAAAAGTATTGAATCACTGGGTTGCTCTTGAAATTTTCTGCTCTCAAAGTGCTAAAGGTTCGCGGTGAAGAATGAGTTCGATTACTTGCTTTTTGTTTGCAACTCTGTCATTAATGCTCTTTTCAAATTAGGGTATGAATTCTGACAGACTGTCACCCACTAAGAATTAATTTCTCGGTAAAGACTTCGCAACTCGGTGAACTCGGGAATTCATATTGCTCTGACCTCGCTCGGTAAAGACTGATACCGACCTTGCTCGGTGATGACTGATACCGACCTTGCTCGGTGAAGACTGATACCGACCTTGCTCGGTGAAGACTGATACCGACCTCGCTATGATCTTACTGCATCTTACATGCTGATTTGGATCTTTCCTTCTTTTTTTTTGGGGGGGTTCTGGAACTGCTTGAGATTGGTCTATGAGAATACAGTTCCAGTGCTTCCTTGGAAATTTAGTTTGAGTCGGTAGAGCCATCCATTCCATTACTTGGAGTGGATTGCTCGGTAGCTTTAGGAATCCATTTTTGTCTCACCTATTTCCTGACCTTGGTTGCTTCATTCTTCTTTCCATCTTCAACTTCACTAGCATTCATGCAGTTTCTGGCTATGTGACCGAGTTTAGTGCATTTGAAGCATCTTACGGTAGTATCTCTTTTCCTTAGATGATGTTTTATGCAATTCATGCCAATGTGTCCATATTCTCCACAGTAATGACATCTACACCAGGTGTTGTAGTCCCATCCAAACATTGCTTTCATAATTTGTTCTGCTGGATTAAATGTCTTGGATCTGCACTCGGATGCCTTGTGACCTTGTTTGTTGCACTTGTGACAATTACCTCTGAATCTAGGTTTTTCCCTGCATTCATTTGCTTTGTGACCAGGTTGATTGCAGTTGTAACATTTTCCATTGAAATCTGCTTTTTCATTGTTCCAACATTTATTTGAAGTATGTCCTATTTTACCACAATGATTACAAGTAGGTTTTTGATTTCTTTGAGTACCTTGTTTAGAAGATTCGCCTTCTCCTTTGTATCCAAGTCCTGCTTTTCCTTTTTGCCTATGAAGATTTCGTTCATACAGCTGATTCAAGTCTTCTTGACTTTTCAGCATTCCTTCATTGATTTGTTTTTCAGCGTTTAGGTCATCCACCAATCTTAGATTGATTTCCTTTTCAGATCTTAGTTCTTCTCTTGTGCTTTCTATTTCTGATCTTAGATTCAGAATTTCCTCATTTGAATGAGAGATCTGATCAATTAGGTTTTCTAGCTGAAGGGTTTTATTTTGGACTTCAATGTTTCTTCCATCTAATTCATCTTTCAACTTGTTTCTTTGTTCCAAGATCTCACAGAATCTTGTAGAGTGTAGTTCTTGTTCTCTTTTCAATTTTCTCACTTCTTCTTGCAGAGACCCATTCTTTTCTAGGAGTTCTTTGACAGCATTGTTTGCTTCATCTGAGTTATTTGAGGGAAGAAGATCTTCAATCTTTTCTTCAGTGTAATTCTGATCATTCATCTAATTTGCAAGTTCCTTCCTTCTTCTTAGGGATTGGGAAAGATGTTCTTTTGCTTCTTTGAGTTTAGCTATGGCCATTTCCAGATCTAGCTTTTCATTTTCAATCACCTTGTTCAGTTTGAATACCTCCATTGTCCTGGATCTTTGCTCAAGCTAGTTAAGCTTTATCTTGAGAACCAATGATGCTCTGATACCAATTGTTGGAAATATTCAGGAATTAACCGAGTTACTGAGAGGGGAGGGGTGAATCAGTAACTCCAAATTTTCTTACAATTTTAGATGTATTAACATGTGATTCACTTTAACCTCTTGCATACAGAAAGCATGAAACTTAAAAAGCATTCACAATAATGACACATAGATTTGGTTACCCAGAAACCTTCCAAAAGAAAGTAAAACTGGGGTGGGGATGAAACCCACAAAGCTTTAATACTGCAGAATAAAGTTGGCCGGTTAAGGCTTACAATTTGATCACTTCTGATGATCTGCCCTGTTAGGAGCAATAAGGATTGCTAAATCCACCCTGTTAGAGGATTTACAAACATACAATGAAGTATGCACTCAGTAAAGAAATTTTACAAAAGACTGTTAAGTCTACCCAGTTAAAGGATTTAGTACTGATTCACCTGTTAGAATGAAACAGTAGATCTCTGGCTATGCAACTGGATTGCTGATTGAGATTCGCTGATGTGCTGATCACCTTCTGTGATAAATTTATCTTTGCTGTTCCTTATACTTTTGAAGCCTTCTGTAATTCGCTTATCTTTGCCTTTCTTTTTCTTTCACATATGTTTTATCATACATACATCTTTTCATTTTTACAACATTGTTTATATACAAGTCTTAAACAATTAATTACAATTACAATTACACAGTCGGCTTGACAAATAAACATAAGTGCTACTAAGTCGGCCCAAGTATGGTTACTCGATTCCTGCAAACTGACTCGGTGACTTTTTGATACTCGGCGTCCACTGCATTACTCGGCATCGTCATGCACTCGGTAGAAGTGAAGGCACGGTTCATACTGATCACTCGGTAGGTTTTGAACTCGGCAAATACTGGTGACTCGGTAGACATGATGTTACTCGGTTTACATTGTCCTGTTCGGTTTGTACTAACTTCCTTGATTTGCACTGTTTGCTCGGTTTGCACTGTCTGCTCGGTTTGCACTGTCTGCTCAGTTTGCACTGTCTGCTCGATTTGCACTGTCTGCTCGGTTTGCACTGTCTGCTTAGTTTGCACTGTCTGCTCGGTTTGCACTGTGAACACAAATAAGTGTTGTTACTAGTGGCAATTCTGCTTAATGCCAACAAGGATAGGAGTAGAAAAATTATAAGAATCAAAAGTAGGAGATTATAGAGAAGCTAGCATAAGAATTAATATCATAAAAATTCACTTAAAGTATGAGTGTCATACCAAGTGAGTTTGAATTTGAGATATAGAATATAGATCAAATCTTCTCAAATCAAAAGGTACACTCACCTAGGTTTTGTAGAGACTAAAGAGTAGAGGATCCCTTCATAAGAAGGATTTTTTTTCATTGGCCAAAGCAATTTCTCAACCTGATTATAGAAGAAGGCACATTCTTATGGCTTTGCAATCTATTGTTTTAGGAACCAACATGACCATCCTTTACTATTTTGCCTCCACATGATTCAAACAAACCAAAAGCAAACAAAGGGGTATCCATGTCCATTTGAACAACTCTTGTATCCTTCTTGTAGATCAAAAACAATATTATTCTCCTTTGTAGCCTCTATTTTTCCTACTTCCATAGGAATCTATTTTGTAGTAAAACCTACAATCTAACCTCATGAAATTGTTCCAAGTCATCTAGAGCATTAGACCTATTAAACACCTCATCCAACTACCTATCCTTTAGAGTTCCTTTTAGTCCTCTACCCCTATTATGGGTTCTAAATGAAATGAAACTCTTTTTATCTTCCACCATGGAGCATTCTCTTTGTCTTTCTTAGGCGGAGGATGAGATGGGTCTTGACTAGACAACCCTATAGGATTAGATTTGGGACACATCCTCTGCAAGTGACAATATTCATGAAAAATATTACATTTAAAAGAAAGAGTTTCATAATCCATCGGTTGAATCCAAGAGGTGGATCCCAACTCAATTTCCATTTAATTTGGCAATGACTTGCTTAAATAAATTTCATTGCAAACATGAGCATAATTACCTTTTTGTTCATGGTTTGCATAGAGGAGCCAATAGCTTTACCAAGTAGAACTACAAAAAAATGAAAAATGTTGCATCTCTACAATTCCAACAAAAACCAAGGAAGACACACCCAAATTAGAACTCTAGATGGTAACTCCTACGTAGGATTGAACCCAACATGCCATGACTTAATGAAAAGCATGACTTGATTATAAAAATAAGGTCCACCTTCAAATTCCCTATTTCTATCTGACATGTTCGAGAATACTGCCAAGAAGTAATTATTTTCTCCAACATTACCTCTATTTCACCTTCAGGGTTCCATGTACGATGAGCCCAATACTCTAACAAAGGTAAGGAAACCCAAAAATACAAGACATGATTAATTAAATAATTAACATCCTCATCCACTGAAGTAGGAAAAATCATAAGCATGTGTTTGTGTTTGATTCTTGTAAGACGTCCATTCACTTTTGCAAGCTCAAAGTGCCCTTTTTGAGAAGCACTTATTTGAAAACTAGAATTGTTCAACGTTGTTCCATTTTTTTTTATAAAATAGGAGAAACAAATTCTTTGATTAAAGAATCCTTAAAGGGAAGACTCTATGACAGAGAAGAGGCTCCTATGTGAACAATGCATACCTCTTGAAAATATAAAATAGACTCCCTCCACCCATGCTCACAATCACTCAAGAGAAACCAGACGTGTACAAATAAAAAAGACAAGCTGATGGCTAAAGACCCTACCTACAAAACCCTAGAAAAATAAAACCCTAAAAATGCAACATAAACAAGAAAAAATAGGTAGAAGAAGGACCCTTGTCCCCAAACCACATCACCCAACACACACACACACACACACACACACACACACACTATTGGGAGATTGTTGGATTATCATGCATATATGTGTTGACATTGATGTTTTATCATTGATGTCAACATATTTCTTTATGTCTATCAATGTTATTAGTATGTTCACTAAAGAGATTCATTTGGTATGGCTACTATATTGAAGATCAAATGTTGAAAACATATAGATGGTTTCAGGGATGTCTATAGTTGACTTATGTTAATTTACAGACGTTCACATAGTGATTTGAGTGAGTTATGGATGATTTCTTAGAGATCGGTATTTTGGATGTCCAGAAAGAGATAATGTTTCAATGTTTGGATCAGTGTGGTTTGGCTATGCAATATTTTTTATTACTAACCTGGTGGTGATTTTAGGACATGGATGTGTCTCCTCGTCTCAAGTGGTTCATGATTTGGATGTTGACAAACCATTTTTATTGAGTGATAAAGGTTATTGATTAGTGTTGTTAATGAACAATGCAGATTTAATGGTGAATTATGATACATAGTTGTTTTGGTCATTGCTATGACATTTCACATTGATTGCTAATGTTTCTAGATCATGTCCTATTTATTTTTCTTGATTGCATTGAGTTATGTACTCAAATGTGGTGATTTTCTTATGGGTGTTGGTGTTCTTATTATTGTTGGATGACATGATGGCGTAGCATGTTGCAATGGATTAAGGCATGATTTATGGATATAGAGCATGTTCAAGGATGAATATTTGGATCCTTTCTATGTCATAGCTGATAGGTTTTGGACTGCATTGTTCATTTCCTTATATTTGATTAAATATTTGTAATTTAGATCCTTAGACTACCTTAAGGAAATAAGTTGATGAATTTTATAAATGTAATGATACAATATCCCTTTTTGGATCATATCGTGCATATGTATGAGATATTTTGTGAAGAGGTATGAGTGGAATAAAAAATTAAGGTAGAAGATCTTATCTATTATGTAATTCATTGGAACTATGTTGGCATGTCAAGGATGCTATCAATTAGTTCATGATTTGTGGATTGTATTCCATAGTGGATTGTTTTCCATCTACTTGTTGTAAGGTAGTGAGACTTCCTTTGGTTTGTATCCCTTATTGTAACTGAGTAGTGAGCTCTAGGTAGTGTGCCTAAATACATTTGCATTCCCCTTGTAATACTCCTAATAGGGTATAGTTCTTTTAACAGAGTACATCATCTTGTGGGTTTGATCCCCACCATGGTTTTTTCCCTTAACCAAGTTTCCACATCAAAAAACTTGGTATTATGTGATGTTTATTGTATTGTGATCTTTGTTTTAATTTTCATCATTAAGATCTGATATTTAAGGATAAGAGTTGATTAAGGTTTTGAGTTTTGGGACACAACTAACTCACCCCCCCTCTCAGTTGTGTTGTAAACTTATTTCTAACAATTGGTATCAGAGGGAAGTCCTCTTTGAGAAGCTTGATCACTTGAGGAGATCCAAGATGGAAACCTTTAAGAAGGAGAGTCATATATTTGAAGGCACTAAATATTCCATATTGAAAGTTCAAATGATTACACTCCTTAGATGCATCAGAGAAAACTACTAGGAGATCACTAAGAAGACTTACCATCCTCCTATGGATCTTTTTATTGCTACTACTAATGAGAAGAAGAAATTTGAGTACAATATTAGAGAAAAAGAAGCATTGTTGAGCGCTTTGTCTGATACATAATATACAAATTTTATGGAATTAGAAATTGCACATTAGATATGGACAAAATTAGATGTTTTGCATAAAGGCGATGCATGTGTGGAGCAAGCCAAGTTGTAGAGTTTGAAAGAGAAATATGAGGCATTTAAGATGAGCAAGGATGAAAACATAAATTATTACATACTAAAGGTGAATGAGCTTGTTTGTGGAGTCAGATGTGATGGTGGAACATTGGAAGAAGGTGATATTGTATCTGAGGTACTTAGATCCTTGCCTCCTGCTTACAATCACAAGATTGCTACAATTGAAGAGATTAGGATTGTGGCACCAATAATAAGAGACATGTTGGTATTAAGTTATCTACATTTGAGATGAGATAATTTGGTGATAGCCTTCCTAAAGTTGAATTTGCATTTAAAGATACTGATGAACTACAACTGATTTAGAACCTAATTGAAGATCTATGATTAGAGATCATCGAGTTGCTGATTAGATATGTAATATGATTGAATCAGTAATATGTTGTCATTGATGTCAACTAGTTTGACAGCACTTATTTTGTAAGTTATAATAACTAAACATTTGTAGAAAAGGAGTAAAAGAGATGAAGAATAGAAATATCTACATGAGGAAGATGTATATGATAGATGAGGATAAGGAATACATTGTGTAACTTGCTGATGAGTCTATGACCTTATGTTATTGACTTGATTATGTTTCATTCATCTATGATGAGGAAAAGAACTAAAAAACACAAGGCAGTGTGGTCGGTTGATGAAGCATCACAGTATACACCGAGTAGTGTAGTGTATACCGAGCACAGTATAAATTGATTTTGTGTTTACCGAAACATTTCTTTGTTAACCGAGCAAAAGAAAAGAACTAAATGATTAGTTTTAGCTATTAAGGATTGATGAGTTGTAAAGTACATCATAATCAGTGATGGAGATAACATTTTTTATGAAGATCAATAGCTAGCATAATTCAAGGAAGATCTAAAGGATGAAATCAAAATGTGTTACTAGCACAACTACCGAGGAAGCGGCAAAATGGATGAAGGAGAATAAGTGGAAAAATCTTATGGAGGAGAAGAAAATGGTTTACTTGTCTATTTAAGAGACTAAGGTTTCATTATGAAACTTATACTGGAAGAAGGAGACTATAGAACTATTGCATGAACAAGCTTCATGTATGCCTAATCAAACTGGTTAAGGAGAACCGAACTGCAAAGTTTACCGAGCATCAGAAAAGCTATTACTGAGTGATAGTAAGTCATTGATTATTGTTGATATAGAATTGATAAACTGATCAGAGGATTTGTATGGGCTTAACATAGATCTAATAATCTGCAATTGAAGTTGTATTGTGATCAGATCAACTGATGTTACATTTTAACCATTGTAAATAGAGAAATCTCTTAACTGAGTGGACTTGAAAGTCTTTTATGTATCATTCATAGAATGAACATTGTTATCCTGTCAACCCCACAGTGAATGTTGTTTGGACGATAATGGTTGGTCTTAAATCCTCTAACAAGGTCACACCTAATAGTGTGTTTGTAACCTTTAACAGGGTTGAATCTTCACCGACCTCACTTCAGAAGAGTGAACATTTTTGGGTTGTCGGTCCGAGGTGGTTTTTCCCTTCACAGGGTTTCCACATTAAATCTTTTGTGTTATGTGTTCATTGTGGTGATTTTTTGTTATCATACTTTACATATTACATGTTGGATTTGGTCGGTAATCATTAGTTGTTATTAATTGGTAATCGGTAAAAGCACAGATAGTGTAGTATTTTATGTTATCGAGCTGCAGAAGTTTAAGTAAATTGTTTTGGATTATACATTTTGATTTGGGACTATGGATAACTGATTCACCCCCCTCTCAGTTATTCTAACAATTGGTATCAGAGAATTGGTTGCTTGGAATAGATTTTTAAGGACTTCAGCACAAAGGTCTCAAAATGTTTAAGAGGGAAGTGCCAAAGCTAAACAAAGATAACTTCACAATATGGCAAAGTCAAATGAAGCTGCATATATTGGGGATTGGGAATTCTGCCCTAGATCTGATAGAAAATGGATACCTTGCACCACCCAACGGTCCCCTGACCCTTGATCAACTAAGGGACAGGCATGAACATAATGTTACTATGATGGATATTTTTGCTGCCTATTCACATGCTGAATTTGAAGACATCAAGGACTGTACTACTGCCAAGCAGATGTGGGATAAACTAGATTAAATTTATAGTGGTGATGTGAATGTCAAGAGAGCAAGACCAGAAAGCTTAAGAGGAAGATTTGATGACATGAAAATGAAAGAAGGTGAAAACATTGTGTAGTACACAAACAGAATAAAAGAGATAGTTCATGCTATTAGAGCATCGGATGGAGTCATTGATAAAGACATTATGGTAAGCAAAATTCTAATGACCTTATTGCCTATCTATGCCATCATAATATCTACAATTCATGAAAATAGGTCAGCACCTAACAGCACACTCACTCTTGATAATCTGATTGGAAAGCTTACAAGATTTGAACTGAACAATTATGATAATAGTATTGTACTGTCTATTGAATCCACTTTTATGACTTCTCTGAAGATTGGTAAATCTAGAAATAAGAATGATGATAGTGATAGCAATACTAATGATGAGCTTGATGAACTTGAAGCTCTTATGGCCAGAAGGTTACCTAAAGGTAAAGGAAGGTATATAGGTAAATTACCTTTAGCATGCTTTAACTGTAAAGAAGTTGGTCACATTGCTGCTAGATGTCCACACAAGAAAGATGATGAAAGAACCAAAGATCGATTGGAAGGAAGCTATGGGAGAAGATACAAGAGAGGCTACTGACACTACAACTAAGACAACTGATACAATAATGACAAAGGCAAGAAGGTATGCTACATTGATGAGGAAGAAGATATCACCAATACCGACACTGATGATGATGTGGAGGTAGTATTTGTGGTAATGAAGGATGATTCTGAAGAAGATGAAAGGTATGTAGAGACAGCACTTATCTCTAAGGTTAATAAAAATGATACATGGATTATAGATAGTGGTTGTAGATATCACATGACTGGTGATGAAGAAAAATTTGATTATCTTAAAGAATACAATGGAGGATCTATAAGAATGGGAAATGATGCACCCTGTATGGTAAGAGGTAAAGGATCCCTGATGATAAATGATAGATTAAAATGTGAAAATTCTTATTAGGTAAAAGGATTGAACTATAATTTGCTAAGTGTGGCACAGCTAAACAATTTAGGCCATCAAGTTGCTTTTGAGAGAAAAAAGGTGAAAATATTTGATGATGGAGGAAGACTTGTTGGAACTGGTACACAATCGAGAGGTAATATGTTTTATCTTGATAATGATCAATATTCTTGTTTATTGATGAAAGATGAAGATGCATGGTTGTGGCATAAAAGGTTATGCCATGTGAATTTTGATAACATGATTAAGATCAGTAAAAGGAAAAGAGTTAGAGGTCTACCTAACTTATCTAAGTCTGATCATGTTATGTGTCATGAATGTCAGAAAGGTAAGATGACCAAGTCTAGTTTCAAAAGAAAAGATTATTCAACAAAGAAGATACTTGAGTTAGTGAATACCGACCTATGTGGTCCTATGAGAACTCAAAGTTATTATGGAGATAGATATTTTATTCTTTTTGTTGATGATTATACTAGGTTGATGACTGTCATGTTCTTAAAAGAAAAATCTGAGGCATTCAAGATGTTCAAGTGGTATAAAGAAAAAGTAGAAAAATAGACTAGTAAAGATTTAAAATGCTTAAGATATGATAGAGGAGGTGAATTTACTAATTTTTGTAATGAGTATGGTATTAAAAGATAGGTCTCTGCACCGAGGACACCACA
This sequence comes from Chamaecyparis obtusa, assembly GCA_027943335.1. Classification (NCBI taxonomy): domain Eukaryota; kingdom Viridiplantae; phylum Streptophyta; class Pinopsida; order Cupressales; family Cupressaceae; genus Chamaecyparis; species Chamaecyparis obtusa. The sequence goes on along the minus strand of BSBK01006357.1, from coordinate 1,154,785 downwards.
AAAGAATGGCATTGTTGAAAGGAGGAATAGGTCAATTATTGACTACGTAAGGACATTAATGATAGAAAAGAATGTTGCTCAGACATACTGGAGGGAAGCTATTAGCACTATTGTTTATGTGCTAAACCGAGTACAACTAAAGAATGACACTAATAAGACACCCTATGAGTTATGGTTTGGACACAAACCCACTGTAAGTTATTTCAAAAAATTTGGAAAGATGAAAGAAATGGAAAGTTTGACTCAAAAGGTGATGAAGGGATATTTCTAGGATATTTCAGTAAAAGCAAAGCATATAAGTGTTTGAATAGAGTAACTAATAAAATGATTGAAAGTACTAATGTTTGATTTGATGAGTTTGATGATAAGAATGCAGAGGAAAGAAAAAAGGAACTGGAAGACTACAATAGATTCACTTACATTCAATAACCTGAGTTTCTACTGAAGCCACGGAAAGTGACAACCAGTCAGTAGGAAAATAATACCGAGGAACAGGAAAGAGAAACCAATGAGCAGGAAGGACCTACCAAGCAAGCAAATGAACCTGCATAGGATGAACAAGAAAGAAGAAATCAGATACTGGTGAGTTTTGTCAGAAGACATCATCCTGAGACACAAATCATTGGAGACAGACAAGCTAGCATGCAAACAAGTAAAGCAAGATAAGGTACATGTCTAGTTTGTGATTATGAACCTAAGAATGTAAAAGTTACATTAGAAAATGATGAATGGGTTAATGCAATGAAAGAGGAAATAGAGCAAATAGAGAAGAAAAAAACCTAGACCTTAGTACATAGACCTAAAGATAAGAATGTTATCAGTACTAAGTGGATATTAAGAAACAAGAAAAATGAGAATGGAGAGGTAATAAGGAATAAAGCTAGATTGGTATGTAAAGGATATGCACAAGAGGAAGGAATTGATTATGGTGAAACATTTGCACCTGTTGCTAGATTAGAAGGAGTCAGAATGTTACTTGCATATGCTGCACACAAAAAGTTCAAAGTTTACCAAATGGATGTCAAGTCACCATTTCTGAATGGGATACTTGAAGAAGAAGTCTACATAGAACAACCCGAAGGGTTCATTGATCCAGAAAACAAAGATATGGTATGTAGATTACATAAAGCTTTATATGGTTTGAAGCAAGCACTGAGAGCCTGGTATGAGAGGCTGCATACTTATTTGTTAAGTATTGGATTTGTTAGAACAAGTGAGAATAATAATTTGTTTATGAAAGGAGATACTGATGATACAATTCTTATTTCTGAAATATTTGTGGATGACATTATATTTGGAGGACAAGATCAAATTTGTAAGTCATTTGCTGATGAAATGAGAAGTGAATTTTAAATGTCTATGTTCGGAGAGATTAAAGTCTTTCTAGGACTACAAGTGATTCAACAGAATGATGGTGTATTCATCACACAATCTAAATATATCAAGGAAGTATTGAAGACATTTGGCATGGAAGATGCTAAACCTATGGGAACACTGATGGCTACTAGATGTAAACTGACTAAGGAAGATGAAACTACAAAGGTGAACCAAACACTATACCAATCTATGATTGGTAAGTTAATGTATGTAGTGCATAGTAGACCATACATAGCACATGTTGTGGGAATTGTTGCAAGATCTTCTACAAACCCTAGAGAGTCACACATGGTTGCTATAAAGATAATCTTAAGATACCTAAAGAAAATAGAAGATTATGGATTATGGTATCCTAGGAAAGGCAAATTTGAACTCAGATTCTATACTGACGCTAATTGGGCTGGAAATGTGGATGACAGAAAAAGTACCACTAGAGGAGCATTTTTCTTTGGTGAAAGACTTGTTACATGGACAAGTAAGAAGCAGGCTTGCATTTCTCAGTCTATAGCTAAAGAAAAGTATGTTGCTGATGCTACAAATTGTTCAAATATTGCATATATTAAGCAATTATTGGAAGGTATGAATGAGATAATCACTGAGCCAGTGATTATATATTGTGATAACACAAGTGCAATAAACATTTCAATGAATCCAGTGATGCATTCTAAAACAAATCATATATCCATTAAGTGTCACTACTTAAGAGAACAAGTACAGGAGAAGCAAGTTAAGCTAGAGTTTGTTACATCAAAAGAACAACTTGCAAACATATTTACAAAGCCTCTACCGAAGGATACATTTGAGTACTTGAGGACTAGACCTGGGGTCCGTCCCTTGTCTACCGGTCACTAATGTGATCTGGATGTTGCATCAGCCTAATCTTATCAAAAGATCATTCGTGTTGATGCAGCATAGTTCACACTTTGGATCATGTCTAAGGTTGTGAAAAGTTTGGAGAACTGGAACAGATTGGCATATCAGTATACAAAGATATAGAGAATGCACTAGATAACAGAGAGTTGCATGGCTACTATAGAGCTGCATGTTTATTTGTTTCTTTGGCATTGTTTTCAAAGGGAGAGATAAACAATATGAAACAATTTGCACCAATGAGAACATTGAAACATCTATCTAAGGGAGAGACAAACTGAAAGAAAGGGAGAGAACTGAAGATCAGTTACTGAGAACAAAAGAAGGAATCCAAGAGCTGAAAAGATCATATCTGCAAAATGTCAAAGCTGCATTGGTAATACTATTGATTAATGTCATGATTAAACATATTAAGCTAGGGAGAGCTTGTACATCATTTGTTCATAGAGTTGTAGAATGCATGTTTGGTATATGTATGGTATATTTCATATTACTTGAGTTTCCATCAATGCCAAAGGGGGAGATTGATGAACTACAACTTATTTAGACCCTAATTGAAGATCTATGATTAGAAATCACCGAGTTGTTGATTAGTTATGTAATATGATTGAATCAGTAATATGTTGTCATTGATGTCAACTAGTTTGACAGCACTTATTTTGTAAGTTACATTAACTAAACATCTGTAGAAAAGGAGTAAAAGAGATGAAGAATAGAAATATCTACATAAGAAAGATGTATATGATAGATGAGGATAAGGAATACATTATGTAACTTGCTGATGATTCTATGACCTTATGTTATTGACTTGATTATGTTTCATTCATTTATGATGAGGAAAAGAATTGAAAGACACAAGGCAGTGTGGTCAGTTGATGAAGCTTCACAGTATACACCGAGCAGTGTAGTGTATACTGAGCATAGTATAAACTGAGCTTGTGTTTACTGACACATTTCTTTGTTAACTGAGCAGAAGAAAAGAACTAAATGATTAGTTTTAGCCATTAAGGATTGATGAGCTGTAAAGTACATTGTAATCAGTGATAGAGATAATGTTTTTTATGAAGATCAATGGCTAGCATAATTCAAGGAAGATCTAAAGGATGAAATCAAAATGTGTTACTGGCACAACTATCGAGGAAGGTTTAAGCAAAAAAATGGATGAAGGAGAATAAGCGGCAAAATCTTATGGAGGAGAAGAAAATGGTTTACTTGTCTATTTAAGAGACTAAGGTTTCATTATGAAACTTATGCTGGAAGAAGGAGACAACAAAACTATCGCATGAACAAGCTTCATGTATGCCTGATCAAACTGGTTAAGGAGAATCAAACTGCAAAGTTTACGAAGCATCAAAAAAGCTATTACCAAGGGACAATAAGTCATTGATTAGTTGATACAGAATTGATAAACTGATTAGAGGATTTGTATGGGCTTAACATAGATCTGATAATCTACAATTTTAGCTGTATTGTGATCAGATCAACTGCTGTTACATTTTAACCATTGTAAACAAAGAAATCTCTTAACTGAGTGGACTTGAAAGTCTTTTATGTATCATTCATAGAATGAACATTATTATCCTATCAACCCCATAGTGAATGCTGGTTGGACGATAACGGTTGGTCTTAAATCCTCTAACAATTTCACACCTAACAATGTGTTTGTAACCTTTAACAGGGTTGGGTCTTCACCGACCTCACTTCAGAAGAGTGAACATTTTTGGGTTGCTGGTCCCAGGTGGTTTTTCCCTTCACAGGGTTTCCACGTTAAATCTTTTGTGTTATGTGTTCATTGTGGTGATTTTTTTTTATCATACTTTACATATTACATGTTGGATTTGGTCAGTAATCATTAGTTATTATTAACTGTTAATAGGTAAAAGCATAGACAGTGTAGTATTTTATGTTACCGAGCTGCAGAAGTTTAAGTAAATTATTTTGGATTATACATTTTGATTTGGGACTATGGATAATTGATTCACCCCCCTCTCAATTATTCTAACAGATGCTATTTCTAAAGATAAGAAAATATATGACCCTGGAGAAAGTTCATCAAAGTATGGATCTAGATATGCAAAGGAATTGGAAGAGGGGAGAAAGCTTAAAGATCTTGAAGCCCTAAGTGCTAAAAGGTTTGCTAAGGGAGCTGGTAAGTATGAAGGAAAGTTACCTTTGAAATGTTTTTCATGTAATAAGATTGGTCATTTTGCTTCTAGATGTCTTGGGAGAGTACCAAAGCATAAACCTAGGAAGTTCCAACATAAATATAAAAAACTTTATTTTGTTGCTAATAAACATGTGACTGATGATGAATCTAAAAAGAGTGAAGATGAGATTATTTTTATTAGTATTAAAGAAGTAAACCCTAGCTTCATAAATGAATAAAGAGACCTAGATACATATGTTGAATAAAAGAATGAATGTGTGATAGACAATAGATGTTCACATCACATGATCAAAGATAAGAGCAAATTTGTGAAGTTGGAAAGGTAGATGGTGGTGTTGTTAGGTATGGTGACAATACTCATTGTATGATCAAAGGTAGAGGTTCCATTACACTTGATGGTAATGATAATATTGGTGATGTTTAATATGTTAAAGGTTTAAAATATGTTCTTTTAAGTGTTGGACAACTAGTTGACAAAGGTTATAATTTACTATTCAAGAATGGAGAGTGAAAAATCATTGGAAGTTCTAGATTTGAGATTGCATCAAGTACAATGACCAAATGTAATGTTTTTCACTCGACTAGTGCAGAGAATAGATGTTTGATTGCTCAAGTTGATGACAATTAGTTATGGCACAAAATATTTTGTCATGTGAACTTTGATAACATTGTGAAGATAGCACTACTAAAGCAGTGAGAGATTTACCTAAATTGTTGAAGCCTGCTAATACAATGTATAAGGAATGTCAGTTGGGTAAACTAACTAAATCTACTTTCAAAAGAAAGACTTATTCTTCAAGTTGATTGTTAGATCTTGTGCATATTGATTTGTGTGGCCTTGCTAGAACTATAAGTTATTATGGAGATAGGTATTTCATATTATTCATTGATGAATACTCAAGGATGATGTGGGTTACATTTTTAAAGGATAAATCTAGAGCTTTTCATAAATTCAATGTTTTCAAAGCTATGGTTGAAACAAAAATAGGTATGAAGCTGAAATGTTTGAGATCTGACTGACATGGTGAGTTTACATCTGGTGAATTTAATGCATTTTGTGAAGAGCATGAGATAAAGAGGCAAATGTATGCACCATGGACCCCACAACATAATGGTATTGTAGAGAGAAGAAACAAAACTCTCTTAGACACAAAAAGGAAAATGATGATTGAAGGGAATGTAACACAAGTTTATTGGAGAGAGGCGGTTAGTATTACAATCTTTACATTGAACCAAGTTCAAATCAAGAAAGGCACTAGTAATGTGGATGACAAAAAGGTGTACAAGTGGAGGTGCATTGTTCTTAGGTAAGAGGTTAGTTTCATGGTTGGGTGAAAATAAAAATTGTATATCACAATATACTACTAAGGCTGAATATGTTGTTGCTACTGTTTATTGTACACAAGTGGTATAGATGAAGAAAATGTTAAAAGATATCAGAGTAAGAGTATTGATGAGCCTATTTCTATCTACTGTGATAACTGAAGTGCTATTAATATTTCAAAGATTCTAGTGTTGCATTCAAAGACAAAACATATATCTATCAAGTATCATTTATTGAGAGATAAGGTTAGTGTAAAGGAATTCAAATTGGAATATGTGTCTACTAAAGATAAGATTGCAAATATTTTCATGAAGCCCTTGCCAAAGGATACTTTTGAGTATCTCTGAGCTAAGCTTGTGGTGATTTCCCCTCCTGATTAGAGCTAGAGATGCATTGATTTGCCGCAATACAGTGATCTTACAAAGACTATCATTGATATGGATTGATGTTTTGGTGGCTTCTACTCAGAGGGAGTAGTTAGTCTTATGAGGTATGCTATTCAGTTTTGGGGAGAGATATTCAGTTGTTATGATATTTTTGGCCTCTATGATTTAGTGCATATATGTTCCTTTGTCATTGATGTCAAAGGGGGAGAGATAGGAATGTGAAAAATAGTACGATTCAGCTTATGAGGTGAGATTGTTCTTAAGGGGAGAAGATTTGTTAGAGAGACTCTAAACGATAATATTGTGGATATTTTTGGTAGTTTTTTGTTGATATGATTTCTTTGTGCATTTGATTATTTATCACATCATATGTTTCTATCAATGCCAAAGAGGGAAATTGTTGGGATATTATTGGATTATAATGCATATATGTGCTGACATTGATGTTTTTTCATTGATGTCAACATATTTATTTATTTTTGTCCATGTTCTTAGTATGTTCAGTGAGGAGATTGGTTTGGTATGGCCACTATATTGAAGATCAAATGTTGCGAACATACATATGGTATTAGGGATGCCTGTAGTTGACTTCTATCAATTTATAGAGGTTCACATGGTGATTTGAGTGTGGTATGGATGATTGATTAGAGACTACTATTTTGGATGTCCAGGAAGAGACAATGTTTGGATTAGTGTGGTTCAATTACATGCAAAATTTTTGGTTCCTAACTTGGTGGTGACTTTAGGACATGGATGTTTGTCCTTAGCTTGAGTGGTTAATGATTTGGATGTTGGAAAACTATTTTTATTGAGTGACAGAGGTTACTATTGTAGGGGTAAATTTGCACAAGCTTAAACAAATAAATCAATAGCACCAAACTAATCAAGGAAGCTACTAATCATCATTAAACCCTACAAACAACAAAATAACAAGTATCATATTTAGAAATTAACAAACTAATGCAAGCATGCAAACCGAATGATACTCGAGGCTTCTGTTGTTTCTCTTCTCCTTATTAAGGTGTGGCACTCAGTTGTGATTTTGGAAACACCTTGACTCAAAGATCCAAGAAATGATAACTTGGTAAGAAACTTGATAAAAACTTGTAGCATAAGTTCGATATAATATTCAGAGATTTTTTTATGAAGGAAAGAGGGTTGCTTATATAGATTTTCAAAAATTAATGGATGATCAAGATTGATTTGAGAAAAATGGATTAAATGGATGAGATAATTAAGAAGTGAAAAGATTTGGGTAACTTCCCAGAATAAAAAAATTTAAGTCCAATTTAACTCAAAAAGTGGAGAGTTATTTAGGAAATAAAGAAGAAGATAAAGATGAGAGGATTTTTTGGATTTTTGAAAGATAAGAGTTTCTAAAATTAAATTTTGAGAAAAGAATTAATTTTTTATTTAAAAATGATTTGATTTTCAGAAGAAAAAAAAAATTCTCAATTTATGAGGATTTTGAATTTTTTAGAAATTATAATTGTCTCATTTTTTTATTTTTATTTTTTTGGAGATTCTAATTGAATTAAAAATGTAATTAAAGAGAAAGATCAGATTAGAATGAAATTAAATAGAAATTAATTAGAAATTGAAGTGAAATTAAATTAATTTGATCAATTAATTTAATCTAGAGGAATAATTAGATAATTTGGTTTAATTAAATGTAATTAATCAAATTATAGGAAATTGGAATTTGAATTTAATTAATCAATAAAGATCAATTAATTAAGTTTGATTAATTAAATAATATTAATTATTTAATTAATATTAGAGAAGTGATTAAAAGATTAAAATTTATAGGAATACAAATGATTAATTAATGATTAAAGAACCATTAATTAATAGAAGAATAATTAGTTGAATTAATGTTAACTCGCAAGCATGTCCATTTTTGGGTGTCTACATTTGCCCCTCTTTGATACAACGTGATTTTGAGCATTGTGTCAAATAATATCTAATTTGGATCTTGCCCCAACCATAACACGTGGATTTATGCCCCCTTGGGAGATTGTTTATGCAACAAATGATCTCTTGAAATAAGTAAATGAATGTTAGATGACAAGTTGATATACGATGACAAAGAAGAATGTTTAGTAAGAAGTGAAGAATGTTAGTATATGATGATATATGTTTGATTGACATTGAATATAGAGATTGTTAACAAAAATCAAGTCTAGTTTTAGGAAGGACCCATCTTGTATAAGACTAGTGACACTATCTGGTTTCAAGGAAGACATACCCTGTATAAGGCAAGAGACAACGTCTGGTTTCAGGAAAGATACATCCTGTATAAGACACGTGATCATTGATTGATTGACTGATTGATAGAAATGATTTTCCAAATTGATGTATTGAATAATTTGATTGATAGAAGAAATGTTAGTGAGAAGTATGAATTAGCTAGAAGAATGAATGAGGAGAAATGAACTAGAAGAATTTAACTTATGCTATCAACGTGAATGATGTACCGAGTTGCTATTCGATATTTTCCCCATTTTCATTATTGTGCCTTATTGAAAAGGAAGAGATACAAATGTACCTAGATATTGACCATCTGCATACTATTGCGATCTCTATTGAAGAAATCAGAAAGCAAACAAGGAACATTTTGACATCATCCCAGGGTTATCTCAGATCATGGGTGCGTGTGGTTACCAGATGCGTGACAATGCTTATCACATTCAACCTACATCATCCTTTCCCTAGAAATTTATCAAGACATTCCACAAATAAAAGAAAACAATATCATGAACCATCATAACCACTCTCACCACTTAGTGGTATCCTCGAGGAGCATAGGAAAATAATTACGAAAGATAAATCGATAATGGACTAACTTGACTTACTTTTTCAACAACCCTATTGATCGATGATTGGATTGGTTTGATTTTGATGTTTGATTAGATACAGATGTGTCTGGTTTTAGATTTGGACTACTCATTTAAGACTGACCTATCTAGTTTCAAGTGTATCTGTCACTCTACAAGACAATCAATCGGTTGATTGATTGACTGATCAATAGATGACAGATTGGATTGTTGATAAAGATAGGTCTCGTGAGTCCATTGTTGATTTATGAAGCTCACCATTTTTATTGAAATTTGATGCTCAATCATCATTTTCTGCTTGTTGTGACAAAAAAATTATTGTAGGATTTTGACATGTTTTGATTTTTTTGGTTCGTCATAAGATTCATATGTTTGGACTCGAGGTACATGTGGCATATCACATAGGCAAAGGCCCTTATCACAAACACCCTAAACATTGTTGCCTTAGATTGAATTTTTATGTTTTTTAATTTTTTGGATTATTTCAAGATCTTTTATGATGTTTTTTTTATCATTATTTCAAGACTTTTTGAAAATTTTAGGGATTTTTTCATGTCATTTTCTGAATGTTTTTGAATTTTTTTCAAGACATTTATTTGAATATTTTAAGAATTTTTTTACGATATTAAGTTTGTCCCCAGTGTCTAGCAAGGAAATGAAATTAGGGATTGATGGATGGAGTGGTAGAAGGATGAAGGCCAAAGGTCTCTTGGTATGTCTTGAAGCTATTTGATGCTAAGGACTATCCACGAGGTGGGATAAAAAAAAATTTACCAAGTTTAGGGATTGGATATGACAAGATAGGGTAATGAAATGGTGCTTTGAATGGAATGTGGTTTATACGTGTGGACAAGTCAAGAGGATGGAAAAAACACATTTTTCATTTTATGTCCTCATTTTCTATCAAGACCAAGAGAGGGATTTGGATAGGGTAATGATAGGAAAAGCAAGATCAAGAATGGACAAGATGAGGGATATGGACTGAAGGTTGCAATAAGATAGGAAATATGGACCAAAGTGATGTGGATAGTCTAAGGGATACAAATAAAAGGGATGTAAATAGGATAAGGAAAATGGACCAAAGGGATGCAAACAACATGAAGTGGATAGGACATGTGATGCTTCTAGGGAGATCACTAGCCTTGTCAATATCAAATTTAGAAAAAAGGAAATATGGATACTGATAAGGGATATGACGAACATAGGATAATGGAGGAAATGAAAGGGATATGATATGATGGGATATCATGGATGGAACCTGTCCCCAAGTATGAAATGCAAGAAGTTTATAATTTACACATGACGTCTGTTTGCCCAAAGATACTTGCCCAAAGAGCCTGTTTTCCAGGTTTTCATCACGATACTTGCCCAAAGAGCCTATTTTCTAGGTTTTCACTATTGAACGAAATTATTTCTCTTTATTTATTTTTTGTGTTACCAAGATGCTTGTTTGCTAGGTTTTCATCAAGGCAGCAATATTTTGGCTTTTTTTTTACTTTTTTACTTCTTTTTTTTTGGTAAGATGATGGACTCATGTTAGGATATAGAGGAAGGACTTGTGCATCTTTTTTTCCTTGGATAGTGCTCTTGAAAGATATGAAATGATAGACCACAAATTTTGATGGTATGCTCAAAGACATTGATAAGGTAATAACAAAGGGAGATGAAATGGATGGTTGGATGAAGTCGGATAAGGGTTTATGAAAAGAATTGGATAAGGGATATGGAAAGATGAAAAATATGTGTCGGATATGGAGGGATTGTGAGAATACTTTTTTAGGATTATGTAGAAAGGATGAAAAGGTCAACATTGGCACGCACCTTGAAGGGTGGTGGAGTAATGGAGGAAAGGTGGATTTGGAAAATCTAGATTTTGATGGAGAAGTGGATGTGGATTTTGACTTTGGGAGAAAAAGACCCAAAATAGATTTGGAAGTGGATGGAAGATGCTTGGATGGTGGATTTGAGGAAGCCTTGGGAAGCTTGAATACCAATTTTAATTTTTCTTTACTATGCAAGTATTTTAGAAGAGACTTGGCAATCCACATAGTTCTTGATTTTTCTTTGCTTTGTAATTCTTTGGAACACATTTCTTCAATGAGGGATTTAGGAACCCACATTGTTTTTTATATTTCTTTTCTTTGTGATTCTTTAGAACGCATTGCTTCAATGAGGGATTTAGGAACCCACATTGTCTTTGACTTTTCTTTTTGCTCAATGGGCCTTTGTGGCCTTTTGGATATTTATTTTTTCTTTGTGTCTACATGTCAATTAGATCGTACGTGTTTATTCTTTGATGGATGTGGATTTTTGGACTTATGTATTTTGTGATTGGCATTCAAGTTGGCTCCCAAGGTATTGGGATTTATGGATGGATAGGAATGATATGGAGGGTTCATGGATGGGTGGAAGGCTCTCCAAGATGTCTACCTTTGTTGGTCTTGATTTAGGAAAGGAAGAGTGGATTGTGAACTAGTGGATGGACGAATATATGGACCTAATATAAATGGAAGGGATGAAGGGGAAGGTATATGCTTGGATTTAGATTTGGAAGGGATACCAATGTCTTGAGATATGGAATGGAGGCCATGCTCATTTGAATTTTCTTTGATATGAAAGGGTTAAAATATACTTTTTCCATGGAGGTCTAACACTTTGACTTGATAATGTTTGATTTGATTAATGAGATACTTTCTATCAGACACAAGTCCATTTTGAGGTGGATATGATATGGAAGAAACAATGGGATCATGAAGTGGACTAGACTGGATGGAAGTAGAGGAACCCATTTGAAATGGATGGGGTTCATGAACAAATTTTATAAATGTGCTTGGATCATAAGGGGGATCATGAGAAATAATAGGATCTTGTGATGAAATATGAGGAATGGCAGGATCATTTGGTAGGATAGGATCTTGTGGAGGATATGGAGGTGAAGGAATGGTAGAATCATGAGGAGGATATAGATGGATGATGGGATCTTGTGGTGGAAATGAAGGTGAAGGTATATTTTGATCTTGACTTGGATGTGGATGATTTGACTTAATTTTAAGGTTGATTTGCTCTTGAATAGGAACATAATCATTTGGAAGAATGGGCAATATCTCATGATATTTCTTAGGAATATGAAGTGGAAGGTCCATAAGAATTGGAAGAACACTTTGTCCTTTGGATAGATTGGAATCCTCATTCATAGGATGGACATGGATGGTAGGATCATTATTAAATTCTAGGAAGATAGGATCTTGGTAAAAATTTGGACAGGTTTTGTCATTCTTGGGATCTTGATCTTGATTTATTTTAGGACTCATTTCATCATGCTTTGCATCACCCTCTTGACATGGGGTATGAATTTGGACATGTATGGAGGATTCTTGGAGGATTTCAATGATTTGGCATGGGGGAGAAAGACTTTGAATAGGACTCTTTGGAGTAGGTTTGTCTGGGAATGGAGCATATGGTGGCATTGGATCTAGGACTAATGAATCATAGAAGGGAATTATATCAAGGAAAGGATTGGCTTGGAAATGATGTGTGGATAACCCTTGGGAGGTATCATTATTGGATATATCATTGGATGGAAATGGAGAAGATTTATCTTTTGACGCTTCAAGGGATGAAAGATTGGGGGGAAATATGAAAGTTTCTCAAGGGAAAACATCTTCATGGGAGGTAGTTGTGCCATTTCTAGACAGGGGTAGCTGATTTTGATCTTGTTCAACAATAGAATGATGCACGTGAACTAGTTTTTGATGTAAATAATTGAATGGTTTAGATAGGGGATTTTGCTACTTGGACAATTTTGTTGGTGATACCACATTGATGTTTGCATGTTTTGAAGCATTTGTTGATTGAAAATGTGGTACAAAAGGTTTCTTGTTCATTATTCTTGATTGATGTCCAAAGGATGACATATTTGCAATTGTGGTCATTTGGAAAATCCTTGGTGGTGGATTTCAGGAAGCAAGAGGATGTTCATTGAGATGTGATTTGATCAAAGGCTTATAGATTGATTAATGACCATGGTATGGATATAACTCCTCTATGGTGTAAGAACTTGGTTCTCTCTGAATTTTAAGATCATTTATCTGGGTTCACAGTTCTATAATTTGTTGTACAAGGATATCAATTTTCAATTGTTATTGTGTCATCTCGGGGAAACTTTCTGAATAGACAAAGGGGTCCATGCCATCATAGTACTTGGTTTCTTGTTCCTATTTATATGGGGGAGATGAATTGAAGTATATGTCATGTGGGTTGTTTATTGTTTGAGATCTAATGAGTGGTCTCTGACCAAAAGGATATGGAAGAGACATCTTGCTATTGATTTGACATGTTTGGAGTATTTTTCAAAATGTTGTTGCAATGATTCCAAGATTAAAGGGTGTCTTTTGAATTGAAGTATGATAGAGAAAGAATTGTCTCTATGATTAAGACTTTTTGATGTTTGATTGTGATATCTTATTTCTAAGGACCTAGGATCCTTGATGATGAACTTTGAAATCTTGATCTTAAGGTTTTTTTGATGAAACTTGTATCATGAAACTTTAATGCAACAAACAAAATGACAAGCACAACACTCACTTCAATCAATAGTTCTAGTAACTAAATACTGAGTATATGTTCCAAAATGTTTTGACAAGTCTTGCACAAGAAGAGATTCCAGACAATCTACCTAAGGTCAATTTGGTTATACACGCCTAAAAAATGTGTCTTCTACTTAACAAGGATTTAATTAGGATTCCATTCAGATAGAGTGGAGTTTATCCTCCATTACAGAGGCCTCCCACATGCATAAAAACATGATTTTGTGCAATCTCAAAAGACTACTAAAGGAGATTATCATTCCCAAACTCTTTTTTTCCTCCACCCCATTAAGGATGAAGGTGTTTCATTTTATAGTGGGTCAAAATACCATGGCTGAAGCAGTTGTATCCCACTTTGGGATGTCCCTATCACCAACCTTGCTAAGGCATGTCCTCGAGAGGCAAGCCCTCTAAGGTTCTAATTTAATCTAGAAAGTGATGAAATTGAAATGAAAAGCAGGTCTAAGAGTTTGATTACCCTAAGAAGGGTAAGAGAATATCCCTATTACTTTTCACTCCCAAACACAATTAACAAGGTTCCTTCCCAAGCCTTTAATCTAAGGAGATTTGAGCATGTTTGGCATTCTAATTCACTATGAAAGTGAAGAGCATAGGCCTAATTCTTTTTTCCACAAACAAAGAGGGTTAAATTTTAGTGTTTGTTCACTCTCTTATCCTTTCTTTGTATTGAATTATTTTAGCATGTTTGGTATTCTGATTCACTATGAAAGTGAAGAGCATAGACCTAATACCAAAATTTATCAAACAATAATAGGCTTTCTAATTAATCTAGATTTGAAATTGAAATGCCACAATTTAAGCAAAATACAAAGGGATTAGGCTTACCTTATTCGAAGCTACCAAAAAGTTAGGCACATTTTTTAATTATCATTTTCATTTTTGGATACTCACCTAGTAATGATCATTCTAGCTCCTAAGAGTCCACAACAATTGTCATAAATGTTAGTCCAATACACACTAGACAAAGTGAAGGAAAATAAGATGTTGCTAAAACCAATAAAATCTAGAAAAGACAAGCACTTAGATTGATTTTTACTCATGTCAGGTTCACCAAAATATCATAGGGGTAAATCTACAGAAGCTTAAATAAACAAATCAATAGCTTTGAACTAATCAAGGAAGCTATTAATCATCATTAAACCCTAAAAACAACAAAATGACAATTATCATATTCAAAAATTAACAAACTAATACAAGCATGCAAACCAAATGATACTCCAGGCTTTTGTTGCTTCTCTTCTCCTTATTGAGGTGTGGCACTCAACTATATTCTGGCAACACCTTGACTCAAAGATCCAAGAAATGATAACTTGATAAGAAACTTGATAAAAATATGTAGCATAAGTTCAATATAATATTGAGAGATGTTTTTTATGAAGGAAAGAGGGTTGCTTATATAGATTTTCAAAAATTAATGGACGATCGAAATTGATTTGAGAAAAAATGGATTGAATGGATGAGATAATTAAGAAGTGAAAAGATTTGGGTAACTTTCTAGAATAAAAGATTTAATTCCAATTTAATTAAAAAAGTGGAGAGTTATTTAGGAAATAAAGAAGAAGATAAAGATGAGAGGATTTTTTTCTATTTTTGAAAGATAAGAGTTTCTAAAATTAAATTTTGAGAAAAGAATTGATTTTTTATTTAAAAATGATTTAATTTTTAGAAAATTATTTTTTCTCAATTTATAAGGATTTTGAATTTTTTATTTTTATTTTTTGCAAAAATGGACAAAGCCATCATATTTTATTAATATTTACCTACTTCAGTTGGACTCCAGGAGGAAAGAAGTAGTAAGAAAACCTCCCTTCTCAGCCAAATATATACAAAATATTTACAAAGATGAAGAAAATTACATAATTTTGCCACACAACCAAAACCTAAACAGCAACTACTGGCAATACATTCGAAAGGTTGAAAAAAGGTGCAGTCTATGAACCCATAATCCGAAAGGAGAGCCAAAAATTGACCGGCCAAGGAACCCACTTGGAAGAAACTTCATCGTAGAACCCTACCATGACAATGGCACAAACAATGGTAGGAGTGGGATGCAGAGGTCATATCTTTGGATGAAACTGACAGGTCTTCAAGAGCAGCGAGATTTGGAGAAGACGAGTCCGCAAGGCCATCATTGTGAACATAAGCTAGGATAACCTCCATACTATCAAATAAGTTGAAAGTGTGTGCCCAAAATGAAGCTGGAATGAAATCAACCAGTTTAGACATGGTTGATCTAAAGGCCACCTTGTCCCTGAAACAAATGCCAAGCTTGAAGGCATCATAGAGTTTGACGTACTCCACATCTCTATCCAGAAAGCACCTGTGAATGAAAGAGACATATTGGGGAAGGTGGGAGCAACACATTGTCACCAATAATTTGGTGTGCGGCCTCTACCACTTCCATTGGCAAAGGCTTGAATACCACCCGCAAATGATGAATGAGATAATCACCAAAAATCAGGCATTCCCAGTGTTGAATTGGCATGAAAATATAAAGATTAAGAGCCTTGTATTCCATATTCATCACACTCTATAGAGAAAAACAAAGAGAGGATACCTGAGGGAAGGAGTCTAAAAATAAAATGCCAATGAACATAGAGATTCCCTACTTATGTCGAGAGGAGAGAGGAGATTGACAACATTCCACACAAGTGTGCTGCGTCAGATGGATAGCAATTTGTCCTTGGTAGCCTGAGAACCAAGTGAAAAAGTCCCCATGGAATCTATACAATAACTATGAGGGGGGGGAAGTACTGGCACTGAGAGAAAAAACCACAAAATTGAGCCCCCACACATGAGGTGATGCCATGTACACCACCCAAGCCATCGATACTGATAATCCACCTCAGCCAAAAAGCTGTGACAAGACCCACACCAAAGTGCGGAAAGGATGATTAGATAGGAGGGATAGAAATCTCATTATTAACCCAGGCATGGCCTTGTGCTTGGATTAAAGAAGAGATGAGACATTCATTTTTCTAGCAAGTTGTTCCCAAATTTAAATTCACCCCTTTATTTGCCAACCAATTGGCTAACCCATTCACCTCCCTATAACAATGAGAAATTTTTAATTCTTAGAAGTGGGGAAGAAGTGACCAAACCTCTTTAAGGATGTAATGAATCTCCCAGCTAGATACTTTTTTTTATCGATGAGAGCTGAAATGATGATTTGAGAGTCACCCTCAGTATGTATTTTCCTAAGCCCCATATATTTTGCCAAAAGAACTCCCATGAGAAAGGCCCTAACCTCTGCTATGTTATTAGATCCACATGGGAGCCTAGAGCTCGCTGCTTGTAGGAGAAATTAATTAGAATCCCTAATGACATATATTGCACCTGATATCCCTGGGTTACCTCTTGAAGCTCCATCAAAATTGAGCTTAGCAAAGGACTCATCCAGAGGAACCCACTTTACATCCTTCCTTTTCTCCCTCACTAATTTCTTGCCAATCAGAACTCCTTTGAAGGAGATAGAAATGAGAGGCCAGGAGTTCATAATCTTCAAATCTTGTGAAGTGAATAGGGAAGACAAGGACTTCGATCTCATAGTGTATGCATTCACCATTTCTGAAATTGATTTTTCTATAGCCACACATACTTGGTCCACTAAACACTTTTCCTTCTTAAAGATTCTTGTGTTTCTCTCCCACCATAGGGACTAGGAGACAGCCATTGGAGCCACTCTCCAAATTTGTGTGAAGAAAGAGTCTACTTTGGGAAGCGACTATTGAGCTAGCAAGTCTTTTAATCTTGCTGACAGAGGACCATTCCAGCCTAGTTTACCAAGAACTCAGTACCAAATATCTTGAGCAAAAGGACATGCTACTAGAAGATGATTCGAATCTTCCAGTTGAGAATTACAAAGAACACATTGAAAGTTGTCTGTGATACCTAGTCTGAGAAGGTGATCATTGGTGAGGATTCTCTTAAGGATTGCCAACCATAAGAAAGAACCAACCTTAGGTAGAACCATTGTGTGCAAGAAAAAGTGAAAGAGATGCTTACTTGGGGACTGATGCTTGTTAGACAATTAAAGGTAACCTAATTTGACTAAATATCTTCCATCTGAAGTTGCCAACCAAATTAGTCTATCTTTTTTGAGATTAAGATGGAGGGGTCTTTGTTGAAAGATACCTAGAAGAGCCTCAATTCAATCCTAAGGGAGTCCTAGAAGAGAGATGTCTTTCCAATCTGATCGAAGTCCATCACCTGTCGAAGATGTATTAATATAGTCCTTCACCTTGTGCCCCCACCTCATTTGTAGAGCTTCAATAGTTGAAGGAGAGATTCCTGAGGAGGAAGAGATGGGAGGAAGACCGTTCCATGAATCCTCCCAAAAATTTGCCCGATCACCTAAATTCATGACCTGTGACAAATGTGGAAGAATGACTCATATTAAAAATTATAATTGCCTCATATTTTTTTATTTTTGGAGATTTTAATTGAATTAAAAATTTAATTAAATAGAAAGATGAGATTAGAATCAAATTAAATAGAAATTAATTAGAAATTGATGTGAAATTAAATTAATTTGATTAATTAATTTAATCTGGAGGAATAATTAGATAAATTGGTTTAATTAAATGTAATTAATCAAACTATAGGAAATTGGAAATTGAATTTAATTAATCAATAAAGATCAATTAATTAAGGTTAATTAATTAAATAATATTAATTATTTAATTAATATTAGGGAAGTGATTAAGTGATTAAAAGATTATAATTTAGAGGAATACATATGATTAAATAATGATTAAAGAACCATTAATTAATAGAAGAATAGTTAGTTGAATTAATGTTAACTCGCAAGCATGTCCATTTTTGGGTGTCTACACTTACTGATTGGTGTTCCTAATGAGAAATGTAGAGTTAATGGTGAATTTTGAGATAAATTTATTTTGGTTGTTTCTATGACATTTCACGTTGCTTGCTGATGTTTCTAGATTGTTTCCTATTCGTGTTGTTGGATTGCATTGAGTTATGTAATCGGATGTGGTAATTTTCTTGTGGCATGTTGGTGTTCTTATTATTATTGGATGACATGATGGTGTAGCATGTTGCAATGGATTGATGTGTGATTTATGGAGCTGGAGCATGTTCGAGGATGAAGATTTGGATCCTTGCTATGTCTTAGCTGACATGTTTTGGATTCTATTTTTTATTGCATTATATTTGATTAAATATTTGTAATTTAGGTCCTTGGCCAACCTTGAAGAAATAAGTTGATGAATTGTATAAATGTAATTTAATGTAATATCCCTTTGTGGATCAAATTATGCATGTGTATGAGAAGTTGTGTGAAGAGGTATGAGTGGAATCTACAATTGAGCTAGAAGATCTAATGTATTATGTACTTCATTGAAACTATACTGGCATGTTGAGGATGTTATCAGTTAGTTCATAATTTGTAGATTGTAGTCCATAATAGATTATTGTCCATCTACTTTTTGTAAGGTAGTGAACCTTCCTTTGGATTATAGCCCTATAGGTAGTTATCTATAGGTAGTGTGCCTAAATACATGTGCATTCCCCTTATAATACTCCTATCAAGGTATAGTTCTTTTAACAGAGCACAACATCTTGTGAGATTGATCCCCATCATGGTTTTTTCCCTTAACCAGGTTTCCACATAAAAATCTTGGTGTTATGTGATGGTTATTGTGTTGTCATCTTTGTTTTAATGTTCATTATTCAGATCTAAGATTTAAGGAAAAGAGTTGATTATGGTTTTGAGTTTTAGGACACAACTAATTCACCCTCCCCACCCCCCTTAGTTGTGCTCTCTCTCTCTCTCTCTCTCTCTCTCTCTCTCTCTCTCTCTCTCTCTCTCTCTCTCTCTCTCTCTCTCTCTCTCTCTAAAATCAATGTGAGGAACAAAGAGAAATGTTAGGGCATGGGTTCCCTATTCCAAGCATAGACTTGCATAACTCATTGATCTCTCTTTGTCTGCTCAATCACATGAGAAAAATAACTAATTGTAAATTATTATTTTAAGAATATATTTCCTATTAAATTCCCCTACGCTATTTTTAACAAATTAGCAACATAATTTTTAGTGGCAAATATTCACCTTTTGGCAAATTTTGGGAAATATTTTTGTCAAAATTGGTGAATTGCGCATGGTACACAATGGCCCAAAATGCCCAATCTTGACACGGTAACAGGTAAATATTCATTGGAATCACCAATAAGATTTTTCATTTGATGATTTTGACCAATATATTCACCTTTAACCAATATGACATGGTTCTTTTAATGGTCTCTTATTCGCCAAGGGTATTAATTATGAATTACATATAAAATCTAAAATAGCCAAATGGTTTATATTGTTATCTTAACCGCGACATATTTTGCCACCTGTTAATTAATTATTATATTGACCATGATGTATTTCTCCAAGCTTTTGTTAATTCCTACATTTAGCATTGATCAGGTCGACACATTTTCACCAAAAGCCTAGGAATTTTTTAAAAATGGAAATTGGAAATTGGAAATTTGGAATCATAGATTGATATAAATTCATATCAGATTTACAAAAGTACTCTTATCATGTCCCATTAAAAAATTTTGGAGGGCCGGATTTACAAATAACAATCTTGCAACATAAACAGAGGATTCAACATTTTAAAGAGTCAGAAATCAGAGGAAGCAGGACCAAGGTAAGCAATTATTTGTTCACATTTCACAGTATTGATATTAATTTTAATTCCTAGAATCCTAGTGACTAGTGAGAGTGATGAACTACAACTAATTTGAATATATTGTATAACTTGAAGATCTATGATTTAAGATCACTGAGTTGCTGATTAGATATGTAAGATGGTTAAATCAGTAATATGTTGTCATTGATGTCAACTAGTTTTGACAATACTTATCTTGTAAGTTACTATACCCAAACATCTGTAGAAGAAGAAGAAAAGAGATGAAGAACATATATATCTACATGAGGAAGATGGATATGACAGATAAGGATAAGGAATACATTGGGTAACTTATGGATGAGTGTATGACCTTATGTTATTGACTTGATTATGTTGCATTCATCTATGATGAAGGATAGAGAAAAATGCACAAAGAAGTGTTGTCAGGTAAAGAACCATTTCAATATACACCGATGCAATGTAGTGTATACCGATCATAGTACAAATCAAGCTTGTGTTCACTAACACATTTCTTTGTTAATTGAGTAGAAGAAAAGAACTAAATGACTAGTTTAGCCGATAAAGTTGATGAGTTGTAAAGTACCTTGAAATTAGAGATGAAGATAATGTTTGTTACAAAGATCGACGGCTAACATAATTCAAAGAAGATCTAATGGATTGAAACAAAATGTGTTACTGACACATTAGCCGAGGAAGGTTTAAGTGAAAAAATTAACAAAGGAGATTAAGCAGCAAAATCTGATAGATGGAATTAAAATGGTTTACTCATCTATTTAAGAGACTGGGATTTCATGATGAAATCATGTCGGAAGAAGGAGACTGTAGAAGATATCACGTGAACAAGCTTCATGCATGCTTGATCAGACTGGTTAAGGAGAACCGAACTACAGAGATTACCAAGCATTAGAAAGCTATTACCGAGTGACAGTAAGTTACCAAATATTGATTGAAACAGAATTGATATGTTGATCAGGGGATTTGAATGAGCTTAACATAGATTTGATAATCTACAATTGAAGTTTTTTTGTAATCAGATCAACTGCTATTACATTTTAACCATTGTAAATAGAGAAATCTCTTAACAGAGTGGACTAGAAAGTCTTGTAATGTCATTCATAGAGTGTACATTTGTTATCTTGTTAACCCCATAGTGAATGCTAGTTGGATGATAACAGTTGGTCTAAAATCCTCTAACAAGGTCACACCTCATAGTTTTTTTGTAACCTTTAATAGGGTTGGGTCTTCACTGACCTCACTTCAGAAGAGTGAACAATTTTTGGGTTGCCGGTCCCAAGTGGTTTTTCCCTTCACAGGGTTTCCACATTAAATCTCTTGTGTTATGTGTTGATTGTGATGATTGTTTGTTATCATACTTTACATGTTGCATATTGGATTTGATTGGTAATCATTATATGTTATTAACTAGTAATCAGTAAAAGCACAGACATAATACTATTTTAGTTTACCGAGCTGTAGAAGTTTTAGTAAATTGTTTTTGGATATACATTTTGTGATTGGGACTGTGGATAACTGGTTCACCCCCCTCTCAATTATTCTAAAAATTGGTATCAAAGAGTTGGTTTCTTGGAATAGAGTTTTAAGGACTTCAACACAAAGATCTCAAAATGTATAAGAGGGAAGTGCCAAAGCTAAACAAAGATAACTTCACAGTATAGCAAATCCGAATGAAGCTGCATGTATCTAGAATTGGGAATTCTGCCCTGACACTAATGAAGAATGGCTACATTCCACTGCCCATTGGTCCCTTGACCCTTGATCAACTAAGAGATAGGCATGAACATAATGTTACTATGATGGAGATTGATGATGCTTGTACCGATGCCTAATTTGAAGATATTAAAAATTGCACTACTGCTAAAGGTATGTGGGATAAACTTGCTCAAGTTTATAGTGGTGATGTGAATGTCAAAAGAGCCAGAGCTAAAAGCTTAAGGGGTAGATTCAATGATATGAAGATGAAGGAAGGTGAAAATATTGTGTAGTACACAAATAGACTGAAAGAGGTAGTACATGCTATTAGAGCATATGATGGTGTTATTGATGAAGAGACAGTGGTAAGAAAAGTTCTCAAAACCTTATTGTCAATTTATGCAATCAGAATATCTGCAATTCATGAAACAAGGTCTACATCTGGTAACAACCTTACTCTTGATAATCTGATTGGTAAGCTTACAACCTTTGAACTAAATAACTTTGACAATAGTGTCGTACCATTTGTTGAATCTTCTTTTATGTCTTCTCTGAAGATTGGTAAGTCTAGTAGCAGAAATAAGAATGATGATAGTGATAGCAATACTGATGATGAGCTTGATGAACTTGAAGCTCTTATGGACAGAAGGTTACCTAAAGGTAAAGGAAGGTATAGAGGTAAATTACCTTTAGCATGCTTTAATTGTAAAGAGGTTGGTCATATTGTTGCTAGATGTCCACATGCAAAAGATGATGATAGAAACAAAGATCAATCTGGTGAAGGAAGCTATGGGAGAAGAGGCAATAGAAGTTACTGATACTACAACTGAGACAACTGAGACAATAATTATAAAGGCAAGAAGGTGTGCTACATTGTAGAATAATATGTCATTAATACCGACATTGATGAAGATGTGGAGGTAGTATTTTTTGCAATGAAGGATGACTCAGAGGAAGATGAGAGGTATGTAGAGATAGCACTTATCTCTAAGGTTAATAAAAATGATACATGGATCATAGACAGTGGCTGTACACATCACATGACTGGTGATGAAGAGAAATTTGATCATCTTGAAGAACACAATGGAGGATCTGTTAGAATGGGTAATGATGCACCCTGTATGGTTAGAGGCAAAGGATCCCTGATGATAAATGATAAAATTAGATGTGACAATGCTTATTGGGTAAAAGGTCTAAACTATAATTTGCTAAGTGTGGCACAGCTGAATAATTCAGGCCACCGAGTTGCTTTTGAGAGTAATAAAGTGGAGATATATGATGATGGAGGAAGACTTATTGGAACTAGAACACAATCGAGAGGTAATTTGTTTTATCTTGATAATTATTAGTCTTCTTGTTTAATGATGAAAGATGAAGATGCATGGTTGTGGCATAAGAGGTTATGTCATGTGAGTTTTGATAACATGATTAAAATCAGTAAAAAGAAAAATGTTAGAGGTCTTCCTAACTTATCTAAGCCTGATCATGTTATGTGTCATGAATGTCAGAAAGGTAAAATGACAAAATCTAGTTTCAAAAGAAAAGATTATTCAACAAAGAAATTACTTGAGTTAGTGCATACCGACCTATGTGGTCCTATGAGAACTCAAAGTTACTATGGAGACAAATACTTTATTATTTTTGTTGATGATTGTACTAGATTAATGACAGTCATGTTCTTGAAGGAAAAATTAGAGGCATTTAAGATGTTCAAGTGGTATAAAGCAAAAGTTGAGAAAGAGACTGGTAAAGAATTGAAATGCTTAACAACTAACCGAGGTGGTGAATTTATTTCTGATGAATTTACTAACTTTTGTAATGAGCATGGTATTAAAAGATAGGTCTCTGCACTGAGGACACCATAACAAAATGGAATAGCTAAAAGGAGGAATAGGTCAATATTTGACTGTGCAAGGACATTGATGTTACAAAAGAATGTTTCTCAGACATTCTAGAGGGAAGTTGTCAGCATAGCTGTTTATGTTTTGAATCAATTACAACTGAAGAAGGACACTAATAAGACACCCTATGAGTTATGGTTTGGTCACAAACCCACTATAAGTTATTTTAGGATTTTTGGAAGTAAATGTTTTATTCTGAAAGATGAAATAAATGGGAAGTTTGACTCAAAAGGTGATGAAGGGATATTTTTGGGATATTCCACTAAAAGTAAAGAATACAAGTGTATTAACAAAGTAACTAAAAAAATGATTAAAAGTACTAATGTTCAAGTTGATGAGTTTGATGATAAGAATGTAGAGGAAATCACAAAGGAATCGGAAGACTATGGTAGATTCAGTTACATTGAACAACTAGAGTACCTACTGATGCAGAAGACAGTGACAACCGGTCTGCAGGAAAACAATACCAAGGAACAGGAAAAAGAAACCAACGAGTGGGAAGCACCCACCGAGAAAGAAAATGAACTTGCATAGGATGAACAAGAAAGAAGAGATCAGATACTAGCTAAATTTGTTAGAAGACATCATCTT
This sequence comes from Chamaecyparis obtusa, assembly GCA_027943335.1. NCBI lineage: Eukaryota > Viridiplantae > Streptophyta > Pinopsida > Cupressales > Cupressaceae > Chamaecyparis > Chamaecyparis obtusa. Next base: position 1,130,353 of record BSBK01006357.1, on the reverse strand, counting down.
GAGACACAAATCATTGGAAACAGACAAGTTGGCATGCAAACAAGGAGTAAAGCAAGACAAGGTACATGTCTAGTTTGTGCTTATGAACCAAAGAATGTAAAAGTTGCATTAGAAAATGATGAATGGGTTAATGCAATGAAAGAGGAAATAGAATAGATAGAGAAGAACAAAACTTGGATTTTAGTACCCAGACCTAAGGACAAGAATGTTATCGGTACTAAGTGGATATTCATAAACAAGCTTAATGAGAATGGAGAGGTAACAAGGAACAAAGCTAGGTTAGTATGCAAGGGATATGCATAGGAGGAAGGAATAGATTATGGTGAGACATTTGCACCTATTGCTAGATTAGAAGGAGTCAGAATTTTACTTGCATATGTTGCACACAAAAAGTTCAAAATTTACCAAATGGATGTCAAATCAGATTTTTTGAATGGGATACTTGAAGAAGAAGTCTACATAGAACAACCTGAAGGGTTTGTTGATTCAAAAAATAAAGATATGGTATGTAGATTACATAAAGCTTTATATGGTTTGAAGCAAGCACCGAGAGCTTGGTATGAGAGGCTACATAACTATTTGTTGAGTATTGGATTTGTTAGAACAAGTGAGAATAGTAATCTATAGATGAAAGGAAATTCTGATGATACTATCTTGATTGCTGAGATATTTTTGGATGACAAGATAAAATCTGTAAGTCATTTTCTGATTAAATGAAAAGTGAATTTGAAATGTCTATGTTTGGAGAGATTAAGTTCTTTCTAGGCTTACAAGTGATTCAGCAAAATGATGGTATATTCATCACACAATCTAAATACATAAAGGAAGTCTTGAAGACATTTGGCATGGAAGATTCTAAACCTATGGGAACATCAATGGCTACTAGATGTAAACTGACTAAAGAAGATGGAACTACTGAGGTAAATCAGACACTGTACCGATCCATGATTGGTAAGTTAATGTATGTAGTTTACAGTAGACCTGATATAGCACATGTTGTTGGAATAGTTGCTAGATTTTTTGCAATCCCTAGAGAGTCACACATGGTTGCTACAAAGAGAATCTTAAGATACCTAAAGAAAACTAAAGATTATGGACTGTGGTATCCTAAGAAAGATAAGTTTGAACTGAGGGTATACACTGATGTTGATTGGGCTAGAAATGTGGATGATAGAAAAAGTACCACCAGAGGAGCATTCTTCTTTGGTGAAAGACTTGTTACATGGACAAGTAAGAAATAGGCTTGCATTTCTCAGTCTATAGCTGAAGTAGAGTATGTTGCTGCTGCTACTAACTGTTCAAATATTGCATATATCAAGCAAGTGTTAGAAGGAATGAATGAGGTAATCACTGAGCCAGTGATTATATATTGTGATAACACTAGTGCTATTAATATATCAAATAATCTAGTGATGCACTCTAAAACAAAGCATATATCAATTAAGTATCACTACTTAAGGGAACAAGTATAGGAGAAGCAAGTTAAGCTAGAATTTGTTACATCAAAAGAACAACTTGTTGACATATTTACAAAGCCTCTACCGAAGGATACATATGAATACTTGAGGACTATAGACTACCGGTCACTAAGGTGATTTGGAGGTTGCATCAACCTAATCTTATCAGAAGATCATACATGTTGATGCAGCAAAGTTCACACTTTGGATTTCTATCTAAGGTTGTGAAAAGTTGAAGTACTGGAACCAATTTGTATAATAGTATACCGAGATACAAAGAATGCACTGAACAACAGAGAGTTACATGGCTACTACAGAGCTGTATGATTGTATTTTTCTTTGGCATTGTTGTTAAAGAGAGAGAGATCAATATGAAGAATATGAGGCCAAAGATAAAGGGAGAGAGATATAGAAAAGGGAGAGTATTGAAGATCAGTTACTAAGAACATAAGAAAACCTACAAGCTGAAAAGATCATATCTACAGAACTTAGTCTACACTTGCAAATACTTTTATTTAACATAGTGATTAAACATATTAAGCTAGGAAGAGCTTGTACTGTTACAACATTTTTTGACAGAGTTGTAGAATACATGTTTGCTATGTGTATGGCATATTTCATATTGCTTGTGTTGCCATCAATGCCAAAGGGAGAGATTGATGAACTAAAACTGATTTGAATACATTGTATAACTTGAAGATCTGTGATTTAAGATCACTAAGTTACTGATTAGATATGTAAGATGGTTAAATCAGTCATATGTTGTCATTGATGTCAACTAGTTTTGACAATACTTATGTTGTAAGTTACTATACCAAAACATATGTAGAAGAAGAAGAAAAGAGATGAAGAATAGATATATCTACATGAGGAAGATGGATATGATAGATAAGGATAAGGAATACATTGGGTAACTTATGGATGAGTGTATGACCTTATGTTATTGACTTGATTATGTTGCATTCATCTATGATGAAGGATAGAGCAAAATGCACAAAGTAGTGTTGTTGGTTAAAGAACCATTTTAGTATACACCGATGTAGTGTAGTGTATACCAATCATAGTACAAATTGAGATTGTGTTCACTAACACATTTCTTTGTTAACCGAGCAGAAGAAAAGAACTAAATGACTAGTTTAGCCAATGAAGTTGATGAGCTATAAAGTACCTCGAAATTAGAGATGAAGATAATGTTTGTTATAAAGATAATGTTTGTTATGAAGATCGATGGCTAACATAATTCAAAGAAGATCTAATGGATTGAAACAAAATGTGTTACTAACACATCAACTGAGGAAGGTTTAAGTGAAAAAATCAACAAAAGAGATTAAGCAGCAAAATCTAATGGATGGAATTAAAATAGTTTACTCATCTATTTAAGAGACTGGGATTTCATGATGAAATCATGCTAGAAGGAGACTGCAAAAGATATCGTGTGAACAAGCTTCATGCATGCCTGATCAGACTGGTTAAGGAGAACTGAACTACAGAGATTATCGAGCGTCAGAAAGCTATTACCGAGCGACGGTAAGTTACTGAATATTGATTGAAACAGAATTGATATATTGATCAGAGGATTTGAATGAGCTTAACATAGATCTGATAATCTACAATTGAAGTTGTGTTGTAATCAGATCAACTGATGTTACATTTTAACCATTGTAAACAAAGAAATCTCTTAACAGAGTAGACTAGAAAGTCTTGTAATGTCATTCATAGAGTGTACATTTGTTATCCTGTCAACCCCATAGTGAATGCTGGTTGGACGATAATGGTTGGTCTAAAATCCTCTAATAAGGTCACACCTCATAGTGTGTTTGTAACCTTTAATAGGGTTGGGTCTTCACCGACCTCACTTCAAATGAGTGAACAATTTTTGGGTTACCGGTCCCAGGTGGTTTTTCCCTTCACAGGGTTTCCACGTTAAATCTCTTGTATTATGTGTTGATTGTGATGATTGTTTGTTATCATACTTTACATGTTGCATATTGGATTTGGTCGGTAATCATTATATATTATTAACTAGTAATCGGTAAAAGCACAAACAGAATACTATTTTAGTTTACCGAGCTGCAGAAGTTTTAGTAAATTGTTTTTGGATATACATTTTGTGATTGGGACTGTGGATAACTGATTCACCCCCCTCTCTTTTATTCTAACAAAGAGGTCATTGGGTCAAGATGTTGGACAAGGGTGACTATCCTGAGTATCCTCAGGTTTTTGAAGGGATTGAGATATCAGGGGAGGTTGAGACTCAGACTTCTCACTATGCTCAAAGAAGTGAAGAGATTGGAAAGCTAGACAAGGGTAAGAATCCTCAAGGTAGTGAAGGGTCTGGGAGGCCATCAAAATTCCCAAAACTTAAACATACTACCATAAAGGCTTTCTTTGGAGTTGGAAATGTTTCTGCTCCATCAACTTCTGCAATTGCAAGTGCAAAAGACATTCACAGTAGCTCACCAGTACATGTACCACAAGCTGGGGTTGTCATTGAGTGAAATGAAAATCAAAATGCATCAAATGAGGATAAAAATGGTGGTATGAGAGAATATTTTATAAAGGATGCGTAGAACCAGTTGGATGAAAATGCTAGCAATGAAGATAATAATGATGTTGGTAGGAAGAAAAAAAAAAGGGAAGTAAAAATGGGGTGGGAGTGGGAAATGACAAGAAATTTTTAGGTTGATTAGGTAGCAAAGTACTGGTTCATTGAACCAATCCTAAGCAATGATGAACAACCAACATAATGCAGGTTTAATATTTGTTCCTAGAAAAATAAAAGAGAGAAGAAGTTGTAGCTAAAGCTTGACACTATAGAAAAGCATATTGGTAAGGTTTATGAAAAAAAGACCATAGGCGAACAAGAAATATCAATAGTGAGATGGAAATCAAAGGAATAATTTCTTCTTGCTAATTATGCCATAGAATATGAAGAGCATAACAAGAGAATGGTAGTAATTTCTAGTAGTGAAAATCCAATCAAGCCTGGGTTTAAACATGCAACCAATTAAGCAAACCTGGCAAAGACTGTTCAGATGAGTGTTATTTTTCATATTCTATCTAGAGGGCATCCTATGGGAGACTTCTTAGAATATGGTAATTTATTATCCTTTTTTAGAGTTCCTCACTATCCTATGTCACATTGTTCAACAAACATTGCATGGGAAATGGCAAACTGTCTTTCTGAGGTGGAAAAGCAAAATTTACAGGAGAAAGTAAAATAGTCCAGATTCATTTCATTATCCATATATGAAGTTACTATAGTAGATAACATGATGCACAAGCATCTCGGTTCCTCGGCAATCCTGTGTCACCAAAAACATGTTTGTGTTTTCCTGTGTTGCTCAGTTCCTACTTTGACCGAGTTGGTTTGATGTTTCTTGGTTTCCTTTGTTAACTAGGGTTGGTCGGTTATCTCTCTGGTGCTTGGTGAATTTCCCTAGCGCTCAGTGATGCTTGTATGGCACTCAGTTATCCTTGCTTACCGAGTTGTTTGTTTTAGTTTCCTATTGAGGTTGACTCTTGCAATTAATTATGGTCACAAATTTAATGCTGGTATCTATCATTGGGAAGTGTGTGGACCTAGATCTGGTCATTATTTCTGTTGATGGTGTATTTGAATACTGACTTGTTTGGTAGCCTCTTGTATATAATGTAATCTTTGGTTGTAATTTAGGGAGTCAATTTTGTAAGAAGATAGAAGCTAGAAGTTTGAGATTGCTTCAAATCCTCACATGTTGGAGGACTTCTGTACTTGAATTGTAATATCTGACCTAAACCAGGAAGGCCTTATAGCCTGGCATATATGAATCAAATTGAATGAATATATGAAAGTTATCCTGCATTCTCTCTCTCACTTGTGTGTTATTGCTTTTGCATGTGATCTCTACAAGGAGGATCTAGTTAGGGTGTGCCTTTGGCCCCTCTCTCTGTCCTCTCTTATGTCAAGTGGTATCAGAGCGAGGTGAGATCTGGATCTAGCTTTTTGAATCTAGATTTGAGGGTTCCTTCTTGTCAAACCCTAGTTGATTTTTTGTGGGGTAGAAGATTGCGATCTGGCCTACAATTACAAAAGGTTTCAAGATGGTTTGTGGGAGGCAAGATGCAAATCTAGGATTGGCAGACATGTTGAGACAACTTGATTCTATTGGAAAGTTGATTATACTAGTGTATATGACTAAGTTTAGTGTTTTCATTATGGAAACAAAGTCATATGAAGTTTTGAGGTCAGCGTAATAACTTAGAAGATCAAAATTTGGCTAAGTATGGAAGATAGAGCAGATAGTGAAGCACCTAATAAACAGAGCATCAATGTACATGTGTATGATCAAGTTTTTGTATGCACCCTTGAAGATAATATTTTGAGTATGTTAGTAAGCTATGGTTAAGCACGCATGGTCAGATGTGACAGTATGAAGAAGTTACAATGATTTAAAGTGACACAGACAGTGAGCGGCAAAACAAAACAAAGCATGCAGCCGACAGGAAAGATTTTGATTAGCGTATAATATTTTATTTTTTTGAGGCTATGCACCTATTCTAAATGTGTTGTAAACATGTTAATATCAATGTATGTAAACACGCTTGAGCCAATTCATTTGGAAGCATTGTATGTAATAGGTTATAGTCCGACTTAGTAAATAGTTTTGGTTGCGCCTATATATAAGACATGCGCTTTTGTATTTGAGCATGTAGAGTTGATAGAAGATGTAATAGAAGAGAAGAAGTATGTGAAGTATGTGTTAAGAGTAGTAAGAATGATATAGAGCTTTTTAAGCGGTTAAAGCATCAGCGCACAAAATTAATTGATCAGACAAGAAGTGTCATAGTAGTAGTTCACTCTTGCAGATATAGTGTGTATCTGATAACCAGGAGGTTGTAGCCTTCTCTATTGAGCAGTGATCCTTCCACCCCTAATAGGGTTTTTTCTATCAGACTCTTAACGGAGTCATTATACTAAGCATTATAAAGACTGCTCCTAACAGGGCAAGGGAACATTAACAAGTTCATAACACAAAGTATAATTATTAGTGGGTATTAAATCCCACCGGGGTTTTGTCCTTTGGCCAAGGTTTCCCCATAATCATATTTGGTGTTATGTGTTATGGTTGTTTACTTTACTTTCTTTAATATTTAGTTCAGTAATTAAGTAATTGGGCTAATTTTCAAGGAGCAGAAAAACATTAATATTATTCAACACTGATTCACCCCCCCCCCCCCCTCTCTCAGTGTTCCCATTCCTAACAATTGGTATCAGAGCTTTGGTCCTCTGAAGATAAGTTTAACCATGTGAGGAGATCATGGTTTCAGAAGAAGTAAAAAATCTAAAGAAGAATCTTGAAGAAGCTCTTGAAGATCTTGACAGATCTGAAAAAGAAATTGAAGAATTGAAATTGAAGGTTAGTGGTTCACAAGTATTCATCAAAAAACTGAGAAAAGATTTAAAAGATTGTTCAACAAATTATTTGGGAAAAATGGTCAAAAAGATGAATGAAGAAAACACATCTCTGAAGGATCAGATTGAAGATTTGGATGAAAAGCTAACTAACAATCAGGAAGCCTATGAAGAATAGATCAAAGAAAATAAACAGTTGGATGAAGAACTTAGGCAAGCAAACATGAAAATATTGGAGTTAGAAAAAATCAAGAAAAAGATGGAATCTAAATTGACTGAAGCAAAGAATCACATTGACAAATTGCACACAAGTACTAATCTAATAGAATCATAGTTGTATGCATAGAAGATTAAAGGAGATACCAGTGGTATTATATTCAATGAAGCACAAAATCAAATCAATGATATGAGAGAAAGAATGAAAGCACCAGAATAATCTATAGAAGCTAAGAAGACTAAAAATCATACTGAAGCTAAAGTAGAACCATCTAAAGATGAATGCAATCCAGTAAACCAAACTTGTTATGCATGTAACAAGCATGGACATATAGCAAGAGATTGTAAAGAGGTAAGATCTTTCAATGGTTATTGTTATTTATGCAATAAATTTGGTCATAGAGCTATGACTTTTAGATCAAATCAAATAAATCAGTCATAGCACAATTAGATAAATCAACCTCAGCAAAGTGTTAGAAGCCCTCTGAACATTACATGTCAGATATGCAATTACAATGGTCACACAGCTAGACAATGTAGTATGGTAACTCAAATCAATGCACCGAGGAATATAAGGCCTCCAGTCATTTGTCACTCTTGTAACAAGGTTGGACACATCTCAAAGTTTTGCAGATCACAAGCGCAAAGATAAGAAAGACCTGATAAGTCTCAAGGATCAATATTGGATGAATCTGGAGAAGTCAAGTTTTTGAAAGCTATAGAAGATGCGAGCAAGATTTGGATGGAAGTATAGCAAGATAATGTCAGTGGGATAGTAGTAGATGCATCCTTAATGGATGCACCTTCTGCTTCTAGATAAATGACCCTCATGGTCATAGGGGGAGCTAGATTAGCTCTAGACCCTTGTGTGGCTGGTATACTCACCCTCAAAGTATGTGCCTTTGGTTATAGTTGTTTGGATAGTAGTTGATGTTGTATGCAAGATCACACAACCTGATTGATAGTAGAAACAAAGATTGTAATTCTCTGCTACATTCTATATTATGGCGAAAAGCATTAATTGCAAAAAGTTATTTTTATAGTCACCGGAGATCCATTATCCTCACTTTTACATTTATGTTCAAAACATCTGAAGAAGAATCTTGAAGCAGCTCTTGAAGATCTTGACAGATCTGAAAAAGAAATTTAAGAACTGAAATTGAAGGTTAGTGGTTCACAAGTATTCATCAAAAAACTGAGAAAAGATTTGGAAGATTGTTCAACAAATGATTTGGGAAAAATGGTCAAAAAGATGAATGAAGAAAACACATCTCTAAAGGATCAGATTGAAGATTTGGATGAAAAGATAACTAACAATCAGGAAGCCTATGAAGAACATATCAAAGAAAACAAACAGTTGGATGAAGAACTTAGGCAAGAAAACATGAAAATATTGGAGTTAGAAAACATCAAGAAAAAGATGGAATCTGAATTGACTGAAGCAAAGAATCACATTGACAAATTGCACACAAATACTGATCTAATAGAATCACAGTTGTATGCACAGAAGATTAAAGGAGATACCAGTGGTATTATATTCAATGAAGCACAAAATCAAATCAATGATATGTGAGAAAGAATGAAAGCACCAGAATAATATATAGAAGCTAAGAAGACTAAAAATCATACTGAAGCTAAAGCAGAACCATCTAAAGATGAACGCAATCGAGTCAACTGAACTTGTTATGCTGGTAACAAGCATGGACATATAGCAAGAGATTGTAAAGAGGTAAGATATTTCAATGGTTATTGTTATTCACGCAATAAATTTGGTCATAGAGCTATGAATTGTAGATCAAATCAAAGAAATCAGTCATAGCACAATCAAAGAAATCAACCTCAGCAAAGTGTTAGAAGCCCTTTGAACATTACATGTCAGATATGCAATTACAATGGTCACATAGCTAAACAATGCAGTATGGTAACTCACATCAATGCACCGAGGAATATAAGGCCTCCAGTCATTTGTCACACTTGTAATAAGGTTGGACACATCTCAAAGTTTTGCAGATCACAAGCGCAAAGACAAGAAAGACCTGATAAGTCTCAAGGATCAATATTGGATGAATTTGGAGAAGTCAAGTTTGTGAAAGCTACAGAAGATGCGAGCAAGATTTGGATGGAAGTATAGCAAGATAATGTCAGTGGCACAGTAGTAGATGCATCCTTAGTGGACGCACCTTCTGCTTCTAGATAAATGACCCTCATGGTCATAGGGGGAGCTAGATTATCTCTAGACCCTTGTGCGGCTGGTATACTCACCCTCAAAGTATGTGCCTTTGGTTATAGTTGTTTGGATACTAGTTGATGTTGTATGCAATATCACACAGCTTGATTGATATCAGAAACAAAGATTGTAATTCTCTATTACATTATGTATTATGGTGGAAAGCATTAATTGAAAAAAGTTAATTTTATAGTCACCAGAGATCCATTATCCTCACTTTTGCATTCAAGTTCGAGCCTTTGAAGAGCACAAGAGATCAAGAAGTTAGTGTTGAAAGGGGTACGTGCAGGATCATGGTATGCCAAAATGTGGCAATGTGAAAAAAAACCTATTTTCACTCATCCAAAAGTGCACAAATGGATTTGTTGACTTTTTAGTAGGCCTGGGTGTCAGTACACCTAGCCTAGGCAAAAGACAAAGAAAAGGCCTAATCGAATATCCAATATTTGCTAGTAATTTTAATTTATAAGGCCCGGCTGTGTTCAACATTTTTCATTCTGAAAATGTTGAACGTGGCTTGGGGCTTTCAGATATCCGACCAAATCCTATATCCAATTTTCTCAAGATCATAAGTAAGTTCAATTTTTATGTTTTTAGTGTTTTTATTATTTTTTATAGAAATTTGTAGTATTTTATATAAAAAATAGGGTTTAAATGAATTTTTTTATTATTTTTTAAAATTGATTGTAATTATCGATTTGTGTTCTAATTGTAATCAAACATGGACCCAAATCAATTAGAAAACCCTCCTAATGATCTCGCAAACAATCCAGAACCACCTCCCAACAATCCCCCACTTCCAGAAGATGTACCAGTCTCAAACCCTCACCATTTAGAGGATCTAATAGGAGACAATATAAATCAACTTAGAGGATTTCAAACCACCTATGCCAATATCCCCACATTGCGCCCCATGTTTATGACATTGAACTCAATTATTGAAAACATAGAGAAACTTACAGAGCAACATAGTGCTGCACTTCTTTGGCGCGATTCCATGCATGCCCAGTTTGACGATGGGCTTAACTATGATCAAGTCATGAACCTAAACATAACAAAACATGACATATGTAATCTTTTTGTGGATCCTAAAACCGGTCTAAAAGTGGACCCTAAAAAAACCAAGTTGTCAATTAAATGGTGCACAAATAGTGCAATACGTGACAACTTTTGGAACCGTTGGTGGATGGTTTTTGATAGACCACCTCACAGCAATTTGGATGTCCTATTTTATTTTATAAAAAAATTGTATGATGAATTTTTTCTCGGTCACAAGGTCAATTATTGGAGTATGAGACTGAACCAAGGTGTAGGTTTAGGCGCTCCTCAGGATAGGCCATGGGCACAATGGGTGAAATCCTGCACATATGTCCCCCCTCTCGAGATCTCACCACCTCCCACAATGCAACATCATGACATTATTGTTGAGGCCAGCTCATAGACTATTCGAGCCATTCACACCTTGAGTAATATGTTGGTTATGCAAAGTATAACATTGTTGCCTCCTCATCCTGATGCTTCTAGCCCTTCCACATCCTCCATGAGATCACATGTTTGTGTGCCCCACACTTGCATTATATGCAAGAATATGTGCTTAGGTCCCCTAAATGATAGTGATGCATATAATTACATCTTCGAGGTGGATGATTCTACACAGCACACTACAGGCACTGAAGCACCTCATGAAGATGTGCATCAGGGGCATACAGAGCCGTGGACTCCTATTGTTACGATAAGGGTAAACAATTCACTTTTTACATTGTATTTAAATTTTATTATTCATATTTTTAGTAGAATTTTCTTATAATAATTTCCCGCTTAAGTTTTTTTATGTGTTACATTTATGTTCAGTTGATGACAAAGGAGGAGATGGCACAGGTAGAGGGGTCCATGCTTGCAGCCATATCATTTGGTGTTGACACTTCCACGGTACATATGTTTTAATGTACTCATTGGTTTCCTTTAAATTATTATAATAGTATATGTACACTATTTTCTAATTTTTACTATCTTATTACATACTGATGCAGATGTCACCAGTTGCCATCGGGGGGCAATGTTAGGGGGTACAGGTGTGAGGCATTGACAAGGGAAAGGTAATTAAGTAATTTAGTTTGTTTATACATATATGTATACTTGTCAGTTGTGCGTACTCATTTTTAATTTACATGGTTTATTTGACAGAGAGTGGCATATGATGATGTCATGAGACCCTATCGTCATGATAGAGTCACAGGCATATCCATTCGTAGTGATAGTACCATCGTACATACATTTCTAAAGTTATTTATGTGTATTTAACTATAAAGTATATATAATATGATCAAGTTATGATAGTATGAAGTATCTTTTTGACTTTTGTAGGTCACTCCTAGTTTGAGGGAGGTAGAACGCCAAGGGTTTCTATCATTGATGACTCATCCAACATTTCTTGAAGAAAGTTCAACACAGGTAAGTTTTAATGTTAATGAATAGTTATTTTGTAAACATATATTTGCTACCAAGTATTTAACATAAAATAGTATAACTCTTAGATAAATCTCATGTTCACAAACATATACAAGTCAAATTCGACATTGGTGGCATTGTTCAAGTGTGCTACCAAGGACATATATTGGGTCTCCTATCCGCGGGAGGAGACAGAGAGGTGAGGTATATGAGAGTTCAATTTTAGTTTAAATTTTATTTATTATTGTTGACTATGATTCTGAATTTTAATCTAACTTGGGGTTTTACTTTTGTCTTTGAATGTAGGATCCATCAGAGCCAAAGAGTACTTCAAAGAGGTTGCATTTTGATGATCCACTAGTAGAAAAGGATGTCCTAGAAACATTTGTAGTTGAACTTATTATTTTGAGATGTCATATGATACATTTTGAGATGGCGTATGCCACATTGTATCTAGATATGTTGACATGTAAATATGTATAGAATTATTGTTCATTTTGATATATATGAAACTTGATATTCGATCCAATTTGTTAATTGTGCATTCATTTATTCATTGTTAGTATGTAAATATGCTTATGTGTATGTACTCATGTGTACAATTTATGCCTTAAGTATATTCAAGTACATTCTTCATAACCTAAATTCATGTGTATGGGCTATGTGCATGACTTAAGTGAATTCATGTGGTATGCTTTATAATCTATGTGCTACATGTATGCTTCATGACTTAAGAAAATTTATGTGTACGCTTTATGTGCTACATGTGTTCACACGTGTAATTTATCATTTAAGTGAATTCAAAATTTATGTGCTACATTGTATTCATGTGTATTTGATGCTCTCAACCAAGCAAATCTGATACAGAGCCCTCTACTATCCCCTCATGGAACTCAACTCAACTTGAGGATTCTACAAGCATCTTGGAATCTACTCAAGGAGTTAGTCTCAACTCAAGGGTCAAATAGAGTGCTCTGACTTTAGAGAACCAACACATCCAACATTTTGAACAATTTCACTTCCTCTAACCTCTCATCCCAACTTCTCTTGGCACCAACTCCATTCTAGGCCTCTCAGTGTACCTAAAGCCTCCATCTTGTCAAAAATTGAAATAGGTCTTCCACCTTGATTGTAACACTATATAACATCTTAATATGGTCCATCTACTATGTTCCACTAATCTACCAATTCTGGTCAACTCATCTTCAACCAATCCACTCCAATAGCTCTTCTAGGCTTGTAGCCTTCACTAGTCATAAATCAGCCTTTTCTCCAGAATTCTCCAAACAACTCAAGAAACTAATGGTTGATCTAGATAACATTTTGGATTCCTTAAATCCTCCCCAAGACTCAGTGTAGATTCCTTTTGGATCCATTTAAAGGCTTACTTTGCCTCTTGACACACCAGAACGCTCACCAACATACGCAATGGTGCTTAGTGGACCTTCAGAACAATTTGGTCTGGCATGTTCATGAATGTTCTACTAAATTCATGTTCCAAATGAGGTTTTCTAACTAGAGCTAATGGCACAGTCCATTCGGTAACGGGATGAACGGTTTGGAAGAAACCTAGTGGTGCAACTTTAACTGACCCTCACAGCAAGTTTTGACATCAAGCGAGACTGGTGTGCCAAATTCAAACAAATTCAAATCTCCCAGAATAGAGAGAGGTTATTTTAGGCCTCAAAAACATGGTCCTATAGCATCTCACAGATTGCCAATACCTCTCACAGGGTCTGAGATATGAGCCTCGAAAGATTGTTGCCTAATCGTGCTTAGTGCACCTTGGGGACAGTTTGGTCCGGCATGGTCCGAAATGTTCTAGTGACTCAGTGGTTGAAATGGGGTTGTCACTAGTGTTTACCCACCCAATCGAAGCTAATGGCACAATCCATTTGGTGTCAGGATGAACGATTTGGAAAAAACCCAGTGGTGCAATTTTCAACTGACCCTCACAGCAAGTTTTGGCATCAAGTGAGATTGGCACACCAAATTCAAACAAATTTGAATCTCCTAGAATGGAGAGAGGTTATTGTAGGCCTCAAAAATATGGTCATGCAGAATCTCATAGATTATTGATACCTCTCATGGTGTCTGAGATACAAGTCTCGAAAGATCATTGTCCAATTGTGCTTAGTGCACCTTGGGGACACTTTGGTCTGACAAGATTCAAAATGTTCTAGTGACTCAGTGGTCAAAATAGGGTTGTCACTAGTGTTTACTCACCCAACCAAAGCTAATGGCACAATCCATTCGATTCCAGGATGAACGATTTGGAAGAAATCCAATGGTGCAACTTTCAACTAACCTTGACGACAAGTTTTGGCATCAAGTGAGACTGACGTGCCAAATTCAAATAAATTCAAATATCCTAGAATGGAGAGAGGTTATTGTAGGCCTTAGAAATTTGGTCATGTAACATCTCATAGATCATTGATACCTCTCATGGGGTCTGAGATATGATCCTTGAAAGATCGTTCCCCAATCGTGCTTAGTGCACATTGGGGACACTTTGGTCCAGCATGGTTTGGAACATTCTAGTGACTCAGTGATCAAAATGGGGTTATCACTAGTGTTTTCCCACCCAAATGGAGCTAATGGCATAGTCCATTCGGTGTCAGGATGAACAGTTTGGAAGAAATCTAGTGGTGCAACTTTCAACTGACCCTCACAACAAGTTTTGGCATCAAGCGAGACTGACATGCCAAATTCAAATAAATCTAAATCTCCCAGAATGGAGAGAGGTTATTATAGGCCTTAGAAACATAGTCTTGTAGCATCTCATGGATTGCCAATACCTCTCACGAGGTCTAAGATATGAGCCTTGAAAGATAGCTACCTAATCATTCTTAGTGCACCTTGGGGACACTTTGGTCCAGCATGGTCTGGAACGTTCTAGTGACTCAGTTTTTGAAATGAAGTTGTCACTAGCATGTACCTGACCAATTGGAGCTAGTAGCACAATCCTTTTGGTGTTGGGATGAATGGTTTGGAAGAAACTTAGTGGTGCAACTTTCAACTGACCCTCACTACAAGTTTTGGCATCAAATGAGACTAGTGTGCCAAATTCAAACAAATTCAAATCTCTCGTAACAAAGAGAGGTTATTGTAGGCCTCATAAACATAGTCATGTAGCATCTTATAGATCGCAAATAGCTCTCATAAGGTCTGAGATATGAGCCTTGAAAGATTGATGCCCAATCATGCTTAGTGCACCTTGGGGACACTTTGGTTTGGCATAGTCTGGAACATTCTAGTGACTCAGCGGTTGAAATGGGGTTGTCGCTAGTGTTTAACCACCCAATCAGAGCTAATGGTGCAATCCATTTGGTGTCAGGATGAACGGTTTGAAAGAAACCTAGTGGTGCAACTTTCAACTAACCCTCACTGCAAGTTTTGGCATCAAACGAGACTGGCGTGCCAAATTCAAATAAATTTGAATCCCCCAAAATGGAGAGAGATTATTGTAGGTCTCAAAAACATGGTCTTGTAGCATCTCATGGATCACCAATACCTCTCACAGGGTCTAAGATATGAGCCTCAAAAGATCATTGCCCAATCGTGCTTAGTGCACCTTGGGGACACTTTGGTCCGACATGGCCGGAACATTCTAGTGACTTAGTTGTCAAAACAGGGTTATCACTAGCATTTACCCACCAAATCAAAGCTAATGGTGTAGTCTATTTTTTGTCAAGATGAACAGTTTGGAAGAAATCCAGTGGTGAAACTTTCAACTGACCCTCACTACAAGTTTTGGCATCAAGCGAGACTTGCATGTCAAATTCAAATAAATTTGAATCTCCCAAAATGGAGAAAGATTATTGTAGGCCTCAAAAATGCAGTCATGTAGCATCCCACAGATCATTAATACCTCTCAGAGGGTCTGAGATATGAGCCTTGAAAGATCATTGCCCAATCGTGCTTAGTGCACCTTGGGGACACTTTGGTTCGACATGGTCTGGAACATTCTAGTGACTTAGTCATCAAAATAGGATTGTCACTAGCATTTACCCATCCAACCGGAGCTAATGGACTAGTCCATTCGGTGTCAAAATGAATGGTTTGGAAGAAACTCAGTGGTGCAACTTTCAATTGACCCTCACTACAAGGTTTGGCATCAAGCGAGACTGGCGTACCAAATTCAAACAAATTCAAATCTCCTAGAATGGAGAAAGGTTATTGTAGGCCTCAGAAACATGGTCCTATAGAATCTCATGAATCGTTGATACCTCTCACAGGGTCTCTCTCTCTCTCTCTCCCCCCCTCTCTCTCCCTTAGGTATAATATTAAACATATAATATAAATATTTAATAAGTTAATATTATACTATTATACAATATAGAAATAAATAATAATAATATAATGCATACGAATATAAAAATTTATATTATAATATTAATGCTATGCTATTGTTATTTAATATTAATATTAAAAAATAAATTGTAATAAATATTTTAAAATTGAAAAAAATACTTAACTTGATTAATATTAACATAAAAAAAATACAATTTAATATGAAACTTGAAATTGAGAAAACTAGTGCAATTGAAATTTTGAATTAGGTGGGAAGTTTCGGATATCTGATATTATCAGATATCCGATTAGGCTTGGTATTTGCTTGGGCAATACCAAACGTGGATGGTCAACCCTTTAGGCATGTTTAGGAGATTATTTTTGATATCGAGACTTTGACCATGTAGCTGACGAGTATTTTTCACCCAAAATTGATGAAATGAAAAGGGTTTCTTAAAGACATTATTAGCTTTCCATCAATATAATTGCTGTCAAATTTCAAGTTCAGTAAGTAATTATTACTTATTTTTTAATTGAGTTATCTTTAAAGTCATAATTGACATACTGATTGAAAAACAACTATATCTTTCAAACCATTTAGCCTTTTTGAAATTTGTAACATATGTCACATTCTATGCTTTGGCTACTATAAGAAAAAAAAAAGTTTTCAATTTTGTAAAGTTTAGAATTAGTTAAGGTGGTCAAACATGAGATTTTTTTTATTCTAAAAAAGTTGTAGCAGAAAATTTATAATTAATTATTTATTTGGTAAAAATTACAAAAAAATATGCATCACATCTGGGCATGAGTCTGCTACTTATATCTATAATCTTGAGAAAATATATCATCATTTGATTATGATTAAGGTGGTCAGACATACGTGCACTTTTTATCTTTTCCCTAAAATTTTTGTACTACTGCATTGAAATCTAAAATTTTGAACAATTAGATAAAAAAAAATTTAGACAAGGGCTAGTAGTTTAGAAAGTACATTCAATTTCCTACAGATTCTATTCTTACAAATTTTTCACATAAGGTTCATAATATGTTTAAATTTTTACATCAATTTGACTAAACTTGATTTTCTAATTTTTCATTGCCACTTAAGGCCATAGTTTGGTATACCATGATCCTCCACATACCCAAAGATTATAGTTGTTTTCATCAACGAAAAGAAAGTTAAGTTGGTTACGAAACCCTTGTTCAAACGTGACAGTTTAGAATTCCTTTGGAACCCTATTTAAGCATTAATCAAGTAAGTAATGGCCACTCCAGTTGTATTTGATATTACAAAGAGGAAGAGATATATATTCAAGAAGCATCCATTCAAGTCAGACCTAGATGACCGAGAAGGAGCATTCTCTAGAACTCTGATGGGAGTGATGCACGTAGAAGATATTCATGCATATATATATTGTAAGAAAGAACCTATAGGGTTGGATGGAATTAGGGTCACACATTGAAACAATGATGAATCTAGACATGTCATTCAAGGATGAGTTCATGCACTTCACAAATCACCCAATAATTGAGTATGCGACTGCATATGAATTTTTGAGTCAGAATGGATCAAGATCCTATTGAGTAGAATACATGATGACCTATTTTGGATTGGAGAAGTTCCAGTTCACATTACATCAAATCTCATTTATGAGATGATCAGAATTTCCAAGACTGGTGCCATTCTTCCTACTGGTAAGGATGTCAGAAAACAAGTCGAGCAAGCTTGTAAGTCCCGAAGTGATAAGTGTGGTATGAAAATTGAACCTATTGAGGAGAAAGATATAAAACTCATGGCTATGATTCTAGGTTATAAGTTCCAACATGCTAACAGAGTCAATAGTGTATCCGCGGCAACAATTCTGGTAGCTATTAGAATTGTAAGAGAAAATGGAGAGTTTAAATTGTGTGAGATTTTGCGCACACAATTGTTAGACAACATTAGAGCCATCAAGCATGACAAAAGAAAAGTGTTCAGATTTGGTTCACTGATCATTTACATATACTTTCACATTGTTAGTAAAGTATCAGATCTTTATCTTGACAAGAGCCTACCTACATTGCCACAAATCTCATTCAAGGAAACATCAGAGAGCACCTTGAAAGACTTCATGGATTTGGAAATCAAAACATTCAGAATCAAAATGTAGAGAAGGTATAGGATACCTAAAAAATATTGTGGAGAAGTATAAGGAAAACATTTGTTTCATGGTGGAGACAGACATCACTTCTATGGAAGCAATTGAGCCTAGGACTAAGTGGATTCATCCACTTGGTTATGAAGTGGAGGAACATGTTTTGGAAGCTTATGCACAAGTCCTCTTATCAGTGCCTAAGGATCCCAATGAACCAAGATGGGGTACTTATGAAGAGAAGACAAGACAAGTAGACTCTGTCTTATACAGTGCAACAACAAAGAGAAAAGCATCCAAGATAACTTTAGACATTCTAAAAATTCATGGTGTTACACAAGCAGACTTGGATAAAGCTAGGGAAGCCAAGATTGCAATACAACTTGAGAGCGCACCCTCTTCTAATGTCAAAATAGAGAAATATGATGATCCTAAGGAAAAGAAGAAAAAGATAAAAGAAAACATCTCTATGCCTACACCTACTATTGACTTGGAGTCCACTACTCCTCCTGAGCCAAGTAAGATGCCTAAAAGGAAGAAGAAGACTGACATAATCCACTCATCATCAATAACAATAAGAAGCAAAGGAAGAAACACTCAAGCACCTCCTTAGGTAGGATTCAGACTGAATCTTGAAGTATTGAGAACTAGAGTAGTATATGAAGGAAGGATAGATCAAATAGAAAAGTTCTACGATAAGTATCATGAGATTGATAAATCATAAATCCATTCAATGGTTATCAAACACATGATTAAGTTCAAAAAGATAGTTTTGGAACTTAAAATAGTCATTCCTAATAATGTATGGAATATTTTAGATTCTTTGAAGAGACAAGCCATAGAAGAAGATTTTAGGATAAGGGAAAAGACATTGGATGACAACCTCTTAGTTTTTTCATTTGAAGAGAAAACATTGTTGTTGGATTTGGTAAAGCCTCATCTTAGAACTAAACTCAAAACTCTGCAAATAATGAACAAGGATTATGAGTTGAATGTGAAGGAGATAGAAAAGACATTTGAAAAAGTGTTCTTGGAAAGACACATGCACCCTCCTACTATGCTTGCAACTCAAGTTCCCTTTGAGCAAGAAAAAGAAGCTGAGATCCCTAATGCACTGATGACAGGTCCACAAGAGTCTACACCCATAGTGACAACACCTACTAAAGCTATGGAGTATGTGCCCATTCCTGAAGCTAAGGATGACACTATTATGATTGATAATGTTGAAATCACCATGGTGGCAACTGATATTGAACTAGATAAGTTTGAAGAAACTTTTGTCAATACTGAGGAAGTTGAGATTCTATGTGGTGAAGAATCACCTAAAAAACAAGAAGAAGTCCAAATTAAGGACTTAACAAGACAAGAAGAAGAGAAGGAAGTTGAAAAATAAGAGCCCTTTGTTGAGATCCCAATGAAGGTAAAGATTGAGTTAATGGATGTAAGTCAAAGCACACTCCTTACTCCTAAGTCTTCTATATCATTGTTGTCAAGTTTGACCCCTGATACAACTAGTTTAGACTCATGGGGAGAAGAAGATTTGATAAAAATAAGTGTATTAGCTATGGAGAAAGCTAAAGAGAAACAAGTAATGAGAAATCCATTATTTTTAGAATTAGTAAGTATACTGAACAATCTACTGCCCAAGAATAAGAAACTGGTAAGTGTTCATTCAGTTGATGATGTTAGCAGCATCCTATCAAGATTCAAAGAAAATTTCTCAAGTCTAGAAGAGGAAGCATTAGAGATTGCAGAACAGAAATACAGTAAGAAAAGGCTGATTGAATTGACAAGCAATTTCTCACTTGACCTTAATTCTCTAAAGGTTGGTCAAGAAATGCTAAAAGAGTTAGCAGCAAAAGGAAGGAAGATAATTATTGATTGCATGAATAAAGATAAACTAACTACAAATCATCTTAAGAAGATTCAGGAAGTAGAATCTATGATGGAAGCTCTGAGAAAATAAATGGAAGATCCCACTCAAGATATAAACATGTGCAATAGTGTCTATCAAGGACAGTTGGAAAAAATTGAGAAGGCATAAAAGGAGATTGCTAAGATAAGGGCTAAACAAGCATAGTTGAGACATGCACTAGTGCCCTCTCTAGATATGTTGAATCAGAACATCAAGGAGATAGATGCCACAATTGTGACATATGATCAAGGTCTGTGTATAGATTTGGAAAATATGGAGAAGCTAACCTATGCATTATGCACCCATCTACAGACAATTGATGCACTCAAGGTTTTTTGGCAGCAAGAAATTGCAAACCTTCATATTTCATACCCAGATGTACTCTCTATGTAAGTACTTAATGATTCATTTTTGTGCACCTTTGTCATCAATGTCAAAGGGGGAGTAGATTAATATGGGAGTAGTAGAGTAATATGATATAAGGGAGGTAGTATATGATGTACAGTATTCAGAAAAGGATAAGAGTATAAGATAGAAATTTTTTGTGTAAAGATGTAGTTCAGCAACTTCACCATATTCCTTTGTTGCCATTAATGACAGGGGGTGATTTTTGGAAAGTTGACTATACTAGTGTATATGACTAAGTTTAGTGTTGTCATTATGGCAACAAATCCATATGAAGTTTTGAGGTCAGCGCAATAACTTAGAAGATCAGAATTTGGCTAAGCATGGAAGATAAAGCAGATAGTGAAGCACCTAATGAATAGAGCATCAACGCATGTGTTATGATCAAGTTTTGGTATGCACCCTTGAAGATAAGATTTTTAGTATGTTAGTAAGCTATGGTTAAGCATGCATGGTCAAATGTGACAGTATGAAGAAGTTATAGCGAGTTGAAGTGACACAAACAGTGAGCAGCAAAACAGAATAGAGCATGCAGCCGACAAGAAAGATTTTGATTACCGTATAATATTTTATTTTTTAAGGCTATGCACCTATTGTAAATGTTTTTTGAACATATTAATGTCAATGTATGTAAGCACGCTTGAGCCAATTCATTTGGAAGCATTGTATGTAATAGGTTATAGGCCAACTTAGTAAATAGTTTTGGTTGTGCCTATATACAAGACATGTGCTTTTGTATTTGAGCATGTAGAGTTGATAGAAGATGTAATAGAAGACAAGAAGTATGAGAAGTATGTGTTAAGAGTAGTAAGAATGATATACAGATTTACAAGAGGTTAAAGCATCAGCGCACAAAAGGAACTGATCATACAAGTAGTGTCATAACAGCAGTTCACTCTTGCAGATATAGTGTGTATTTGATAACCAAGAGGTTGTAGCCTTATTTGTTGAGCAGTGAACTCTGGCAGTGAGCCTTCCACCCCTAACAAGGCTTTTTCTATCATACTCTTAACTGAATCATTGTACTAAGCATTGTAAAAATTGCTCCTAACAGGGCAAAGGAACATTAACAGGTTCATAATACAAAGTAAAATTATTAGTGGGTATTGTAATACCCCAAAAATGGGCTATAAGTTCATTAACCTCTTATATCATCAAATCAAATGAAATCGACATCAAAGTCCTAATCTAAGGCACATCTAAACATCATCAAATCTAATTGATTATCTTAAATTCTACATCAGGGAATATTCCTAGCAATATTCCTAATCATCATAATTATCTTTAATTTTATTATTATTTGGCAATAAATCACATTTATCCTAAAAATTTGATTAATTAAATATTTTGTATATTTAATTAATTAGATTTAATATTTGCCACTTAATTGTTTAATTAAATTTAATTCTATCTATTATTAATTGTATTATTTAATTTTGACAATAAATCAAAATTCCTATGAATAATTGATTAAATTCTTATTTAATTAATTAAAGCATGTTGTCATTATTTAATAATATAATTTTTAATAAAAGTTTGAATAAATAGTTAATTAACCCATAAATTAATTATTTATTTTCAAAAAGCAGTTAAGTTGAGAATAAATCACTTTATTTATTTATTTAATTCTTAATTATTATGCATATTCAAAAGAAACAGTTAAACTCCAAATCAGAAAATCAATGTAAGTTATTGACTTTTTGGAACTCAACATCCTTTTGGAGTTCAAAAAGCTGATCTAAACTCTAATTTGAGTTAAAAAGCTATTTTTGCATATTTTTGCATGATTTTGAGAATTAACTATCTTTCATGATCAGATAACTCAAAAATCAAGATGAGTTAATTTGAGTGATTTATGGCTTTTCCCATGCACCTCCAAAGCCCTGGATTTCTATAAATTAAGGCTTTAGCTCTTCACAAATCATCTCATATTTTGCACAATCATGCTGGAGAATTGGAATTGAAGAATCAAAGCTCTTGCGAATCGACATCTTTGTGAGATCAATCTTATTTTTGCATTCATATTACATATCATTGTTAGATTCATAGCATATCAATTTCATCTAGCATAGATTCATATCGGTTTTTATCATTCTTATTGCATAGAAAATATCAAAAAAATAGATTAATTGCATTCATATTTCATATCTAGATCAATTGCATTCAAATCCTTCATTTAGGTGTCGTCTAGGTCACTGATCTCGATTACAATCTGAGAACATTAATCTCGCACCTATTAGAAGGCAGTAAATCACTTGGTTAGATAGCTTTCAATTTTGCACGATTTTGATTATAGCTAACCTCTAATGTTTTACTGAGTGTTGTGTCTATAGATCAGGTACAATTTTCACACACAGGTATTAATTCCCACCGGGGTTTTTTCCTTTGGCCAAGGTTTCCCCGTAATCATATATGGTATTATGTGTTATGGTTATTTACTTTACTTGCTTTAATATTCAGTTCAGTAATTAAGTAATTGGGCTATGTTTCAAGGAGTAGAAAAATATTAATATTATTGAACACTAATTCACCCCCCTCTCAGTGTTCCCATTCCTAACAGCTGCTAGATTAGAAGTCGTTGAAACAGCCCAGAGAAGAGGAACACATCTTGAACATGTTAGAGATGATGAAATTGAGGAAGAACAAGTTGATGTAGAACCTGCACCGATGATGGATCAAGGTGAGGAAAGATTTTTGAAGGCTTTGACAAATCTGAAGTCTAAACCACACTTTAATCCTCCTGAGTATAGTGAAAAATTGGATTCTGATGAATTGGTGGACTGGATCACCAAGATGGAAAATTAATTTAAATATGAAAATGTCCTTGAGGAAAAGAAGGTGAAAATTGCAAGCACAAAGTTGAAATGTCATGCATCCTTGTGGTAGGAACATCTGCAGTTGGATAGAAAGAGGGAAGGCAAAGGCAAAATAAAGGTATGGAATAAAATGGTGAATAAATTAAAATGAAAGTTTTTACCTTGTGATTATCAAATTAACCTAGTGAGGAAAATGTAAAGTTTGAGGTAGAAAGATAGCTCAGTAAAAGAGTATACTGAGGAATTCTATAGATTAGATATCATATCTAGACATGATGAAGATGATGTGGAAAGAATTTCTAGGTACCTGAATGGATTGAGAGTTTCCATCCAAGAAGAAATAAGTTTGGTCAAATTGGAGAACATTGAAGAGGCTTATCAATTTGTATTGAAAGCTGAGGAGAAATTGAACAAGAGACATGAGCAAAGATAAAGAGGTAGAGCTGGTAGATTCCCTAGAGGAAGAGGTAGATCTTATGGTGAAAATAGTAGATCTGAACCTGAAAAGACAAATCTAGATAAAGGAAAGACAAAGTGGAAAGGTGAAATTTCATCTAGAGGAAGAGGCAATAACTACTAAGGTGGTTATCATAGAGGTGGTTTCTGAGGAACTTTTTACAATTGTGGAGAAGAAGGACATAGATTATTTGAGTGTACACATGCAAGTAAGAAGGTTGGTAGCAATAGAAATGCTTTGGTGCAAGAAGAGTCACCTAATGAACCTGAGAAAGAAAAGAACTTGATGGTAAGGAGAGCACTTTGGAGTGAAATTAATAAGGAAGATCTGGTAAGGAAAAGTTTGTTCAAGACCAGATTTAGAGTTTCTGATGAAGTTTGGAAGGTAATATTGATAGTGGTAGCTCAGAGAACTTGGCATCAGAGGAATTGGTTACAAAATTGTAGTTGAAAATCTTGGAACACCTAAAGCCCTATCAAATTTCATGGATCATATATGAGAATACACTCTTGGTAAGTGAACAATGTTATGTGAATTTGAAAATTGGAAAGTACTATGATAAGGTGTTATGTGATATCATGCCTAAGGATTGTTGTCGTATTTTGTTGGGTAGACCTTGGAAATATGATAGACATGCTATATATGATGGGAGATTGCATAAATATACTATTTGGGTTGATGGGAGAAGACAAATCTTGTTACCTTTGATTGAAGAACCTGTTAGTAATGTTTGCACATCTGTGAAAGTTTGCTTGATGGAAGGTGTTGGTTCTTCAAAAGATTTTACACTCCAAGAGATACCTTATGACTGATGTTAAGGAGAGGTTAATTCCAAATGTAGGAAATCTATAAGCAACTAGACCAACTATAGGGACAAGACTTCCCTCTTCACTTCTGGCTCTGCAAAACCAAGGTGGGTACACCTGATCCAATGATTTTAACTCTGTTTCTTATCTAATACTGGATCTTACAACAGATAACAGTGAGAAAGTACTAAGTAACAACCTATTACTCATTGACTCTCCATCACTGGGTAGAACAAAATATAAAGTAAATAAAATGTAAAAGACTGGTATTGATTTAATGTTTTCAGGATTACAAGATTTCTATCATTCCATACAAAGAAAAGATGGGAAAATATAGGCTAGTACCTTATCCATTGGGCAAAGTATCAGAAGATAGAATGAATACAATAGTGTTTGAAAGATAACTGGTCTTAAAACATAAATACAAAGTATTCCAAATCTTTCCTACTTATAGAGAATCCCTAAATAGATTCAGTAAACATGCATCCCACTCAGAGCAATATTTAATCTAATCCTAGATCAGAACTCAGAGCTAAACACATACATATAAACCTCCAAAAGACTTAAAGATCTACTGAATAAACTCACAGGAAAGACAAAGACTTGAGATTTGTATTTAGTGTAACCTTGAACATTGCACACATCATACTCTGAATCAATAAGCTTGCAAAAAATAGTAGTAGCAACCTGTACTTCTTTTCTATTTCTTTGATAAAATGATACAAGATTTTACAATCCTTGACTGAGGGTTAGGGTTTCAGAGTTTCTATCTTTTTAACTCCTAGACTCTCAATACCTAGAATGATTATGGAAAAACCTTTATATACAAGGAGATGCAACAAGCTACCGATCATTCTAGGGTTACAAAAATTTCTAACCTAAAAGACCTTTACAACAACCTCAAAAATTTACAATAAATACATAAGTCAAGCAGGTGAGATATTTGTAGCTGAACGACCTTGCTTTATGTCTTCAATACTATCCTTGGCTCCCTTCAACAAATCTAATTTGCAACATATTGTTTTCCATCCTGTAATGAATGTCTTTCTATATCTCAACAACCTTTATGACTCAAAAAGTAACTGCCTTTACTTGCTCTAGGAGGCTGGCGGAGTATTAACTTTCTCAACATGAGGTATGTATTGATACCTCCATTTATTGTACACCTCTTCACTTGGGAACTCAAAATTGGCAAACTTAGTCTTCTTACTTGATAACTGTTCCCATTCATTTTCAATCTGAGTAATCTTATGTTGAATATTGTCAAACATTGGTTTAGCATTTATTAACAACTTGATAACACTGCTAATAGAAAAAGTGTCATTTAGGACACCAGTCACCCTTTCTGACAAAAGTGCATCCATCTCTTCTCTCCATAGATATGCTTCTTTAAATTTTCCTTTATCTGTGAAAATGGTGGGCACCAGCTCATAGTTTGAAAGCATTAATTTAGCTTTCAACATACTCCATCTTCTAATGAAATTATCCAAAATGATTCCATACTGTACCATTTTCTTGACAATCTGATGTACTGGCTTAATCAATGGATCAGGATCCTCTTGCCACTTTGATAACATACGAAATAACTTTATACTAGGAGATCTCTCAATCCATTTCTTCAAAATTGGTGACATTTCTATTTTCTCCTTATTCAAAGTTTCAAATAAAGAAAACAATTTACTGGCATGACTATGGAAAATGAAGGGCTTCAAATCATATGCAAATTGGATGATTGCATCTATCATTTTATCTTCGTACTTCTGGTTTGCCAAAGTTGTGGCCTTCACATTTTCATCTTTTTCCTTCTCTAGTTGCACTCTTATTTCCCTCAATTTATTTGTCTCTTCAGTTAATCTTTGTTTTTCCCAAGTAACCCTTGCATCCATACTTGTCTCTGGGTAGGGGGGTGCTGGTAACTTGACAATTGGGCTTGAGGATGAAGTCACTACAAGCTTATCAAAGAGTGCCAATTAGGGAGACCTATGATCTTGGGGCCCTGATAACTGAGCAATCAACTTGTCCTTTTGAATTAGCTCTACCTTGAGCTCATTGTAAGATTTGAGAACCATTTCAAACTTGAGCCTAAGCTCCTCTTTTTCTTGGGCATCCTTTTCTACCACTTTGACATTGAATTTAGCAGTTTCCAAGATCAAATTTGATGCCTCTACACCAGATGTCTCTCCTACTCTCTATACCAACAAACTTCCAGCATACCCTGTAGAGAGGGCCTTCCTATTTCCTTTATCTTCCTCCCTACTTAGGGACCACATTACCAGGGCTGCATGGTCTTCTGAGAAAGCAATTCCTCTAGTAGCCTATTTGTCCTGCTCTATTGTAGCAAGAGTTTTCACTTTGCTCTTTCTGACCTGGTCAAAGACAATTGCATCAGCAATGTCTCATTCTAGTAGAATTGATACCCCTGCAGTATGGACCATGGCCCTTCCTTCCTCAAGAGTAATCTTCTCAAATTGTTTGATCATTTCTACCTTGGTCTCATTTTCTATCTCTGTTATGTCCCTATCAGGGGACTCCTCTTTTTTCTTCTCACATATCTCCTTAAATTGACTTATTTTCATTCTCCAAAGAAACTGGGAGAATGCCCTAGTCTTGACAAATTTGTCATCAGCAAGGAAAGAATCAGTGGCCTATTTCAAAATAGGGTCCATCTATTTACCCTCAAACTCTTCAACTGTAAGATCCATGGCCACCTCCCTAGGTGCCTCTGGCATCCCTTCCTGCAAGTCATCATTGGAAACAAAAATGTTTCCCTCATTTCTCAATTGTACAAGTTGTTCTGCCACCCCATGCTCATCTAATTGGATAGGGGATTGGGAAGGAGAATAAGCCTTCTCTCCTAGTCTTTCTTCTTCTTGCCTCTGCCTCTTTGGAGAGGGTCCCTGTATTACCAAATCACTAATGGGAATTTTCCCTTTAGAAGTAGAGGGAATATCCTCACCCTTCTGTTGTGGTGGTAAGAGAACAATATATCCACTTCTCTTCTGCATTGTATAGACTCCCCTTGGGGTCAATTTCATATACTTGGGCTGGCTCAAAATCTGCCTAGCCCTTTCAGGGTATGTCTTGCTTACAGTAGCCCTTTTTTCATTAACCGCATGCATGATACCCTCAAAATGTTCCATTAGAGCATCCACTTTCCTTTCCCATGGCTCAAAGCCTTTCAATGGGTCATAAGCCTTGTCAAAATTCTGAATGAAATCTAGATTCTTCTTGTAGATGACCCATTTCTCTTTCTTGATCTCCTGAGTTTGAAGATCAAACTCATTCCTTATCACATCTTCAATAAAATTAAACTGATGCTCAATAAGAGCACATCTCACCTTATCTCTGAACACTCCTGAAAGGAAACCTTTTGTATCTACACATCTAATAATAGTTGTTATCATTTTGTAGGGCTGAAAAAATTTGTTCAGATGTACCCACCCTCCCTTTGTGATCACATACTGATGTGCTATGGTTATATCTGGGAAAAAGGTTCCCCTTCCCTTCCCAGTGAGAGTAGCCTCTTGTAAGTCCCCAATCTACCTCAAGATTTTGGCATATCCTAACTTTAATGGAACTTGATAAGGCAAGATGTAGGGTGCCTTTCTGCAACCATAAACCCTAAAAACTATAGAAACAGGATATAGAATGATGTCCCCAAAATTATGAACTATGGTGATATCCTGACAATATTCCTTTGGCCTGATTAATCTTAGCAACTCTCTTGGGATCCTTGGATTGTCAAAGAACAAAAGAGTTCTAAGCCTTGAGGCAAAATCCCTATCAAATGCAATGTAACTGGCATCAATTTTGTCCCATGACAGGGCTGTAGTCCATAGTTGTACTAGAAGGGTTTCTCCATTCCTCTCTTTCACAATATTTATTGTTGAAATGAAAAAATTCTCACCTTTGTATAAGAACATATGCATAAGCATAGAATACCACCCAAAAGGCCTACTAACTTTCATGTCCTTAATTCCCATCAATCCCTCATGGATTAAATCAGCTAGATGAGATGCAAAATCAAAAATTAGTGCTAATTGGGGATGCAGTGATTGTACCATCATAAACATGTATGGGACTAGCATATGAGTTGCTTCATCATGCCCTAGAATTAAAGTCAGTGATTTATAAACCTCTTGTGCTCTTTTACTGAACAAATCTAGCCTAAAAGGCTCTGGCGTGCTTGAACTGATAACACACATGGACCCAATTTCATCTAAAAATTGCCTCAGAGGCCCCACCCTTAAATAGTCTCTCTATGCCTCATATATCTCAGCAAACTCTATGAAATCAATCTTCTCTAACCCAACAAAAGGGTCATTCAGTGAAAAAACTTCCCTAATCTCATCCTCTGTGATGCTAGTTAGGTCCTTCCCATTTATATCCTTGACACATTTTGTCACAAGATCATAGCATCTAGCAATCTAAATTAATAGCTCAGCATCCATGAAAACTTCAAGGACTATCAATCTCCCAATGTCAAATTGCCATATGTTGCTCAGGGGGCACAAGCATTTCTCTATGAATAGGCTAATTTAAATAAAATAAGACCATTATGCTTATCACCAACCTTAGCATCTCTCATCCAATTCCCTCTGTCATGGATTTCATCTGCTACAGAATCCCTAGGGTTTCTTGGAACTAGCTCTTTTAACCTAGCTGCCCCATTATCTGAATGTGGCAATAACTGCATTAAATCTACAAAGATTCCTCTCTTATTGTACTCTATCTGACCAAATAGGTTTCCTTTCGGTGGCATTTTGAAACTAGGGCTTTATAAAACAATGTATGAATGCCGAGAAAACCCTAAAAACTCTTCACCCAACAACACAAATTCCTCACAGCTCCTTCACAGAAAATAAGCAATTTCAAACTCAGAAAAGAAACCTACCAAGCACCTGCAAATTCTTCTCTTGAAATATCTTCTCAAGGGAAATCCAATTCACGAGAATGCTTATGAGAATGGTGAAGAGAAACAATGGTTCAATTTTAATGTATAGCATTGCCAACCACATACAACCCATCCGTACGTAGCATAATAAATCTGCCATTACTGAAAGTTGGTGGTCTCAATGTTCATAGGACATGAAAAATGTCATTGAGCAAAAATTTGAATTCAGACCGTAGATCTATTTCCTTTTCTGATGCATCAAATGATCGGCAAGTCTAACAGAAAAAACCCTATATTACCTTTCCCTAAGTTAGTTCTCGACCAATGAGAACATTTCAAAATAGCCATGTGAAGAAATAAGTAACTCATCTTTACTTTTGCACAGAGTGGATAGGTGTCACCCTGTCGCTAAAGTGCTAACCCAAAATTGTCAGGAGAACCAACTCAAGATATAATGACAATCATCGATGCAATTTTATTGGACGATCGTCACATTTCAATAAAAATTTGGTCCCACAACTCGCCTTTGAAACCTTCAATGAATTAGGAAATGCCATGTCAAACAAGTCAGTAGGTGGAAGACCCCACCTTTATCCTCAATGTCAAACACACTGGAAACCTTCACATGTCATTATTAACCTAGGATAATCAGAAATGACCACATCATCAAAAAACCTATAGCAAAGGACCCACCAAATGGTCCCCATCTTCAAACAAGATCAACGGTTGTCGCTATATTGCTAACCCTAAAAAATGTGCATATTATCCTAGTGATATAATGATAGCCACAAGATCTTGTTGCATCTTAATCCTCCAGAAAAGATAGGCCCCACTGTGACACATCACTAATCTATCACCGAATCAAAAACTACCATATCGTGAAGAACCGACAAGTGGGACCTCTGACTTTTCACTTCCCGTTTGAAAAAATCCTGACAACCACCACATCATAACTTCTTGCAACCAATGAGAAACAGACATATCGATGTGACCTGGCACCTTCAGGATCCACTTCATACTTCATTCCCTAAAGAGAATCAAATGGTCATCACTATATCACAGGCTTAAAATCCTTACATCTCCTATCAACGGTATAACGACAGCCATGAGATTATCCTGTTGTTTAAACTTTTGAAAAATCTGACCCCATATCTCCTACATCACAAAAAACAAGTGTCAACGGAAGGGAAATGCCACGGAGACTGACAAGTAAGAACCTGACACTATCAATGCAATTTTGATCGAACGATTATCGCTAAAGCATGATGTTTAAATGGCTATCATCTTGTATCAACGGTATAGTGACAACCATTGATTCTCTTCATTCTTTAAATGCCAGCATACCCTGCTACCAAATGGGCCCACTCGGATAGATGGCGCTTCATCGCTAAAGCACATGTCAAACATTTTGACATAGGTAAGCTTATGCTTCAACGACAGCCACATATTTAAAAAGTTTGATACTATTTGAAAAATTTATTAGAACTTAGGCTTTAAAAGAAACAATTTAATCAAAGGGCATCCCGATTCCAAAACCTAACCGCATAACACATAAAGTGATGAATAAAGGGGATCAAAAAAATAACACATGCTTTATAATGGGAATTAGTGAGCCAAAAAGGTAACGTGAAAACATAACAGGGCTCAAAACTGGCTAGGGTTTTATTAAACTTAGGGTTTTTCAACTTGAAACTTTACCATTGGGCCAACAACATAGATTATTTTCAAGAACACTAGCATGGAGCTGAAAAATTTTGCACAGTGATAATAGTGGCTCATGCTTGGGGACGTGTATCTCCTACAGATACAATGAGAAAACTAGAATCTCCTGGAAGAGCAGACCAGATCAAAAATTTGACTGGAAAAATAAGGAACTATACACAAAAACCTCAAAACCATACCTATACAGTGGCTCAAAAAACTCTTAAGAGAAATAAAATTTCAAATGAACTTGAAATTCCATGAGCTCTCTTGTTAAACTTCTCAAAACATATGAATTTGTTCCCCATTTATCCTCAATAATATATGGTCCTAACCAGATGGGATCAAATTTCCCATGCTTGCCCTTATCTTCTAGTCTTGCATTCCACATTAGGAACATGTCACCATTTACAAAACTCCTTTGAGTAGTCCTTTTATCATATAGGATTTTGCACTAGGCCTATAGCCTCTCATTCTTATCATGTGCTTCATTTCTTACCTCATTTAATTGAATTAGATCATTCATTCTGATTGTCATATCTTCTTCCACATCATCATCGTATGCTTGTATGAATTGATACATCTGTAATAAATTATTTTGGGGTAATCTTGCATGAATCCCATATACCAAGTCAAAAGGGGCACACCTTATTGCCTTTTTTATTGTAACCCTATCAGCCCATAGGGCTTGCAACAACTTGGAATCCCAGGCCTTCTTATTTTTATCTAGGACTCTTTTTAGAATTTTAATCAAACTCTTGTTGCTAGATTCTACCTGGCCATTACCCTGTGGATGATATGGAGAAGAATATGAGATTTTTATACCATTGTTTTGACAGAAATCAAAAAATTCCTCTGACCTAAAACACATTGCATTATCAACAACTATGGACTCCGGGCAACCAAATCTTGTCAGGATATTTTGCATCATAAAATATGTCACCACTTTGCTAGTTGCTCTTCTTGTAGGGATCACCTCAACCCACTTGGTGAAATAGTCTGTTGCCACCAGGATATAAGAGTGTCCACTACTGGACTTATTAGGAATTTCACCAATAAAATCCATACCCCATTTTTGGAAAGGGGCCTAAACAGAAACAGGTTTGAGAGGTAAATTTCCAGCAAATTTCAATTTTCCTGCAAATCTTTGACAAGGATCACACCTTTTCACAAACTGATGAGTATCTTTGAAAAGTGAAGGCCACCAAAAACCTGATCTGATGATCTTATGGGCTATTTTTTTTCCATATAGTGTCCCCCACAAATCCCATTATGCATTTCATCCATCAAAAGATTGGCCTTATCTTGATCTACACATCTAAGCAAGACACCCTCATTACTCCTCCACCATAACTCACCATTTATAATTTCATGCCTTATAGATTGAAGCTTAATAGTTCTTTTCTTATTATCATCTAATTTAGGAGGCAAGACCATCTTTTGCAAATATTTGACAACGTCCTTATACCACTCACAACAATCCATGTTACATACAAAAGGTCTCTGATTTTCCTCCAACATGTTTATTTGATTTGCATTTAAGTTACTTTGAGCCATCAACTTTGCCAGGCCCAACCCTCTTACCAGTTTTGTAATGTGGATATCAATATTAAACTCTTGAATCCTATTAATCCACCTACATCTTCTTCCCGAGACCTCTTGTTGGACCAAAATGTCCTTGACTGCAGCACTTGGAACATAGGCAACCACTGTGGCTCCCACAAAATAGCATCTAAATGTTTTAATGGCCTTTACCAAGGCATAAGCTTGCTTTTCAATAATATCATAATTTAATTCTACTGCCTGCAAAGTCTTGCTGAAAAAGGAAATAGGTTGTTCAAAACCATTAGCATTTTTTTGTAATAGCACTGCAACAATGGTATGGGCAGATGCAAAAGAGAAGATTTGCATTGGTTTGTTGTAGTCTAGTGTCTTCAGGACTGGGGCATGCTTGATAGCCCTTTTGATATCACTAAAGTCTTGTATTGCCTCCATGTTCCATTCAACCTTTGCCCCTTTCTTTAACATTCTTGATATGCGAATACTGATTTTTGCAAAATTTGTGATAAACCTTCTTAAAAAATTGACTTGTCCTAGAAAAGATTGAATCCCTTTGATATTCTTTGGTAAAGACAATTTATCAATAGCTTGCACCCTTTCAGGATCTATCCTCACCCCATCCTTTGAAACAATATGTCCTAGAAGCCTTCCTTCTACTACACCAAAGGCACATTTCTTTGGGTTCAAAGAAACCCCATACTCCAAATCTCTAATGAAAATTTTCTCCAGGTGTTGGCAATGTTGTTCCTCCTTGGCTGAGAAAGCTGTCAAGTCATCTTGATACACCACCATAAATCTATCAATGAAATCTGCAAATGCCACATCCATAGCCCTTTGAAAAGTAGCACCGGCATTAGTCAACCCAACAGGCATCCTGACATAAACATATGTCCCCCATGGGGTTGTGAATGCAGTTTTAAATTGCTCTGTGTCCTTAACCATAACTTGGTTGTAACCAAAAAATCCATCCATCATAGACATTAGTTTTGATCCAATGACCCTCTATAACATATTCTCCATATTTGGCAATCCATAGTTATCCTTCAGAGAGTTTATGTTAAGATTCCTAAAATCTACACATAACCTAATATCACCATTTTTCTTTCTAACAAGCACCAAATTTGAAACCCAAGTGGAATGTCTAATAGGCTTTATTATTCCAGCATCCATCATCTTTTTGAGTTCACCCTACATTTTAGGGGCCAAGGTAGGGTTAACAGGTCTCAACTTCTATCTAAAAGGCTTTGTACCTTCTTTGAGTGGAATTTCATGTTGGAAGAGGTCCTCTCTATAGGCTTTAAGATCTTCATAGGACTAGGCAAAAACATGCCTGAATTTTTTGAGCAGGTCAATCAAACTTTTCCTAATTCTTTGGGATAGACACTTGCCTATATAAACCTTCTTAGGAACTATTCTTGTTCCTAAGTTTATTTCTTCAAGCTCATTGATCTTATCAGTACCAGTAGAGAATGCCTTGTCCTTATTGTCAAATGCTTTGTCAAGAGCAACTAATCCTTTGGGAACTCTATTTGATTTCAATTGTAAAACTTCCTTCCCAAAGATAACCTCTTTACCATCCACTATATCAACATAAGTACCGAAATCCATTTCTTTATCACCAAAATGAGATTCACACTGGAGAAACCTCAATATGTCCTGGTCATCAGAGAAAACTTGCCAATTATCTAGATTGTCAGGGATAGAAGGCCTGGCTTGTACCTCTATATTGGAAACATCTGCAAATGTAACATCTCCTGGTCTAAGGGCTATATTAGCCAATAAGTCTGCCATTCTGTTCTGACCTCTTTCCATCCAATAAATATTAAAAGCACTAAAGCTTTCAATCTCATCCCACACTGCATTCCTATACTACTTTAATCTCTGATTTTTTGAAGTATATTTTGATCTAACTTGGGAGACAACTAACTCAGAATCCCCTATTACTTTCAAACATTTTATGCCATGCCTTGATGCCAGTCTTAAACCTATTAACAAAGCCTCATATTCTGCAACATTATTTGTGCATGAAAATAGCAAAGAAAAGGAGAATTTAAAAGTTTTACCACTAGGATAAATGAGTAATATTCCAGCTCCAGACCCCTCCTTGCTATTTGCTCCATCAAAGTACATGGTCCATAAACTATCAAGGTCAATCCATCCCTCCTAGTTTTCTGACTTGTGGTCTAATTCAACATCCCCCTCTACTTCCTTACCTTGAACTTTGAAAGCATTAATGTCAGTATCAAGGAAACAATTCATGGTATCTTTTTCTTCTTCTTCAATCATATGTGGAGTTCTAGATTCCCTGGTGACCTTGATATTCTATCCTTCCAAATTAAAAGTGGAAAATGACAAGTCACATTCTATGCTACCTACCATGGAAGCACTCCACTTTCTTGATAGTAACATCCCATACTGGGGAGGAATATCCACTACCAAGACACTCATGGTCAATTGTGTATTGGGGTATGTAGCTAATTTGTAAGGGAGGGCCTTGATAGTACCAACAATGGGTACTTCCCTTGAATCCATTGCTTGACACCTACCATGGGGTGTGTCCACCTTCAATCCCAAAGATTTCATAACCTCATTAGGCATAATAGTATTTGACGCTCTAGAATCAATCATGCAATTTTTTAGCAACTTTCGATTTATCTGTAGAGTCAAAAAAAAGGGATCAACTATTCCTACTGTAGTACTAACAACATTTGTATCCAAATAAATTTGGGGAATTTCAGAAACAATCTCCTCACTACAATTTCCATCTTCATCATTCATAGTTTCTATTTGTTTCTCAGTTCCCTCAATTTTTTGGGAATCCATGGGCACCACACCATTTACCCAATTTAGAGCCTTTTCCTTATGCTCTTCTATTCTCATCATCTCCAATAATGGAACTTTAACAGTAATCTAAGACAACAGTTTGCTCATATCAATTAGGACATATTTTAAATCAGAGACATCAGGGTTTGAATTTGTAACTTCTTTATCAATATCCTGGAGGGATATGTCTGTAGTTTTTTATTATGGACTTCATTCTCTTTCTGCTGAACTGGAACAACTTCAGCTATGGGTTTGGACTTTACCTTATAGACAATGTTAGGTTTGGCATTTTTCTTTATTTTGACCTTATCAACAGCATTAGCATCCTTAGACTTTCCTGTGATGTTTTTACATCTTTGTCTATTTTCTTGATAAAAATTCCAGCATGCTTCTGACTTGGGCTGGTAACCACCCTATTTCTCAAGGTGTAATTTGTTTTAGCTTGAGTAACCATATCTATTGTTATCAAGGCAATTTCTTCATCAAATAGCCTTCTTAAAACAACTATTTCCTTACTCCTCACAACATTGCACTGGATATTGTCAAGTTCACTATCCTCATCTGAAAAAACTTGTTGATGGTATGATTCAGTTCTAGCCTGAGAATTAAGAAAATCTTGATTTTCATCCTCTTTAGCAAAATCAACTTCATCCCACACATGGGAAGAAATCATCCCACACCCCTGATCATCATAAGGCTGGTCCCCATTACATTCTTGCTCTTCTTGTGAAGAGACATTCTGAGATATGACACAATAATTAGGATCATGTGGAGATTGACAAGCTATACACCATGGAACCTCCTCAACTACATTAATTGAGTTCCTTTGCAATGGATCAGGGGTCCTATCATTTGGTTTATCCCTTCTATCAGGAAGGATAGGCTTCCCATCTTTCCATTGAGTATTATATGGGTAATTCTGCATTCTTGGCAATTTGTTAAAATTATTAGAGGGGCTTATCTCCTCCTATAATTTTATTGTTTTTGTTTTCACCAGGCTTCAAATCTTTTATTTCTTTCAAGATCTATTTTAAACTATCATCATCTTTAGGTTTCACATTTATAGGTTTTCCTGGATCCTTTCTATTCAGCAATGGTGATTTGTTGTCTTCCCTTCTTCCCAACTTTCCTGAGATCCTTTGGCTGCTCTCTATGTTCACAGCTAGCTTGTAAGCTTCAACAAGACTCCTTGGATTTTTGTCCCTTAAAAGGTAACCCATCTTTGAGTCAAAATCATTTAGATATGTGACAAGACACACCCTATCATCTAGTCTGATAACTTGCAGGAGCTTATGCATGGCCTTTTGGAATCTGACATTAAACTCAACAACATCCTCATTGAAATTCTTTTTTATGTTATTGAATTCATTTAGCATAAAACCTTCATGAGTTTTGTCACCATACTGTTCTTTGAAACAATGCCTAAGCTAATCCCATGAACCTATGCTACCATGTGGCAGAGCCCTAAACCAATCCCTTGAATCTTTTGTTAGGGATTGTACAAATAATTTCATGATAACTTCATCTGGAACAATGTTATAATCATCAATCACATCAATAAAAAAAATTTAGTGCTCTTCACAAGTAACAACATTACTTCCAGTAAATTTAGGGAGCTTCTTCCTAATCTCTTCAGGGATAGGGTTAGGATACCCAGGGATGCCAGTGAAAACCAATTGTTTACATCTTTCATGTACAACCCCTATGTTAAAAATACTAGCACCCTGAGATGTGGATGCATTAGTATTTGTAGTGGCAGAGATTTTAAGTCCACCTGGTGGGGGAGCATTGGCTGTCTGATTTGCTAAATTTATGGTATTTACTCCTTGTGTCATAGTAGGACTAGTAAAATTTGTGGGTCCTGTAGACCTCCTAAGAAAATCAATCTTCCTTTTCATTTCTAATGTCATAGCTTCTAATTCTACCTTTTCAAGTTCCTTAGCTAGCAATTTATGTTCCCTTTTGGCCTTTTCAAGGTCTGCCTCCAATCTTAGAGTGGAATCTATGGGAAGTTTTGGGACTAAAGGCTCTTTAATTGAAATGCCCACTGCCTTCTGCTTTCCCTTATCCATTGGATCCCTTGTTTCAAATATCTGATGGACAACAGGTAGTTCACTTGTTTGTTCAGAAATGGGGACATAATTTATAGCTTCTAAATTTAACAACTACCTTCTTAATTGGTCAGCCCTTATCATGGCATGTCTGACCTTCTCTTCCTTTTCATTTTCTCTCTTTTGCCTAATGGCTGCTTGTTCATGAATTCTTCTTTCCAATTCATATACTTCCTCAAATATTTCCTCAAAATTAGGCAAAGTTGTTTTAGATTCAACCTATTGTGTTTGAGGTTCTTCTTGTTGATCCTGAGACTCATGGAGGCCTTGGGGCAATGATGAACCAAGGGTGAAAGGGGGGACAAAGTCTTGCCCATCATCACTGACCCTAAAAAATGTGCATCTTATCCCAGTGGTATAATGACAGTTGTGAGATCTTGTTGCATCTTAATCCTCCAGAAAAGATAGGCCCCACTATGACACATCACTTATCTATCACCGAATAAAAAACTGCCACGTCGTGAAGAACCAACAAGTGGGACCTCTGACTTTTCACTTCCTGTTCAAAAAAATCTTGACAGCCACCACATCATAACTTCCTGCAACCAATGAGAAATGGACATACCAATGTGACCTAGCACCTTCAGGACCCACTTCATACTTCATTCCCTAAAGAGAATCGGATGGTCGTCACTATATCGCAGGCTTAAAATCCTTGCATCTCCTATCAATGGTATAACGATAGCTGTGAGATTATCTTGTTGTTTAAAATTTTGAAAAATCCAACCCCACATTTCCTATGTCACAAAAAATAGGTGTCAACCCAAGGGAAATGCCACAGAGACTAACAAGTCAGAACCTAACACTGTCAGTGCAATTTTGATCAAACGATTGTCGCTAAAGCATAATGTTTAAATGGCTATCATCTTGTATCAACGGTATAGCGACAACCATTGATTCTCTTCATTCTTTAAATGCCAGCATACCCTGCTACCAGATGGGCCTGCTCAGATAGATGGCGCTTCGTCGCTAAAGCGCATGTCATACATTCTGACATAGGTAAGCTTGGGGTTCAACGACAGCCACATATTTAAAAAGTTTGATACTATTTGAAAAATTTATTAGAACTTAGGCTTTGAAAGAAACAATTTAATCAAAGGGCATCCTAATTCCAAAACCTAACCGCATAACACATAAAGTGATGAATAAAGGGGATCAAAAAATAACACATGCTTTATAAGGGGGATTAGTGAGCCAAAAAGGTAACGTGAAAACATAACAGGGCTCAAAACTAGCTAGGGTTTTATTAAACTTAGGGTTTTTCAACTTGAAACATTACCATTGGACCAACAACATAGATTATTTTCAAGAACACTAGCATGGAGCTAAAAAAATTTGCACAGTGATAACAGAAGGAAGAAATTTTGTTAAGGATTTGAAGAAGAATGATGTATATTTTGTTGTGATTCCTAACAAACCAAGAAAGAAAATACAGGATAGTATACCTGGGGAGATTGATAAGTTACTCACCAAGTATAGTGAAATCATTTCTAATAATGTACCTAATGGTTTTCCACCGAAAAGAAGCATTGATCATTGCATGGATCTAATTCCTGGAGCTAGTTTACTGAATAAAGTACCACATCGGTTGACACCTACCGAGAATCAAGAATTAAACCAACAAATTCAAGAATTATTGCAGAAAGGTTTGATCCAATAAATTTTGAGTACTTGTGTAGTACCTATTGTATTGGCACCTAAGAAGAATGGAGAATGGTGAATGTGTACTAATTCTAAATAAATTAACAAGATAACAGTGAAATATAGGTTTCCTATACCAAGAATGGATGATATAAAGGATAGTTTGACTTGAGTAAAATATTTTACCAAAATTGATTTGAAAAGTGGGTATCATCATATCAGAATCAGAGAAGGTGATGAGTGGAGGACTACTTTTAAGACAAAAGAAGGTTTGTATGAGTGGTTGGTTATGCCTTTTGGTTTAACTAATGACCGAGTACTTTTATGAGATTGATGAATGAAGTTTTGAAGAAATTCTTAGGTAAATTTGTGATTGTGTACCTAGATGATATTCTTATATTCAGTAAGACCAGAGAAGAACATTTGTTGCATTATAAACAAGTATTACATAGGTTGAAAGAAGAAAAGTTGCTGATAAATCTAAAAAAGTGTTCATTCATAAAAGAGGAGATTGTGTATTTGGGATT
This sequence comes from Chamaecyparis obtusa, assembly GCA_027943335.1. NCBI lineage: Eukaryota > Viridiplantae > Streptophyta > Pinopsida > Cupressales > Cupressaceae > Chamaecyparis > Chamaecyparis obtusa. The sequence goes on along the minus strand of BSBK01006357.1, from coordinate 1,090,529 downwards.
TGTGATTTTAGCTGATGGTTTGAAGATGGATCCTGAAAAGGTTGAAGCTATTTTGAATTGGCCTACACCTGAGAATTCTAGTGAGGTAAGATCATTTCATGGTTTGGCAAGTTTTTACCGAAAGTTCATTAGGAATTTTATTTCAATTTGTAATGCTATGACTGAGACTATGAGAGGAGATAAAAGAGAATTCAAGTGGACACATGGAGCTGATAAAAGTTTTGAGACTCTGAAGCAGAAGGTTGTTGAATTGCCTATTTTAGCATTGCTTGATTTCAATAAGGTATTTCAAGTACTGGAATCTGATGCAAGTGGAAGTGCAATAGGAGTTGTGTTGAGTCAAGAAGGTAAACCTGTTGCTTTCTTTAGTGAAAAGTTGAATGATGAAAAAAGGAAATATTATGTGTATGATCAAGAATTCTATGCTATTGTTCAAGCACTAAAGAAATGGAGACATTATTTGATACCAAGTGAGTTTGTGTTGTATATTGATCATAAAGCTTTACAGTATTTGGGTAGTCAAAATAAGTTGAATAAGAGACATATGAAATGGGTTGAATATTTGCAGAGTTATACATTTGTGATAAAGCATAAGAGTGGAGTCACTAACCGATTTGCAGATGCATTGAGTAGGAGATCTTTGATGACCTAGATTAAAATTGAAGTTCTTGGTTTTGATGACATGAGAGATTCTTATGAATTTGATCCTAATTTTTCTAAGCCGTGGAGAAAGTGCAGAGCACCTATTCAAGATCAGCTGAGTTCTAAATGCGAAGAATATTTTATTCAATAAGGTATGTTGTTTCAAGGTATTCAGTTGTGTATACCAAGAGGATCAATGAGAACTAATTTTATAAAGGAGAAACATAGTGGTGGTTTGGATGGACATTTTGGTGTCTATAAGACATTGAATTTGCTTAAGGAGAAATACTTTTGGCCATAGTTGTATAAGGATGTTCAAAAATTTGTGAAAAGTTGTGGAATTTGTCAAGTTGCAAAAGGAGTAAGTCAGAATACTAGATTGTATACACCGATTTCTATTCTTGAGAAACCTTGGATTGATATTAGTATGGATTTTGTTCTTGGCTTATTGAAGACAGTAAGAGGTAATGATTCTATATTTGTTGTTGTGGATAGATTTTCTAAAATGGCACATTTTATACCTTGTAGAAAGACATTAGATGTAGTACATATAGCATAACTTTCCTTTAAGGAAATTGTCAGATTGCATGGATTACCGAGGAGTACCATCTCTGACCGAGACAGTAAATTTGTTGGATACTTTTGAAAGACCCTTTGGGGAAAGTTTGGCACCAAGTTGAAATATAGTTCTACATTTCACCCACAAACTGATGGATGGACAGAAGTTGTGAATAGAAGCTTGGGAAATCTTTTGAGATGTTTAGTTGGAGACACACCGAGTAAATGGGATTCTGTGTTGGCACAAGCAGAATTTGCATATAATTATATCATCTTAAAATGGAAGCACTTTCATGTTAAGAAAATGTATCCCTCCAAGTAAGTGGTCTGGGGTCATGTCAAGCACCTTGAATAGGTCTTTGCATGGATCTGGCTTTTTCCCCCTGTTCTGCTTCTCTCTCTCCACCCATTTCCAGCTTTTTCCCAGCACTTGGTCCTGAGAACTTAAGATTTGAGACCTCGGGGTCAAGGATGACCTCCTGGGTCAAGGTCAACCTCAACCCTGACCTAGGGTAGAGTCAACCTTGACCATGATCTAGGTCAAAGTTGACCTTGACCCTGATCCTGGGTCCAATTTTCAAGTTCCAGAGGTTTCGGGATATCAGGCTTCAGAATGTTTTATTTTCCCACTTCCAGGTCGGCTATTTCAGATTTTGGAATGGTAAACTCTTAAATTGCATTTAATCTAGGTCCATTTCTAGGGGTTAAGGTTAATTGGGATTTAATTATCCAATGTCAACCTCTCTAGAAGTTTGTGCCCTAGATCACTATAAAAGGAAGCCTTCCTCTCTCATTTTCACATCCATAATCAATCCATCTCTTTTCATAATTTCAAGAAAGTGAAATCAAGTGATCAAGCAAGAAAGAAGGAGAAGAAAAGCATTCAATAATTTATTCATCCTCAAGCATTCAAGATCTGATTCATCAAGGAGATCCATTGTTAGCCATTGAAGGATTCAATCTCTATGGAGCCCTTTTCCAAAATCCATTCAAGATCGGTGTTGAAGATCTAATTCCATTGATTTGAGACATCCTACATACAATTCTACATTCATTTGGAGCATCCCTACTTGTAGATTCAAGGATTTGAATCCTCCACAAGGATTTCAACATAAGCAAGGTGACTAGTTCCATTTACTTTGTTTATATATTGCAATTTCAATTACATTTCAAGGTTGATTTCAAATTGGGGTTTGACCAAGGAAAACCCACCATCCAAACAATAAAAACCATTTTTCTTACAGGTACAGGTATAGGACAGCAAATTGCAGTTCAGATCGGGATACCCTTTTCGGTGAACTTCTGAGATCCGTGAACAGAATTTCTGTCAGAGCTATTTCAAGTTAGGGACAATCTTTAGTAGGGGGTAAGATTGTGCCCTGCTATCTAGGTCAAAGTCAACCTGACCTCAGAAAGACAAAAGTTTTTTGGGTTTTCTCTGTCTCGGTATTTTCAGTCCAAAGTAGGTTGCAAAATTCCCCGAAACTGTGCACAAACATCAAAAATCAGCATTTTCCAAATTTTCCCTATTTTGAGGTTAGTATTTGTCTTCTATTCATTTAAGATTTCAAGCACATAGTTTCTATAGCAAAGTATAATATTTTCTCCTTTCTTCATATTCTCCATAGTCTAATTCATTTGTGTATTGATCACTTCTTTGTGATTAATCAATTTGGATCTCTCTTATTAGGAATTTTGATTAGGGATAGATATTATATTTACCCCATTCCTCACATAGATACCATAACAGTATACTTGGTAAAGGGTAAGGATAGACCCCCCTACATCTTTATCACCTTACATTTTGGTGAACCTAACACGCTTACCCCATTTTCTTTTGTGGAATTAGATGCCCTATTGTGTTTGTGGTGTTAGATTTCCCTTTATATCTTTTTGGTGTTAGATTTTCCTTTTATGTTAAATCTTGCATGCTCATAAAATTAGATTTCTTGCATTTATATTTCAAAAATGCAAAAAAATTACAAAATCTCTTTAAAATACAAAAATATTCATTTATTCATGCTTTGTGTTTTCCTAGTTTAGTTCATTTGCGTTGCATTGGTATATGAGCTTTACTACCTCTAGTCCTACTTATAATATTCTAGTTAGACAAAGTCGTAGACTCATGGGTGCCTTTGATCCTGAATCTTCCTCTCCTTTCCTTAGGATCCTAGATGACAATTTGATTATTCATGATTCCAACCCTATATGGAGCAAAACTCTTCTCACTCATCTCATGATGAGGATGATGCTTTAAGAGTTCCTCCTGAATAAGTCCAAAAACTTTCAACTAAAATTGATAAAATGGATAATTGTCTTATTCAAGAAAACCATAATCAAGATTCTATTCAAGCTATCGAGGCTCTTAAGAAAGTTCTTCATGATAGTGATCAAGGTGTTAATCTCTTGCGTGGTATTACTCATCTTGTACATTCAAATATAAAACCTTTAGCTCAAGAAGCTCAAGATTTAGGTTTGATTCCTCTGGTTACTAGTGTTGAACCTTCTTCCATTCCTTTATCTAGTATTCCTACCTATACTCCTTCTTTGGTGATTGTGACAGTTCCCTCTGTTCCTATGAGTGTTCCTCCTATGTCTCTTCCTACATCATAATCTTCTTACCATAATGTTCCTTTTACTTATTCCAATCCTCTTCCAACTGTAGTTCCAAGTGTTCCTCCAATTGTGTCTCCCATTTCTACAGCTTCATACACTTTACCTAGTGTTTCTAATGTTGTTATTCCTCCTATTTCCTCTAATGATTCAACAATCATCAGTTTGGCTCAAACTGTCTCATCTTTACAACAACAACTAGCATCCTTGACTCAAAACAAGTTTAGTATTCCTACATGTGACATGGGAATTCCTTTTCCCCTAGAAATCATTCATACTCCTGTTCCTAAGCAAGTTGATATGCCTCGTCTCGAGAATTACAATGGAAAAGGAGACCCTGTTCATCATGTTAAAACATTTCAAATCCTTTGTAGTGATTGTGCTCATGACCATAGGATTTTAGCCAAGTTGTTTGCTAGAAATTTTTGTGACAAGGCCTTACAATGGTATTGTTCCTTGCCTCCTTATTCTATTGACTCATTTCCAAAACGTGCTAATGCTTTTATTCAACAATTTCAAAATAGCATTGGCCTGCAAGTGTCTTTGACTTATTTGATGCATTGTAAACAAAGTGCTAAGGAAAAATTGAATGAATTCATTGGTAGATTTAAGAATTTACATGCCCAGATTTCCTATCATGTTCCTGATATTGATATTCAACATATGTTCATCTCAAATTTGCAAAAGGATATTAGAGATAAGATTATGCTTACTGAATTTACCTCTTTTCAACAACTTTGTGCAGCGCTTCATCATTATCAATTACAAGTGAGTCAATTTGAGAGAAACACTCCAATGGCTCCTGTTCCACTTGATAAGAGTGATGCTTCTCCTAATCCAAAAAAAATTCAAAAATTCAACAACTATGTCAAGATAAATAAACAAGCAAATGCAATTGTTGATCAAGTTGTTGCATCTCACAATGCCACTTTTGCATCCACTACTTTTCAATTAAATTGTACATTTACTCCTCTTTCTGAATCTTTACATTCTATTATGAATAGGTTGTTAACTGTTAATATGATTACTTTACCTCCTATTCAACCTCTTTTACTTGCTATGATTGCATATAAATCCTTTGATCCTAAAGATTTTTGTCAATATCATCATCAAAATGGTCATGATACTTAGAAATGTTATTCTTTAAAACATAAGGTTTAGGACTTAATTGACTCTAATGCCTTATCTATTGATAATATTGATGGTAGCGGGAACAAATTTGTCTCTCCTCCTAATCAAAATCTTCAAATCTGTACGAATCCTTTACCTACACATGATACTAATACCATTGCTCAACCATCTTCTATGGATATTGTGTATGATTCAAAGATGGATGATCTTAATCACATTGTTAATCAAGTGGAGCATGTTGTTCAATCTGTATCTCCACCTCAGCCTCAACCTCAACTTCAATCTCAAGTTCCATCTCAACCTCAACTAAAACCTATGCCTAAACTGAAAACTCAACCTAAACCTCGAAAACAACCGAAGAATAAAAGACCTCAAGAACTTTTGATTACCTTTGATGATTCTGAGACTATTAAAGCTCCTGATGGTCCCCTTTACATTTATGCTAGGATTTCCCTGACACCTACTCGTGGTTGTCTTGTTGATCCTACATCCTTTGTCAGTGTTATTACTGAAGAAAATCTTTTTTATGAAAAACTTGCAACGTGATTCTTATGATACATCGGATGTGTGGATTCAAACTTGTAATGGTTTTTTGTATCCATCATTTGGTTCTATTAACTTGCCAGTTGAGCTTTGTGGTAAAATTGTGAACACTACCTTTGTTGTTGTTCCTACTTATGATCAGTTTCAAGTTAAGCTTGGTTTGCCATGGTTAAATGCCATGCATGTTGTTGCTACACCTATCCATAAATGCCTTAATTCATTCATGATGATGAAGTGAAGATGATTAATCATAGTTTATATCAACCTTCTAGGCTGAGGGACTGTACTACCCTTGACTACGTTTGGCCTTCATTACCTAATTCATGTCCTTCTCGACTTGATAATCTTTTCCGCTCATATCAAGCCTATAGGCATCATAAGATTCTAGAATTAAGCATACCTCCTATGGATCTTAATTGTGGTCTTTTGCCTACACCTTCCATACCTCCTTTATCCATGGCTTCTACATTTGTTAATCAAGTTCCTACTATTGCTTGTCAGTCTACAGATAATACTATTTATCCTCCTATAGAACTTGTGAAGGATCCGATAATTGCTCCTCCTAGTTCTCAACATATTTCAAGTCAAGCAAAACGTAATTGATCTACTAATGAATGTCATAAGAAGTGTCATGCTCAAGCTAAAGCTCATAATTTTGTTCTTCAAAAATCTTTACCTTCTTTTGATAAACCTATGCATGATCTGTTAGAAGATGATGTTGTTAATAATGATGTTAAAATGAAAGATTATGATGATTCTATTCGTATCTTAGATCCTATTTTTATTAATCTAGATGAAGAAGATACTCTTGATGATGTTAATGATGAATATGAGACTATTGACATTGATGTTGATTTACCTAATATGTTTTCATCACAATTGACAATTACACCTAGTATCGAACATTATGATTCTCAAGAGGATACTTGTTTGGAACTGGCTATCATTCCTACTGTGTTGGATATAGTCCCTCTTTCAAGTTACCCACCTTTCCTAAATGATATAGAATGATATGGAGAGAGTAGGTAGTGTGCTTGATTGGCTTGTCCTTCATGGTAGCCTTTGTTGTGTTTTTGTCTATAGTATTGTGCTTCTCTCATGATGTGATTGCTAAATGTTGTTAGATTCTTTTATACCACCCTTGTTACTTTGTTGGTTCAAGGTGATAAAGGAATTGAACCTATTGTGAAATTCCTCTATATGTATCTCTATTATTCCATATGTTGTTTCATGTTATGTTGTACCTATTATATTGTTTGTAAATGTTTCCTTGTTTAGTCTGCTTGGATCTGCGACTTGGTAGCACTGATTCTTTTTGGTCTCCAAGTCATGGTCTGGAAAGATTCTTCTTCGAATCTCTTATGTGATCTTTCCTCCATTATGATTGTAGTTCTAATTTATTTGGGGAATGATGTCAATTCATTTGCAATAATGTCATATATATATTATCTTATGATCATACTGACCCCATGGCAGGTAGATCCCTTATGTGTTCTTTGTATGTTTATGTGGTATTTCCCTTGATTTGTCTTCATCTGGGGGCATCTCGTAGTGGAAACATAATCAGTGGAGTTGTTTATGTTTCCTTTAAAGCCATTGCTCCTATTAAAGTGTTAGCAATGACTTTAACATGGGGGCATACGCTCTGCTCACATATTGTACACATGCACTTTTTGATATACACATATATTAATTTTTTTTATTTTTCAAGATGCTTTTCTCCCTTTATGGATTAGTGACTAATCCTTAAAGCATGGATTTTTATTTAGGATCTCTTGATCCCTCTAGTTTCAAATTTTGATCTCTTAAGGTTGAAGGTGTCCTTAAGACTGGATCTCTTTTGTTTTTTGTTTTACTCTTGTGGAATAGAATATTCTTGAGGGTGAATCTTCGATGGGTTGACTAGTGAGTAGCCACATTCACTAGGTGGTTCAATTCCATATTTCTAGTTGTGTTGTTTCCTTGTGTGGTTCACAATGGGACATAAGTTCTCATTGGATGAGATAATCACATCCTCTTCTTTCTCTTTTCTAGAGATGTCTCTTATTGTGATCTTGGATTCCATGAAGACTTGAGTCCCTCTTATTGTGATCTTGGATTTGATGAAGACTTGAGTCCCTGGGGGCTTGAGGATTTCCTTTTCCCTTTGATTTCAATAAGATTATCTTTTCATTATGATCTCCTTTACCAAGATTTTGCATCGATTCCATACTCTTGCTAAAGTGGGGGCTTAATGTATCATCTTAAAATTGAAGCACTTTCATGTTAAGAATATTTAGCCCTCTGAGTAAGTGGTCTAGGGTCATGTCAAGCACCTTGAATAGGTCTTTGCATGGATCTATTTTTTTCCCCTTGTTCTGCTTCTCTCTCCACCAATTTCTAACTTTTTCCTGGCACCTAGTCTTGAGAACTTAAGATTTGAGACCTTGGGGTCAAGGATGACCTCCTGGGTCAAGGTTGACCTCAACCCTGACCTAGGGTAGAGTTGACCATGACCCTAATGAAGTTCAAAGTCAACCTCAACCTTGACCTAGGTCAGAGTCAACCTTGACCTTGACCTAGGTCAGAGTCAACCTCGACCTTGACCCTGGGTCCAATTTTCAAGTTCTGAAGGTTTCGGGATATTGGGCTTCGAAAAGTTTTATTTTCCTACTTCTGGATCAGCTATTTTAGATTTCAGAATGGTAAACTCTTAAATTGTATTTAATCTAGGTCCATTTCTAGGGGTTAAGGTTAATTGGGATTTAATTCTCCAATGTCGGTCTCTCTAGAAGTTTGTGCCCTAGATCACTATAAAAGGAAGCCTTCCTCTCTCATTTTCACATCCATAATCAGTCCATCTCTTTTCATAATCTCAAGCAAGTGAAATCAAGTGATCAAGAAAGCAAGAAGGAGAAGGAAAGCATTCAAGCATTCATCCACTTTCAAGCATTCAAGATCCAATTCATCAAGGAGATCCATTGTTAGCCATTGAAGGATTCAATCTCTATGGAGCCCTCTTCCAAGATCCATTCAAGATTGGTGTTGAAGATCTAATGCCATTGATTTGAGACATGCTACATATAATTTTACATTCATTTGGAGCATCCTTACTTGTAGATTCAAGTATTCGAATCCTCCACAAGGATTTCAACATAAGCAAGGTGAATAGTTCCATTTACTTTGTTTATATATTGCAATTTCAATTACATTTCAAGGTTGATTCCAAACTGGGGTTTGACCAAAGAAAACCCCCCATCCAAACAACAAAAAACATTTTTCTTGTAGGTACAGGTACAGGGCAATGAATTGCAATTCAGATCTAGATACCCTTTTCGGTGAACTTCTGAGATTCACAAACAGAATTTCCTTCAGAGTTGTTTCAGGTCAGTGATGACCTTTAGTAGGGGTAAGATTGTGCCCCGCTATCTGGGTGAAAGTTGACCTAACCTCAGAAAGACAAAAATTTTCTGGGTTTTCTCTATCTCGGTATTTCCAGTCCATAGTAGGTTGCAGAATTCCCCGAAACTATGCACAGACATCATAAATCAATATTTTCCAAAGTTTCCCTATTTTGAGGTTAGTTTTTGTCTTCTATTCATTTAAGATTTCAAGCACATAGTTTCCATAGCAAAGTATAATATTTTCTCCTTTCTTCATATTCTCCATAGTCTGATTCATGTGTGTATTGATCACTTCTTTGTGATTAATCAATTTGGATCTCTCTTCTTAGGAATTTGGATTAGGGATAAATCTTATATTTCTCCCATTGCTCACATAGATACCATAACAATATACTTGGTAAAGGGTAAGGATATACCCCCCCTACATCTTTACCACCTTACAACAATAATTCAGTGAATAGGAGTACTGGAGAAACACCATTTGAGATTGTAAATGGCATACAACCAAGAGGTATATTAGATTTCAGGGATATAACCAATGAAGGAAAGATAAGAGTTGAAGGAGTAAAGTTTTCTGAATACATGAAGACATTTCATGAAGATGTGAAACATAAGTTGGAAAAAAGTAATTAAAAATACAAAGATAGAGCTAATAGATCTAGAAGACATAAGACTTTTGCAGTCGATGATGAAGTAATGGTTCATTTGAAGAAAGGCAGATTTCTTGTAGGAACATATGGGAAGCTGAAAATGAAGAAGTTTGGTCCTTGTAAGATTTTGAAAAAATTTGACAATGAAAATTCTTATGAGATTGAGTTACCTGATAACATGGATATATCACCTATATTCAACATTGTTGATTTGTATGAATACCATGAGTCAGATGAAGAAATGATAGTACCGAATGATTATCCTAAGAAACAGATAGAAGAAGTTGAGAAAATTTTGGAACAAAGAATTGCCAGAAGTACAAGAGGAAAATAGCATATGGAATATGTGGTAAAGTGGAAGAATAGACCGATTAAAGACAGTTCATGGATTTCACAATCTAAGTTGGATTTAGCTCATATTGTACCTGCTTCATGATTTAGAGAATCATTTCAAATAATCCTAGGTGTCTAATGCAGGAGCATCTTGGGTCCTTGGCAATCCTGTGTCACCAAAAACATGTTTGTGTTTTCCTGTGTTGCTCGGTTCTTGCTTTGACTGAGTTGGTTCGGTGTTGCTCAGTTTCCTTTGTTAACCGGGGTTGGTCGATTATCTCTCTAGCACTCTGTGAATTTCCTTGGCACTTGATGATGCTTGTTTGGCACTTGATTATCCTTACTTACCGAGTTGTTTATTTTAGTTTCCTATTAAGGCTAACTCTTGCAATTAATTATGGTCACAAATTTAATGCTAGTATCTATCATTGGGAAGTGTGTGGACCTAGATCTAGTCGTTCCTTCCATTGATGGTGGATCTGAAGGCTGACTTGTTTGGTATCTCTTGTATATAATGTAATCTTTGGTTGTAATTTAGGGAGTCAATTTTCTTAGAAGATAGAAGCTAGAAGTTTGAAGATTATTTCAGATCCTCGCATGTTGGATGAATTTTGTACTTGAATTGTAATATCTGGCCTAAACTGAGAAGGCCATATAGCTTGGCATGTATGAATCAAATTGAATGAATATATGAAAGTTATCCTGCATTCTCTCTCTCACTTGTGTGTTATTGCTTCCGCGTGTGATCTCTACAAGGAGGATCTGGTTAGGGTGTTCCTTTGGCCCCTCTCCATGTCCTCTCTTGCATCATAACAATGCTTGGGTTTGTATGCATGTGTATATAGTAAAAGAACATGTCTGCCAAGCCCATCTACTTTGTGTTCGTAAAATGAGGGGCAATTCAACAGTGGAAAACTTATATTTTAAAGTGAAGAATGCTTTGAATGAAGTTGCTAGTATGGATGATTTGATGATTGGCAAGAAGTTAGTGTGTGTTGGAGCTGATGGAGCTATAGTAATGCAATGCCAAAGGAATGGTCTTTGTGCAAGATTACAAACTAGTATTGCACCTTACATGCTTGTCATTAATTGCATAGCCCATCAAATGAATTTAGCATATAAAATTGTAAGCGATTTTCCTATAGTGTCAAAAGTTGAAGATCTAGTTCGTGACATATACTCTTACTTTTGCAGAAGTCCTAAATGTTTTGCAAAATTTAAGATTTTTTCAAAGGGAATAACACCAACAAACAAGCTTCTCAAGGATGTTGAGACCAGATGGATCTCCCATGGACTAGTAGAAAGAGTTCTAATAAAATATCAATCCTTGATTAGACTAATATATGAGAAATGCCTCACAGTAGACAAAGCTCCTGATTTGTTACATAATTTAAGTGATATAGAGCCTCTGTTAACTTTAGCCAGTCTTCTCCCTATTGGTTAGTTTCCTAGATTTTAGGTGTTGTCCTTCAAAATTTTGATTTTTGGTGCCTATCCCTGAGTTTCATGATTTAATTTCCAGGCATTCCCAGTCCATGAGTGCTAAAATTGTTTGAAAAACCCTAGGTTTTAGGACTTTTTTCCCTTAAAATATAGAAAACCCTAAAAATTGCTCACCCAGGTCTATTCGGCTATTACTTTTTCAAAATCACTTAACGGCCTTTTGCAGCATGTGCACTTTTTATTTCCAAGCTAGTCACTTACTCTCTTGAATGATTTAGCATATTCTTTTTTTACTAGCGACTGTCCATTTTCCTTTGTCACGCAGTCTCCCAAGGATGGAAGAATATTATTTGTCTTCAAATGACTCAGCGGTTGCCTTTTGTCGCCAGGTCTCCGAATAACTGTTATGAGATCTAGCGACTACTATGACACATTTTTTGCAAAGTAACTATGGTCACTTTATCTCCAGATCAAAATACCTTCAATCACGTGATCTCTGAAAGAAATAAAAAATTGATATAATACTTAGCGATAATGAGATTTGTTGTTGGTCGCTGAATCTCCAGATGCAAGGTGGCAGTCTATTTCACCAATTGCCAGATCTCTAGATTTTTCAGTAGTTAGTTCTTTTATCTTGCGACATGGTGATTCTGTGGTCATGTGTTCTCAAGGTTCTGGTAGTTATGTCTTTGGCAGTCAACGATTTAGCAACATGATTATCTCTAGATCTCTCAATCAAGTGGTTAAGTCATAAAGGGTATGGCGACTTAGCGGGAGTCATTGGATGCAGATGAAATTAGCGGCTGGTGTTTAATCTCATTACTTAACCAGGGATAAGTAATTCTTCTGGCGACTTGGAGAATAAGGGTGTTCGCGCAATCTCCCGTCTTGACCATAGTCAAAGGACATAATGGGTGACTTGGAGGTGTCTTCAGTCGCGTAATTGCCAGATGGGTGTGAGTTAAGAGAAAGTTTTGTGGGACCATTATTGTCAGTCATTGATTTAGTTTTGATCAAGTAGTGGTCGCATGGTCTCAAGATGTAACTATGAGTTAGCAAATTATCTAGCGACCTTGAGATTTCCCTTGTTGCTCAATTTTTGGGTCAAACTCAAGTTATGAAAATTGCTCAGCAATTAGGAGACTGTTGTAATACCCCAAAATTGGCACCTAATAATTTCAATCAATTTTGGTGCATTTTCTTCAATTTCATCTTCAAAGTCCTATTTTACTAGGCAATTTTCTCTCTCCTACCTAACTTTATTTGACTTGATGTCCATTGCAAAAACCCTAATTGCATTAATCTCACACTATAATTAATTCCTAAGTATTTGACTTTATTAGCTAAATAATCCCTATGATAAATTGATTTAATTCTAAAGTCCTAAGTGCTTTAAATTAAATTAAAAATCCACCCCCTTTAGCTAATACACATAAAGGAATTAATCTTATTTAGTTATTTGAATGGACATATCTTTATTTGAATTTAACAATTCAAATTACTCGAAAGGTCACCCATATGTGGCAATAATTCATTCTCTTAATTAAATAAATCTTTCAATATTTGTCTCAATTGGGAATGAAGAGTCAATCGTTTCATTTCAAGAACCTCTTCATTCCCTCCCCGGGCTTGTCTATATAATGAACCTTCTTCCTCATTCAAAAAAAGGCAATTGTGAGAGTAATTAAACTATAGCCAATTTTAGTCTCATTTTCATATTTTCAAGCTTTCATTGCATAATTAGTTTAATTTCTCATTTTAATATAATATTGCACTCTCATTTAAATTAGTTTGCTTATTGCTATTAGACTAATCTCATATTTCTTTCAAAGTTATTTAGATTAACTTGCATTATCATATTTCCTTCAAGCTATTAGATTAATTCCACTTCTCATTCTAGATTAATTTCAGTTTTGTTTATCTTTCAAGCTTTGAAAATCCTTTGTATTAGCTTGGTCTTATGGTTGTTGGCTCTCGTTCTGAGAGTAATTCAAACACCCCAGTTAATTAGAAGGCAATAGGTCAAATCAACAAAATCATGTGAATGGGTAATTCATACTCAATTTCATGATTCGATGAACGAGCAATGACTATGTTGTGTTTATAGCTAGATTAGAGGTCCATGTTTAGCTGTATAACATTTTGGCACCCACCGTGGGGTAGAAAATTTGATTTCTAGTCTCATCAATCTCAAACTTTTTTTTGAATTCTGCAATTTGTCGTATGTTCATACTCCTCTATGTATGAAAGTTCATGCGAGATTCTTGAGCATACCACATGAAGTTTTGCTCATTGTAGCACTCTCTCAAGCGAAATTATACTTTCTTGTGTAGGCCCTGGTACTTTCTCGTGCGTAGCACAATACTTCCTCATGTGAAGTTTCATTGTCAGACAATTAAAATTTCCATATTCTGCATTTTATTATTATTTTTTCCTGACATCTATTTTTTTTGCTGTTGATTTCATATCTCTGTTTCTGTCACATCATAATAGTGGTCTGGAGGTTGCTTTGTCAAAGATTATAAAACTTACTAACGGTTTGCTTGCAAGACGATTGCCGAAGACCTTTTAAAATGTTGTGTTTGTTTTCTTGCTTTTATTCACAGTCTAATTAGGGCTCCGTTAAAATTTCTTAAGGGTCCTCATAGAAAAGTAGCGGAATAGGCTCTTCATTACGTGGAAGTGATTCCCATGGATGAAATTGAGACCCAGATGTTGCTAGAATGATGGATACCTGGGGAAGCAGAGAAAGGTAGTGAATCTTTAGCACTTCTACTTGCTAGGGGATTATGCTCTTCTCTCGTTGAGAGAACCAGAAACCCAAAAGCTTGTGGATTTGGTGGAGTGAAGCTAACTCGGTGATGAATTTTTTTGATGTGTTTGGGTAAGGTGAAGAGGTAGAGAAGTATGCTCTTCTCTCTTTGAGAGAAACAGAAAATCAAACCCTCAGATCCAAGCCAAGTTGTGTCACCTTTAGAGGGCATGTCGAAAGTTGAACCTCTGGGAATGACCCAAGTGAGTACGCACCTATCGCTGGTGATTCCAGCTCACTATAATAAAGATGTTTTGTTGAGTCTAAAGACTCCAAAACCATTTTAACTTCCTTCTCTTGATTTTGACATCATCTTGAGAAGGCTTCGTTTGTTGTACTGAGCGGTGCCACTCCTAGCCCTACTTGCGGGGGTGTATGACTTTTAGGTGTTGGTGTGGCTATGAGGCCTCAACCCTATATTGAGGGCACCAAAGGTTAGTGTGAATGGAAGCCCACTAAAAACTTTCCCTAGTTAGTTGCCTACCCGATTCACCTCTGAAAGGAGTCATAATCTTTGTGTAGTGAGGGGGAAGAATCTCTCTCATAGATTCCCACCATAGGCATGCACCTGGATGCTTGAAAGTGGCATATGACACTGGCCCCTACCACAAGGGTAACCTTTGAACATATACTATTGAGTCCTTGGAAACACCAAAAACACGGGCGCCCTCTAGGGGGTGACACGGCTGTGTGAGGTGCACGCATGCACATAAGCAGTGGGGCAAAGGTTTTGTCTTCTCACCATTATTTTTGTGGGGATAACTATTTGTTTTTCATTGATTCTTAAACTTGTCCCTCATGATTAAACAAAGGCTCCCATGATATTGCCAAGTTGCTTTGTCCTTGGTAGGTTTGTTTGCAACTACTTCTTGTGTCACCATTGCTTGATCAAACCTTTATGCTTGTAAACGAGTGCTTGAAACCTTCAAACTGAGATTGTTGATTAAACCATTCTTCAAACCTGTCTAGAAACTGGATTTCCTATCTGAGAACCATTTACATTGTATCCCAAAAACTATCTTTTATCTCAAAATTTGCATTGAACTGTCAAACACTGTCTTTTTCCCGCGCGAAGTTTTAAAAACTGAGCACTTTCTCACATGAAGCCTGGCATTCTCTCACGTGGCTTGGTACTTTCTCACGTGAACTTGTACCTTGGTTTCCAAAATAGAGACTTATTTCCCATTGACTGGTGAACTTTTTTATCTAATCTAGTTTCTATTTGAGGTCTGTTTGTTCATCTTCCTATCGTTCACTATCATAAACTGAGTGTCTTGAGTTGTGAACCGATCGATTATTGCTTTGACTCATTTTGTCTCTCATTCATTTATCTTATCTCTTTGTGCTTTTGTATCCAACATTGTGATAGTCTTATCTCGGTTGTTCTAGCCATACTCCTGACGATTCGTACCAAGTGCATCTCACATCTCGACTGTTCTAGCCTTTATCTCCCTTTTCATTATTTGTAGAGATAGAGTTTTAGAATTATCCTGAGTATTCTCTCATTTCATCTTTGTCTATGACTATCACAACTCGAATTGGAAACACTTATCCCATTCATAATACTAGTCAAGGTAGAGGCAAACCTCGTAATCAGGAAACAAGTTGTCCTAAACCTAGTGTGCAAACTGAACATTGTAAGGGATCCTCAAGTTCTTCGTTGAGTACTTTAAAAGATAGCATGTCTCAATCACCTCCAAAATTCCAAGAATGCTTCAATCCATTGTTTCAAGTGCAACCTGGTTTCTCATTTCAAGATCAAGACAACTCCTTCCAAAACAACTCATTGTTTCATAATTTTGAAAGACCTTTTCCTTGGACTAATCCCATTATCGTATCTATTGACCCTGCTAAAGATAGTGACTCATTTGAACCTATCAATCCTTTTGATCCTGTTCACACACCAAAGGTTACCTTAGTTGTTCCCTTTTGGTGTTGTGCACATCATTTTACTAAGGTGTCACTTGCTACACAGTCCCACGTTAACAAGATGGGAGAGCCATTCGACTTTCAACCAAAAAAATACAGCCAGACTTTTGATCAATCTCAAAACAACCAACATCATGGTCAATCCTCCAATGACCAACATCATCCTCAACCCCAAAATGGCAACGCTATGATCAAACCCAAAATGACCAAGCTCAAAACAAATCTCAAGGTGGTCAACCAGTGTATCACTATCATCCTCCTTTCGATCAGAGTAAAGATCAAATCCCAAGTACTTCTGAGATCCTTGGCAATGAGGGTGATGACACAATAACTTGAAAAGACATAGATGCTACAAAAGAAAATAAGAGTCTTATCAAGATGATGGAGATCATCCTTCTTGAGAAGAAGGAAAAATACTTTCTTGAGTTGGCCAAGCAAGGAGCTAAATTACCCTCAGACTATCAAGTTGAAATGCTTATGGCCAAGGAAGAAGAAACTAAGACCACTAAATTGCAAAAGATGGTCCAAGACATGCAAGATCAGATTAGCCAACTTGCGAAGAATAAGGACAAACCCGCACAACAATTCACAATGGAAAGCATTTGTCCTTTCCCCTTTGATAGGAGTCTTCACATGCCACCTTTTCCCAGAGGTGTACAGCTCCCTAAATATGACAAATACTTGGGTGCTACCGATCCCCAAGATCACTTAAGGGAGTTTGGCACTTTTTCCATGGAATTCATACATGATCAAACATATCTTATGCGCCTATTTCCTCATAGTTTGGGTGGACCAGCTATGGAGTGGTTTTCTAGATTTCCCACTAGCATTAAGACTTTTAATGAAATGGATAATTTGTTTCTCCAACATTACTCGCATAATATTCAACATCTGGTCAACATCCAAGATCTTTTCAATTTGAAGCAACGATAAGGGGAATCTTTTCTGACATTTCTCCAAAGGTGGAGACAATTATGTACAATGTATCCTCATAAGCTACCAGAGTCTGAGAGACTCGACATTTTCTTGGACAATCTTGTCCCAAACTTCAGATACCAAGTGCAATTACAAGGTCCTCTAACTTTTGATAGCATGATTAAACAAGCAGTGTGAATACAGGCCATTATGATCAAGAAAGGGGAATTGACTTTGAACAAAGACAACAAACAAGGATCTTCAAACTCAAATAAAGATAAAGGGAAGTTTTTTAACAAGAATAGAGACATTATGAATGATGGAGTGGTCAACAATGTGACCCTAAAGCCTGCTAAATCTATTTTTAATCTCTCTTCTAGCATACAGGTGATCAAAGCTACTGAAAAACCTACGACAGAAAATCAGCAACCTTCGAGGTTTTCTAGGAACAAACCTTGGGCATCTTGACCCAAGCGCGAATTCACTTCCTTGGGAGAACTGCTTGATGTGGTCTATAAAACTCTTTTGCAGAATCAGATTCTTACTCCTTTGGAAAAGCATCTCTATGACCCACAACCCTGACCTCATTGGTGGAATGACAACGCCTACTGTGACTATCACTAGAATAAGGGTCACAAGACTTCTACTTGTCTCCAGTTGAAACATAAGGTCCAAGATTTGATTGATAGCGATGACATTTTTGTGGATGACCATAACAAGAATTCGGACCATCAAGCATTTAAGGATCCCTTCCCTCCTCATGAGAAGGGTGAATCTTCGAACACTAAGAATACCAATGCTAAGATCAATTACACGTATACTAATGATGACAATGTCATTGGTATGATTGAAGCTGTTGAGTTTGAGTACTGTGATGTGATTACTATTAAGGGGAGCGGCGATGCTCCCAAACCCAAAACTCCATTCATCTTACATAGTTCTATGTCTTGTTTGTCTGAATCTAAACAACCTCAAGATTGTGCCAATGTTGTTACTTGATCATGTGGAAGGGTTGTTTTGAAAGGTCTTGATACATCTACATCCACTCTGAAGCAAATTGCAGATAAGACTATTGTTGGCCCTACCAATAAGAACACAAAATCGGTTCCTACATCTAGCTCGGCTAGTTATAGCATCTTAGATCAACTCCAATGAACCAATGCTCAGATCACCATTTTTGAGTTGCTGAAGATCTTGCCTACTCATAGGCAAATTCTGGATAAAGCCCTCACCAAGGAAAACATTCCCAAAGATCTTGATCTCAACCAATTCCAATCTATGGTGGGTCATTTGACTTCACCTTATTATTTATCCTTCTCTGAAGAAGATGATCACTCTCTAAGCCATCTGCATAACACTCCCTTGCATATAGAGGTCATGAAAGGTCCTAAGTGCGTTCACCAAGTGCTCATAGACAATGGTGTTGGTCTCAATATCTATTCTGCTAAGCTGCTTACTCAGCTAGGTTATGATGAGAATTGTATAGACTCTCATAAAAAGATTACCATCAAAGCTTATGATGAGGAAGAACACAAATCCCAAGGCTTAGTTGTGCTACCTATCTACGTAGGAACTATTGAGAGAGATGTTACTTTTCAAGTTCTTAACATTCCTCTTGCCTATAATATCTTGTTGGGTAGGCCATGGATTCATGAGATGCAAGTTGTTCTGTCTACCTACCATCAATGCATTAAGTTTCCATTCCATGGAGTGGAAGTCACTATGCCTGCTAATACCAATTATTCTTACAATACCCTTGTGCAATCTGCAGATAGCTTTGTTCTGGCTAATAGAGAATCCATTGAGTTCTATGATGCTAAGCTTAAAGAAATGGAACAAACTCTAAAACTTAAGGATACGGGCATGGGAGAATACTGAATTGAACCTATGCTATCACTAGCTTCTCTCCCTCCATCTCCACACTCTTATGGGAGACCTTATGAGGGTAACAAAACTTCTGATGACTCTCCTCAAACAATCTATAATGGCACCTTTATACGGGCCTCTACATCTTTAGAAGATGAAGATGAAGAAAGGGCTATCATAGCTTGGATCTATAGGGGGAAAGAAATATCTAACACAACTACTCCACCTCCAGATTTAGAGCAAGAACCATATAGTGAGGCCTTCAAGATCATGAAGTGCTTCGGCTATAAGGGGAGTGGTCCTATAGGAATGAATGACAATGGTTTTTTGAAACCCATTGAAGCTACAGGTCGCAGCACAAAGATACTACTAGCTTAGGCTTCAAAAAGATCCCCTTTCATTTAGGGATAAACAAATTTGTGCCAGAACTTGAACCTGAACCTGAACCTGAATTTGATGATACTACTCCAAAGGTAAATCCAAAGGCCAGCTCTAATGAAGACACATTTCCATATCCTATTCCTCCAGAACTTGTTGCACTCTTTGCAAAACCGGATGAACCTATTATACCTATCCACATGATAGAAACTGATAGTGATTCTAATGAGACCACTTCAGTACATTGACTCACGTATGACCAATGGAAAGAAATGCAAATGGTTGAGTTTGATTCTCAGGGTGAATGGTACATACCCCCACATTTCCAAGAATAGTTTGAAAAAGATCAACTCTAGAGCAAGCCATTAATGCTACAAGAAATGAAGATGATGATACAGCTAGCGCTAATGGAATTCCCACATCAAGTACTGACTCACATGAGTATGAGTTTGACTCTTTGTCTGATGCTACTTATGATAAAGATATAGACATGGTGCATACCTATGAAAGACTTATCGAAGTAGGTGAAGGGTCTAGTGTTAGGTCACACGAATTAGACGCCATTAGTGTTAACTTGTCCTCTACTTTCGATGTGAGTTCTCATAGGGATTCAAATGCTCCTTTGGATGAGATCGCTCTAAGTCTTGACTTGCTCATCCATGCTTTTGATGGTTATACCATGAATGCAATTGAACGAGTGACTACTTCCCTCTCACTCAAAAATCCCAATCTGATAAACTGGAACTCCCCCTCCTCATCCAATGAAGTCCAAATGTTCCAGAATGATTACGCTCTATCTTGTTACCTCCATGCTATTGAACCTATGATGTCCTCCACTAGAGAAAGCAGTGTCAGCATGACAGAGACAAATATCAAGTATCTTAGTCAAAAAATTAAAAGAAGAAAAAATAGATGCTCTGATGGTGAAAACCACATTGTGGCAGTGTCAAATCCCAAAATAGTAAAAATAAAAGACATATCTGAGGGTGAAAATCTTTTTGAGGTGCCCAAGGATGAGATACTTGATATGCTTTCGAGCCACTTTCAAGAGAGGTCATCAATATTGATTGAGCTGACGCAACCAGTAAATTTGGGTACAGAGGTTGCTTCACAAATTATTCATCTAGCACAGTCATTGTCTGCAAAAGAAAAGGAAGAGTTCACTAGCTTCTTTCAAAGAAAGAAAATAAACTTCGCATGGACTTACTTTGACATGCCTGGTTTAGACCCCAATCTAATCATGCACCATTTGTCCATTGCACCAGGTATTAAACCTGTCAAACAGAAGCTTTGAAAGATGCATCCACACATAGCACTTTTGGTATCCTCACCGCTTGGGGAATCTCTTCACTAGGGGCATCTTTGTGCCTTGCATCTGGTCATCCGGTCATCTATCTTTTAGGTATCTAAGCAATCTAACTCAGATCCTTGAGGATCAAGCTTCGTTCTGGAGATGGCTCTCAAAATCCATTAGGTATTGGGGCAATCTAACCCTAATTCCTGGGAGTCAAGCTTCATTCTGGAGATGGCTCTCAAAATCTCTTTTAGACCGTTATCTAGGCAATCTAACCCGGGTATCAAAGGGCTAAGCTTCGTATTGGGGAAATCTAACCCTGATTCTAGAGAATAGTCCTAAATATGCATCTGTCATCATTTGATAAATGGGTATTGGGGCAATCTATTCCTGATTCCTTCTCAAATTGTCATTAGACCATTGTCTTCACAATCTAACTTAGACTTCAGAGAATCATGCCTTGTTCTAGAGGTGGTTCTGCAATTCGATCTATTTTGGTGTCTTGGCATCCTAACCTTGACTTCTGAAGGTTAAGATCCATTCTGGGGATAATCTTGAAACCTCATTTGTCACATCAGACTATTCTTGAATAAACGCATTACTCGCACATCAATTCAAAGAGGGGAAAATGTAACACCCCAAAATTGGCACCTAATAATTTCAATCAATTTTGGTGTCCTATTTTACTAGGCAATTTTCTCTGTCCTACCTGACTTTATTTGACTTGATGTCAATTGCAAAAACCCTAAATTGCATTAATCTCACACTATACTTAATTCCTAAGTATTTGGCTTTATTAGCTAAATAATCCCTATGATAAATTGATTTAATTCTAAAGTCCTAAGTGCTTTAAATTAAATTAAAAATCCACCCCCTTTAGCTAATACACATAAAGGAATTAATCTTATTTAGTTATTTGAATGGACATCTCTTTATTTGAATTTAATAATTCAAATTACTCGAAAGGTCACCCATATGTGGCAATAATTCATTCTCTTAATTAAATAAATCTTTCAATATTTGTCTCAATTGGGAATGAAGAGTCAACCGTTTCATTTCAAGAACCTCTTCATTCCCTCCCCGGGCTTGTCTATATAATGAACCTTCTTCCTCATTCAAAAAAAGGCAATTGTGAGAGTAATTAAACTATAGCCAATTTTAGTCTCATTTTCATATTTTCAAGCTTTCATTGCATAATTAGTTTAATTTCTCATTTTAGTATAATATTGCACTCTCATTTAAATTAGTTTGCTTATTGCTATTAGACTAATCTCATATTTCTTTCAAAGTTATTTAGATTAACTTGCATTATCATATTTCCTTCAAGCTATTAGATTAATTCCACTTCTCATTCTAGATTAATTTCAATTTTGTTTATCTTTCAAACTTTGAAAACCCTTCATATTAGCTTGGTCTTATGGTTGTTGGCTCCCATTCTGAGACTAATTCAAACACCCCAGTTAATTAGAAGGCAACGGGTCGAATCGATAGAATCATGCGAATGGGTAATTCATACTCAATTTCATGATTCGATGATCGAGCAATTACTATGTTGTGTTTATAGCTGGATTATAGGTCCATGTTCAGCTGTATAACAACTATCTTCAATCGAGTAATCGCCAGATGATCTGCGGTTAAGTGTTGACTAAACATTAAAGGGATGAAAAAATACAAGTATTCATTTCCTGGATTTTGTGACGTGTCTTTTCCTGATTGGTTGGTAAAAGATGAAAAATGTGAATAAGTAAGAAGACTTCACTATAGTCGCTAGATCTCTAGAAGAAATACATTAAAATTTTCCTATCTTTAGTCGCTAAGTCTCTGAATAGTTGAGTCAGAAGGTCTCAAGAAAAAGTTCAAAAAGTCAAACGGCTTTAGCAATTGGGAGATTCGTTGTAGTCGCTAAATCTCTTGATGGCTTTTTGTCACCAGGTCTCGAGATAAATTCTAAAGGAAATAATTTTATAGTGACTAAAGTAGTGACTATAGTCGCCAAGTCTTAGGATGAAAAATGTAAGTAAACACATGGTCACCCAATCTCCAAATAAATTCAAAGGTTTCAAATTATTCAGTGACTATGATATTTCACTATAGTCGCTAGGTCTCAGAAAAAAGTAAAGTCATTCAGCGACTATGGTTTTCTTTAGTTGCCAAATCTCTAAAAGTATAAAGGAGGCACCAAATATTTTAGCGGTTATGAGAATGTGTTGTAGTCGGTAGGTCGCCAGAAGTTAAAATTTGATTACCTATCATTTTCTCAGCTTACAGCTAGTGAATTGAGTTTTGAGCATGCCAAGTAATGATGAAAGTGACATAATTTTTAGCTTTTGATCTCTAATGAATTGTTGCATTCAATTCTGCTAAATAAATACAGTTGTTTGTCACTCATTTCGAATTACCAAGCATTCAGAGAGCCGAAGCAATAGACTTCCTTGAGACTTTCCAGAGTAATTTCAAAATTTAAGACATCCAAAATTTACAGAGGAGTTTGAATTTGCAGACAAGATGAGTCAATTGTCAGTCAGTGGGGCTTTTACCAGCAAGGGAGATAAGGAAAAAGTTAAAGAGAGTTATTTAGATGAATTCCTCACCTTGCTACCGGGCTCATCACAGAATAAGAAGGTTACTGATGAATGTTTTATTGATGAACTCACATATTGTAGGGATGCTAAGACACCAGACATTATTGCAATGTGTTTGTTTAAATATTTTTATAAGAATGCTGAGAATCCAATCCCTGTTTCAAACTCTTGGACGTCAGGGTTAGCGAAATTGATAGTCCCAGAAGTGTTCCTGGACGTAGATGTCCTAATTTTTCTAGCCCATTCCTATGACCCCCTATCCAAAACTATTAGGAAGGGTGATGGTTCTCCTCTGGTTATCCTTGACAAGAATTCATTTATAAGAGCTTTCGGTATCCAGCTTCCTATGGCTACTGAGATTAATTTATAGGCCTTGGAAAATAGATATGTTAGAGAGGCTGCCATTGTGGCAAAAGAAATTCAAAATCATGTTCCCTGAGAAAATAGGAATTACATAGTGCCAATGCAGGGGAAAATTCCATACGCATACAAGGACCTTCATTTTTACATAAGGTACATTGCCTATGGATTGTGCAAGGTTCTAGGGATAGATGGTGGAGAGAGGATCCCCTCGGACCTCTTGATGATGGTTTTGGACTCCCAAAGTATTCACGCTACAAAAGGATATGACTACATAGGATATATAATAGAAAAGATGCATACAAGTTTACAGGCATTGAAGAACCATACGCTTGGTTCTACACCAAGGTTTTTGCAATATTCTTTGTTGATGCACCTCATTTTGTACTTCAATTATAATATCATAAACATGGAGGCCTTGAGCCACAAATGACATACAAGGGACAGCAGAATCCAGTACAGTTTTGGATTAGGGCTTGGAGTCCTTCTTCCTCCAGGAGTGATTTTTGTATATTTGAAAATTGGATAGTTCGGCCTATCCTCCTTAGTCTAGGGCTCAATCTTTCAAGGTTATCCACAAAGGTCCTATAGTTGGTAAGGCCTCAACAATTTGTTGATAAATGGACCAATGGTCACAATTGGGGAGACATCTATTATGAAAAGGGCTACACTATTATCAGAGTATATGGATGCCCTCAGCCCACTCATATACTACCATTCTTTGTTCCACCAAGGGTGGCATATTTAGAATTCATATGGCAGCTAATGTTGACTGATAAGGAGCACCTAGCTTCACATAGAAAAGGAACTTTTACCCCAAGGCACTTTAGAGTGCATAGTCTCACAATAGGCAAGAATGCCTTCAGTAAGGTAAATGATTGGTTGGGGCAGTTTAGAATGCATGTTGCTTCCCATAGGTATGTTGATACAGAGGGATTCATGGTTGCTACCAGGAAGTATTACATGCCCAGCATTCCATTTAATAAGAGACATGAGCAGTATCTTGAGGAGGATGTTTTGAGGACTATAATAGAAGAAGAAGAAGTGGTGAGAAGATCTGATCAAATACATGAATTGTATGCCATGGAGAAAAGGTTAAAACAAAAAGGACTCCCATTCAGTGGCTTCTTCCCCAATCTATCATATCTCCAAAGGCTGGAGCAAATGATGGCTCAATTTAATACTTTGATGAGAACTTTTGAAGATCAGATTGATGAGATAGATGGGAAGGAGGATGTCCAATCTGAGTCAAAATGTGGTGAAGATAGTGATGGTGGCTACTCAGTGCACAACATTCCCCTTCTAGAGAAAATAATGGTTGAAAGACACCAAGCTAGAGAAAATATTATTGATTTAACAGAGCTCCATAGTTCTCAAGACACAAATGAGCCTCCTACAAAGAAGCATAAATTGTTAGTTGGAGAGTCTTCTCAAGCAAGGAGAGAAGGATAATAGAAAAATAGAGTATAATTGCTATAGAGCAAAATTTTAAATTTTGTGTCTGAGCTTCTGAGCATGAGTTTTTATGTGTAATTTATAGGTTCATTTTAATACAAATACACTACAATTTATGTCTCCTATTATTGTTGTCTCTTTACTTGTATGTTTGTTCTTGTATGTTTTATCTGTGAGGCATTTAAAATATACTAATTGTTGATCAATTTCTTCAATTGATTGTGAGTTTCTCTCAAGGAGAGAATTAAAATTCTTATTATCAATTGTAGAGAGTAAACTTATATGTAGAGATTTTGATAATAGTAATATTAGATTGATAGAATAGAGTGTTAGGCATTCTATTCAGATTGCAAATTGTGTGCAAGGCATACTATTGTATTTCTTTAAAAATAACTTGTGAATTTGAATTTAAACTCTTTTTCCCATTAGATTAGGCACTGGTTTGGAGTGTGTTTCTTATAAAATTATCTTTTCATGATCTTTAGAGATACTAAAATTCATTTTACTACTAGTATTTTACTTTCAAGAATTGTTTGTATGTATTGAAAGAACTGTATCCAAGTGATATAAGTTCATATTTAGTGATTCCTTAAAGAAAGAATCAAGAGGTTACCCTTCCTTGAGTTTAACTCAGGAAAAGAAGAAGGATGAATGTCCTTAGGCCACTGTTCTAGGCTATCACATTTATAATTTCCATTCTTATACTCTGTATTAGGATTGTTTGGGCTATTTATAGAGTAGTGTTGTTTTATTGAGATAATTTGTGGAATCAATAGCATAGCAATGAAGACCTAATCCACCATTTGAATGTTTACTTGAAACATAGTAAATCAGTATAGGCAATACTCACCTGAGTCCTGTGGAGCTCGAAGCAAAAGGAGGATATTATCCAATCCTCAATTAGACTGTTTCTTGTCAAACTTGTGAGTCCTTAAATCTAAGAATCAAGCCTATACATTTACCAAGTTTGATCCTTCAAGAAAAAGCTCTAACAAACTGGCGACTCTACTGGGGAATCAAAACTTTTTCACAAGTCATAAATAATGCAGGTTTCAAGTAGAGTTTAACTCCTGGCCTACTTATTTCATACCAGTCAGTCACCATTGAAGATCAGAGTTATTCCTTTATTTTCTCTATATTTTTCCCTTCTAAAAGTCTTGCTCATATACTTTCCCAAGGATAAATATCCCCCAAATTCCTAATCAAATTGGGTGGTGACTCTTTATAAAGTCTCTATGTCAGTACTCCATAAGAGACCCCTTGTTTCAGGATGACCCATAGGAATACAAGGTCCTGGAGAAAGGAACATCCAAAAGAAAATTCAGAGGGAGAGCTTCCAACTACTTCAAGGTGAAATCAAATGAGGAGGGAAAGAAATAATAATGACATGTCTTTCACATGGAAATAGAAAGGAAATGTGAGGACAGAGGATCCCGTTCAAACAAATCAGGAGGAAAATACATTAGAATATGAGGAGGCAGTTGATTTGGGTTTAAACCAATATAAAGGTTACTATTCACCTTCTAAAAAAGATGGAAGGAGAGCACAACCCCATAGAAGAGGAATCCCTGGAAATAATACAAGATCTAGAAGCCAAAGCAGGAATCAACAAGACTTTGTTCCTTCTTTTCCCCATGGTTCCTCCTTACAAGGTCACCAAGTGCTTAATGACCACCAAGAGGAAGTACTTGCCCAAAATTCTTCATCAGAAACAACCCTCCCAGACTCTGAAGAAATTTTTGAGGAAGTGTTTGAATTAGAAAGAAAGATCCGGGAAAAAGCTGAAATAAGACAAAAAAGAGAGAAAGAGAAAGAAGAAAAAATTAGACATGCTATGATAAGAGCTAAACAATTGAAGAGACAATTGTTGGATTATGAAGCCATAAATTATGTTCCCATATCAGAACAAACAAAGGAACAAACCATTATCCAAGAAGTACATGAAATAAGAAACCCCAAGGATAAGGGTAAACAAAAAGTTGTAGAAATTTCAATTAATGAACCAATTCCTACTAAAAAATCTTTAGATCAAGTAGCAAGATTAGATGCTGACCTTGAAAAGGCTAAAAGAGAATAGGAATTGTTGGCTAAAGAACTAGAGAAGGCAGAGCTTGAGGCTACTGCAACTGAGATGAAAAGAAAAATTGAGTTTCTTAGGCAATCTTCTAGACCCACTAATACAGTTTCCACTTCTCTAGTATAAGGTACAAATGTTTTGAATACTGCCAAAAATTTCCCTTCATCTGATGTCCATAAAGTCTCCAATGTTTCAAATATTTAGATATCTACATCTTTAGGTGCTGGCCAATCTCAAATAGGATCTATTCATGAGAGACACAAGCAGTTAGTTTTTGCTAGAATCCCCGGATACCCTAATCCTATCCCTGATGAAATTAGGAAAAAACTCCCAAAATTCACTGGAAGTAATGCAGTCACCTGTGAGGAACACTTGAAGAACTTCATTGATGCGATAGATGACTACAACATAGAACCTGATGATTTAGTTATGAATCTTTTTGTTTGATCTCTAACT
The DNA here is from genome assembly GCA_027943335.1 of Chamaecyparis obtusa. Taxonomy (NCBI): domain Eukaryota; kingdom Viridiplantae; phylum Streptophyta; class Pinopsida; order Cupressales; family Cupressaceae; genus Chamaecyparis; species Chamaecyparis obtusa. The sequence goes on along the minus strand of BSBK01006357.1, from coordinate 1,063,109 downwards.
CAAGATGTTAGGGATTGGTTTAGGAATTTACCTCATGCTATCATAAGTTCATGGGAACAGTTCACGCATTGTTTTAAAGAACAATATGGTGATAAGACCAATGAAGGTTTCATGCTAAATGAATTAAATAACATCAAGAAAAACCAAAATGAGGGTGTTGTTGAATTTAATGTCAGATTTCAGAAAGCTATGCATAAATTGTTACAATTTATCAGGTTGGATGACAAAATATGTTTGGTCACTTATCTAAATGCTTTTGATTCAAAGATGGGATATCTTTTGAGAGATAAAAACCCTATAAATCTCGTAGAAGCTTACAAATTGGCCATTAACATAGAAAGCAATAGAAGAATATTAGGAAAATTGGGAAGAAGGGATGACTATAAACCTCAAGTCTCAAATAGAAAAGAATTAGGGAAATTTGATACAAAACCAAAAGAGGATGATAGTTTGAAGAAAATTTTAAAAGCTATAAAAGATTTGAAGCTTGGTGAGAATAGAAATAATAGATTGGCATCAAATGACAGGCCATCTTTTAGTAACTTTAACAAATTACCAAGAATGCAGAACTATCCCTATAACACTCAGTGGAAGGATGGAAAACTGGTGCTTCCTGAAAGAATGGAAAAAACCAATGATAAAACTCCTGACCCATTACACAAGAACATAGTGAACATGAATGATGATGTTCCATGGTGTATTGTTTTTCAATCACCTCATGAACCTTATTATTGTGCGATTGCTCAAAGTGTCTCTACAGATGGAGAACAGGAAAGTAATGATAAAGATTCTTATGATGACCAAGGATGTGCCATGACTTCTTCATGCATGTATGATGAAATGGACTCTACTAAAGAGGATGAGGGTCAAGATGTCTCTAGCTCCCAAGTCAGGAATGAGATCTACCATCAGCAAGTTTTTTCTGATGAGGAAGATGGTCAACTAGATAAAGTCTAGTGTAATACCTTGAGAGATGATGGATCAGTTGTGTTGAGAAGGCCCTTTGATGAGGAAATTGCACAAATCATAGTAGATATGGTTACCCAAGCCAAGAGTAATTATAACTTAAGGAATAGGGTGGTGGGTGACCCAAATCATAAGCCAACTGGTATATTCATCAAAAAGTTAGAAAAGGATGTGAAACAATCTCAAGATAAACATAAAGCTACTGAGGTTGTCAACAAGAATAAGATCAAAAGGAATGTCACTTTTGCTAGCCCCAACATGACTTATAGAGTGAAAGCTAAACCCTTAGAAGAAACTGTCATTTCTACCCAAAAGGAGGTTAAAACCCAAAGCAAGGATCATCCCGGCCTTACTGAACCTGAAGAAAATAAGGAGGTCACTATTATTAAACAAGATATAGTTGACCCAAAGTACATTCCTATTGACATGAGTAAATTGTTATCACAAATCACTATCAAAGTTCCTTTGTTAGAAATGATGAGAATATAAGAACATAAAGAGAAGGCCTTAAGTTGGGTAAATGGAGTTACTCCTACTGATACCCAAGGCACCATTAAGGTTGATAAATTGATTGCCTCAGTAAATGACTCAAATGAAAACCAGTGTGGGGAAATCATCTCAGAGATTCCTCAAATTTATTTGGATACAAATGTTATTAATACTGTGTCAGGGACAGTTGATCCTTTCTTTCTATCTTTAGTAGTGAATGGGAAGCTTTTAAAGAATTGTATGATTGACTCAGGAGCCTCTAATATTGTTATGCATGCAAAGGTAATGAGGTCTCTGGGATTGAAAGTGGATACACCTCATGGAAGATGTCAGGCCATGGACTCAAGAGAGGTGCCAGTTGTTGGTACTATTAAAGCATTACCTTACAGGATAGCGGCTTACCCAAATAGGTTGTTAACTATGAGTGTCTTGGTGGTTGATATCCCACCTCAGTATGGAATGTTATTATCTAGAAAATGGATTGCATCAATGGGAGGTAGTATCCAATGTGACTTATCTTTTGCAACTTTTAACATTGATGGAAATAATGTCAAAGTATCCATAGAAAGTAGGACCCCACACATGATTGAACTAACTGATGCTGATGATCTGAATTATTGTGTGGATGTTGATATGGAAAACTTTAGAGTGGAAAAACTCATTCCATAAGAACAAGATGCTGACCCATTGATTGGAGAATTGAAAGAACAAAAAAATGGGTTATGGCAAATGTATTTTGATGGAGCTTGTTCAAAAGAAGGCTCAGGAGCTGGAGTTCTATTCATATCTCCATCAGGTACCACTTTCAAGTACTCTTTTCTATTGACTTTTCAGTGTACAAACAATACTACTGAATATGAAACATTGTCTTTAGGATTGAACATTGCCATAAAACATGGGATAAAGTGTTTAAAAGTTTATGGTGATTCTGAGCTTGTGGTAGCACAAGTTAGATCTAAGTATGTTGTTAACAATGATAGATTAAAATTGTATAAACATACTATATGGGATCAGATTGAATTATTTGATGCCTTTAACATCTGTTGGGTGGAGAGGTCTAAGAACATTATGGCTGATTTTTTAGCTAATGTTGCCTTAAAAGGAGATGATATAACTTTGTCTGGAGTTTCAATAGTGGAAATAAAAATTAGGCCAGTTGTTCCAGATAAAATTTACAACTGGCAGGTCTTTGAAGATGACCAAGATATTCTGAAGTTTATTCAATGCCTTGACACTTATGAAGATCAGCTCATAGACTGTAACACTTTGGTTGAAGAAGTTAATGGTAAAGATATGGTCATGGGAAATGAGGTAATCCAGTTGAATACAAATCAAATTCCTAAAGGTTTAACTAAACTAAAAGCATTATATAGTAGTCAAGATGATCACATGTTAAAGGCTAATAATGCTAAAATAGAATATTTAGAAGAAGTAAACTTGGGATCACATAATACACCTCAAATGATCTATATTGGAAAAGGGTTGGATCCTCAAATAAGGTACAATTTGATAAAGTTATTAAGAAAACATAAGCATGCGTTTGCATGGTCTTATGATGACCTAAAAGCCTATAGAGAGGACCTTTTCCAACATGAGATCCCATTAAAGAAAGATGTCAAGCTATTTGGACAGAAGCAGAGGCCTATAAACCCATTATTGGCTCCTAAAATGCAACAGGAACTAGTCAAGTTGAGCGATGCAGGAATAATCTAGCCTATAAGGCACTCAACTTGGGTATCTAACCTAGTCCCAATCAAAAAGAAAAATGGTGATATTAGGTTGTGTGTGGATTTTAGAAACCTAAATGTTGCATCTCTAAAAGATAACTATTCTTTGCCCAACATGGAAGCAATGTTGCATAAAGTTACTGGATGTGAATTATTATCTATGATGAATGGCTTCTCTGGATATAACCAAGTGTTGGTGAAATAATCTGAACAGTTTAAGACTGCCTTCACAACACCTTGGGGAACTTATGTCTATGTCAGAATTCCATTTGGTCTTAGAAATGCTGGAGAAACTTTCCAAAGAACCATGGATGTTGCATTCAAGGAATACATAGATTTGTTTATGGTTGTTTACCAAGATGACATGACTACCTATTCCAAGAAAGCAGAGGACCATTATTGTCATCTTGAAAAAAAATTAGCAAGGCTCTAGAATATGGTGTGTCTCTAAACCCGAAAAAATGTAACTTTGCAGTCAAAGAAGGAAAGTTGTTAGGCACATTGTATCAAAGGATGGAATAAGGATTGACCTAAAAAGGGTAGAGGCTATCCAAAGGGTCGCTGCACCAAAAAATCTCAAGGGTGTGCAATCCTTTTTGGGAAAATTTAATTTTGTTAGAAGGTTTATTGCAAACTTTGCTGAAATTGTCAAACCAATAGTCAAGCTACTCAAGAAGGATGTTAAGTACCAATGGATTGTTGAAGCTCAACAAGCTTTTGACAGAATCAAAGAAGTTGTTCAAGAGGAACCTATGTTGAAATCTCCTGACTCTAGCAAACCTTTCTCATTATTCTATTTTGCATCATTTCACACTATTGTTGTTGTGTTGCTACAAAAGGATGAAGAAAATTTTGAACATCCAATTGCATTTTTTAGTAAGTCCCTACAGGCTGTTGAACTAAATTATGAGATGATGGAAAAGCAATCATATGCATTGGTAAAAGCTGTAAAATCTTTTAGGCCTTACTTGGTATGTGTTAACGTTATTGCATATGTCCCACATGCAGCAGTGAAAGATGTTCTTACACAGTCAGAGGTTACTGGTAAAAGATGTAAATGGATTACTAGGATCCAAGAATTCAACTTGGAAATTCATATCACCAAGCTAGTAAGAGGACTAGGTCTAGCAAAATTGATGACTGAGGAAAACATGGATTTAGTCCAGGTTAACAGTGAAGGGATATCAGACTTGACAATAACAAGTATTGAAATGCAACCATATTATGTTGATATTGTTTATTTCATTAAGAATGCTAGATGTCCAGAACATATGACTGACAATCAAAAGAGAGCCCTAAGGTTACAAGCCCAGAAGTATACTTTAATACAAGGAGATTTGTACTGGAAAAATAGAGATGGAATTTTGTTGTTTTGCCTTGACAAATATCAAGCAGAGAAGGTCTTGAATGAAATGCATGTTGGTGTTTATGGAGGGCATTTTTCTGCAAGGATTACTACCTATAAGATTTTAAGAGCTGGCTATTTTTGGCCTACATTGTTCAATGATTCTTTTCAATTCGTTAAAAGATGTGAGGCTTGTTAGAAGTTTGCTTCTAAGTTAAAGTATTCAGAAGCATTATTATTAAATCTAGTAGTTGCAGAAGCACCATTGCAATGTGGGGAATGGATTTCATAGGTGATTTTGCTGAGAAATCTAGTGGTGGGCACAGTTGGATACTTGTTGCAACTGACTACTTCACAAAATGGATAGAAGCTATCCCTACCAAGAAGGCAACAAGTAGAGTAGTGATTGATTTTTTATTAGACAATATTCTGACTAGATTTGGTGTTCCTATAAAGTTGATCATTGATAATGCAATGATCTTTAGATCATATGAGTTTAAGGATTTTTGTAAAGAAAATGGAATCATAACATCTTATTCATCTCCCTATCACCCTCAAGCAAATGGACAAGTTGAATCCAGTAACAAAAGCATTTTAAAAATCCTGAAGAAAACATTGGAGAAAAATAAAAGAGACTGGCATTCAAAGCTGAAGCTTGCTTTGTGGGAAGACAGGATTATGATAAAAAAGGCTACAGGAAAATCTCCATTTGAGCTTGTGTATGGATTACAGTCAAGATTACCTATTAATAACTTGATGCCTGTGTACAAATTCATCCAAGATGAGGAGTTGGATATTTTGGAGCCAATGTAGGACAAAATCATGCAATTAACTAAATTGGATGAAATGAGAAGAGATAGTCAAAAGAGCAATGTCAAGTTACAGCAAAAAATGAAGTACATGTTTGACAAGAGAGCTACTACCAGAAAATTCCAATCAAATGACCTAGTGCTTCAGTGGAATGTCAGAGTAGAAGATAAAGGAAAGCATAAGAAGTTTCAATCATTATGGCTTGGTCCCTACATAATCCATGAAAGTTTTGGGAAGGATTCCTACTTGTTAAAAAATATGGATGGAGAAATTTCTGAGTTGCTAGTGCATGGGCAATTCTTAAAACCTTTTTTCAGCTAAAAGTCTTGATTCATATGTGTGTGCTAGAAAGTAGTCACACTTCTGTGAATCAGTACATCCAAGAACACTCAATAGTGAGGTCTTGAATAGCGATTCACAACTCTCTATTTGTGGAGTGCAGGGATTGATTATGAGGCCCTCAGATTGACCAAGTTAAACCCATGCAAGTACACCAAGAAATGAGAGATTCAAGGATGAGAAGCAAGAGTACTAATCTCCATTGATCTTCAAGTTGTTGCATGTAGATGAAGCTAATCTAGATGATTGCAATGCAAGAAATAAACTACTCTATTGAAATGCAAGTTTTACCCTCCTTTGCTAATTAATCTATGTGAAGATTAAAGCTAAAACAATGAAGGAAACTAATCTAAGATGCTATGAATGTTAATCTATATGTAAATATGCAAGCTAAATGCTATGTGATCTCCAAAGCTCCAAAGTCTCTCAGAAAACCTACAGCATAACAATAGCGTGAAAATTTTGGATCCCAAATGAGAAGGAGAGGGCTCCTTATATAAGAAACTGTGGGAGAGAATGCATCTCCAAGAGCAATGTGGGATAAATGCAAAAAAGAGTAAAGAAAGCTTGTTTTTAGAAAGTGTGGAGAGAAAATGAATTTTCTTTATTTTATTTATTTGTTTCCCTTTTTCATCACAAAAGAGCTTTAAGAGGATTTTTTATTTATTTATTTAAAAGAATGATTTTCTATTAATTAAATAAGATAACATTATTTAATTAAAAGAGAGATATTATTCTAAATAAGATAAAATCATTTAATTAAAAGAGATTTTAATTAAATAAATTTATTTCATTTAAAAGATATTTCTTTCAATTAAATAAGGTTATTTTATTTATTTAAGAGGGGATATTTCTTTTAATTAAATAAATTATTGATGAAATGATCAAACCTTAGGGAAAATTGAAATGATTGAATTATTTAGGATTGATCAAAGAAATTGATTTGAATTTTGCAAATTATTGATTTAGGAAATTTGATAAATTAATAAATGGGGCCCAAAGTCTAGGCGACCATTTTAGGGTCCATACATTTGCCCCTCTTTGACTAATGTGAGGTCAATTTGGGATCACATGCAATCAAAGAATGGAATTGAAGTGTGAGATCGATTTGGGATCACAAGACAACCCAAACATGTGTTCGACAGATGGGAACACATCTGGACAAAGATAAGTCGATTGAAAAAGATAAGGCCAACACCCCTGTAAATAGGTAATTGTCAAGTCTCAAGCAAGGTTTGATTGATAGGTTTGATAACGCTGAATCAAGGATTGAAGTTTGATAGGTACTGCCCCCCTCATAATCAAAATCGAAATGAGATGGAGGAGAAACAGTGCATTGATAATTTTGATCAAATCAAACTAAAGATAAGGATCACAAAACCAAGGTAGATCATCATGAAAGGTTATGCCCCAAGGTTGAATTAGAAGAAAAGAAGTGGGGTGAAAGCAAATGGAAGATAGAAGTTTGGAAGAGATGGAAAGAAATGGGAAGAAGAAAGAGAATTTGCCCCATTAAAGAGGATGCCCCAAAATCAATCAACTATTTAAGATAGGAAATTTTGATTGAGATCATGAAAGAAGATAAGAAAATGAGGATCAAAACGTGATCACAATTGATTAAAAGTCCACTAGAAAGATGAAGGAAAACCCTCTCAAACTCATAATGCAGCCTAAAAATGCAAATTAATCATGGAGTCTAACAATGCAAGCTACATGAAAATGCAAAGGTGTACTTGCAATAGGGCAACTGTAACATAGGATTTTGTGTTCATCATTCATTAGAGAATGTAAAGAGCTTATTTTCATCATTGGGCCCTTGTTAATGGACATCAGAAAATCATACAATCAACACTAGTCACAAATGCAACTATGAAGATATGAATATGATTTATATTGGTTTGGAATGTGGAAAGATTCTAACATGAGCATCAAAGACATAAGGGTCAAGATGACTTCAATGTTAGCTTACCCAATTTAATGTAGCAAAACCACTCTCTCATCAAGGCATAGATGCCAAGATGACCATAAGAACGGTTGTGTAAAAATAGTCAAGGATGATGCCTCAAATCTCCTAAGTGTGTCAAGGGAATAACAAGAGACACTCAAGAGCTTCGAGAGCACGCCCACAAGTAGAAGGCAATAAAAACATGCCCCATGCCCCAAGTCCTCTAGCTATGCAACATGGAGAGACTTATTAGACAAGGGTACTCAACTAAAATCAATAACAGTTAGCACACAAAAGAAAAGATCAATGACATATCTCAAGCATTAAGTGTTGCATTTAAAAATTTAAGTGTGTTCACTGATACTGAGTTCCAAGGATAAAGGTCGAATGCTTGCAAGCAGGTAAAATCACTTGACAAAACTGGATAAGACCAAACTGATAAGTGTTGAAAAACACTCGATGTCGGGGGTTGTGTTGAAAAACACAATTCAGGTGGTGTTGAAAAACACTGTTGGCAAGGTGTCCTAAAGACTGACGCATCCAAGAGACCAAAGCTAACACAATTATGACCCCTAAACAAAGACAAAGACCAATTCCAAACCAAGGCAACAAGGACAAGGCATGATGGAAAAAGGCTAAGTGTTGAGTACGCATGCTAAAAAAATAGGAGTGCAAAGGCCTCAAGTAGCGCATGTTTCCAAGTTTTCACCACTTGGATTGTATTGCAATTTTTTCAGGACTTTTTTTCTTTTTTTTTTTGTATTTTTTGCTACCAAGGCGCCTGTTTCTAGGTTTTCACCAAGGCACTTTTTCTTCTTTTTTTTTTTGAATTTTTGAATTTTTTGATTTTTTTTTGGGGGGTGAGACATCAAAGTGCCTATTGCTAGGTTTTCACTAAAATGATCATTTTTTTCAGGACATTTTGAAATTTTTAGAATTTTTTCAGCATCATATATGATTTTTTTTGGTATTTTTTCAAGATCAATAAATATTTACAAAGGATGCCCCCAGACAGAATGGGCATCATGGATAGAACTTCTTCAGGTGCAAGATATTGATAGGCTCAGGGAGCTACTCCCCCTCTTTAGTCGATAGTAAATAAGCACTTGTCCCAAAAGTTGTTGTGATGATGTAGGGTCCAAGCCAATTAGGTTCAAATTTTCCCTTTTATTCTCTATGTTGTTGGTTCTTAGGATTTTCTCATAAGACAAGATCTCCCACTTGGAATGCTCTAGGGTGAACCTTTTTGTTGAAGGCTTTGGACATCCACTTTTGATAAACCCTCATATGGTCAAATGATGCTTTATGCTTCTCATCTAGAAGTTCTAACTCTTGCAGTCTCATGGTGTGGTAGTCTTCATCAGTAACTAGACCTTTGAGAGAGACTCTAAGTGAAGGAATCTCAACCTCTAAAGGTAACACTACTTCAGCTCTTGTTGGAGTACGAATACTCATTCTATAAGCCCATAAGGCCAGATTTATCTGTAGATGCCAATCTCTACCATTCTTATGAATTGTTCGATGGAGAATTTTGAGAATGGTTTTATTTGAAGCCTCTGCTTGTCCATTTCCTTGCGGGAAGTAAATGGAGGACCAATGTTATGTTATCTTGAACTTTTGGCAGAGTTGTGTGAGGTCCTTGTTTTTAAACTGACCTCCATTATCCATGATTATCTTAGATGGCACTCCATATCGACAGACGATATGGTTCAAAACGAATAGAGAAATTGTCTTGCCTGAAGCAACAGAAAGTGGAACAGCTTCTACCCATTTGGTAAAGTAGTCAGTAGCAGTGATGATAAATTTATGTCCACCTGATGAGTTTGGATGAATCTGCCCAACAAGATCAAAGGCCCAATGCTGAAATGACCAATGAGATATGGAAGGAATGAGCTCCCTGCCTGGAGCATGTATCAGGTGAACATGTTTTTGACATTTTTCGCATGATTTTGCAAAAGCTACCACATCCATCTGCATAGTAGGCCAATAGTACCCCACCCTAAGCAACCTTCGAGCCATGGAAAGACCATTGGAATGTCCCCCACAGATGCCCTCATGAATATCAACTAGTGCTTGATCGAATTCCTCCTTTTCTAAGCACCTAAGAAGTGTCCCATCTAAACCCCTCCTATACAAATCACCAGAGATGAGGGAATGGCGAGAGGCATTTTGGTTAAGGTTTCTTCTTTCGGATCGGTTAAATGTTTTAGGGATGATGCCATCACACATGTATGAGTAAATGGCACCGTAGCGGGATGATTCATGACTGACAAGGGTACAGATAACATGGCTTTCTTGGGATTCATAAATAGGATAGTGTAGCTCTTACACCAGAAATTTAAATCTAGACTCATGTTGCTCTAACTGAAGAAGTGAAGCAAGTGTGGCCATAGCATCAGCTACTTTATTTTCTGCTCTGGGGACTTGCTAAAATGTGATGAATGTGAAATACCATCTCAATGAATCGACCATTTTCTTATAAGGTACCAGTTCTCATCTTTGGTTTGATATTGTTCATTAACTTGGTTGACTATCAATTGTGAATCCCCATAGATGTGCAGTTCTGTGATATTCCATTCAATAGCCATCTTGAGTCCATTTATCAAGGCTTCATATTCAACAATGTTGTTTGTACATGGGAACAATAGTTTATAGGACTTAGGAATTATGTACCCATGAGGAGAAACAAACAACACTCCAGCTCTTGAACCATTCTGCATAAAAGAGCCATCAAAGATTATATTCCATGTTCTCTCAGTCATGTACATTAGGTGCTCATCTGAAAATTCAACTTGAATGGGCATGCTATCTTGAATTGGGAAATCGGCCAATTGATCTGCAATGGCTTGGCCTTTTATAGCTTTGCGCTCAACATACTCTATGTTAAATTCTGAAAGAACCATCATCCATTTAGCAAGTCTACCTGTGAGGGTAGCCTTACTGAGCAAATACTTGAGGGGATCAATTTTTGCTATGAGGTGTATTGTATGTGCAAGCATGCAATGTCGCAACTTTTGGGAAGCAAACACCATAGCAAGGCAAGCTTTCTCAATACTAGTGTAATTAACCTCATATGCAACAAGAGTCTGACTGATGTAATATATGGCTCATTCTTTCCCAGTGTCATCAAGTTGAGCTAATAATGCCCCCAAGGAAGATTATGTTGCTAAAACATACAATATGAGAGGTTTTCCTAGGATAGGAGGCATCAAAATTGGAGGATTTGCCAAGTATTCCTTAATCTGATCTATTCTCCTTTGACAATCCTCATTCCACACACATTTGACTCCCTTATGTAAGTTCTTATTGAAGGGTTGAGCTCTATCTGCCAGTTGTGAAATGAACCTCCTTATAGATTGTAGACGTCCTTGAAGACTCCTCATTTGGCTAATGTTTTTGGGAGGTGGCATATCCAAGATTTCTTGAACCTTTCCTGGGTCCACTTCTATTCCTTTGGCTAAAATGATAAATCCTAGAAGTTTTCCAGAGGTGACTCCAAATGCACACTTTTTAGGATTTAATCTCAACTGAAATTGCTCCATATGATCTAGAATAACTTCTAAATCACCTAAGTGTGTGTCTCTTTTCTTGGACTTAGCCAAGGTGTCATCTACATAATCTTCCATATTATTATGCATCATGTCATGGAAAATTGTTGTCATAGCTCTTTGATATGTAGCTCCTACATTTTTCAATCCAAAAGGCATGATGTTCCAGCAATAAGTACCCCATGCGCAAGTGAATGCAGTCTTTTCCTAGTCTTAAGGAGCTATTTTAATCTGATTATATCCAGAAAAACCATCCATTAAGGAGTAGATCTCATAACCCGTCGTCATGTCCACTATCATGTCTATGTTAGGGAGTGGAAAATCATCCTTTGGGCATGCTCTATTGACATCTCTGAAATCTGTGCAGATTTGAATGGATTTATTGTGTTTTGAAACTAGTACAATGTTGGATATCCATTCTACATAGTCAATAGCCCTTATAAATCTTGCACTAAGGAGTATTTCCAGTTCCGCTTTGACTAAAACAGCAATGTGAGGATGCATTTTCCTCAATTTTTGTTTAACTGGTTTAACACCTAGAGCTATGGACAAATGATGCATGATTAGATTAGTGTCCAACCCTGGCATGTCTGAATAAGTCCAAGCAAAGTTAATCTTCTTTCTTTGTAAGAACTTGGTGTAGGCTTCTTTCTCTTGAGATGATAAGGATTGAGCCAAATGTACAATCTGTGGAGCCTCTTCTGTACCCAAATTAACTGCTTGTGTAGGTTCAACAAGCACTGATGATCTGTCCTAAAAATAACTAGGGAGATGATCAAGTACCTCATCCGTAGGTGCCTCTGAGAGGTTTTCACCTTTGGATACATCATTTATTTTTACTTTTTTTGGTTCTGACACCGCCACACAATGGTTTTTTCCATCAGAACTCTTATTCTTTTTATTTTCTTTTCTCTTTATTTTTCAACTGAGGTACTTGATGTCTGGTTTAGTCATGCTGGTAGTCAGTTCACTAGTGGAAGAGACTACAGGTTCAATGGCATTTAGGTAACAGGTTATCTCATAGTCATTCTGGAAAGTTAAAAGCTGAGGCTCTTGGTAGCACTGAGACCAATCAATTAAGTGAGGATTGGCAAGGGGTAGGTCAATGACTGGTTCAATATTGTGAATGCGGATGGTATCCTCTCTAGTGATCGTAGAGTTAGATTCTATCAAGTATTCTTCTAAGTTACCCAAATCAAGATTCAGCCTAACAAGCGAAGAATCATCCACTAATGCAACATGCGGGTTCCAATCCTCTAGCCCTACACATGACTCATCAACTAACTCGGGTTGAGAACTATAGGAATGGATGATATGAACACCCATGTCAATTGTGGAACAATCACAGAGAGAGTCCCATTCATACTCATGTGAGTCTGTTGCTAAATCCCACCTGGGATGTTTACACCAGAAAGGCTTGGGACGCCTTGATGTAGAAGCTTTGATGTCATGAAGGGTAACACCCTCTCTTGCTTCTATGGCTGAGCCATCTTGTTCTATGTTTGCAACTGTTGCATGAGTGGTTGGATTATTTGAATCTCCCCAAAGGAGACTAGTAGAAGGGATCCAATTGTCACACGTCTTGCTAATTTGTCAAATTTGGTATGTACTATGATTCATCCTCACTATCTAACTCATCAAGGATAGGAACAATATTCTTGTTATTATTCAAAAAACCTAGGCCAACCGTCTTCTTAGACCTACATCCAAAAAGGTCATGATTGAGAGGTTCAACTCTAGTGTCTAATCTGTGACTGAGAGGGCCATGTCTAGGATAGCCCATTTGTTTGACCAACGTATATCCTCTCCCATAAGCCTTAGGAGAAGGAGAGAAGTTTGCATTGTGCATATACTTCTCCTCTTTGTAGATCCAATCTTTAATAGCTACTTCTTCTTTCTCATCCTGGATAGGCACTGAAGACTCAACAAATGTGTCAAAAAAAGTCATGGTTGAAGAAGAAGGTCTCATCTCTTGAGAAGGCTTACCATAAGACCTAGGGGAAATGGGCATCTTTGTAAAGGAGTTAAGTTGGTATCCCCCCATACCAAGGTCTATTGATTTGAACTTATCTTTGCACTGTGCTAGAGTTACATTGAAATCCTCTACTTCTCTATTGAGGGGAACATGGGTCCCTGCCGAAATGGAGTTGATAGATAAGGTTCTATCCCCAGGTATACAAACTTCTACTCCATTGTAGGGAAACTTAACACATTGGTGGTAGGTGGATGGCACTGCTTGCATCTCATGGATCCAGGGCCTACCAAGCAAGATATTGTATGCCAGAGGACCAGCATCAATAATTTGGAACAAAATGTCTTTCTCAACAGGGCCAATCCTGATAAGAAGAATAGCCAACCCCTTAGAACTCCTTTCTGCCTCATCATAGGCTTTTATAGTGATCTTCTTTTTCATATCGATCACTTCCTCAGAATAGCCCAAAGTTTTTAACAGACTCAAAGAATAGATATTGAGTCTAGCACCCCCATCTATCAACACACGCCTGACGCGGGTTTTGTGAATCATTACTTCAATGTGAAGGGCCAGACTATGTGGGTGATTCAAGGCTTTATCATCATCTTTTAAAAATGTAAGGTAGTGAGGACTGGTAATATGATTAACCATGCCTTGGAATTGATCGACAGCTAAATTGTTGGGAACATTGGCTATACGCAAAGCATCCTCAAGGACCTATTTGTGTCTTGGGGACAACTCTAAAAGCTCCAAGATTGAAATATGAGCTGGGGTTCTTTGTAACTGATCAACAAGATTGTAATTCGGCTTGGGGTTGACAGTTGATTTTGTGGTGGCATTCTTGGATACCACTTGCATTGGTTTATTAGGCTGACCTGAACTGGGCTCCCTAATGACAACAGGGCATTGGCTTCTTGTGACAACATTAAGAGCTTGGGATGACATCCTAGAGTGAGGACCCCTCAGCACCACAACAGGTTCTTCATCAAAGGTAGGGGAAGATTTTACACAGGAGTCATAACCATAGGGATCCTTGTTCTGTGTCATGTTGACACTTTCCTCCACAACTTCAAGTATGTTGACCACATTTTCTGCAACTGTGTAGGTGTAGTTGATTGCAGCCTTGCCATCCTTGGTTTTAGAGGTTTCCCCCTTCTCATACTTAGGCAATGACTCTTTAAATGCTTTGTGATTAGCATTGGTGTTCAGACCATCCACCTTAAGCTTTCCATTTTCAATGAGATCTTGGATAATGTGCTTGAGTTTCTAACAATTCTCAATGGTATGCCCAATACCATTATGAAACTTGCAGAAAGCTTTCTCATCCCACCAACGTGGCTTAATATCAGGTATGTAATGCTTTGTGGGATCTTGTGGATGCACAAGATTGTTGGCAATGAGCATTTTGAAAACATCCTCATATGAGTCACCAAGTTTGGCAAATTGACATTTTTCCTTCTTGGGCTTATCTTGATACTTTGGCCTGCTCTCTTGTTGAGGAGGTGCATTGAGCTTCATAGCTTGAATTGCGCTAGACAAGTGGAGGACACCTTGATCCTTAGGTTGGGGAGAGTCCACAACTCCATCATTGACCACTTGTTTGTTTTTGTTCCAATGCACATTCTTCCCTTTATCCTTGTTGGAATTATTATTGTTTTGACCATTGTTGTTATTGTTGCCATGTCTGGTCAAAATTCCTTGCTCTTTTAAAACATCCTCAATTCTACATGCGGTGTCGACCATGTTATCGAAGGAATTGAAGATCATCTTTTAAACCTCATACCACATTTCAAGTACTAAGTTACTGACAAGGATGTCAATTTTCTCATCTTCATGAATGGTCTTAGGATAATGAGAGCACTGCCACCTCCACCTTTGTAAGAATGAGACAAAGGGTTCTCCTTGGTTTTGCTTTAGGTTGCATAGGTCCAACATAGTGATAGATCTGGAAAGATTGTACGCAAAGTGTTGAACAGATCTATGAACAAGCTCTTTGAAAGTCTTGACAGGGGGAGTTATGTTGGTAAACCATTCCATTGCTTACCCCTTAAGACTTCTTGGGAATAACCTCATCAGATAGGAATCATCTTGGTGAAACTCAAAGCTCATAGTGTAAAATTGGTGCACATGATCATGTGGATCACCACTACCATCATATTTGTCATACTGAGGGAGTTCAACCCTTCTGGGAAAATCCTTCGTGCTCACACTCTTGTCGAAAGGATTAGGACAAATCGATTCTAGTGAGAATGAAGTCTTAGGTGCCAAAAGTTTCTCCATCATTTTCTTCATTTGTCTAATTTCTTCTTCTTGTGATGGAATTTGTTTCTTAATTTTTCTATCCACATCAAAATTATAAGGGACTCTTGCACCCTTTTTTATTAGACTTTTGAGGAACTTATCTTTGTTATGTTCCAAGTACTTCTCCACATATTGTTGGAAGAGAAACTCTTGTTGCATTCTCATGAAGTCTTGAGAATTAAGGTCAAAGTCTAAGCTACTGTCTCCATGTTGGGAACTATGATGAGCACGTTGTGAAGGCTGCCTCGAGTGCCTAGGAGGTGTTTGTCTCCTATAATGAGCATGTTGTGAGGTCCTTCTTCCTCTAGGACTAGGAGATCTTGAAGGGGTTCTTGAACGCCTTCTCCTACATGGTGTTCTAGAAGGAGTGGAGGAAGAAGAGTTGTTGCCACTATTGGCACCCCTATTGTTAAATTGGGTATTAAGTTGTTGGGCTAAAAGCCTATCTTGCTCTTCTTGAGAGGCTTTCCTTTCCAATTCTAACAAAGCTTGTCTCTCCTCCTCAAGTTGTCTAAACTTTTCTTGCTTTGTAGCTTGCTCATCTAGAAAGGCTTTCTTCTCGCGCTCAATCCTTTTAAGCCTTTCACTTGTATACCTTGAGGTTGTTTGAAGTGGTGAGTTTGGTCTTGATTGTTTGAACAAGTCATTGGTATACGTTGCATTGACATGAGCATCACAAGGTTCATTATCTTGGTCTTTGTGTTGTGACCATTGTTCTGGGTGAGCTCGTCTCTCATGCCTTTCAACGCTTTGATGTGCATCTAAGTACCTAGTATTGATGGGGGGTGAACTAGGTTGAGCATCATGAGAGGAATTACCAAATAGAATATTGTCTCTGTGTCTTTCATAGAGGTCACCAAGGTTTTTATCCATAGCTTCCCTCTCCCGCCGAGTCATGGTATAACTCATATCCATACCTAAATGAGAAGATGCTAAGGGGGTCCTCAACTCAGTAGACTTGCTCCTAGGTGATTGGTCAAATATAAGTTCCTTTCCCTTATGCTTTTGACGAGTTTGGACTGGGGGTAATTGATTAAAGACAACCTAAGGTAATTTCCCTTGACTCACTTGATACCTTGTTGTAACTGACATGAAAGGAAAAAGCACTTGGTGATAAGATGACCCTAAGAAATGTTGGTATCAGACTAGGATAGTAAAAGTGTTCGATTGTCCAAAAGAGAGATGGTGAGATAGAAAATTGTAAAAGGTGTAAGTCAACACTGCCACAAAGGTGCCCAATCAATGGATAAGTATCCTAGCACATGTGGATCAGGAGGATGATCTTAACCAAGTTATATCTTATTAAAATTAACTTTGGGTGGAAGTGAATTGGACAAAAGACTACCAAGACTCTCCGAGTATGTTATCAAAGAATCTACAGGTGTATCTACTCAACAAGGATGATTCCTGACTTACCAATTTCAAGCAAGGTTACTTGTAAAATCAAAGGTCACTAATTCAAGAGGTCAAAAACACAATAATCTCAAGTGAAAACAGGTTTCCAACAGTAGGGTGAGTGGCCTGATCTAATCTAGATCAACTAAGGAGGACTGAAAATGACACTAAGCAGCTTTGGATTATGGACAACAATAAGACAACAAAAGGGTTCTACGCGATAGTTTCCAACAAGCAATGAGACAGAATTTGGCAGAAGCCACTTAATCAACAAGTTTATAAACTCAAGAACTTAGTTTTTTGTTCGTTTTAAAAGTTTTAACCAAGCATATCAACAGATTTCCAACATTTATCAAGCACATAGAACAACAACCATGGAGTTTTAGCAAGCAAACGTCTTCAAACAATGAGCAAGGGACAAAGTAACCTTGCTCATGAACATGAATATTGACTTAGTATGCTATTCCTTAAAGATACTACTTGTGTATGTTCTCTAAAATGTTTTTTCAATCAAACACATAGTCCTAAAAAGAAAAATTTGGCTGCACTATGGTTTTTAATAATGTCTTGACTCTGCAACTTTTACAATTTCAAAAAGGCGAACTCCAATCCAGGTGCACCGGGGTTTTGACACATTCCAAGAAATTAATCAATTAGAGATGATGAGGAGATCTGACAACCCATCAAGAAATTGTACCCATGGAGATTTCTTCCACAAGGACATTTGTATAGCGGTTGTCACTACCACGGCAAAAGTGGCTATTACCGCTTGAGGTTCCGTCAATGTGGTTTACCCGATGAAGGGAATGTCCACTATGGTTAACCCTCTCTAAAAGGTGACTCACAACAAGGACCACATGGGGACTTGGCTTAGATCCAAGGGTCTAAGTTTCTGTTACTACCCAAAAAGGGAGTAGAGCATAATCCTCTATCCTTTTCTCTTCACCCAAACATAGAAGACAGATTCATTTCGACATGCTAAGACTAAAACTATCTTGCCAAGATTTGTAATGTCAATAACTCATGATTTATCAACCTCTCCGAAGAGAGAATGCATCAATCGAAAAGTCAAAGACTACAAATCTAGTAGAATGCAAAGATAGTTCTAGTAACCTCCCTACCTACAAGGGTTCTCTCGTTGAGAAGAGTTTCACTGGAAACCCACTCTCTCAAGAACCACGAATAGTGTTAATAGGGCCTACTTATCTATGTGGAACACTATGCAAGAAATGAATCTATATTCTTTTTAAAGTCCAAAATTGAAATGTGGTTTATGAAAGCGATAAATCACTCAAGCCAAACACACAAGAGATTAATTTTATGCCCAAAACCAAGTGTTATAGAGATTGTAGTAACTCACCTTAGGTCCAAAGATCTGCAATCCAGAATTTAGCACACATTCGAAAGTACAAAATCAAGACAAATCAACAGCAAATCGTAAGCGTTAGAAATCAATAATCTGAAATTACAAATCTGCAAATTTTGTGTCTCTGCTGTCATGGAATTCAATAGAAAATTCCAGGTGGCATTTAACAGCTAATACAAGTCAGTTAACAGATTGTAGGCATGAACAAATAATTGCTAGGCGTAATCAAAATACTAGTAGGCGTGATCAAAATGTGTATAGGCGTGATCAAAATGTGCATAGGCATGATCAAAATGTGCATAGGCATGAACAAAATGTGCACAAGCGTGAACAAAATGTGCACAGGCGTGAACAGAATGTGCACAGGCGTGAACAGAATGTGCACAGGCGTGAACAAAATGTGCACAGGTGTGAACAGAATGTGCACAAGCATCATCAAATTTCTCGTAGGTGGCGTTTCTCCTGTTTGTGCAAAATTGATGAAAAAGTGATGCTAAAAATATACAAAACTTGATAAAAATGAAGAGAATGAGGCTCAAGGCCCCACAGTGGGCACCAAAAATGTGTGCTAGAAAGTAGTCACACTTATGTGAATCATTACATCGAAGAACACTCAACAGTGAGGTCTTGAATAGCGATTCATAGCTCTCTATTCGTGGAGTGCAGGGATTGATTATGAGGCCCTCAGATTGACCGAGTTAAACCCATGCAAGTACACCAAGAAATGAGAGATTCAAGGATGAGAAGCAAAAGTACTAATCTCCATTGATCTTCAAGTTGTTGCATGTAGATGAAGCTAATCTAGATGATTGCAATGCAAGAAATAAACTACTCTATTGAAATGCAAGTTTTACCCTCCTTTGCTAATTAATCTATGTGAAGATTTAAGCTAAAACAATGAAGGAAACTAATCTAAGATGCTATGAATGTTAATCTACATGTAAATATGCAAGCTAAATGCTATGTGATCTCCAAAGCTCCAAAGTCTCTCAGAAAACCTACAGCATAACAATAGTGTGAAAATTTTGGATCCCAAATGAGAAGGAGAGGGCTCCTTATATAAGAAACTGTGGGAGAGAATGCATCTCCAAGAGCAATGTGGGATAAATGCAAAAAAAAGGAAAGAAAGCTCATTTTTAGAAAGTGTGGAGAGAAAATGAATTTTCTTTATTTTATTTATTTGTTTCCCTTTTTCATCACAAAAGAGTTTTAAGAGGATTATTTATTTATTTATTTAAAAGAATGATTCTCTATTAATTAAATAAGATAACATTATTTAATTAAAAGAGAGATATTATTCTAAATAAGATAAAATCATTTAATTAAAAGAGATTTTAATTAAATAAATTTATTTCATTTAAAAGATATTTCTTTCAATTAAATAAGGTTATTTTATTTATTTAAGAGGGAATATTTCTTTTAATTAAATAAATTATTGATGAAATGATCAAACCTTAGGGAAAATTGAAATGATTGAATTATTTAGGATTGATCAAAGAAATTGATTTGAATTTTGCAAAGTATTGATTCAGGAAATTTGATAAATTAATAAATGGGGGCCCAAAGTCTAGGCGACCATTTTAGGGTGCATACAATATGCACATGCAAATTTCATGTAAAAATCTGTATAGGTTTGTTTCCTTTCCAAGTTGCATGTTTCTTTCCTGCTTTTGGTCGATTTTGGTCTACTTTTCCAGAGATCTGTGGTTCTTACTTAAACTTGCATTTAAATATCCTCAGATAGAGCCACTGTTGGTTAGTTTCCTAGATTTTAGGTGTTGTCCTTCAAAATTTTGATTTTTGGTGCCTATCCCTAAGTTTCATGATTTAATTTCCAGGGATTCCCAATTCATGAGTGCTAAAATTATTTGAAAAACCCTAGGTTTTAGGACTTTTTGCCCTTAAAATCCAAAAAACCCTAAAAATTGCTCACCCAGGTCTATTCGGTTGTTACTTTTTCAAAATCACTTAATGGCCTTTTGCAGCATGTGTGCTTTTTATTTCCAAGCTAGTCACTTAGTCTCTTGAACAATTTAGCATATTCCTTTTTTACTAGCGACTACCCATTTTACTTTGTTGCCCAGTCTCCCAAGGATGGAAGAATATTCTTTGTCTTCAAACAACTTAGCGATTGCCTTTTGTCGCCAGGTCTCTAGATAACTGTTATGAGATCTAGTGACTGCTATGACACATTTTTTGCAAAGTAACTATGGTCACTTTATCTCCAGATCAAAATACCTTCAGTCGGGTGATCTCTGAAAGAAATAAAAAATTGATATAATACTCAATGATAATGAGATTTGTTGTTGGTCGTTGAATCTCCAGATGCAAGGTGGTGGTCTATTTCACTGATCACCAAATCTCTGGGTTTTTCAGTGGTTAGTTCTTTTATCTTGCAACTTGGTGATTTCGTGGTCGTGTGTTCTCATGGTTCTGGCGGTTATGTCTTTGGCGATCAGCGATTCAGCGACCATGATTATCTCTAGATCTCCCAATCAAGCGGTTAAGTCATAAAGGGTATGGCGACTTAGTGGGAGCCATTGGATGCAGATGAAATCAATGGCTGGTGTTTAATCTCATTACTTGACTAGGGTTAAGTAATTCTTCTGGTGACTTGGAGAATAAGGGTGTTCGTGCAATCTCCAGTCTTGACCATAGTCAAAGGAAATAACAAGCGACTTGGAGGTGTCTTCAGTCACATAATCACTAAATGGGTGTGAGTTAAGAGAAAGGTTTGCGGGACCATTATTGTCAGTCATTGATTTAGTTTTGATTGAGTGGTGGTCGCATGGTCTCAGGATGTAACTATGGGTTAGCAAATTATCCAGCGACCTTGAGATTTCCCTTGTCGCTCAATCTTCGAGTCAAACTCAAGTTACGAAAATTGCTCAATGATTAGGATACTGTCTTCAGTCGGGTAATTGTCTGATGACCCACGGTTAAGTGTTGACTAAAAATTAAAGGGATGAAAAAATACAAGTATCTGTTTGCCAGATTTTGTGACGTGTCTTTTCCTGATTGGTTGGTAAAAGATGAAAAATGTGAATAAGTAAGAACACTTCACTATAGTCGTTGGATCTCTAGAAGAACTAGATTAAAATTTTCTTGTCTTCAGTCGCTAAGTCTTTGAATAGTTGAGTCGGAAGGTCTCAAGAAAAAGTTCAAAAGGTTAAACGGCTTCAACGACTGGGAGATTCACTGTAGTCGCTAAATCTCTTGATGGCTTTTTGTCACCAGGTCTCGAGATAAATTATAAAGGAAATAATTTTATAGTGACTATAGTCACCAAGTCTCAGGATGAAAAATGTAAGTAAACACATGATCGCCCAATCTCCAGATAAATTCAAAGGTTTCAAATTATTTAGCGACTATGATATTTCACTATAGTCGCTAGGTCTCATAAAGAAGTAAAGTCATTCAGTGACTAAGGTTTTCTTTAGTCGCTAGATCTCTGAAAGTATAAAGGAGGTGCCAAATATTTTAGCAGTTACGAGAATGTGTTGTAGTCGCTAGGTCGCCAGAAGTTAAAATTTGATTACCTGTCATTTTCTCAGCTTACGGCTAGTGAATTGAGTTATAAGCATGTCAAGTAATGGCGGAAGTGATGTAATTTTTAGCTTTTGATCTCTAATGAATTGTTGCATTCAATTTTGCTAAATAAATATAGTTGTTCATCACTCATTTTGAATTACCAAGCATTCAGAGAGCCGAAGCAATAGAATTCCTTGAGACTTTCCAGAGCAATTTCAAAATTCAAGACGTCCAGAATTTGTAGAGGAGTTTGAATTTGCAGACAAGATGAGTCATTTGTCAGTCAGTGGGGCTTCTACCAGTAAGGGAGCTAAGGAAAAAGTTAAAGAGAGTTATTCAGATGAATTCCTCGCCTTGCTACCGGGCTCATCACAAAATAAGAAGGTTAGTGATGAATGTTTTATTCATGAACTTGCATATTGTAGGGATGGTAAGACACCAGACATTATTGGAATGTGTTTGTTTAAATATTTTTATAAGAATGCTAAGAATCTAGTCCCTATTTCAAACCCTTGGACATCGGGGTTAGCAAAATTGATAGTCCCAGAAGTGTTCCTGGATGTAGATGTCCTAATTGTTCTAGCCCATTCCTATGACCCCCTGTCTATAACTATTAGGAAGGGTGATGGTTCTCCTCTGGTTACCCTTGACCAAAATTCATGTATAAGAGCTTTCAATATCCAGCTCCCTATGGCTACTGAGATTAATTTAGAGGCCCCGACAAATAGATATGTTAGAGAGGCTGTCGTTGTGGCAAAAGAAATTCAAAATCATGCTCCCCGAGAAAATAGGAATTACATAGCACCAATGTTGGGGACAATTCCATACGCATACAAGGACCTTCATTTTTACATAAGGTACATTGCCTATGAATTTTGCAAGGTTATAGGGATAGATGGTGGAGAGAGGATCCCCTTGGACGTCCTGATGATGGTTTTGGACTCCCAAAGTCTTCACGCTACAAAAGGATATGACTGCATAGGATATATAATAGAAAAGATGCATACATGTTTACAGGCATTGAAGAACCATACGCCTAGTTCTACACCGAGGTTTTTGCACTATTCTTTGTTGATGCACCTCATTTTGTACTTCAATTATAATATCATAAACATGGAAGGCCTTGAGCCACAAATGACATACAAGGGACAACAGAATCCAGTACAGTTTTGGATTAGGGCTTGGAGTCCTTCTTCCTCCAGGAGTAATTTTTGTATATTTGAAAATTGGATAGTTTGGCCTATCCTCCTTAGTCTAGGGCTCAATCTTTCAAGGTTATCCACAAAGGTCCTACAGTTGGTAAGGCCTCAACAATTTGTTGATAAATAGACCAAGGGTCACAATTGGGGAGACATCTATTATGAAAAGGGATACACTATGATCAGAGTATATGGATGCCCTCATCCCCCTCATATACTACCATTCTTTCTTCCACCAAGGGTGGCATATTTAGAATTCATATGGCAGCTAATGTTGACTGATAAGGAGCACCTAGCTTCACATAGAAAAGGAACTTTTACCCCAAGGCACTTTAGAGTGCATAGTCTCACAATAGGCAAGAATGCCTTCAGTAAGGTAAATGATTGGTTGGGGTAGTTCAGAATGCATGTTGCTTCCCATGGGTATGTTGATATAGAGGGATTCATAGTTGCTACCATGAAGTATTACATGCCCAGCATTCCATTTAATAAAAGACATGAGGAGTATCCCGAGGAGGATGTTTTGAGGAATATAATAGAAGAAGAAGAAGTGGCAAGAAGATCTGATTAGATACATGAATTATATGCCATGGAGAAAAGGTTAAAACAAAAAGGACTCCCATTCAGTGAATTCTTCCCCAATCTATTGTATCTCCAAAGGCTTGAGCAAAGGATGGCTCAATTTAATACTTTGATGAGAACTTTTGAAGATCGGATTGATGAGACAGACGGGAAGGAGGATGTCCAATCTGAGTCAGAATGTGGATAGTAATGGTGGCTACTCAGTGCACAACATTCCCCCTTTAGAGAAAATAATGGTTGAAAGACACTAAGCTGGAGAAAACATTATTGATTTAACAGAGCTCCATAGTTCTCAAGACACAAATGAGCCTCCTACAAAGAAACATAAATTATTAGTTAGAGAATCTTCTCAAGCAAGGAGAGAAGGATAATAGAAAAACAAAGTATAATTGCTACAGAGCAGAATTTTAAATTTTATGTCTGAGCTTCTGAGCATGAGTTTTTATGTGTAATTTACAGGTTCATTTTAATACAAATACACTGCAATTTATGTCTTCTATTATTGTTGTCTCTTTACTTGTATGTTTGCTCTTGTATGTTTTATCTGTGAGGCATTTAAAATATACTAATTGTTGATCAATTTCTTCAATTGATTGTGAGTTTCTCTCAAGGAGAGAATTAAAATTCATATTATCAATTGTAGAGAGTAAACTTATATGTAGAGATTTTGATAATAGTAATATTAGATTGATAGAATAGAGTGTTAGGCATTCTATTCAGATTGAAAATTGTGTGTAAGGCATACTGTTGTATTTATTTTAAAATAACTTGTGAATTTGAATTTAAACTCTTTTGCCCATTGGATTAGGCACTGGTTTGGAGTGTGTTTCTTATAAAATTATCTTTTCATGATCTTTAGAGATACTAAAATTCATTTTACTACCAGTATTCTACTTTCAAGAATTGTTTGTATGTATTGAAAGAAATGTATCCAAGTGATGTAGGTTCATATTTAGTGATTCCTTAAAGAAAGAATCAAGAGGTTACCCTTCCTTGAGTTTAACTTAGAAAAAGAAGCAGGATGAATGTCCTTAGGACACTGTTCTAGGCTATCACATTTATAATTTCCATTCTTATACTTTGTATTAGGATTGTTTGGGCTATTTGCAGAGTAGTGTTGTTTTATTGAGATAATTTGAGGAATCAATAGCATAGCAGTGAAGACCTAATCCACCATTTGAATGTTTACTTGAAACATAGTAAATCAGTATAGGCAATACCTTCCTGAGTCCTGTGGAGCTCGAAGCAGAAGGAGGATCTTATCCAATCCTCATCAATTAGACTCTTTCTTGTCAAGCTTGTGAGTCCTTAAATCTAAGAATCAAGCCTATACATTTACCAAGTTTGATCCTTCAAGAAAAATCTCTAACACTCCCCATACTATATTTAATGAACAAAATTGTTAAGAAAGCCCAAGACAGAACTATGTATATTCATGAGTATAGCAGTTTACGTAAAATGACATGTGTTGCCCTGGATAATTTGTACTCAGATATGATAACACTTCAAAGCCCAATTTTTTTCCGGTGGAAAATAATTACAGATTTGAATCATGCTGAGAATTATTTACAATTCAATGCAAAAATGATTTATGTGTGTTTGTGAAAGGATATGAAATACCAATGCACCAATCTAAGACGGGAAAGTAGACTACTTCTAGTTAAAAGGGTTGATTTTGACAGGATTGTTAAATCTGTTAGTGATAATTGAAGTCAATTTTCTACCAACTTTCAAGTGAGATTCGTGAAAGATTCCCTCGAGAAGAAATTCTTGAAGCCATGGGTTGTGTGTTTCCTCATTTTTGGAAAAATATTAGAGATAAACAAGTTGATGCACATATCTTTCCTTAAAAAAATGATGAATTGATCAGAGAGTTTTCAAAACATGCAGATTGCAATGGACAACCAATCAAAGGAATTTTAGATTTGGCTAATCTTAAAAAAACAATGTAGAGAACTTGCATCATGTATGAAATTGCAGTTAAAAAACTTGGAGAATCTATTTGAACCTGGTGCAATAACTAGGATTTGGAAAAGGATAGAGTAGAGTAAAGTATTGTGTGATTCAATATCAGAATATTTCAAACTTGCTGATTTATGTCAAACAATGATATTGGGGTCGGTGGAAGATGAAAGAGTTTTCAGTTCATTGGGGTTTTTGAAATCAAAGATCAGAAACAAACTAGACAAAAATTTGGAAACTTGCTCGGGGTTGTTTGTAACTCAGTACAATGTTAGAGACTTTCCTTATGATAGGTCATTGGCAATTTGGAATTCCATGGGTGAAAGATGAGGGCTTTTGAATACTTCAAAACTTGGTGGTGCTACTACTAGTTCTGAGATAAATGATGGATCTTGGTCCCAAACTCAGAATGAAGATGAAGAATTTTTTGATTTTGAATACCCAACTTAGAATGAAGAAGAAGCTCTTGTTACTAGTCAATTTCAGGAGCTGGATTCCATGTGGGATATAGAAGTGGCAGATTGCTTACTGAGTGAGAGAAGTGATTTAGAATTAGCATTCAGTTAATAGGTATTTATACACTGTATACTTATTATTGTACTTGTTGGACTTGAATATTGACAATTTAACTCATATTACAAGTAATAAGTATTGTTCATGATTTTTGTAATTTGTAATTTGAATTCATGATTTTTGTCATGTAGAATGTTCACGAAATTTGAAGTATAATTATATAATTATTAATGTCATTTTTCCTCATTGTAAAGTGTAAACGCCTCAACCCTCAATGCCTCATAGTCACGCAACCATGTTATTTCAAGAATCAAGATTCAAAACTTAAGATAGCATGGTTCTGAAGTTGCACAAATAGTTCATCTAACCCTGTCTGAACTTTGCTACATGAAAATTAGAGGCCTTTGGAACCCTTCCCAAGTTACGATAACGGTCTTCTTAACATCTCCACTCTCATATAATCTTGTGAAGTCCTGCACAAAGCCTTTCATAACCTCTGAACTATTTAATCTTGTAACTGATTAACCTTTCCAAAGTTACACCTTTATGCCAAATTATTCATTGCAACTTCGTAACCGCCAACACTAACAGCCAACAAACCCTCATGAAGCTTTGTAAACCACTTGAACATTACTATCATAGGTTCGGAACTATTCCTGAGAAAGTGTCAAATATTAATCCATTTGTTGACACATATCACAGTCCATTCCTTCGCATGCAACTAACTATCACTTTCAACATCATTGTGCACTGTCACTTTAACTAACTCTCTCTTTAATTCTGAAGTTACTCACGTCGTTAGTTGGGTGTCCCTCAGAAGTTCAAAACCCATCACCATCGTAACCACTTAACCGTTGAGAAGTTACGAAACAACCTGGCATTACTTTGGAACATCGTCGGTGGTCAAAGCTTCCTAATTTCATAGAAATTGTCAATTTATTATTTGTCATACTCATTAGTCATTCCTAATTTCCTAATACTAAGCATTTACTTAATTCCTTAATTCCTTGAATCAAAAGCATTTACTTAATTCCTAATTTCCTAAAAGCAAATATTAATATAATAATATGACATTATAGATTTAATTTTAAATAAATTACAACTATGATCTTGACTTGAGCTCTTTACAAAATTACACAGCCACAAAAAATTACAAAATATCCTTGTATTAACTTCCTTAAAATTTATACATCAAATTCAATGATTAATGATCATAGTACCAGACTCAAAGACTTCTATCAGAAAATTACAAAATATCCTTGTATAATGGTATTAACTTCCTTGAAATTTATACATCAATGTCAATGATAATGATCAATGATCATAGTACTAGAGACTTTTATCAGAAAATAAAAACTAACATTGGCAAACAAGTTTGGAAACAGTTATAAGAGCGACAGCTGGTAGCCTGGATTCTTTAGAATCAATCTTGGTTTGAACCAAAGGTGTATCCACAACAGGTGAACCGCAAAGATAAGATACCCTATTTGAATTAAGTGGCCTCCCTCTATTGGATCTTCATCTATTACTAGAACTGTCTCAACTACTTCCATCATCCATGTCAATATGGCAAGGCTTGAATCTCTCCAATGTTTTCTGACACCACACTTGTCCTCTTTGATGGCCAAATTATCACTCTAACTATATCCAAGTCTTCAAGACATTTGTTCCACTTGGCATCTATTATGGCTCAAGATTCAGCAACAAACTTATTCATGTCAATCTCCTACTTGTACAATTCATCCACAACTTCATAAAAATTTGAAATGTCAGCATCACCAACAAAATAAGAAGCCACCTTGCTAGCATCCAAAATTTGGTTGAAAGAATCAACCCACTCCTACCAGTCCTTCAAGTGTCCCTTGGTGTCCACAATAGCAGGGATATATCCTTCAGACTCTTCAACAAAAACCTTTAGCTTTGCTTGAATTTTTTGTAACTTTCCAGTGAAAAATGCATACATCTCCTTTACTAATAACACCATTTACTTAACATCAATTATTTTGTGAAGTAACTCCATTTTTTTCCCATTAGTAAAACTAACCTATCAAAGAATTGCAAGTATGGGCCCCAAGTATTAAATAATGGGGTTAGTACAGACAAGGTATTAGAACATTGATATTTTCCCCCTACAAAGAAATGAAAGTACTATGAATGATTTGAGACTTCCCTTTTAAAATATTTACTCTATGCAATAGCACCTTCTTTAAAGTCTCCTTTTCAACAATTATAGTATCAACAGGCTGATCAACGTCCATTATTATCTTTTATGTTGCAAGTTCTAGAGCTAAGCCCCCCTCATACTTAGTTTGGGCCCCAACATCACAGACCTTTGTAAATTCCCTGGACTAATTTTTTAGACTATTTATTTCATCTTTTAGCTCCTTCACAGTCTTATCCAGGAGAAAATTCTTCTTCAGTTCCTCTTCAAAAAAAATTCTAGTTGACACGTAATCTTTGAATGTCCTGGCTAGCTTGTTCTCTAAGTCCTCAACCACTACTTTATTCATGGAGGATGCATGATGTAGGATATTTTCTATCTCTGATCTTGTAGTGTCCTACAACCTCCATATTAATTGGCTACCCTGTGATGTATCTTGGATGTCAACCAATCTAGGCTTATTAGATTCTGGGGCCACACGCCATACTGCTAGTGTCTTACTATCCATATTGAATCCATAACCCCTCTGTAGTCCATCAGGGCCAAAAGATTCGTAAGCTACAACTTTATCTTGCCTCTTGATTTGGTCAATTAAGAATGAGGACTCCAAGTCTCATCCAGGGATCAACAACATGCCACTTCTCTTCACAAGATCTCTTGCCTCCTCCATAGTTAATGTTTCACTATTGGGATCATAGGCTTGTAATTATTCAATCATTTCAACAGTCTTTTCCTGTGATTCCCCTGGTTTCAAAGACAATGTTAATTCATTCTTCTTAACTCTAAAGTGAAAACTTTTAAACTCATCAGACTTGATGAATTCATCATCATATATAAACTCTTTAGCTTGGATGACCCTGTCATCCAATCTAGCTGTAGCCAATTCTAACTCATCTAGGGCCTTTTCTCCCTCATCTACCTATGATGTCAAAAATTGTTGTCTTAAGTCAGCAAGTAATGGCTATTACCTGGCAGGATTTGTAGTGCCTTTTTCCTTGCCTTTTGTGATACATTCATCAACTTTTGTTTCTTTGATGGCCCCTGCTCAGATGTGGATGGCTCAGCTTGTTTTGTTTCTACCATAAACACCATATTAGGTTCAACTTCCTCAGGGTTTATTCTATCCTCGTCCTTCTCCTTAGGGATGTCTGACAATTTAGATAATATCTTCGTAATTCTCTATACACATGTCAATTCTCGACATGTATTTGTGATCAGGAAAGAAACCAAGGAAGGTAGGGCCTGCCTTTTTCAATTCTTCCTCTACCCTTACAATATTTTGCCATTTACAGCTTCTCTCTTCATAGATATCTTGACTGGGAACATTTCTAATAACATCCTCATCTGCCATATGTTGATTTAGATCCAAATTGTGATTCCTCATTTGTCTCAATGCTCCTCTAATGAAGTCTTCAAGGTCATACATCCTTGCATTAGCAGAGGGCAATCTGAATTGTCTCAAGAATTCATGGAGTTGTTCCACAACATCTTTACCTATAGAGAAATCCCCTATTTGGAACCTCCTTGCCAGAAAGGTTCCCTTATGTCTTTTAGGGCCTATGTGTTCTCTATCCATCATGATAAGCTGCCATAAGAATTTTATTATTGCCAATCTTTCTGGGACAAATTTTGGCAGTATGTGTGGAGGTTGAGGGCAAGCATACACTCTTATAACAGAAAAATTCTTAAAAAAAACATATCACCCCAATTGTGCTTAATTTCATTGTCAATTTGAAATGCTAAGGGTCTAAGCAATTTTCGAACAAATAAAGGAAATCTATCCCTCACAATACCTAACATGTTCATAATTGGATCCACAAAATCACTATAAAAGAAATGGAATTAGAGAAATGGTAACTTCTATCCCATAACTTGGTCCAGAGCTGAAGTGGAACAATTCCTCCTGCATTCTCGGTCTCATTGATGAACTCTAGGTTGATGTAGCCAATATTGCAATAGACGATTAGGTGCCTCAACATGGAGTAGTGATTGAACTTGAAGCTTTTCAAATTTGTCTTTGCATTCATCAACTCAGTGTGCATTACATTGATTATGTGCCCCACATAATCAAACTCTTTGTTTGTGTATAGGTCCTGAACATCTATAGCCTTGAGATAAATGTCAGGACTCACTGTCAAACTTCCATCTATTCCAATAACTTTGTGTAAACCGTAGATGGTATTCTGGAAATAGGGAAAGAAAAGGTCAATATCAAATGAATCTGCAACCTTCTTCGGCAATGACCCTGCCTCTTTGATGCAGTGGCATCTTGCCTACTTGTTCAATTCCTCATGATTTTCTAGCACTCGGTGAAGGAGGTGGATGAGCTTGGTAAAGACAAGCTTTTTACTCAGTTATTTGGTGATAGTTCTCCATCAGAGTTTGTTTGGCTTCGCCAATGGAGCTTGGTGGTCATGGTAGTGGTTCTCAATTGGAAGTACTGATGGAGCTCAATGGATGGTGGTCACTCGATGACTCGATGTTTTTGGTGCTCGGTGCTCGGTTATTGATTGGGTCTTGGTGTTTATTACTGGCGCTTGGTATTCTTGTTGACTGACTTGTTTGTTTGGATGAATTAGCTTGGCTGACTGGTGCATTTAATGTGGGTCGCACTCCTCAAGTTATGGATTGACTGTTGGATGTGTGGGGACCTAAATCTAGCATTTTGCATTCTCCTATGTGGATCTAGATGCCGACATGGAGAATTAATTTTTTGGAAAGCTATGTGAGAGTCGACTGCTATTGTATTTAATTTTTTTTGTCTTTGGAAGCTGATTGAGTTTTGGGATTTATTTGTTTAAACTGACTTATGGTTGTGTAGTATTTAAGGAGGGTATGGGTAGAGTAGTAGGAGGCAAGTAGAAATAAGTAAGAAGTAGCAGATTGGTGATCATTTTGGAGTACCAGAGGTCAATCTGTGAAGTGTAGCAGAGTTAGCAGCTTGCGAGCTTAGGAACATGAAGATTTCTTGGGGGCTTGCGAACACAAGTTTAGATCTTTCTTGGAGTACCTACTAGTGTCCTATTGTGTTACAGACCTGGGCTAGCTGAGAGGTGTGTTGGATCCTGCATGATCTTGTTGAACTATTGTAATCTTTGATGTATTTGGTCATAATTGAGAAGGCCTTACAACTTGACATGTTGCTTGTAAGCTTGGTTACCTATGAATAAAGAAGATTTTATTCGTATATTTGTGTTGTGTTGTGTTATTCCACGTTGTTGGTGTTTGGCTACAAGTTTGGATAGTCATTTATTGGATCCTCTGAACTTGACTACATCACTCTTTCTTTTCTCTAGGAATATGCTTCCTCATAACTCTTCTAGTGTAGTAACTTTTCTATCTATTAAATAAGGCCTCCTCTTCTGTTAGGTCAATATCCATCCTCATAGGTCCCTGAAGGTCAAAATCATGAATAAAAGTCACTCTTTCTAACATGCAGAGTATAGACTTGTCCTGCTTGTGGAAAGCTTGTGTCACTGGATTGTATGCTTGAATTAGCACTTTCATGAGGTCTACATCCAAAAATACCTCAGGTACTATCAACTTTACCAAGTTCCTATCCCATGGGTTTGAAACAGGAGGGCCTCTCAATCTATTATTATAGAAATACATGAAGAGCTCATACCCAGTTGTGTTTGGGTAGTCAACATCCCTGCAAAATGCATAAGGGTCCCTCCATTCATAAGCATTAGCTGATTGCAAATTTGAGGATCTAGGCAATAGTTTCATCCATTCTTCAACGTATATGTTTGGCCTCTTTATTCTTGAATGCACACTATTTCCCAATAATACAACAACATCAGGAGATCCTTGTTCTACCATTATTTATGTATACTAAACTATAAGTAGTAAGCTCCTTTTTTGCACTTAAAGGTTTCAACTTGTGTGTGTGAAAATTGTACCTAGCTGCAGACACAACACTTCAGTAAAACATTAGAGGTTAGCAAAATTGAAATCTACAAATAAATGAAACTAAGCTAACCGGATGATTTACTGTCTTCTAGTAGGTGCGAGTATGGTATTCTCATATTAGACCAAGATTAGTGACAATGCAACACCTAAACAAAGGATTTGAATGCTAAAAGATGAATGTAGAATGAATGCAGATTAATCTATTTTTCTAGATTTTTGATGCAATAAGATGAAAAACTGTATGAATCTAATCTAGAATTGAATGAAATTGATATGAAGATTATTCTAACAATGATATGAATTGATATGAAAAACTATGCAAAGCTATGAAAACTATGAATGATCTCACAAAGTCGCATGTTCGCAAAAGCTTGATTCTTCGAATGCAATTTCACCAGAGTAATTGTGCAAATTCGAGAGATAATTTGTGAAGAGCTGAGCCTTGATTTTATAGAAATCCAGGGCTTGAGGATGCATTGAGAAAAGCCATAAATCACTCTTTATAAACTTAGGTTGATTTTTGAGTTAACAAGAAATCAGAATTAATTAACTCACAAAATCATGCAAAAATAGCTTTTTGACTCAAATCAGAAATTTAGATCAGCTTTCAACTCAAAATAGATGTTGAGTTTCAAAAAGATAACAACTTGAATTGATTTTCTGATTTTAAGTTCAACTACTCCTTCAAATGTGCATAGATAATTATGAATTAATTAAATAAATAAAGTGATTTATCTTCAACTTAACTGATTTTTGAATTAAAATAATTGATTTATGGGTTAATCAATTATTAAATCAAACTTTATTCAAAAACTATATCATTAAATGTTGACAACTTGATTTAATTAATTAAATAAGAATTTAATCAATTATGCATAGGATTTTTCAATTTATTGTCAAAATTAAATAATATAATTTAGGAATAAATATAATTAAATCTAATTAAATAATTAAGTGGCAGAATTAAATTTGATTAATTAAATATTCAAAATATTCAATTAATCAAACTTTAGGATAAACATGATTTATCGCCAAATAATATTTAATTAAAATAATTAGGATAATTAGGAATATTCCCTGATGGAGAATTAAGATAATCAATTTTTGATAAACTGATGTGCAGATGTGCCTTTAGGTTAGGACTTTGATGTCAATTTCGATCGAATTGTTGATGTAAGAGGTTAATGAACCTATAGCCCATTTTTGGGGTATTACATTTTGCCCCTCTTTGAATCACTTTGCAAAACATAGTGGTTCAAAGATTAGTCTATTTTTTATGTTGAAACTGATTTGAGAGATAAACCAATTCTGAGATAGAAATCGATTGAAAGATTGGAAAAAGCTAATTCAGGTCCTGGTTGACCAAGAATCGTGATGATGTCAACTATAGCAACAATGAACCAGTGATTATGAAAAAGTATCAAAATGCCTGATTCCGAACCTTATGATTACGAAGAAGTGAGTGACCTGATTCCAGACCTGATTATCCAAAGGAATTGAAATGATATCACATCTGAACCCTTCAATTACGAAGAACCAAGGAAATAACACTAATGAACTGATGGTTACGAAAAGCTGATACAATTTACAAGATTGATTAGGATACCAGATTGATATGGATCTCGATGAATATGATATGCCCTAAGCGATGTTCCCCAAGCGACGATATCTTTTGATGTGAATCCATAAATAGACGTGGTTGTTGTCTTGATTACTGAAAGAAAGATTTGATTTACAGATTTGATTGATGTGCAATACCATGCCCCCTTCGGGATTAAAGTCAAAATCTGACAAGAAAAGTCAGCGTTAAATGGGTTAGAAGCATGTTAATTGATTTGAGAAGTGGTTATACACGTTCGAGAACGTGTTCTACATCATTTAGAGGTCTTGGAGACCAAGTTTGACTAGGTTTGACCATGGTTGACCAAGTTGAAATTTTGATAGTTTGATGTAAGATAATCAGTTAAGTTGAATTCTAGATTCTTTTGATGTTTAGAAGGTTGATTATGCAAGCAGTCAATCGTCCTGGGTCCGAAAATGTTAAATCACAATTTTAACAATGTAAATGATCTCAAATTTTGATTTTGATCCCAAAAATGGGTTCAAAATGTCGAAATTAGCCAGGGGTGCAATTTTCATGGAAAATCAAGCACTTTGAAAAATTAGGTCAAAACCTATATAAGGGCCAAAAGGGTCATTTTCATTTCATTATTCACTTTTGTCTTTTGTGAAACTTGTGGAGCCCTCTAAGAGAAAAATGGTCGAGAACAAAGCTCCAGTCTCCTCACACCGATTCGAGCGTAACCAAAGATACCAGCGACCTCCCCAGTATGGGAACCAGGTAAGTGGACCTCTATGACTCTCTTTGATTTAAAATTTTCCATGTTTTGATGCTTGTAGGATTTTTTTCGTATGTTATAAGCTTTTTTAATTTTTGCACCATGAAAAGTCATACGACAATCCACTGGGGCTCATACAAGTTTTCAATTTCTTTTCAATTGTCATCCCAGAACCACTTGAAACTCATATGAGAGGGACCCATGTGTCATACGACATTTCATCGGGTTCTTGAATTGTCGTATGGGAACATATGCTTTGTCGTATACTCATGAATTGTTGTCTGGCAACCTGTAGAAACTCGTACGAGTTTTGACACTAGTCTGAAATGTCATATGGAAAATAAAGAGTGTTTTTCACATCCTTAGGTCAAAATTTTTATTTTTCTGATTTCATAGGCTAATTCCTGAGCATTTAATGTACCTTATGAGATATTAAACTTTGCAATTTTTGTACTAGTAGCCTTAATTTTGACCAAGTTACTGATAGGATTCCCTATTTTTGTGTTGTATAGGTCATCTACCCTGATGTACATGTCTGAATTTCGCACCCGGGAACCCAAATATTGTGCGTTTCACTTCTTGACCCGATGCGGGTTCACTTAGCCTCATGTGGTTTTGAGTATTTGATACGGTTGCCTGAGATTCAAGTGAACCACAATTTACTTACTGCTCTGATAGAGAGATTCCACTCTGAGACACAGACCTTTCATCTGCCTACTGGAGAGCTCATAGTTACTCATGAGGACGTCTACCAGATACTGCGTAGTCCATTCCATGGTCCTCAGCCTAACTATGTCAGTTCGGGGAACTTTGGCCTGCATGCCTTTAGGAGATTATTTGGTGATGATACACAACTGACTCAGTCTATTTCATGGGAGTCATTAGTTCAGAGATATGGGCACACCCATAGACTTGAGTGCATTATAGCAGGTATCATAGGCGGTATCATCATGTCAGACCATCAGCAGAATAGTCTATTGATGGGCTGGGCCCTGATGGTGGCTCGATTGATGGCTACTCCCTCTGAGTTGGGATGGGGACAGTGTATGCTCGCCCACATGTTCTCCAAGATGCATGAGATAGTGTCAGGAGAGTAAAACATTTACTTCGGGTGTGCTAGTTCTTCAGATTTGGGCATGGGAGCACATCCCCATATGTAGGTTAGTATGTTAGTCACAGAGACAGCCACATGAGCCCATTATATATGTTTATTTTGGATATGTCACATAGGTCTGTATGGGCATTGTTGAGTATTGGAGGCATGTCCTTGATGATATGACCTATTGTATATGGAGACCTTACTTACAGGTGGAGCCATGGCCTGCTGCACGTGCTCAATTCAGTTTCTTTTGCCATAGTAGGGTATTGATTGGTGGGTCCACCACTGTCCTTGAGCATTTCTTGATCACATGGTTTTGGAGACAGTATGGTCTTATCCAGGACATACCACAGGAGCATGCCACTTATGCACAATTAGTCCGCGAGATTGGATTGGGATGGACAACACATTTGTCTTATGCTCTTAGTACACATGAGTATAGTGGATATGTGGTGAGAGAGTGGGATTATAGACCACATGTTGTAGATGCTGGAGTTATAGATGCTTTCATTGCTTGGCTGGTGGAGCATCCTATACATTGATTTTATGATCCCACAGAGATGATTCCCAGTATGGAGAAGGCATTAGATGTACAAGTGCATCGATGGGTCGAGGCTAGAGGCGCCGAGATGTGTAGATTCCTATGCTGCAGCCTACACCTCCGAGGCCTAGAGCTATTATTACTCCATAGAGGCCTTCTAGACATATGAGACCACCGCGCCCTTCTAGTTTTACAATAGGTAGGCCTGTAGATTCACAAAGGAGATCTTGTAGAGGAGAGCATGGTACCCTAGGTAGTATTGGTAGTGCAGATGAGGTACTGGGTGCTCAGTAGGATGTAGGTGCTGGTACTGATGCTACAAAGGTTGATCTAGGTTTTGATCTGGGTGTTGAGGTTAGACGTCATAAGGCACCCAGGGTTGAGGCTGCTGATCAGCCTACTGAGGATACAGACATTCCTACTATAGATGTAGATCCTGGATTGGCTCAAAATCCACATGAGGTCATTAGACAACTCATATTATAGGTTAGAGATTTGAGATTACAAAGCGCTAGACTTGAGGTATGCCTCAAGGAGTCTGAGAGGCAGCGTTTAGAGTAGCAGGTAGAGAACAGATGGTTACAGGCAGAGGTTACTCATCAGACCACACAGAGTGCCTACTACGTCTCTATGTATTATGTTGTTGTTCCTGCTAGACAGAGAGTACCCACATACTCTTAGTATATGATAGCCTCAGAGGGAGCCAGAGCACCATGAGCCAAGGCAGTACCAGATGCACCACCACCACCACCACCAGATGTAGAGGATTAGGTAGACAGCTGATATGTCTTGTTATCTAATAGTTTTTGTCATTTTGTTCATACTCATTATTCTGATCTGATAGCTCTAAGGGGCTCATTCTTTTGCACCTTGTGCCAGTAGTGCACCCCTGACTATTTCGGTTATATGATATATATGAGATTGAGTTTTTGGTTATAAATTCATTTGTACTTGTCGATTTGATTTATAATGATATCATGTGATGTAAATGCTAATGGGTAGTGTAGAATGTATGTAATATGCAATGCAATGATTTCTTTCAAATGTATGGATTTATGCAAACGTAATTGATGGATGGGAAATGTATGACAATGTATGATTTTGATTATGCTATGCAATGATAAATGCACATGTATGTAATGAAATGCAATGTAATGTAATGGGATGAATATGATATGTTTTGCAAGTATTTATGAAGACAAGTACTCGGTCATTCGTCAAAAAGGATGTCTAACCCAGGATGGTGATTGCTTGCGGTTCTGTGAAGAAACCTTCAGTTGAGATTCAGCTCTTGTAAGATGTTTAGCACTGTTTGAAGAATCATTTAAGCATTCAAGTTTATTAAGCAATTGTGAGATCATTCCATCCTGCAAAGTGCAAAATGAAATGCAAACCTAAGACCTAGGACCTAGTCACTGATCATGTGTCGGTCATTTTCATCACAAAATTTTTATTAGGTAACCGGGTAAATCAATACAACATCCACTAGTTAGGGAACTATGAATATTGATTTATATGCGCAAAAATCAATACAACGCCCACTAGATATACAACCATGGACATATGAATATTGATTTTATTTTCGGAATGTCGGATTAGATATAAGTACCAAGGCACAAACGCCAGGATGACCTGAATATCATGTCCATTTTGATATAGCAATTTGTATAAGCATCAAAACATAGATGTCGTGATGACCTGAACATGCCTTGCGGTTGAAACACATCAAGCAATCAAGAGATCATTCTGAATCCATTGTGAATTACCTGTAGTGACCCTTTATCATTCACATCCTTAGGCAAGATCGCGTTTCATAGTAGGAGTAAGAATTCACTCAAAAAGACAATAGTTAGATCAAACTTCCTTGAATTATCCATGTATCAATGGTCGAGGTACTCATGGCCATCCAATATGAGATGGAGGCTCTTACAGATGGACACCATTTCAATCTAGAATTTCCAAAGTTGTTAGATTTTCATGTACAAGTAGAAGACAAAGAAAAGATTGTGGCCCCAGTCATAACTCTCTAAATCTGACAAAGGACATCATCGAAGAGCTCGAAAGGACACAATAGCAAAAATCTCAATGCGAATCAGCAAGCATACAAGGAGATAAAAGCATGTGAAGCATAGATTATTTTCAGGTTGTTCATATTGATGTTTGTTTGTGTTGTTGTAGATGCAAAATCCTTTCTGGAGAGGAGACTGACTGACTCGGATGTAGCTTCAAAGGACCCTGACTGGATATGACACGTCTGAGATATTGAGGACTGTAGGATATGACATTGATTGCCCCCAAGTTTGAAACATTGATAGGAGACAGACGCTTTGGCTGAAATAAACCGACTTTATTGAAAATAGGAATGCAGAAACAAACCAAGAGATATGTACAAACTAAAGTAGGACTGAAAGTTGGGAAATACCAAGATTGCACTGATAGATGGAGTATTTTGAACAAGTGGCACCCGTTTGATGGGTTTTCACCATCTTGGCAGAGATTCTATTCTTGCTACCAGGGCGCCTGTTTCCAGGTTTTCACCAAGGCACTTTTTCTTTTTCTCATTTTTTTATATTTTTCATTTTTTCAATTTTTTTGTACTTTTGATATTTTTTATTTTTTTGTGATACATCAAGGTGCCTATTGCTAGGCTTTCACCAAGATGTTCATTTTTTCAGGACTTTTTCTGATTTTTATAATTTTTTTAGAAAATTTTTGAATACTGAATGCTTTAGGCATATAATTTCTTCAGATGGAGAACGTTGATTGGTTCTCGAAGCTGTTCTCCGTAAGTCGTTGAGAGTTGATAGGCACCAGAGCCAAAAGTAGCAGTGACAACAAAGGGACCCAGCCAGTTGGGTTCAAACTTCCCCTTACGTTCTCTATGTGATTGATTTTTAGGATTTTCTCTTAAGACTAGATCGCCAACCTGAAGTTCTCTGTGTTTGACTTTCTTGTTGTAGCCTCTAGACATTCTCTTCTGATATACTCTGAGATGATCATATGCTACTTATATGTGCTCATCTAGTAGTTCAAGTTCTTGAAACCTAGACACTTTATAGTCATCATCAGTTACTAGACCATGCATTCTGATTCTTAGTGATGGGATTTTAACCTCAATAGGTAGTACCGCTTCAGACCCATAAACTAAAGTGAATGGTGTAGCCCCAATGGGAGTTCTAATACTTTTTCTGTAGGCCCAGAGAGCTGGATTGATCATGAGATGCTAGTCTCTTCCTATTTTATTAACTGTGCGATGTAAGATTTTCAATAGATTCTTATTTGAAGCTTCTGCTTGTCCATTCCCTTGAGGATAGTAGATTGATGACCAATGTTGTGTAATCTTGAATTTAGCACATAAATCATTTAAGTCTTTGTTCTTGAATTGTCCACCATTATCTATGACTATTGAATGTGGGATTCCATATTGACATATGATGTAGTTCAGGATGAACATAGATATTTGCTTGCTAGTTGCTTAAGTCAAAGGGACTGCTTCTACCCATTTTGTGAAATAGTTTGTAGCTGTAATGATATGGGTATGTCCATTAGAAGAATGCGGATAAATAGCTCCAATCAGATCAAACTTCCATTGTTGAAAAGTCCATTGTGTAGTAAAGGGAATTAGATCTCTCCCTAGTGCATGAATTAAGTTTCCATGTACTTGACACTTTTGACAGTTCTTAGCAAACTTGATTGCATCTTTTTCCATTTCAAGCCAATAGTACCTAGCCCTAATAAGTTTTTGAGCTAGTGTTAAACCATTGGAATGTGATCCACATATACCCTTGTGGACTTCCTCTAATGCACATTGAGACTCTTCCCATTCTAATCATTTAAGGAGTGTACCATCTAGACCTCGTTTGTACAGATCATTACCAATGATGACATATCGGGATGCATTGTGGATAAGGTATCATTTCTCATGGCAGTTGAAGGTATCGAGAATGATTTGGTCTTGAAGATAAGAGAAAAGGTTTTTGTATCTGGAGGAATCATGACCGACAAAAGTGTAGATTATGTGGGTTTTAGGGGAATCATATGCAGGATAAGATAGTGCTTCCACCAGGAACTCGTAGTGTAGCTCATGTTCGGGCTACTACAATAAAGTAGATAGTGTTGTCATAGCATCAACAACTTTGTTCTCCAATCTAGGAATTTTCTCAAATGTGATGAATATGAAATATTTCTTAAGGTCATCGACCATTCTCTTGTATGGAACTAGCTTTTCATCTTTCATTTGATACACATCATTGAATTGGTGTATTACAAGTTGTGAGTTGCCATGAATGTGTAGCTCTATTACCCTCCATTCAATTGCTATCTTCATGCCATTAAGAAGGGCTTCATATTCAATAATATTATTTGTGCAAGGAAACTTTATTCTGAATGCTTTAGGTATTGAGTATCCTTGAGGTATGATGAATAATATGCCTGCTCCAGATCCATTTTGTGTATAGGAGCTGTCAAAGAATAACTTCCATGCTCTAGAAGAAAGATTCATGATAAAGGAATCTGGGAATTTGATTTGCATTGGTGTATCATCAAACAATGGGGCTTCAGCCAATTGATCAGTAATTACTTGTCCTTTGATAGCTTTTCTTTCAACATATTCTATGCCAAATTCGCTCAACAACATCACCCATTTAGCCAATCTACCTACGAGGGTCACTTTGCTCAATAAGTATTTCAATGGATCTATCTTAGCTATCAATTGTACTGTATGAGCTAACATGTAGTGTCTTAGTTTCTATGATGCAAAGATCACAGCTAGACAAGCTTTCTCAATCATTGAATAGTTCTTCTCATATGCTACTAATATTTTGCTAGTGTATTATATAGCTCTCTCCTTATTTTCATCATGTTGTGCTAGTAATGGCCCTAGTGATGTATCTGTGGTGGAGACATATAAGATCAATGGATTTCCTTGAATAGGAGGCATCAAAATAGGAGGATTTGGTAGATATTTCTTGATATGATTAAAGTTCTTTTCACATTCCTCATTCCATGCAAAAGTCACACCTTTATGTAATGTCTTTGTGAAAGGTTGTGATATGTCTGCTAGCTAAGATATGAAGCATCTGATAGATTTTACTCTCCCTTGTAATGTTCTCATTTGACTGATATTCTTGGGAGGTTGCATCTCCATGATAGCTTTGACCTTTGTTGGATCTACTTTAATTCTTTTTTTTGAAACAATGTAACTTAAGAGCTTTCCATAAGTGACACCAAAAGCACACTTCTTAGGGTTTAGTCTAAGACTAAATTTCTCCATTCAATCTAGTATTTTTCTCAAATCATTTAGATGTTCAAATCTTATCATAGATTTTTCCAAAGTATCATCAACATAATCTTCCATAGTTCGATGCATCCTATCATGGAAAATAGACGTCATAGCTCTTTGATATGTAGCACATGCATTCTTCAAACCAAATGGCATGATGTTCCAAGAAAAGGTACCCCACGCACATGTGAAAGCAGTTTTCTCTTGATCCTCTGGAGCAATTTTTATTTGGCTGTATCCAGAAAAACCATCCATTAAAGAATACATCTCAAAGCCTGCGGTCATGTCCACTATCATATCGATATTTGGTAATGGAAAATCATCCTTAGGGCATGCCTTGTTTACATCTCTAAAATATGTGCATACCTTGATAGATTTGTCTAGTTTTGATACTAGAACAATGTTAGAGATCCATTCAACACAATCAATAACTCAGATAAATCCAGCTTTCAATAGTTTTTCTAATTCAACTTTGACCAATAGTTCAACATGTGGATGCATCTTTCTCAATTTTTGCTTAACAGGTTTGACTCCCGGAGCTATAGATAAATGGTGCATTATAAGATCAGGATCTAATCTAGGCATATCTAAATATTTCCATGCAAAGTTGATCTTCTTCTATGTTAGGAATGTAGTAAATGTTTTCTTTTCTTCTTCTGATAAGGATTGTGCTACATGGATTAACTGTGGTTCTTTTGTTGTTACCAAGTTGATAGATTGAGTGGGCTCAATCAGTACTAGAGACCTATCCTATAAATGACTCGGAAGGACATCAAATATCTCATCCTTAGGTGCCTTAGAGAGGTTTTCACCTTCGGATACATCTTTTATTTTTACTTTTGTAGGTTTTGAGACTGCCACAAAGTAGTTTTCACCCTCAGAACTCTTTTTTTTTTCTTTTTTTTCTTATTATTTTGAGTAAGATACTTGATGTCTGACTCCATCATGCTAACGCTTGGTTCACTGATGGAATTCATCATAGGCTCCACTGCATTGATGTAGCAAGCAAGGGCATATTCATTTGAAAAGGTATAGATACCTTGGCTCGAATTCAT
Source organism: Chamaecyparis obtusa (assembly GCA_027943335.1). Classification (NCBI taxonomy): domain Eukaryota; kingdom Viridiplantae; phylum Streptophyta; class Pinopsida; order Cupressales; family Cupressaceae; genus Chamaecyparis; species Chamaecyparis obtusa. The sequence continues at coordinate 1,020,731 of BSBK01006357.1, read as the reverse complement.
GGAGATTTGGTCAAGAAGTTCGGGATGTTGGATAGTCAAAGTGGGGAAGGATTGAGAAATGGTGTTTATGGATATGGATCTGTCATCATTGGTTCCAACCTGACTCTTGAGTTCAAAGGTGATATTACAACTTAAAATGTTCAATTCGTGAATAGGCTCAATGTCATTGTGGGAGTTAATTTCAGCCATAGGTGGATCAGACTCACTAAGTTCATCATTTCGCTCTAGACTTACATTGGGTTCAGGTGCATATTGTGTTAGGATTAACAAGGTAGAAATAACAATTATGTGCAAATATAACTAATATCAGAAAATAATAAACCACACAAAATAGAACACAAGACACACAGATTTAACGTGGTTCACCCAATCCCTGGGCTACGTCCACCAACAACGAGTCCAATATTATTATTATCCAGTGATTACAACCTGATTACAATCCGTAATCCCTTATAGCCCAATTCTGCCGCAAGTACTAAAATCATACATCATGAAAATCCCTAACCCTAAGCCATATTATACAATATTTTTCCGCTTTAGGGTTAGAATGAGTTATAAGTAGTTGGCCCAAATAACCGAAAAAGTAGTCGGCCTCAAAAAAAAAAATTTCCTCGGGGGCTGCCGCCCCCAAACCCCTGCTCGGGGCCCGGCCCGGCCCCGAACCCCGGTGAGGTCGTGAGGAAAAGTGTACAGTACTTTCCTAATTAGTCACCACAAGCTAACATATTGGTGAATAACATCAATATATTTTTCTATGATAAGCTCATCTTCCTCTAGAATGACTCCCCATTCATAGTCATTTGATTCCTCATCTGTGTCTAGGAAATCTGAGAATATGTGTGAAATCAGGGTGGATTCCCCAAGAAGGGTTTCCTTCTAATTTCGATTTGAATTCATACTCATGAGAGTCTGTCTCAGAATCACTATGTTGTTCCAATTGTTCAACTGTTTGGATAGTTTCAATTGATTCCTCTTGTTTGATTTCAGTAGTAGGTTCTTGTGTTTCTACTACATTGATATTCTCCTTAGGTTTCTCTTCATCTTTAAGGAGGTCTAGTATTTCTTTAGGCAAATTCTCATAAGGAATGAGCTCATCAATGGTGTCTGAATCATCACTGTCATATTGTTGTGTTTCTTCCTTTAGTTGAATTATTGTTGATGGTTCAATCTATTCTAAGACATGTGGAGAGTTTTTGCTAAGATACAAAGGCTTCTTCTGATATCCTAGACCTATTGTATTCTTGTTTGTTTGGCCACGGTGGTCAAGAGGTGATATAAGACCTTTTCCTTGTAGTCCTAGAGGTCCTTTTCCAGTGTATCCCATTTTAGCATTCAGTTTATCCCTTGGTCAATATGACTTTGAAGGAACTTTTGGTGTTATAGAGTCACATTTTCGGATTGATTGGGATTGAGATTCATCCTTGTATAACCATGCAAGCACGACTTCTTCTTCCTCAAACTCTTGTTTAGATACTTGCTCTGTGACAAACCTTCCATCGAATATGACTTGGGACTCTTTAGCATTGGATTTCACTTTGTCTGAAGGTTGTCCATAATATTTTGGGGAGAATGGGAGAGAGGTGAGAGATAAAACTATTTCCATTGTGTATTCTCCCATACCATTGTCTTTGATTTTGACCTCTTGTGCAATGTCTTCCATCTTGGATGTAGACGCCATGTCTATCTGCTTAGGGGAAGATTCTCTATTATTAGGAACAAGTTTGTCCGCACTCTCTTTCAATGCATTGCAAGTTGTAGATATGTCAGCTGGAATTGTTACCTCCACTCCTTCATAAGGAAATTTCACACATTGATGGTATGTGGAAGGAATAGCTCACATTTCATGTATCCAGGGTCTCCCAAGAAGAATGTTGTAAGCCAAAGGTAGATCAAGAACTTGACATGTGATATCTGTGATAAATGGACCTATTCTAATAGGTAAGACAATTGTTCCTTTGGAAGATCTTTCTTGTTCATCATATGCATTGATAGTTATCTTATTTTTAGGATCAATGGCAACTTTTGATAATCCCAGTTGTGTGATCAAGCTATAAGAACAAATGTTGAGACCAGTGCCTCCATCTATCAACACACGTTTGACATGATGGTTTTGGATTAATACTTCAATGTGCGAGGGATGGTTATGCAGATGACTTAGTAGTTGTCATCTTCCTCTGAGAAGGAGATATACTGGGGTGACGTTAGATGACCAACCATAGTCTAGAATCTGTCTAGATCAAGATTGTTAGGAACATTGGATCTGAGCAGAGCTTTGTCCAGGATGGCTCTATGAGCTGGAGATATCCAAAGCAACTCAAACATGGAGATTTTTGCATTGGTATGCTGGATTTGTTGGACAATATTGTATGACATTGGCCTTGTGTCTTTAGAATTCGATGATTTTGAGGCAGCCCTTTGTTTAGAAGTAGATGAAAGATTAAAAGGCATCTCGAGGATATTTGATGAATCTGAATTTTTTCCTTGTAGATGTGTCTGATCTTGTGATCGAGTAACTGCATTTGCTGATTGATTATCTTTATCTTTTCTTACAATGGTGATGACATTGCAATGTTCAGATAAGTAAGGTTCCACCATGTTTATGACAACATTGTTTCCAGAGTAAGCATAATTAACTTTAGCATCCATGTTAGGCTGAGAAGATGAATCTCCTTGACCATGTTTCAGAAATGGTTCCGTGAATGCCATATGATCATTATTGCTTTTATGATTGTCGATTTCAATTTCTCCATTATCAATTTTGTCTTGTATGAGATGCTTCAAGCATATGTAGTTATTGGTTTTATGACCCTTGTTGTGATGGAAGTCACATAAATCGATCTCTTTCCACTATTTTGGTTTAGGTTTAGGATCAAATGGTCAGATCTCAAGTAATGTGATGATTTTGTTGGCCAACAAAGTTTTCATGGAAAACTCTAAGGATTCTCCAAGAGGAGTAAACTTGCGTTTAGGATCTGCAGCCCAAGGTTTGTAGTTAGATGGCTTCCTGTTTTATTCTGTCGCTTTTACCTCTGAGGCTTTGATGGCTTGAGTACCAACAGTAAGATTGAAAGCGGGTGCCTTAGATGGGCTACAGACATTGTCAAAAACACCATCTGTGATGATGCCTTTATTCTTGTTCCAATTTTTGTTCTTGTCTTTGGAACTAGATCCAGATTCATACTTCTCTTTTTGGAGTGATATGTCTCTTTTTTTCACAAGGACTTTCTCAATTTGATTGCATTGTCTACCATCTTATCAAATGATGTGTGATCTTGCATTTGTAAAGGGTAGTTGATTTCTGGAACAAGATTGTTGATGAAAATTTCTAGCTTCTCTGTTTCTAGAATGGGTTTAGCATATAGAGAAAATTTCTTCCTCCATCGTTTGAGGAAAGTCAGGAATGGTTCTCCTGGATATTGTTTCAAATTAAAAATGTTGATCATGGTGACCAGATGTTTGATGTTGTAGGAGTATTGTTGATAGAATAGCTTGATTAACTCCTTAAAATTTTTGATTGTTGGAGGCATTTTTGAGAACCAATGGATGGCTGCTCCTCCTAGAGATCGAGGGAAAAGAAGTGTTAGGTAGGTTGGTTCATGCATGAACTCCGTGGATTGAGTACAAAATTCTCTGACATGGTCTTGGAGATCAGAGTTTCCATTGTATTTGTCATACTTAGGCATTTCTACTCTCTTCGGGAATGGTGGCATGTACAAGTCTTTATCAAATGGAAAAGGACATAGAGCCTCCATGGAGAAATCTTTAGGATCCTTCTCTTTTTCGAGTTTGTTGAGCTTGACTTGCATGACATGCATCTGTTTCATCATAGTCGTACAATAGTCAGAGGGTCCTGGTATGACTTTCTGACAAAACTTGTATGAAAAATGTATGGACAGAAAATAAAGATTGCAGTTTTGGCCAGAAAATGACAGAAAATTGATAAAAATTGTTAGAAATAAAATGGAAACCCATTTCAAGGCCCCACGACAGGTGCTAAAAATGTGTGTGTGAAAATTGTACCTAGCTGTGGACATAACACTTCAGTAACACGTTAGAGGTTAGCAAAATTGAAATCTACAAATAAATGAAACTAAGCTAACCGGGCGATTTACTGTCTTCTAGTAGGTGCGAGTATGGTATTCTCAGATTAGACTGAGATCAGTGACAATGCAACACCTAAATGAAAGATTTGAATGCTAAAATATGAATGTAGAATGAATGCAGATTAATCTATTTTTCTGCATTTTTTATGCAATAAGATGAAAAATTGTATGAATCTAATCTAGAATTGAATGAAATTGATATGCGGATTATTCTAACAATGATATGAATTGATATGAAAAACTATGCAAAGCTATGAAAAACTATGAATGATCTCACAAAGTCGCATGTTTGCAAAAGCTTGATTCTTTGGATGCAATTTCACCAGAGTAATTGTGCAAATTCAAGAGATAATTAACTCATAAAATCATGCAAAAATAGCTTTTTGACTCAAATTAGAAATTTAGATCAGCTTTCAACTCAAAATAGATGTTGAGTTTCAAAAAGATAACAACTTGAATTGATTTTCTGATTTTAAGTTCAACTACTCCTTCAAATGTGCATAGATAATTATGAATTAATTAAATAAAAAAAGTGATTTATCTTCAACTTAACTGATTTTTGAATTAAAATAACTGATTTATGGGTTAATCAATTATTAAATCAAACTTTTATTCAAAAACTTTTATGGGCATCAGATGCTACTGTGATAAGGTGGAGACCTTGGCAGAATCTCCGGAAGAATAGATGAGGAGGATTTTCACCAAGGCAAAGGAGAAGGATTAGTTGGCTTTGATCACTATCTTGGGAGGAGACTACTGGGCTAATAGGCATGTGCACGATGGCAGGCTGATTACGGATCTCTTTCAACCGTTCATACAAACTTTGGGAGATCCAATGTATGCGCTAGGAGTTGTGCACAGGATAGTGGCCGAAGACATATATTTGGAAGTGGCGGAAGTGCTGGATGAGATAGATCAGCAGCTTTTGAGCATTTGTCTGCTGGGATTCTTCAATTTGGAAGTGGAAGGGAAGAAGACCAAAATGAAGAAGGCATGGTCTCTATATAAGATGGGAGTTAAGGGTTACAACTTGACTTCTTTTGAAGCCTTTCTTAAGGCCAATGAAGATCTCTTCCCAGCAGAAATTGGAGCGAGACTATTAGAGATAGGGAAAGGATTAATGTTTGTAGTCCACTAATCCATTTTGGTCGTGCGAATGTGGATATGGATTTTCTATGTAAGCCTCCTTTAATTAATAGAAAGGGTACTGCCCCCTAGGCATAGCTTAATTAAAAAAAACAAAACTATATCATTAAATGTTGACAACTTGATTTAATTAAATAAATAAGAATTTAATCAATTATGCATAGGATTTTTTGATTTATTATCAAAATTAAATAATATAATTTAGAAATAAATATAATTAAATCTAATTAAATAATTAAGTGGTAGAATTAAATCCGATTAATTAAATATTCAGAATATTCAATTAATCAAACTTTAGGATAAATATGATTTATCACTAAATAATATTTAATTAAAGATAATTAGGATAATTAGGAATATTCAAGGAATATTCTCTGATGCAGAATTAAGATAATCAATTTTTGATAAACTGATGTGTAGATGTGCCTTTAGGTTAGGACTTTGATGTTGATTTCGATCGAATTGTTGATGTAAGAGGTTAATGAACCTATAGCCCATTTTTTGGGTATTACACAACTCTTTGTTTCTCTTCGACTCTGAAAATTATGGATGCTCTATGAAGTGTGAACTGTCTTTAAAAACTAACAAGCAACTCACAACCAGCCACCATGCCACCTACTCTATTAAAAATTAAAATCTCATCAAGCACACACACATGAAATTAGTAATTACCTTTTTTCAGAAAAGTGTCACTGCCAACTGTCACTTCCAGCATAGATTTGGCAGTGATCCGAGAGAAAATAATTGGTGTGTTGCCCAAGTTACGCTAACGGTACATCTAACGGTTAAATTGCTAGCTGCAAATCAGGGGCCTTGGCCCTTGGCCCTTTGAATTTGAAATCCTAAAACTTTGAGACTTGCAAAGTCACACAACACCTTTTCAAAACTTTGGGATTGTTAAACTGACTAGGGAAAAGAAACCTTGAGATGTTACGATACAACCTGGCATGACTTCAGATGTCATTCTTGAGTCTTGACACTTGTACTTCATAATTGCCATCACAAATGACCAAGAAACCCTAGCGAAGCTTTGCAAACATTCCATTCTTTGGCACTTTCCATGTGGCATGCAACTTACTCTCACTTTTCAACACCTTCCGAAGTTACACACGTAGTTAGTCGGGACATCAAAACCCCTAACCATCATAAAAACTTAACTGTTGAGAAGTTACAAAACAACCAGGCCTAACTTCAGAACCCATCACCATCATAATAAATTAACTGTTGAGAAGTTACAAAACAACCATGCGTAACTTCGAAGCTTGGAGTGGGTTACTTACAAGTAACTTACTCTCACTTTTCAACACCTTCCAAAGTTACACACACAGTTAGTTGAGACTTAGAAACCCCTAACCATCATAAAAACTTAACCGTTGAGAAGTTACGAAACAACTAGGCGTAACTTCGGAACCCATCACCATCATAATAAATTAACGGTTGAGAAGTTATGAAACAGCCAGGCGTAACTTCAGAGATTGGAGTGGGTTACTTACAAGTAACTTACTCAATTTTCAACACCTTCCAAATTTACACACGCAATTAGTCGAGACTTTGAAACCCCTAACCATCATAAAAACTTAACCATTGAGAAGTTACGAAACAACCAAACATAACTTTAGAACCCATCACCATCATAATAAATTAATTGTTGAGAAGTTACGAAATAGCCAGGCGTAACTTCAGAGCTTGGAGTGGGTTACTTATAAGTAACTTACTCTTACTTTTCAACACCTTCCGAAGTTACGCACGCAGTTAGTTGAGACTTTGAAACCCCTAACATCATAAAAACTTAACCGTTGAGAAGTTATGAAATAACCAGGTGTAACTTCGGAACCCATCACCATCATAATAAATTAACCGTTGAGAAGTTATGAAACAACCAAGCGTAACTTCAGAGCTTGGAGTGGGTTACTTACAAGTAACTTACTCTCACTTTTCAACACCTTCCGAAGTTACGCACACAGTTAGTCGGGACTTCAGAACCCCTAACCATCATAAAAACTTAACCGTTGAGAAGTTATGAAACAACCAAGCATAACTTTGGAACCCATCACCATCATAATAAATTAACCATTGAGAAGCTACGAAACAACCGAGCGTAACTTCAAAGCTTGGAGTGGGTTACTTACAAGTTACTACTAGTCAATTTCAGGAATCAAGAGGTGGGAGTGGGTTCCAAATTTTCATGTGCCATGTGGGATTTAGATTTTAGAAGCGTCAGACTTCTCATTCAGTCAGTGAAGTGATTTAGCATTTTGATTCAGTTAATAGGTATTTATAATTTTATATAGAATCACAATCCACAGATACTTCAAAGTTCAAGTTAATTAATAATTACAATTTACATATTTTTCAATTTATAAAACTATTGTTCAATTTCATGATTCATGTAACATGTTACTTTATTAACTATTGAAATTTGAAGTATAAGAAAATAACGCATAAAACACTATTTGAAAAAGAGTCTTCTCATATGTATTACTATTAATTTAAAAAATGATACTCATACATTTAAATTTTTAGTTTTTCTATATTTCTGCTATACACAATACTGGTAATTGAATGGTTGTGGTTTCCCCAGAAGGAGAAGTGACAAGCTTCCAACCGTTTCCAAAACCAAAATGAAAAGTACATTCAAATTTCGTATTTACAAATTACAAGTAACAAAAATTATCCTAAGATCCTTTTAGAAGAAATTACAAAAGCCTAGTCCGACAATCCGACTCCTACATATCCTAATACTAATAGACTAATAGTAATTTGTTAATAAGTTATAGTATAATATAATAATACTATCCACAAAGAAAAAAAAGATCAGTCGATGCACATACTAGCAAATAACCGGATCATCTCCTCTTAGAACCCCTCCTAGTCGAAGCCATGATCGTAAAAAATGGAATGCATCTCCGCCTTGTCATGTTCTACTTCGAGTTTGAACATGTCGATTTGGTATCCGATGTAACTGGTAGCATGATCCTATGCTGCAGACATAAGATGACTGAGGACATCCTGCTGAATCTCCTCCTCCATATCCAAATTTGGTTGGATAACAGGTTCTGGGTTCTCATTTGATGATCCTCAGCTACTGGAAGACCCATTCTCTCATCCAAATTTAGAAATTTAAAAAGCGCCTTGTGTTCTGCAATTCCACTACCGAGGAGTATATAAAGAAAATAATCACCAACTTGCTAGCCGCAATAAATTTTGAAGGAATATTTCACATAAGGTGGCTTGCCTCGGAAAAGGAAATTAATGAATATTGATAAAGAAAAATTACAAACACTTGTATCTTGCGTAACTTGGCTCTGAAGTCAAAAAGAAAAATAATGAATGTTGATGAATCACAGCTCATATCCTGTAAAATTATCCTTTTTAATGTCCAATCGAAATCTTGGCCTGGATTATGTACTACTGAAGTTACACAGACTGCCAGTGTGACCTCAGAACCACCATATCCTAGTTGCGATTTTAAATTTTTAATTGGCAACTTGGCAACTGCATTAAATTTTGAAGGAATGTTTCACATAAGGTGACTTGGCTCCGAAAAGAAAAATAATGAATGTTTACGAATCACAACTCATATCTCATACAAATTATCCTTTTTAATGTCTAATCAAAATCTTGGCATGGATTATGTACACTACTGAATAATTTAAAATCGTTGATAAGTCTCATTAATTGCACTTCAGTGTTCAATGTCACTGTAACTTTGTGGTGAAGTTAGGCAGACTGCCAACGTGACCTTAGAACCCCCATATCCTACCTGCGATTATAACTTCTGAAGTCACGCACACTATCAACCTATCCTTTGCTTATCTTTGTGGCCTTCAACTCCAAATTGCCAACATAACCACTGAAGTCACGCACGCCGTGAACCTGACCATTACGTATCTTTGTAACTTTCAACATCGACCCTTCTTTTAGCGTGCCGAAGCTACGCACACTGTCACTAGTCACCACAAACTGACCTTAGACGTGACCTTTGTGTACATTCATAACTGTCAACATTGAATATTCACCAACATATATATATTTTATACTATAAATACTATATTTATTCGCCAATGTATATGATAAATACTGTAAATACTATTTTTTATTCGCTAATATATACTATAAATACTATAAATACTATTTTTTATTTGCCAAGATTTTCCACATAGTTTCAGGGAGCATGAATGATTCGCCAATTGAGATTATTATTTTTTCTTTGTAAACTGAATTTTTCGCCAATAAAATTAATATTTTCCTTTGTAGTTTTTCAAATTTCACCAATTTATTACACTTTTTTTAAGGGGGTTTCTTAAAGATTACCCTGCAAATTAGTTTTTATTTAATTGTCTCTCATATGCATGATATGCATTCATGACCTACCTCACTAGAAGACACTATTATCACCTTAATATCCTAACTCCCTTTACATAATGCTTTTGAATGCAATTATCACTTATAAAATATAAATCATTTTTATTTATAAGCACTTTAGTATTATTGAGTAGCTATTCCATGAGAACCGTACACAACCTTTTTCCTTAACAAAGTACAAGCCTTTGAGTTGCAAGCTCAATATCCTTCTTAGTAGTTTAGATCATTATCAAATTTATATATGTCCTCCTTATATAAGAGCTATATTAATCTTTTAAGTGAGATTTTATTTTTATTAAATGCTAATCTTGCTTAGTTTCTTACTTGATTTTTATACGATAAAAAAAGAAGCCAAATTGAACAATCTTAGAAAGGAGGTTATTGCAACTTCATTCCATCCAATGTGTATATATTTCCAAGTTTATGACTATATCCATAACCAAATTTACACTATACTTTAAAAAATGTGACACCTAACATTATGGTAAGACCTATTAAAATATGATGTGGAGGTTATGTTGATACACCTTTGAGATTCTTGGGTGGCAAGTTAACCACCACATCAATGGATTCTAATAAAAATAAATTTGTTTATTTGTTTTTCCGGACAAGAAAACAATAAAAAGAGAAGAAAGAAAGAAGAAATCATACGCATTCCTGAATGTTCGGTGGAAGGCGCCAAGAAAGGAGTCTCCCGCGGTAAAAAGAAAAGCGATTAAAGAAATATACGAATGCTATGCGTTCATTTCCAAGAAAGTAAAGGCAGGCGAAGCATAAAGGGCGAGGTTATGAGAGAATCGGGAGGAAGGCTCCCGTGTTGAATTGAAAGAAAAATGGTGCTGTCGCAGAAAATTCACTCGGCATTTAAGGGAGCGGTAGAAAGAATTACAGGGCCTCGTACAGTTTCGGCCTTCAAAGAGAAGGGCGTTCTTTCCGTGGATGAATTCGTCCAGGCGGGTGACAATTTAGTTGCCAAATGCCCTACCTGGTCTTGGTATCTTCTTTCTACCCTCAATTAAGTTTTGTTTTACTGGATTATGCATGTTTTTACTTCAGGGTATTCTATTTTCTTGGCTTAGATGCCATGACTTAGAGGTATCTATTCTGTTAAACACAATACCGAGTTTTCTCAGAATTTTAAATTAAGGATTGCCTTTGGAAGCTCCTTTCCTCTGTATTTGGGCTGTCTTGTTCGAGTGGTATTGTAAGCTACGACTTTACCATCCTACGCAGGGTTAGATTTATCCCGGCTGCGCATGTTTTTCTCTTGGAAGAATTATCCACTCTCTTGACTGCAATGACAACTTTTTCCTGAGTCATGGGAACCCTATTACCCCAAGGGGAGTTTAAGTGAGTTCCAGCTGGTACGTAGAACATAATGATATCTCCGCAGAAAGGGCTTGGAAGTCTTGCACTTGTTTGGAATGGCTGCAAGGTGGGGTTATAGCACCCAAATGACAATGAATTGATACAAAGACTCGTACTGATACATATGTTGGAAGCAAGCATTGGAAACGAGGAATTGAAAGCACAAAGATGTTAGTAATAAGAATGGGGAATAAGATTTGCTATGATTCGCTTCAATAGGAAATTGCTGAAATAGGGAAACCGCACGGGTTGACATACAAAAATGATGAAAATCTCAAAGCAGAGTCTTAGGTTATTGCGTGTCAGTAACGGTTGAGTTGGAGGGGTATCGGAGACCAGTACAAGTTTGAATTCTTTCCTAGTTTGATTCTGAATTTCCATCCTTGGTAAACAAAGGGGAAAAAAGTCTTATTTTGAGTACTAGAATCTTTTGCCAAGTTTCCACCAACCTTTTTATTGAGAATAAAGATCAAGTTATCTTGGTGTATTAGTCTTTGTCCGAGCTGGGCTTTTAGATATCTAACTACACTCAGAAGTTTCATCTAAAACAAAAAATCTGTCCAATTTCAAACAAAAGTTTCACTTAGTTCAGACTGCGGTCTGATGGGGAAATTGTTTGACTGGTATATAGTCAAGGTTTTTGTTCCAGAAAAAATGTAAGAGGCATTTACATTTATTTTAGGAACGGAGAAAGGCAAAAAGGTTGTGTGCAAATATTTATGGATTTTGGCAGATTGGTTAGCCTTCATATTGCAGTATCTTAAGTTAAAATGAAAGCTTTCCCAAATAAAATTACATAACTAATCAAACATGATTATTGAAATCTTTTGAGACATTGCACATATTTCTTGAAAATGATAGTAGCAAAAGAAACATCACCAATTAAACAAGATTATTTAAATCTTCTATTAACATTGAACTCTTAAGCAATGAAGTTCAAATGTAGATGGTTGACTGGTAGAGCATGCCTACATTGTTAAATACTGCCAACACCCTCTTCTTTCAATGCTCGTTTATTATTCCAACTTTATTGCCTGCTCTTCCTCACGTTCTCTACTTTTCTTGTTTTGTGCAGGTGGGTCTGGCTAATTTTTTTTTTCCTTTTTTTTTGTGTTAAGTGCATAGATAGGTTGTTTCTGAGCTAGGTCAGGTTAATTTTACTCTAGAAAACATATAAAAAGTAAATGGCAAATGACAATAGATAGTTCAGACATTAAAAGTCAATAGGAAAATTTGCTTTATTCTTACTATATTGTATAATACTGCCAGTGGCCTCTTGATTCAGGGCTCTTTTTTTCTTCCAAATATTGTTTTCCTCTATAAGCCTTGTAGTTGTTTCTTGAAAGGATGGCATGGTTAGATTGTTTTATCCTTTCATTTTAGTGCATGAATGGGTTCACTGTTTAATGAATTAGGTAGGTTAATATCACGTTAGAAAGAAATATATCCAAATGTAAAATGGCAGTAGATAACAACATTCATTGAGTTTCAATAGCAAAACAGATTTTGTTAAGGCCTTCTTAATCCAACGCTCCTCGATTCTTCCAAATTTATTGCTTACGCTTCTTAATGTTCCCTATGTCTGTTTTTATTCTTACTTTAGTGCTAATTTGGTTTGGTTGGTTTGTTTTCCCATTCACTTTTGGTGTATAGGTGGGTTGCCTTGTGAGTTAGGACAGGTTAATGGTACTTCACTGAGGAAAAAAAGCGAAATTGCAAGTGGCAATGGACAGTTCATACCAAAATAATAAATGGAGAAGTAAGCTTTTTCCTTCCTATACCTCTCTTCCAGTGCATTACTTGTGCAGTGCTTTCTGATTCGTCCAACTCTACCACTTGCTCTCCTTTATATTCCCCATTTTTGTTCTTCTATTGTGCAAGGGTCTTCTGGTTGGATTTTATTACCTTTCACTTCTAATGCATAGATGGGTTGTTAGGTGAGTTAGGGCAGGTTAATAGCACTCTAGAAAGAACTAAAGCCAGATGGAAACTAACTTATAGTTCAAAATTAAGCTTTTCAGTAGTAAACTAATCTCATTGCTTTGGCTAGGTCTTAGGCAAGGTTGTATACCACCTTTAACACTATGTGGCCTAAGCCTGGCCACATTTTTTACAAGTAAAATCTGGTTCTCTTTGAATGTACCACAGTAAACTTGATTCACACACATAAATACACTTTGTTAAAATGGGAATCAAACATGGGTCGTGCTCTTATGAGTGTATTCCATTGTCATGATTCATGATATTGTTTGTACCTAGAATACATACAATTTTGTTGTTGTTGTTGTGTAGTGCAAATCTTCTAGTCAAATGAAAGTCATACCTTGCCTAGTGAGTTCTCTGTTGGATCCTTGCTTAGTATGGTAGTGAGTGTCATACTTTTGAGCTCTGAGTGTCTTTGCATAGCTGATTGGAGGAGTTTTTCCATGCATAATATGAGGCAAAGAACAAGTCTTGGATGTGAAAGAAAAATTGAAAGTGAGTAAAGAATGAATATGGGGATATCTAGTGCCTTGGAGTTGTGCCATAAGGTTTTTTTGGAAAAAAAGGATTGTTTTAAGTGAAAAAATGACCATTTGATGCATTGACAACTTTTTTTATGGCCATAAAGTTGAGAAGGTTAGAAGTGTGTGAAAAGGTCCTTGGAGGGCATCACAAGGGGTTTCTGTCAAAATTAGCAAAATATAAGTGTCCTAAAAGGTCTCAAAGGGTGTCATAAGGCATTTTGGCCAAAATTTGCAAAACAAAAAATTATTTGAAAAGGATTTTGGAGGGTGTCATAAAGGTTTTTGGCCAAAATTTGCAGAACACAAAAGCATTATAAAGTTGGCAAGTGTGAAATCTTCTTGATCAAGTAGAATGAGGGCTGATTGAAACATCAAGTTGCAGATATGTCTGTTATAATTAGGGTTGGAAGTGAGTTTTGTCCATCTACTAAGGATGGATTTTTAGGGTTCATCTTGGACAGAATCTTGGTTTCAAAAACATCAAGTCTTACAAAGCAACATCTCATCAATCTCCTTGCCTGAATCATGGAAGTGCTTGGACCAAAGTAAGTCACCGATTCACCATACAACCTAGAAGATCCCATTCAAATCAGTTGCTGGTATTGAACTATCAAGATTCACTTTTTTGCAAAGATTTTTAAACCACTTTGAACATAAGGATGATGAGGAGACTAATTATGAAATTAATGAATTAGAACAATGGGCAATAGAGGAGTTGATTATTGAGTATGAGCTTGAGTAGTTGTTGAAGGATAATACTTGTAGCTATCTCTAGAGCACCACTTTAGTACCTGTAGCTATCTCTAGAGTACCACTTTAGTACTTGTAGCTATCTCTAGAGTACTAGACTATCCATCATCCTAAGAAGGTGAAGACTGGATCAATGGCAATCTTTGCAAGTGTACTGCATTTGCTTTTGAAAATGATGGGCAACTAGAATCACATAGGTAAAATAAGCAATTGCTTGAAGTTAGAGCTTGACATGGAGGATATCTTGTGGTGAGGAGCCATGGGAGCTGACACTTAGGAGCTTGGGAAAGGGATAAGTACATCCGATTGTAGTATAGACCAACGATGAGGGAGAGCATGATTTTTGCATGATGGTACAAAGTGTGGAGAATATTTAATGATATTGTTGATGAGGCTATGGAGGATGAGGTATTAGTAGTTGTTTTTGAGAAATGGAGAAATGCTGAGAGGGGGAGGGGGTGAATCAGCGTTTCAAAAATTAAACAAAAGAATTAAAGAAGAGACACACACACGCAAAGGAGGATGAGACACACAGATTTTTATCACGTGGAAAACCCAACAGGGTTAAAAAACCACGGCTTCTCTAATCACTCGGGCAACAACCCCTTCTTACAAAGAGCTACAACTCTTACAATAATTCTTCAGAACAGGCTCCAACCTGCCTTGTAAGGCTACAACCTTACCCAAACAAAAGATATCAGGATTACAACACAAGAGAAGTTTCTATGTCTTTACTGAGATGTAAAGACCCTCAAAAGAATGACTGACTACTTTACATGAGAAGACATGGTATTTTTCATATCACAATACATTTGCAGTCTCAATGCAATTTTGGTTTCTTCTACTGTGCTTAGATATGCCTCCTGATAAACATCAGCACTGTTGTGCCTTTTCTCCACAGATTTGTCTCTGCTACCTCATCTAATCGCTCACTGTTTTATACTCCCCCAGATTTTTCACACAACATACATGCCCCTGCCTGTCCGATAAATGTTTCTCAGACTTTTCAAGACTGCACTCTCACTGTTTTATTTGCACTTGGCTTAACAGAGAAAATCGATAAGTTTTTGTAACCGTTCTGAGTCCACTGTTTTGTTTACAGGCACACTTCTTTTACTACACTCAGCACACCTCTTTAATAAAGGATTCACTCTCAAGTTGAATGTATCATGTAAAACTTCTTTTACACGTCCTGCATTTCGGTTACTTTAAAACGCTTTCCATTTGTTTTTTTTTCACCCCGAGCTACACAGCAGCACCTTCACACTGTATATCTTCGTTCACAGCAGCACCTTCACACTCTACAGCAAGCACCGTTTTTATCAAACATGTCTCAACTCTACTGAAGTGGTTTCTCCTTCTGATAATTTGAAACCTTTTTTTGAAACGCCTTGAAGATTATCACGCTTGTACAGCACTCTCCCGTAGGTGCACTTGAAGAGATCTCAGTTTCTTTTCATAAGCTACTTTATCCTCTGCTACCCATCAGACCTGCAGCAAGCTCTTTCTGATTAAGCTATCTCCCGTTTCGTACAGGCAACCATCCTGTTTTTGTTTTACTTAGTTTTAATCATCCAAAAAAAACGGCTATAGAGGCGCTCTACATGATCTTTGCTAACCGTATTCTGTTAACTTCCTTCCGCAAGCATTCACTCCTGTATTGATACACGCACACTCACTGTTGTTTTTATTCTTCTTACAGTCGTTTTTTTTTAACATAAAAAAAACAACATCGCGGCAAG
This sequence comes from Chamaecyparis obtusa, assembly GCA_027943335.1. Lineage (NCBI taxonomy): Eukaryota > Viridiplantae > Streptophyta > Pinopsida > Cupressales > Cupressaceae > Chamaecyparis > Chamaecyparis obtusa. Next base: position 1,004,750 of record BSBK01006357.1, on the reverse strand, counting down.
ACACTACCTCCGCGTGTTTTCCTTTCGGGCCTGTAACGTTCACACAAAAGACATCCGTGTGTTCACCTTTGATTCGGTTGTTGAAGATGGTTTTTTTTTAACTCTGTCAGCAAACGATGAAGTCACACTCATACTCCTGTAGCTGGATGGTCTACTCGATAGCCTACACTTTCATACTCCTGCAGCTGGCACACGCCTAAAGCCTGCACTATCATTTTGTTTTAAGTGTATATATTTAGAATGTAACTGCTCTGAGGTGAAAAGCCTATTACCGGATATCAACCTGAGCCTGCACCTGCAACTTCTAAGCCTTTCATTGCCGACACACAAGAGACAAGTGTCGCAAAAAGAACACAGACAGATTGTTTGTTTTCGAGAACCTCATTTTATGACTGTTGACATCATCACCCAAAACACTTGCCACGGTTTTATAAAGAGCACATCTCAGTCAAATTAGATTTTCCTTCAATTGTCAATGCAGCCAAACCATAACATTTGTCAAACCAGCTGAGGTTGAACGACATTCAGCATTTGTCAACAACACATACACACTCACACACAGCAGCGATAGACCATCATCAATGACAAAAAATGTAACAGTTTTCTGTCACTAGGTGGATTTAGTTGATATCCTAGATCACCAACATTGCCTTGCTTGAGGGCAAGCAAATATAGGAAGGGAGACTTTGTCATGTCCCTTTTTTGAATCCATAGTTTGGTCTATCTTTTTGACAACGTAGGAGTAGCAACTATGTAGTTACTTTAAATTTTTCTGTTTTGAACATTTGTGTTTGGATTAAGGTGGTTGTGTGTGTATGTCTTCTAGTTGAATAGCAACAAGTCTTTAGTTACAATGGTTCAGATTGGTTTCATACTTGTTTGTACCTGTTAGTCAGTTAGCATTATAGTGGATTTGAATAAGGAGGGCAACGGGTCAATTAGTTTGGACTGAAGTTGCTTTTAGTTAGGATCAATTAAATAAGGAATGATCTTGCTAGTCAACTACACTCAATTTAGGAATGGAACTTGTCTATAAATTTCTATTGGTCGAAGAAGCAAAATAATTGTGAACAGAAGTGATACACTTGAAATTGTTAAGTTTTGATCAGATTTTATGTTATAGGAATTTTATATATAAGTTCTCCAAGTATGAATATATTGATGGGTAACTATCGATATTCAATATTGACAGGGATTATCAATCTACTGCTGCATATATAATTGTCTGTTCACCGTATCTCATTGAATGAGATGTCACTGGATATATATATTAACCAAAACTTGCACTGCCGGTTATATTCGCTGTATGCAACTTGACCGTCGTTTTTCCCTGTTCGTGCTGTTGTTATATCTCTGCACTATTAATGTGCATATACTTATATATGTCCCACGGAGGAGGCATGTCCATGAATGGACGTGACTTCACTCCCGTGGAGTCACGTCCCTTCGTGGACATGCCTCCACGCGGGCACCATCATATATGCGGTCTGTTGTAAAGACAGTCAATAACGATTTTGAACGTTTAATATTTAATTTTATATATATATATATATATATATATATAATCAATTAATTTATATTTCATAAATATAATTATTTATATTAAATAACAATAAACATTTATATATTATAATTAATAAATAATTATAATTATCTACTAATCTTAATAGTAGTTAACCGACTGAAGCTATAATACCTTAACACTCCCTCTTAGCTAAGGAGGATAAACATAAGAATAGATATAGCAATATTAGAACATTTCATCATTTAATATCACATTTGATATCTAAAGTATTAGCCTATCAAAACACATACCAAACACTAAGAGTATTGGCCTATCAAAACACCAACATAGGGTATTCACCAAGTACTCAATAAGGTACTGGCCTACAGAATATCAACACCTGATATTCACCAAATACCTATAATATATCTATACAAACAACTCATAGACCGTCAATGACATCTAACACTTAGTTGTTGATTTACAAGATATCTAAGCAAACAACTTATAGACCGTCAACTTAATGACATCTAACACTTAGTTGTTGCTTCTACAAGATGTATCTATACAAGCAACTTATAGACCGCCAATTTGACATCTAACACTTAGTTGTTGCTTTACAAGATATATTTATGCAAACAACTTATAGACCGTCAACTTAATGACATCTAACACTTAGTTGCTGCAATCATCATGATCTGTTTCAACATTATAAATTATGTATATCATGATTTAAGTTATTGTAAGATCGTCACCTTCCAATAACTTCTATAGATACAAGTGATAATCATTTGGAAGTCGTCACTTCCTCATGATTTACACAGGAGGTAGGCCCATTGAAATCATATAGTCACACACATATGAACTTTTGAACTGCCTCTGAATGTCAATCATCTGAGCTCCTCATTAATGATGCTTTAATTTCCCTGCAAGAGTATCCTTAGAAAAGATCAAGGTAAATATTTCATAAAAGATTTTATTTATACTATAAAATACAGTACAGTAATTTGATATTTTCTTAAAGATGTTCTACATTAGTGAAATGAAGGAACTCCCTCTTAATCTAATTAAAGTAGAAGTTCCTCAGTGCGGACTTTTGCAAAAGATGCTTGATGTTTGAGTCTATCTGGGCACTTTGCTGCTGAGTGACCATATTCATCACATCTGTAGCATTGCATTTTAGAGTAGTCCATATATTTTCTTTTCCTTTTGAATTTTGGTTTCTTCCTTTTATCAACTTGAGTTGTGAGAGCCTGATTATCTTCATTTGAGGATTCTATACTGGTTCCTCTAGATATTAGATTATACTCTTCCTGAATGCAGTCAGCTTTTAGGCGATCAAATTTAGGAAGTTTGGAGCGAGCACTTATTCCTTGTCTAAAATTTTCCCAAGACTTAGGAAGTCCATTCAAAGTCACCATAGTTAATTCTTTACTATCATAGATATGACCAATCGTTGATAATTGATTTCTTAATTCCGTTATCCTCATAAAATATGAGGTGATAGTCTCTCCTTGTTTCATTCTAATATTAGAGAGTTGATTTTTAAGAGTAAGGATCCTGCTAGTGTTATTGATCTCATACATGTTTTCTAGGGCTTTGAACATTTCGTATGCAGAGTCTAATTTTGTTATAATAGGTAGTAGATGATCTTTCACTCCATCTACCAATAGTTCCATTGCTCTGGCATTTTCCTTTTCCCATTTGCTCTTCTTCTTATTCTCAATAGATTTAGGAGGATTTTGAACAATGGTATTCAACTCATTCTTAGTTAGTATAAGAATCATTCGTAGTTTCCAAGAATCAAAATTTGAAGCACCTTCAAGTCTGTCTTCAAGTCTGATTCCATTTGCCATCCTGAGATTTCCAGAAATCTGATCTTGATTTTCCTTCAATCTAATCGGAACTTCCTTCAAGCGGTTAGGCTTCAACGAAGGAACCTGGCTCTGATACCATGTTAAGTTTTGATCAGATTTTATGTTATAGGAATTTTATATATAAGTTCTCCAAGTATGAATATATTGATGGGTAACTATCGATATTAAATATTGACAGGGATTATCAATCTACTGCTGCATATATAATTGTCTGTTCACCGTATCTCATTGAATGAGATGTCACTGGATATATATATTAACCAAAACTTGCACTGCCGGTTATATTCGCTGTATGCAACTTGACTGTCGTTTTTCCCTGTTCGTGCTGTTGTTATATCTCTGCACTATTAATGTGCATATACTTATATATGTCCCACGGAGGAGGCATGTCCATGAATGGACGTGACTTCACTCCCGTGGAGTCACGTCCCTTCGTGGACATGCCTCCACGCGGGCACCATCATATATGCGGTCTGTTGTAAAGACAGTCAATAACGATTTTGAACGTTTAATATTTAATTTTATATATATATATATATATATATATATATATATATATAATCAATTAATTTATATTTCATAAATATAATTATTTATATTAAATAACAATAAACATTTATATATTATAATTAATAAATAATTATAATTATCTACTAATCTTAATAGTAGTTAACCGACTGAAGCTATAATACCTTAACAGAAATTTGATAAAGCATAAGTCATTTCTTTTTCTTTGGTTAAGGTTGTGTTTTAGTAGCTATGGTTTGGAGATGAAACACATTAGGTGTAGATTTTAGGCTTGTTAAGGACAAAAACCTTAAAATATTAGATGAACATTTGTATTGGCACTTAAATTACTATTAGTGTCTGGTTCCACATGTGGGAAAGTTTGGTAAGTTGTATTGGTTTGATGAATATCAATATGCTTCGTATTGTTTTGAATAAATATTAAAAAAATAAAAAATAAAAATATTATTTGTTGTATTTTTGGGTTTGTTATTTAATATTTTGTATTGATTTAGTTTGGGTTTTTACAACCAACTCCTAGGTTAAAGGAACAAGAGGCACCATTGTTGGCACCGACTTTGAGAATGCCTCTTCACCAAATTGTTGAGCTTAGTATGAAATCTACGATTTCTATAGCATGTGACCTTACAAGACTTGTATCAGCAATTGCATCGGGGCCAAGAGTACTTTTAACAAAACTAATGACTAGGATTGAAGAACTTTGGAACAACTTCTTTAGTTGAAAGTTAGAAACATGACCCTGCCTTAGTGGTTCCTCTAAAACATCACCATGGCCGGCCATGTAGAAAAAGCCTAATACTACACCATAGCAATCAAAACAAGGTTCACATAACCCACAATTAACACCAAAATAGCATAACAGAAAGAAAAAACAATAACATCATTGGTGGCACTACTTCATTATAGCAGGCACACAAGATCAGCTTGCGAATAACATTACCTTTTTATAATGGCTGGCACACACTTAACAACATATGAAAACACATACAATACACCACTACTAAGAGACACAAATGAACACGTTGCCAACCGCTATCAACAATGAAAGAACATAAAATTGGCTGTATTGACGTCTTACTAAGTGTGCCGATACCATCCCCAACAATAATATTATGGAGACCCTTCCTAATGAGAAGTATCCTTACTTTCTAAGTTTGTTAGATTAGAGTTATGCATTCCTTTATTGGCTAGGAAGTCAACAAAATTATTTTGTTTTCCATAACAATGGAACAATTGTGTTTTAATGACTTTCCTAATCCACATGCTTGCCTCTTCAAGATACACATTCATTGGCCAATTGGGTCTGATGCCTTTCTTATGAGCAGTTATAACAACTTGAGAATCAGTTTCTATTTCCAACTTTGGAAGCCCTTTCGTAAAAGCCAAAATGAAACTAGCTTTAAGAGCCTAATATTTTGCATCATTGTTAGATTCGTTATTATTATCCATCAAATTGCAAACCTCCAAACACAAATCTCCCTTTAGTGTCCGTTACAATACAACCTGCACCTCTGTGACCCAGATTCCCTCTAGATGCACTGTCGAAATTGAGTTTCACCCCAGGTGTTAAGGCCACCTAAATTTGACTCCGTTATATTTTTTGATTTAATCTTAATGCTTTAATAGGATTGAGATGTGATATATTTTGCTGAAATCTGTTGATGATTGTAGCATCGGTCAGATAAATAATACCAATAATATGATCATTATGAGAAATGACATATTATATATATATATATATATATATAGATATAATTAGATTATAATTATTCTTATAATAACTATTTAATTAATTGATAAAATAAAATAAATATTAATGAATAGACATGTCCCATGAAGGGACATGTCTCTTAATGTGTTTTCCTCAATATAAATAAGAGATCACTGCTCTTGGAAAATATATACCGAAAAGGCAATGTTAATACATTTGCAGTGATCCTGATAATTCAACATGGTATCAGAGCCAACTGCAAATGTAAGAAATCCCAACTTTTTATCTTAGGAATTATCTGCAAAGGTTGGGGAATAATTTATAAGTGCAGATCACAACTTAATTAAGGCCTGTATTTGGATTATAAGCTGCAACAACACTAAATAGAGGAAGGACAGTCATTAAAGGGCTGCGATTTAATTGCAGGGATTTGCGTTAGATATTCTTGAGGCACGTTTTGGTTGTCTAGCACCTTCATTCATGGTTCACGTGCTTTAGGGACAATTTTTGGACATTATCAAAGGGCTACGATTCAACCTGGATTGTATACACAAGGATGCCATCAGTCACAGGCTGTTGTGCCGCATAAGGCATCACTAAGGAAGGGGAAATTAACAAAGAACATGGGAATGAACCTGAAAATACGAGCATGCATGGCTGCGGTTGTGATAAGTTAGCTGCGTAAACATGTATAGAAGGAGAAGAAGATGCAGCAGCCATAGAAAGCGAGGGGAGGATGCATAGGGATAGGCGTTAGGGAGGCTGTCTGTCACACCTTACACTAACACCCACTTCTCTCTCGTGCTCACCAGCTATAAAGAGACTTCTACTGAACACCATTGTAAATTCAGTAAGCATAGTTGGAGTAAAGTGTCAGCAATTGAGGGGTTCGATTTCACATGTCAAATTTCTTAGAAATACATATATATAAAGGTAAGTATAAAGTATGCACTGAGAAACTTGTACTCTAATACTTGTGAAATATAAGATCAAGAGGGAGTTCCATCATTTTCACTAATGTAGAACATCTCTAAGTAAATACCAAATTACTGTACTAAATTTATTGTATAAATAAATGTTTTATGAACTATTTACCTTGATCTTTTCTGAGGATACTCTTGCAGGGAAATTAAAGCATCATTAATGAGGAGCTCAGATGATTGACATTCAAAGGGAGTTCAAAAGTTCATATGTGTGTGACTATATGATTTCAATGGGCCTACCTCCTGTGTAAATCATGAGGAAGTGACGACTTCCAAATGATTATCACTTGTATCTGTAGAAGTTATTGGAAGGTGACGATCTTACAATAACTTAAATCATGATATACATAATTTATAATGTTGAAACAGATCATGATGATTGCAGCAACTAAGTGTTAGATGTCATTAAGTTGACGGTCTACAAGTTGTTTGCATAAATATATCTTGTAAAGCAACAACTAAGTGTTAGATGTCAAATTGACGGTCTATAAGTTGCTTGTATAGATACATCTTGTAGAAGCAACAACTAAGTGTTAGATGTCATTAAGTTGACGGTCTATAAGTTGTTTGCTTAGATATCTTGTAAATCAACAACTAAGTGTTAGATGTCATTGACGGTCTATGAGTTGTTTGTATAGATATATTTAGGTATCTGGTGAAATATCATGTGTTGATATTCTGCAAGCTAGTACCTTATTGAGTATTTGGTGAATGTCATGTGTTGACATTCTGATAGGCCAATACTCAAGAGTTTGTGGATAGAATCGTCGATGGAGGCAATCTACAGTTGAGACTATGTTTCTATTGATTACATCATGAGAATGATGCCTTTATTGCTTACATCATATGATTGATGTTGTCAAGTGTCTTAAGTGCTGACATTGGATTTATTTATCCTCCCTAGCTAAGAGGGAGTGTTGATGATTGTAGCATCGGTCAGATAAATAATACCAATAATATGATCATTATGAGAAATGACATATTATATATATATATATATATATATATATATAGATATAATTAGATTATAATTATTCTTATAATAACTATTTAATTAATTGATAAAATAAAATAAATATTAATGAATAGACATGTCCCATGAAGGGACATGTCTCTTAATGTGTTTTCCTCAATATAAATAAGAGATCACTGCTCTTGGAAAATATATACCGAAGAGGCAATGTTAATACATTTGCAGTGATCCTGATAATTCAACAAAATCCGTTTTAAGATTTCTTGTTTTGTGTGATTTATATGTGACAATTTGTTATTTAATAGTTGCTTTGTGTGCAAGAAAACTAATTTTAGTGTAATAATTTCAGTGATTTTGTATTTATTTATCTTGAATAAATTGCACCATTACCGCATGCAAAAGATTGTTAAAAACTTATAAGTGCTTTGTGTACTTGGAAAATCAAAAGTAATTATAGGCATACTTGCTGTAAAAGTTAATGTCCAAGCTGTTTTGTGTCATCTTCTATGTGTGCTGTTTTGGTAAATTGAATAGTATTCTGCATATTGTAGTTTTTGTATCACAGATATCATTGAAGTGACTGTCTATTGTAGTTTTGTATTTTTTTAATTCAGTTTGCTAAATTGTGTGATTAATCCAATACAATCTTTGTGTATGCATATGCTTTTTTGGTCTTTGCTTTGAACTAGAAAGAGTGAGCATTCGATAGCTATTTAATTTGTTTGCTTTCAAGATGAAAGACATTGTGTCCATACTTGAGAGTCAAAAAGTCAGGTTTTTTCAGTTGGTTAGATTTCTAGGTTTTTAAGTTTTGTTTGTAAGGGAGCTTCTCCTTATAACTTGAAGAAGGTTTATCCTTACACGCTGTTCCATTTTGTGTTGTTTTGAAGGAGATAAGTTAAAACACAAACAGTACCATTAATACAAGTTTCAATAAGAAAATGTTTCTTATCTATTGTTTCATTATTTTTATTCTATCTCTTGTTTGTTGTTTTTGCAAGGGAAATTTTTTCTGCTTGTTTTAATTACATTTTATTGTTTTGTCTCTTAAATACAAAGAGAGCACCATTGAACTCACTATAAGTTGGAAGTCCAAAAAAAATGATTAGCAATATGGTGGTAACTCCATCTCTAGGACGTACCCACAAGCAAGACGGTTGTAATTTTTGCTGAGTAACTTTGGCATCTCAGTGCATGGAGATTGATGTCTTTGAATTTTTGGGCCCTTTGTGTTCTCATTTCTAGGTCTGTTCAAAATTATGTTTTCGTGAGTATTGCTATGAGAAAATTTTCTGTTTCTATTTGTCAAATTTATATTTAATGTTTAGTGTTATTATATTCCTTATATTGAAAGCTATTTTTTTAAAAATTTATAATTCATGCATCAAGTGGCCATTTAATGTAAATTTCTTGTTTTTTCTTTTTGAATGATATCCACAATCAATTATAGAACTATGATGTTGTGGTATGACAGGGAATCAGGTGATCCAAGTAAAAGGAAGCTATTTTTACCACCTGGCAAGCAGTATTTAATAACTCGAAATGGTGAGAAATTTCTAAATAATACTTTCTGAATGATAGTATTTTTCATTATTATCATACTATAACCAATTAATGAAGGTGATTTTATTTTAATTATGATATAACATATTTATAACATGCAGGAGAAAGTGTTGGGAAATTTTGTATAGAACAGGGACTGGATAGCAATCTCAAGAAATCAGAAATATTAAATAAATTTCATGCACAAGATCTTAAAGCCTATAAAAAATTCTGGAACAATTTTCTCCTTTCATAAAACTAAATGAAAAAAAAAAAACAATTACTGTATTCATTTTTCTACTTTGTTTCAGCATCACTGAGCTTACTCTTTCAAATTTTTCTCTCTGCCGCCTGTTGTTTTCTACATGCTTATTTTTTTGTGTTAACAATGATTTAAGCATCCTACTTAAACATTAAAACTACATTTGCTAGGAGACCGGTACTAGCACTAGAATGGGAGATTGGTATGAGTACTGTACATCTGCTTTTGAAAAATAAGAGATGAGGGTACTTGGGGACACCATTTATATATAGATAGATAGATAGATAGATAGAGAGAGAGAGAGATTTCTATATATATAATAAAGTATCTTATGCAAACATGGATATTGAATTCTCTGAATATCTTTCTCTGTATCTTTTAATATTTTTGATATATATAATATGGTATTTATTATGTAATACTTATATATTATTATTTTTATCTCATTTTACCTGTTACCAAATTTTCACCTACAAGCTCAATCAGGTAGAGCCATTGTGTTTCAAATCAAAAAAGTTATAGGTGTCTGTCAATGGTATGTGGATGTAAATGTGGCTCCCACAAGGGTAGAGCCTAGCGTTCTACAAGAACCCAGAATGAGGCTATAGGTTGACCAATACAATCAGAAACCAAGAGCAACGCATTTGGAAGACATAGGCCATATCGGTGTAGGTTATGCCGATAGCATCAAATGAGCAAAAGGAAAGCAAAGAATCGGCGTGACTTGCACCGATGTGCTCCATTGGCATGACATTCACCAACGGAAAAGGCATTTTTTTGTTTTGCCGATGCTCAATGAAGTTGTCGGTAGGTCTTTCACCGATGGATGCCAAAGGGGGATGATGCATCGGCAAGAGCTTCATCGATGTGTGTCATCATCATAACTAACGTTGTCAGTGTATGTGCTTTTAGGTCCCACTGACTTTTGATGAACTCATCTGCACAACATACAATGATAAAAGGTTCAAGTGACCGTTGTGAAGAGGGGTCCGGTTGACTTATACCGATGAGCTTCATCGGTGAGACATACGCTGTTGCCAAGGGGGATTTTTTTGTCTTGCCGATAGTCGACGGGGCTATCGGTAAGACTTATACCGATAAGTATCTAGCGAGAAGCAAGCTATTGGCGAGAGCTTCACCGATGTGTGTCATCGGTGTAACTAGTGCCATTGGGGTATGTGTTTTTAGTTCTGCCAACGCCCGATGCCCTCATCGGTATGTTCTAGGCCGATGCACGACTTGGGCCGTTTGGGTAAGACAATCGCATAACATACAACAATGATAGGATGATGCATCGGCAGAGGTTTGGCCAATGAGGGCCATCAGAATAGCTAAGACTGTCGACGTACAAATTTCTGAGTTTCCCCGCTACCTGATGGGCCTATCGTTATTTCCTATGTTGATGGAAACATAAAATGAAGACTTTAGAGGATGAATAAGAGTTATTTGCCGATGGTGCCAAGAGGGGAATGTTTGCCAGGGGTCCTATGCCAATGAGAGGCCATTGCCATGTCAGTTTGAAAGCTGATTAGAGGCAAAGGATTTCTGGTGCTCTAATTAGAACTTCTCCAATAGTGAAGATGACTTCAGAGCTTCCTATAAACACAATTTTCGAGTATACAAAAGACATGGAGGCTTCTATTTTACTTCATCAGACACGCATCCAAGGCGGCGACACTGTTCCAGTGGTGAAGAGACAAGGCAAGGTGAATATGTGACTTTAGGCAAATGTAGTTGTGAGGTTAGAGGAAGTTATTGCATTTCAGAGGCCTTTTTGAGTTTTTAGGGATAAGATCGCATTGATGGAGGGTCTTTATGGTAGCATTGTTTGGGCATGACTTTTGGGTCACCATGTTGCCTCTTTACAACTGTTTAAGGGGCTAAAACATGGCCTAATTGACTGCATCCGACCCGGAATTTATTGCCCTCGTTAATGATGCAGTTGGATCAAAGGCATAAGTATGAGTTGAAGGCTCATTTGTAGAGAGTTCTTGGTTATGCAGATTTTGGAGACTTAGTGGCTATTTTCAGTCCTTTGCTCACTCTAGCATACTTTTTGTAACTCAATTTGGCATATGCAGAGATTATATTGGAGACCATTTTTGCATAGTATTTTACCTTCTTATTGTTGGAGAGTTGTGTATTGTTGTGTGATTGATAGGACTGTTAGTGAAAGTATCTCATTTCCTTTCAGTTTTTGCCTCATGTTTATACCGTCTCTGTGGTTAAAGTGTTTTGTGCAGGTTGCAGTCAATGTCAAGGGTATTGTTATAGGTCGTTGTAGTGAAAGTTATTTTTCCTTAATAGACATACATTCTCAGGCCTCCCTGTGAAATATTTATGCACATGCATGATGAAATAGGTAGTGTAAGATCACCACTGTGTTTAGGTGTTCAAAGAATCATATTTTTCTGAATATTGCAATTTTATCATTTTGGTGCATCACCTTATTAATTTCAGTTTGGAGTTTAAGTTTATGCAAGCTTTCTACCCCTTTTCCCATCAAGAAAGTAGTTTTAGAAGGTTATGTAGGTGAAGTATCAGAGAGGAAGCCGGCCTTCTCTGGAGGTTCTTTCCAGTTTTGGGTGACCCACAACCCAGGAAAGTTCCCATGTTATTCCAAATGCTAAGTTTTAAGGCAATTTGGCAAGGGTTCAATTCTGGCCACTAACAGTACCCATGACTGCATAATTATAGATCTTGGAGCCACCCTAATAAGTCTTAAATGGTAACCCCATGCTTACAACACGTTATACCAAATGACTTTCTACCCATGTTTTACTGATCACTGCTTCTGTTTCAAACTTTGAACAGAACATCAAATCCTCTTGTGGGGATATTCACATTCAGCATGAGCTGAAAATGTGATCATCTATTAGGAATAGTATAATCTTTTTTATAGCTGCCTTCTCACCTGTAGCTCTTTGACATTTGCTCACCTATTTATAAGCTTGCAAAACAATCACCAAGATAAAACCTAACGTTAGTGCTATGTCACGTTTGAAGTTGCTTCATATTTGTCGTATGTACAACTGATCCTATTGCTTATGGGTCATTTTATTAAAGATTTTAATGTTTTAAAATTTAAAACCTTGGTCCTTGTGTGATTGAATTGGCATTTGCTTCTGAGTTGTGAGTGTAAAAAAACACCCTCATGCAACAGTGATATATAGATCACTCAACTGTAGAATGTATTTGACATTTGTATTGAGCAGTGGAAAAGCGTTCAAAGTTTCAAACCCTCGCATGACATTTGGTAGGTTGTTTTTTTTCATTTTCTATTTATGAGATGCAAGGGAACACTGGTGAATGTTTTCTCAATCAGGGACGTCTCCATCCTGTTTCTGATATGGGAAATACGTGCTGGTTCTCAAGACATGTCCTAGCGGGTTGAAGACATGTCTCCCTGCAACCATGGTTAAAAGAAATCCAAGGTTGCACTGAGACGGGGGTACTTGGAGATTCCAGAGACTGGTACTGGTATGACTATTTTTCAAAAAAGGAGATGGGGGTACTTGGAGACACCAATTTTTTTAAATATAATTTAATAATTTATAGAAAATCTGAAAATATAATAAAAAAACAAGAACATTGATAAAACTTACTGTTTAACATTAACTTTGAAGTTTAAGTACACAAATGACTGCATATGGAAAAAGTAAGTCGGCTACAAAAGAATCGATGCCTAATTTATTCTTATGCAAAAAATGAGGCGCATTTTTGAACTTGGAAGCCCAAGGAGCTAGTTTCAGTTTTTCAAGCTAGAATATGATGTACAAATGTCATACAATCATTGTGTCAATGTTTCAAACTGATTACATATTGAAACTGATAAGCAGCAACTTGATGCACAAACAAAAATTAAAAATCAGAAATTTTATATCTATCATCTACACTTCTATACCATGATCATCCATATTAAGGTCCTCAGCTAGAGTTCCTTCTTGGCTATTCCTCAAGAAGCAAAATGTCATCCTTAGGGAAGTATGACAGTCATTGTGTCAAACTTCCTGCTTTCTGTTTTATTTGTGTGGGAGACAACGGGAGTCTTCAGAAGACTGTGGTTGAAAGTCTCCTGCAATTGAAGATGTTCAGCAAGGTCTCCGGTACTGGAGATGTGTCCTATTATCTGAGATATGTCTCAAGGGGTTGGAGACGAGTCTCCGTGCAACCTAGAAGAAAACATTCTAAACATAGCCTTTATTTTTAAAATAACAAAAACAATCCTGTCTTGAACTCTTTATTTTAAGTTTTTATCTCTTTAAAAATATTTTAACTCTTATTTGCCGCATCTCTTTTAAACTTTCTAATTTTTTATTTAATTGTTGCTCCTATTTTTGGCCTATTGATACATGTTTTCCTACTTTCTTCCCCTTGATGTCAAATCCTTGTATCTGCAACTTAGTTTTTAATTGTGTGTGTATTATCTTGCCTAGTCCTCTAGTCATGATCTCTGCCAATATTTTTTTCTTGTCTGTAAAACTGAATTTCAACTTCTTTATGTCTTGTACCAACTCTTTTATGTAATGGTGCTTCTCTTCTATGTGTTTTGTCCATGTATGACATACTTGTTGCTTATTTAATGTTATTGCTTCACCATTGTCACAAAATATGACTATAGGTTTTCTTTGTTCTTTTCCTAGAGTTTTCAGAAATCTTCTTAATCAAATTGCTTGTGTACATGTTGTTAATGCAACATGCTCTGCTTTTGTATTTGACAATGCAATTATATTTTATTTCTTTGAAATCCATGTTATTAATCAATTTCCTAATGTAAAACAATGTTCTAATCTGCATCTGAATCGGAATACCAAACAAGTTTGGATCTTCAACTGAAAAATAATGGATTCCATGATCGTTTATTTGTTTCACATACTGTAGTATTTTCTTTGCTGTTTGTAATTCTGTAAGGTTACTCATATACCAAAATTAATGATATTGGAAACATAATATCCAGCTTGTAGCTGCCAAATCCAGTAAATGTAATTTCCCTTTTTTGAAATGAGATATAATAATAAAGTAAAATAAAAATAAATGTAATTAAAATTTAATTGAGTTCAATGAATGGTCAAAGGGCATGAAATGAAGTGTAGTGACTAGTGAGATCATTTGAGGAGGACATACATAAGTCATCAAATTATCAATGGGGAATGAAGGAAATCGTATTGGAAATAAATTATTATTCTCAAAGGCAGCAATGAAGGGTGGTGGCTCAATTCTTTGAAGGGTGGCGACTCTTCAAGAAATGGGTAGAAAGAGCAAATCAATCCTCCAAGCAAAGAAGGAAAAGTCAAGGAAGGGAGAATCATCAAATCACGAATTCTTCATAAAATACTATTTCTTTCAGCTATATACAAATGCATTCAAGAATCAATTTATAAAATAATCTCACAGATCATCAAATCAATCAATCAATTAATCATACTAACATCAATCATTCAATATCAATTGACCAACAACAATCAATCAATTAATCATACTAACATCAATCATTCAAATATCAATTGTTCAACAACAACAATCAATTAAACAATTATAAAAACCTCAATCATTCAACAACAATCAATCTATTAAACAATTATACAAACCTCAATCATTCAACAACAACAATGAATCAAACAATTATAAAAACCTTAATTATTCAAATATCAACCACTTAAAAATCAAACATTCATGCATCAATTCATTCAAGCAACATTTGAGCATCCATTCATCAATCCTTCAAGAAATGCCAATAAGGAGAGATCAAGCAATCAACAATAATCTAGCAAAGACACCAAGATATTCTTGTTAGTATTTGCAAACTAGACGGGGTCCTAGCCCATGGAGTGGGCTAAAGTTTGGAAGGACATGGTCTTTTCCTACCTTTTGGTAAGCTAGGGACATGGTCCTTAGTATTGTCACCAAATGGGGTCTAGGCTCATGGGGTGTGCTAGGTTTCGAGGGACAAGAATTTTTCCAACCTTGGATAAATTAGGGATGGGGTACTTGGTTTGGTCACTGTTTTTTAGGGACGTGTTCTTTCTTTTGGTTAATAATTGTTGTTTATATTAATATAAAAGTTTTGTACATACATAAAACTACCTTGTAACTGGTTAGCAACACCAGAGAGCCTTGACAAGTATAGACAATACAATACAAATTCTGATTATAAACTCCCAAACCACAACATGAAAGCTAGACATGTGGAGAAGGGGATTCACCACCCTTGAGATTGATAGAATCCTAAGGGACAAATTGGCCTATGCCAACTCATTTTTAATGAAAGTTTGTACATGCATAAAACTACCTAGTTTTTGGTTACAACTACCAAGAGGAGCCTTGGCAAGTATAGGCAATAGAATACAAATTCTGACCATGAACTCTCAAACTACAACATAATGTGGAAACGGGGATTTGTAACCCTTAAGATTGATAGAATCCCAAGGGATGAATGACCCAATGTTGCCTCACTTTTACTAGCATGCTAGTGAGCTAGGGAGGTTAATTAAGTTAAAGAGAAATTAGACAATTAGACGTATAACAATAAATACTAAGATAACTTGATACAAAATGATGAAAACGTTTAGATTACGAAAACAAAAAGAGCATGTCATCAAGACCAACTGACAGGCTTTGTGAGCTTTTTGTCTAGGGCACTTGGGCGAGTTGAGGACAACAATGCGAATTCAAGATGCTGATACGACCCACATGTGTACTATATGGATGATACAATAATTGTACCAAAAGGGTACAAGGCAACTAAATAACTAAACAAAATGCTAACTAGACTAGATCTGTATAATAGAGAGAAGGACAAGATGAGATGCAATAAGTTAAAGACAAGGGGAAGGGAAGAAGACCTCACAACCCTCCAACAAAGAAGACTCCTAATATGCTACTCCAATTTCCTCTTTGAACTTGCACATATGTTATGTCACTTCTCTAATTAGCCCCCAAATTTGCCCTAAAATCACAATTGCACAATATTAGGGTTAGGGTTTACCATGTATAGGTTTTCTTCAATTATGTAACTCCATAACTTGAAATCTTACAACACCGTTAGGGTTTATTTATAATCATAATATCATAGTTAGATTTCTTTAGTTTAGAAAAAACATATACAAGGGATATAAATAAATTTGATAGATTGTCGGAGTTAACTTGAGGGTGACCCAACCATAGAAGTGATAACGTAGGGTGACATGATGAGGTCCCCCATAAACCTCCTACCCTAGGCTTGAGAGTGGATTTATCATCCCCCTTGGCCTCATGTGGCCCATGCTATACGTATGAGGTAGTGTACCAAGTGTGGGGTCCTATCGCCGTTCTCCTTCATCTTGCCACTCCTAGCTTACTTCTAATGATTGAACACCATTTACTATGGTAGAGATTGTGAGGAGCATTCACAACAGGGTGCCCTAAAAGCCTATCCTTCCTAAGCCCAAAGGCAGTCCACTTTGTCCCCCTTTGGCCCCATGGGGAATTCCTGGTCACAACTATGAGGTAGAGTGCTTCGAAGGTCGCTTCATTGCCTTTCTCCCAACTGTGACTATCTCATTTTCCTTACCATGGTTGATTACAGCAGTTAGGAGATATACATAACATCTTACACATATTTTTTATATTAAATCATTGAACCAGCAATATACCTATTATTGCTAAATCAGATAATATAAAATGCATATTAAACCAGTGGTATGCAGATGCATATAAGTCTGTAGGAATGTCTACATATAAACAGTCACTTATTTAATTTATATCTCTAAATGTATACAAAATACAAACAAAGAATAGTCATAAAAATAGTTATTATCCAATACATATATCAGATGATACTTCTACCAAGCAATCGATAGCCCTGAATTATTCTCTTCCTTTCTTTTTTATTTTTCTCTGCCAATGATCCATGGTAAATTGTATGATATCGTTCTTGTTTCTTATATCTCTAAAATTGGAAGGGTGGCATTCTTTGGAAAGCGATGAGACACCTCTCTTCATCATCAGACTTCTTCATAACTTTTGGTTTACTCCCAAAGAATACTGATTATGTTTTTTGTATTATGATTGCTGTACAATTGATATTAAGTAATCACTGTCTTTGCATATGTTGATTTTCCCTTGGACAATATTCTTTGGCCACTCCTTATTAGCGATAGTTGTTATTCTTAATTGTATTTGCAAATTGTGCCCATTTAATAATTAATGAATTAGTCTAAATGCTACCGCCGATAATGAAGGTTCTATAATATGCAATTATTGTCATTCCTTAGTACTTATTATGGGACAATTCCATGAAAGAGATAACTATGATATCACGTCCTAAATTCACCAATTACTATTTTAATTAGTCAACTCTTAATATTCCGATGTCTTATCCACAATGACTTTTGCCGGCTGCTTCTTCTTCATGGTTTCTAGGAGGCTGCAATCTTTCACGTATGTCTACATGTGGTAGTCTTTTATCGTTATTAATTCTTCAAACGATATCCTTATAGTTATTTTTTGTCACTGCTAATTGATGTGTTTTCAAGGTATACAGCTAAAGTGGATCTGTTTGTTAGCAATCACTGATCTATATTTCATATTGTATTGACTCGTTTCACATTGTTCTTTGATCATTATTGATTATATCATTGTGTTTGATCAAGGAGATACATTCCTCAGTGATGCCAACCATTCTATTTAGACATTATAACTCCGATATTAAGGTGCTGTGATGTCCAAGTGATCTCATTTCATTTGCCTTATCATTTGAACAAGTATATTAGTGTTTTCCAATGGGGACATGACAACGTACAACGACAAGAATAATGTTGTGGCTGTTGATTCACAGGCCCGCCGAAGTCAGACCCCTGTTTTGGTGTTTCCATCTCCATAGACAACCAAGATAGATAGGATAATCAATGAAACGATAACTATGATAATGGATAGAAGATAATGATAAAGATACTATTGATATGCCTATTCAAAATACATGAACCCTTCTAATGAACAACATTCACAGCCTCCTTGTATTAGGTGATTGTCATGAAGCATCATTGTATATTTTGGCTGTTCTTAGCGATAGTTATGTTTGGCTTTCCTTTGCCATCCGATAAGCCCGTTGATTCCCTGGGTGACCCATTTCTTTGTCGTCCCCTGCTGGATGTCAATGCCTTCTAATCATGTCACCTTCTTCGTAAATATGAATCGTTGTTGTTGAGGATTAATATTACCCAGCAACATATAGTTGCTTGACCTTATGGATGGATGGTGATCGTTGTATGAATCTGCGAGAATAACTCCTCATAGCTGATCGCTCTGTTCCTTTAGATGGGGTGGTCTGTATTGTCAACGTCGACATCTGTTTTTTCCCTCTTGTCAACGGACTAGTTGATTAGTCATTCTCCCTTATAATATTGTAACTTGTATTTACTCGATATCCCTTTTCTAAAAACGGTGGCTGCCTCATAAGAATAAGTTTCAATCTTTAATAAAAACTTATTAAATCTTTTGTTGATTTATATGTTCTTCCTAGTCTATCAATTTTAAGATGATGAAGTGGAACACGCCATGTGACTATTGTATTATCCTCCTTATTTGCCACTAGGGATGAAAGAATGCCGTGTTTGAGCAACTTCAAATAGTCAGAATTATAACTTCTTACTTCTACCTTTCTTTTACCTTTTCCTGTGTATGATTTTGTACAATCAGACTCATGATTCTTATAAGTCTGCATGATTGATTCACTTGTGATTAAAGATATGCTTGAAGATTCCTCTGCTTTCATTTCCTTAGTGGTGTCGGGAATGATTTCTTCTTCATGTATTTTTGACTCCTTGAAATGTACAGTGACAATGTCCTAATTATCATCTTCTTGTTGTGTTTGATGATCATCTCTCACTTTGACCTCTTCTACACTTTCTTCTTTTGATGCACCTACTTTCAATGCCTCCATTTTATGTGAGGAGTCAATAGGTGAAATTCCTGATGCAATTTTCATATTGCAATTGTTTATCCCTTGTTCCTTATAGTGTGTATGATGTTCATCTTCCCTTTTGAAGTCCATGAGATGACTGCTATATTTCTTAGGAGAGTATTTTATTCGTAGATCAATATAGTCCTCTAAAGAGATATCTTGTTGAAGACTACTATACAACCAATCGTGTCGAAATTTCTCATAGACATCTAATGATTTGGGCTTTGTGGCCATTGATCTTGTAAATCAGCAAAAGTAACTCCTTGTTGTTCTTTCCTTGGAAGGAAAGTAGGAAGGTTTGGTCTATATTTAAGGGCATGATGTCTTGAATATTCATCTTTTTCTCTTTTCTCTTCTTGTTTTCTCTGATTGTTATTTGTTGGTATTAGTAATGCAGACAATTGATCTAATTTCTTCTGTGTGTTTCTTGACCATGCATTGAAGCATGAGATTGCAGAGTTCTCATCTTTTCCCATATTTTGAAGCTTTTTATTAAATTAGTTCCTCAATTGCTTCCATTTTCTACAATCTGAATGTTCATCCCACAAGCTGGCAGGATTATAGCTCTGATACCAATTGTAATGTCCCTTTTTCTGATTATTTGGACACTGTGAATCACTGAATTCCTTCTCTAAAACAAGGTAATTCCAAATGCTACAATAATGGAAATGAATTATATGTATGACTGGTAATTCCAAATGCTACACTAATGGAAATGCAATAATGCATGATATGTGTGACAGTAATGATAATGCAATTTACAATGCTGTAATGCGAATGCAGTGATAAATGAATTATAACAGAATGTACATATGGCTGGTAATTCCAAATGCAATATTGAATCCTCTCAATATGGATAATGGATGATTCTGCAATCTCAGAGTACAGTTTATGTGTAAAGGCTGTTTCTGATGTTACAATGTATTATACGCACTCAATCCTGTATAGTGATCTCTGATCTTTGAATGTGTTATATGCTGTAGTTATAGGTTACACGTAAACTTCAGGCAGAGATATGCCGTCTTTGATATTCAATATTATGTGTACAATCTTTCTCTGTCACTTGAGCTGTCTCAGATATATACTTATGATGTATGCTCTTCTTATGGATTCTATCTTTGATATGCGATTATAATGCTTGCACCAAAGGTTGCAACAGCAACCTTCTATGCTCTATACCCGAGTGATTCCACAAAGGGAAAATATAAATAATAATATCAAATCTTCTTCAATCCTGTTGATTGGGTGAGCCGATTGGCATATAAATATGTGCCTCAAAATATGAAAGGGTGCGGGTGGAAAGACATCACCCTTATAGCAGTATATAATTATGTTGTTTATGTATGGTTAAGCCCGATTGAGAAGATCAGCTAAGTGTGATAAGACGATGACAGGTCATGTTCACTAATTGCACCTCTTGGTTGGCTTAATCATTTAGTGTTCTAACATATTGGTAACATCCTCGTAATTGATTGATTACTAGAATCAATAACACATCTGCCGCTAATCTTGGACTTGACTCATTTTTTCCCTTCTAATGATCAACATTCGCAGCCTCCTTGTATTAGGTGATTGTCATGAAGCGTCGTTGTATTCTTTGACTGTTCTTAGTGATAGGTATGTTTGGCCTTCCTTTGCCATCCGATAAGCCTGTTGATTCCCTGGGTGACCCATTTCTTTGTCATCCCCTGCTGGACATCGATGCCTTCTAATCATGTCACCTTCTTCATAAATATGAATCGTTGTTGTTGAGGATTAATATTACCTAGCAACATATAGTCGCTTGACCTTATGAATGGATGGTGATCGTTATATGACTCTGCGAGAATAACTCCTCATAGCTGGTCACTCTGTTCCTTTAGATGGGGTGGTCTGTATTGTCGACGTTGACATTTGTTTGTTCCCTCTCGTTAATGGACTAGTTGATTAGTCATTCTCCCTTATAATATCATAACTCATATTTATTTGATATCCCTTTTCTCAAAATGGTGGCTGCCTCATAATAATAAGTTTCAATCTTTAATTAAAACTTGTTAAATCTTTCATCGATTTATAGGCTCTGAGTTTGGGGACATTACATAATGATCAAGATACTAATGATATGCTTATTCAAAATACATGAAAGTGAATGAATGTGAGATGGAAAGACAACTCTCCTTTGAAGCCAAGAAGCTGGAGCTCACTGGAATGAAGGTAAGAGAAAGCTGGTGTGCAATGGATATAATCAAGCAACAATGTAGGATGGTGGAAGCTGTGAAAGTTTTCAAGGGAGTCTCCAAATGATCAAGTTGCAGCAAATATGAATCCCAAGCTTGTGAAAACAATGAAGAAGACCAAAAATGAGGCCAAAAGGAAGGTTTTAAGTGATCCCAAGGATTTATGACGTCAGTGGCCTGCCCAAGGAGGCATTACACTGTCAGTGTAATATCCCAAACAAGATCTAAGAACAAAAATAGACAAATGTTCAATGATAGACCGATGATCCAAGATTTCAATTATATTCAAACAATTGCAATTGCTTATTACAAGCAAAATGAAGCTCAAGAGACCTTGCATCTTGGTCTTCTAAAGATAGCTCCGCATTGGAAGTCGCAGAGGATGTGGCACTATTGAGATGATGTTGCTACTCCATGATATTGCTGTGAAATTGCAATTCTGATGAAGTATTGCGGCAGCTGTTGTAGCTTTTATCAATGGAGATCTTTGAGATAATGACCTTGCTGCTATATGTATATTTGATATGCAGTGTCTCCCAATGATATGTGGCGATTTGCTGCTATATGTTTATCTGATATGTGGCAACCTCCAAATGTATATAGTTATACTGTTATCAAGCCTCCGTCCTCTATCATTGTCCCGTCTCTCAGATCGCTGCAAGGTATGAATTATCAGAGTTATAGGTCGTTGACTTTATGCCACGGAGGTAGGCATGAACATAGGTCACTGTCTCTATGCCACGGAGGTGTGAATATATGCTGCAAACACAAGGATCGCAGAATCTATGTTGCTGACTCCAAGATCACAGAGGAAAAATTATATGAATATCTGATTGCTGCTTCTGCTATGATGGATGTCGATATGCCAAGGTGGATCACTGGTACAAAATGATGACCTCCAGATTGCAATGTATGAAAGTATGAAATACTAATATTATTGCAAATCTATTTCAAGACTTCTGGGATCGATTGTAGACTAGGGAGGATATCTCCTCTCTGAAACTGCAATCTCCCCATGAATTCTGATGTGGAATTACAAATACAAATGAATACAAAGCTGATAGATGGTTATTATGCTTTCCCAAAGTTATTTATAAAGTTGATGCCAAAGCATTACTATTCAAGCTAGTTGGCTAGCTAGAAGGTGGCGCCATAAATTCAAGTTAAAGATAGGTCCACACCAAGGAAAGTGGTGCCACAAGTGCACCATCCAAAATGGTTCCCCTTATAATACTTACTAGCTTAGGGGGAACCTTATGAGCTATAAGTGTAACTTATGAATTGGTCTAGCTTAAGGAGGGGACTCCCCTTCCCTGTCTTGCTTGCCCACAAACAATTTCAGATTAGGATGCTCCAAGAGCTGGTCACTCTCCCATGTGGCATCCTCAAATGGCAAGTCCTTCCACCTAACAAGATACTCGATTGTATGTGACCTGAGCCTCCCCACTCTAAAAACTATGATCGCCATGGGCTACAATGCAAGCTTGCCCTCATCATCAAGTCTCCTCCGAAATTGTAACTTGTTGCCCATGAGCCTTCTTGAGGCAAGAGACATGAAACACATTATGTATCTTGCTATTTTTTGTAAGTTCCAACTCACACCCCATGTCTCCAATCCGCCTAATCACCTTATAGGGTCCATAGAAGTGAGGCTTAAGCTTCTTTGCATCACTATTCTTCAAAGAAGATTTCATGTAGGGCTGTAAAACAAAGATAGACCAAATCTCTTGGCTCAAAAGTATGCTCAATCTGATGTTGATCTGTGTACATCTTATGCTGATTCTAGGTTTGTCAACCAATCCTTTGCTTTGAGTGCCCTAATATAGCTTAATGCCAAATCCACAAATGAAGTAGCCTGATAGCCATAGAGTGCCTTATAGGGCAACGTCCCAATCGACATGTGATAGGAGGCATTGCAACAATACTCCACAATTTAGCCAAAAGATCCATGCCTTCCGTTGCGCTGCCACGTAGTTCTGCAAGTAGCCCTCCACCCACTTGTTCACGATCTCGATTTGTCCATCTGTTGGGGGGTAGTAATTAGTACTGCCCCCTTGGGTAGTTTAGTGCCTGCCAACTTGAAAAGCTCCATCCAGAAAGCACCGAGGAACCTACTATCTATATTATTGACTATATTTCTTGAAAGACCATGCAACCTGAAAATCTCTCGAAAGAACAACTCCACAACTTGAACTGCTCGAAGCTTTGATGAAATGGAAAATAAGTGAGCATGCTTGGTCAAACGATCAACCACCACGTAAATGCAATCCTTGCCTTAAACCTTGGGAAGGCATGTGATGAAATGCATCTAAATGCTCTCCCATTTCAGATCTGGAATGACTAAGGGTTGAAGTAATCCTACTAGAAAGGTATGTTCGGACTTGTTTCTATTGGTGTGTAGCACACTCTAACAAATCAGAACACATCATCCTTGAGGCTCTTCCACGAGAACCTCTCACATATTTGCCTATACATCTTTAGGTAACTGGCATGCCTTGCTAATGGTGACTCATGAACCTCCTAAAGATCTTCTCCTTCAACTTTGACTTTGGAACCAAGAAAATCCTATCCTTGTGGTAGATGACATCATCCAGTACCTTGTACCTATCATCATGAATATGTCCATCCATCAATTGGCACGTGACACAATTCTTAGGGTACACCAACAAATGAGTCCTCTTATTAGCTGAAACTTGGGACAAAGAGCATATGACGGGTCTCTTGGATAAGGAATCGACAACCACATTCTTCTTCCCCTTCACATACTGGATGCCGAAGTCATAGTCTTGAATCTTTCTCATGCACATCTATTGTCTCTCATTTGAATCCTTTTGCTCGAAGAAGTATCAAAGGCTGTCGTGGCCGGTTCTAAGTACTAACCATGAATTTCACTCCAACCAAGTATTGCTAGAATGTGTCCAACAGATGCATGATTGCGAGCATCTCTTTGTCATAGATCGAGTACAATCTCTTAGTTTCCTTGAGTTTTAGGCTCTCAAAAGCAATAGGGTGATGATTATGCATCAACATTGCTCTAATGCCTTCCCCTAATGCATTGCTCTTGAGAACACATGGTTGAGAGAAGTCATGCAATGGGCACATACTCATAGTCTCCTTCAACTTGTTGAAAGCTTGTTGTGCCCCTTCTGTTCAACAGAATGCATCCCTCTTCATGAGGTTGGTCAATGGGGCTCAAAGTGTGAGAATCCCCTCAAGAATCTCCTGTAGTAGCTACATAGAACAAAGAATCCTTGCAACTCTGTGAGTGTTCTCAGGGTGGCTAATGAAGAATTGCCTGTATCTTCTTTTGATATACTTGCACTCCACATGCACTAATGATGTGGCCCAGTGTAGAATCTTTGTTGCCGAACTTACACTTAGACTTCTTCGCAAACAATGACTGTGCTTCCATGATCCCCAAAACCTTGTCCAAGTGCTTCAAGTGTTCTTCCCATGCCTTGTTGTATACGAGTATGTCATCAAAGAACACTAGTAGAAACTTCTGCAACTGCTTGTTGAAGATGTGGTTCATGCAAGACTTGAAAGTAGCATGTGCATTAGTCTATCCAAAAGGCATGGCCAAGAACTCAGTGACCATAGTGGCATTGAAAAGTTGTCTTGTGAGCATCTTGCTCCCTCAGTTGAATTTGGTGGTATTTGGATCTGAGATTAATCCTTGAGAAGTAGATTGCGCCATGAAGCTCATCCAACAACTTGTCTATCTACGAGGTTGGGGAACAGTTCTTGATTGTCTTCTTGTTCAAGGCTAGATAGTGGATGCACATCTTGAGAGTCCTATCCTTCTTAATCAATACCACTTAAGCTAAAAAAGGGCTTGAGCTAGGTCCGACGTGTCCAATGTCAAGTAGCTCTTGAATTGCCTTCTCTATCTCGTTCTTGAACTTCTTGGGGTGATGGTAAGGAGTCACGATGACTGGTTTGGCTTTGTAATATTTGGCTATGGTGATAGCCACCCAAGATCTAGAAGCCAGATGGAAAGCACAATAACAAGAGAGAAATAATATAATAAGAATAAATTGTTTTCTTACCAAGAATGCAATAGAATAAATTGGAATGGGATGTCTCATTATGTAAGAAGCCCCCTTGGTTATATAGGCAAGGTGAGTACAAAGGAGTGAATGAGACAATGCCAAGTGTCTGTCTCGTTACATGAAAAGCTATCACCCATCTAAGGTGGAGTCACACGTCCTCTTAAGACGGATCATCCTCTAAGGTGGAAAAGTCCTTCGACTATAAGTGGATATGATAAAATAATATGTAAGTCCACATAAAGTGGATATGCTCCAATTACTCCTATGTAATTCCCTAAGTAAGCTCTAGTAAAGTGTAATTAGGACCTAGGTGACAATTAACCAAGGTAAAATGCCTTAATTATACCATCAAGCTCCCTTCTCCAGCACTATTGTGTGTTCAAAGCCTCTATTTGGTGGTAGCCTTGGGGAACGCCATTGAAAAGCAAATTGTGTTTGCCCAAAATTGTTTGAAGCTCATCATTGTGGCAATGCATATGTTGGCCAATCAAGGGCTTGGATGAAGCCAAACATTGTGCTGCCCATACCACATCATTGTGCCTAAAAATTGTCTCCATGCGCTTGGTTGAGACCACTCTATGCCCTACATTGGACATTCCTTGCAAAACCACCTTCTTCCCATCAACCTTGAATGAGAACTCCAAACGCTTGAAACTCTGGGTGTATTTGTTGAGAGCCTTCATCCACTGAATGCCCAAAATGACATTCGTATCATCCAAATCTACCACAAAGAAGTCAGTATGTAGTTCCCTATGGTGATGCTCATTTTTGGTAGCAAATGTGTGTAGGATAGGAGCTAGCCTCTTGACACCTTGACCTCAAATCCCTCACACTCAACTGTGTGCAATCCTCCCTTGGCAACAAAGGTGTTGATGATATTGAGTGTAACCTCGCTGTCAAACATAACTATGACCCGTTGTCTTTGTAGAGTACCATGAACCCGAAATACGCTGCATCATGGAGTGCTGGAAAGAGCAACAATGGTACCTCCTTTTCTCATGAGTGTAGGAATCTTCTCCTCATGTGGTGGCTCCTCATCACACTGTTCAGATTCCTTGGCCTCCCCCCTATAGGACATCACCTCAATGTAATGAGGCATCTATGACCTAGTTCCCATGACTCTTTGCAGCTAAAACAAAGTTTCTTCTTTAGATCTTGACGGGTCACATCATCCGTTGGAATTTTCTTTTGAAATGGCTTCTTGCCCTTGTCCTTCTCGTGATGGGTTCCTTAGGGTAATTTTGATTCTTGGAGGACGATGTAGACATGTCACGAGCCTTCTTGATTGCTTTCGTGAGTGTGCTAGGGCTTAGGGCCTTGAACCAACCCCTCAAAGGACCTATCAAAACCATCCATGAAGAGTGGTATTAATCTCCTCTTCAAAATGTCAGTCACCAAAATAGAAAGTCTTTGGAACTTGGCAATATAGCTATCCATTGATCCACCTTGCCTCAATTGTGCCAACTCATTGAAATTGAATTTTGGATCCTTCCCATCGAATTTATCATTGATTTTCTTTGTGAAGTTGGCACAGGAAGTGATTAAGTCATGTCGTAATGTAACCATCCCACGGTGCCAACATTCATGAGCAATCCCATCAAGGTGTAGTGTTGCATACTTGATCACTTCATCTTTGGGCATAGGATTGAGCTGAAAATATGTCTGCCTTTTGCACCCAAGCTCGTGTGGTTGGTCTTTCAGATCCATCAAAAAGGGGAGGCTTAGCTTGCCAATCTTTTGCCTTAGGTCATTATTGTAGTCTCTATTACCCTTGGTGGGTAAGTACCTCTCTCTCAGGTCCGTTTATTCTTTGAGAGACATGTTTGGTTGTAGTCATCCATCAAGCCAATCTTGCTTGAATTGATCTTGCAACTCAACCAATGAGGGAGTATGATTCTCTTGCTGGTTAGTCCTCAAAAGGAAAGTCAACATCATTGGTCTTGAACTAGACCGATGTGTGTGTGATCTCCCATTAATTGAACTGTCATCGTGGCCATTGTTCTCTACTTTAGTTCTTTAGCCCTTGTTTTTGGCAAGTGGTTGAGTCTCATCAATCTTTCATTGTCGTTTTGCCTACTCGCCCAAGATGACCCATCATATCCATGTGTACATCTCCCATTTTTTCTAAGGAATGATGCCTTCTCCTTTGATAAACTATGTAATTTTGTCTCATCTCACTCATTAACCTCAACCTGACAGGCTGATTGGGTCAAGGCTTTGATACCACTGTAATATCATAAACAAGATACAAGAACAAAAATAGAAAAATGTGCAATGATTGACCAACAATTTGAGATTTTAATTATATTAAGACTTCACCAAATTGGGATCGATAGTAGACTAGGGAGGATATCTCACCTCTGAAACTGCAATTTCCCAATGAATTCCGATGTGGAATTACAAATAAATGAATACAAAGCTAATCGATGATTATGCTGCTCTCCCAAAGCTGATATAAGCATGGTGCCAAAGCATTACAATCCAAGCTAGTTGGCCATCCAAGAAGTGGCGCTATAATTATTAAAGACAGGTCCACAGCAAGGAAAGTGGTGCCACAAGTGCGCCACCCAAAATAGGCCCCCTTGCAATACTTACTAGCTTAGGGGGATCGTATGAGCTTCAAGTGTAACTTATGAATTGGCCCCGCTTAAGGATGGGACATGACAACTAGGGATGGCAGGTGCAACTTTCCAACAACCACCTTCCATTTGCAGATTCGTCGGACAAGTGCATGCTGTGCGGACGTCTCTGCTGTGCGCATGTATCCTGGATCAAAATACTCCACATGTTCTGGAATTTAAACAAAAAATGGTGATGAGGCAAGTGGGATGAAATGGAGGCTTAGGTGGAGATTTTGATTTGGCTAAAGCGAAGGCACTATGCAACTCGGAATTGCATGGGGTGTGATTTACTACGTTACACGACAAAATGCCAAAAAACTAGTGTATACACAGAATTATATATAAACATTATAAGACACAAGAAATACTACAATTCAATTTTCATTATATGAATGGTGTTCTGTTTGCTTTCTTGGTCGCTGCTTCTTTATCACCTTGTGCATAAAGTTCTCCATCCACTTAGTTCCGGAAGTGGGCTGAATATCAGTTATTTTTTTCAGGAATGCACAACCCTTAGCAACATGGCGACGATGCTCCATAACTGAGATGTTTTTAAAATTACCCAAGAAAGGATGCCACACCACCCAAAAGCTACAAAGCACTTCGATAGAGATGTGATAGTGAGTTATTTATCAAACAAATTGCAGCTACAACTATAGCAACATTGGACTAGAACTATCTGTCATAACCCCAACATCTTTATACAGGAAGAAACGTTGCCAAGTCAAAATGTAGGTTATTGAGAAGAGGGACAAACTGAATATAGCCGATCCAATTGGAGTTTGAATTAAGGTAAATTATAAAATTAATGTTGCCCTAAGACCGACCCCTCCTTTATATTGGAATCCAAGTCATCTTTTATGTGGGCTGACTCAAATGAAGACAGATAAAATCAGTTAAGATAAATTGTATCTTGGGCGGACTAGGGCAAAATACGTAGAAGCAGAGTATAAATGTTAATTGCCAAAAAAGCTAGCAGGCCAACCTCACATGTTAATCAGTAATTAATAAACCTCGACCAGGCCAACTTGAGAATGGTATACTCAGGAGCAGCTGATTGAAATAAGGAAGCAATGCTAGGGTTAGAGCAAGAATGGTGTGGATTATGTACAAACAAAAGGCAGATAATATTCGACTTAATGATTAAACATTTATAAGGCAGTAATTTCTAGAACAAGAAATAAATAAAATATAATTAAGTTTAAGACAACGGTCAAGAAGAAGAGTTGCACTCTTACAAAAGGGGTGGAAATATTGAAGAGACATAATTTCTATCTCATATTGGAGGGTATAAAAATGAAGAAGAATTTATTTGTAGAGGCAATGGTCAAGACAACAGCGAAGGTGATCATATAAGAGCAGTCTTAGTGCAGCAGACGCATGAATTCATGTTTACAGCAGACATGTATACAACAGACATGAATACTATAGAATTGAAAGTAGAAAAATAGCAGACATGAATATATACAGAAAACACATGAATACTATAGAATTGAAATTAGAATATGCAGGTTGAATAAGAGTCATCACATCATCGAGAGTGATTCAGCTACGAAGAGGTGCAGTTGGCAACAAGGGTCACAACCTGGGATTGATAAAAAACAGAAGTGATCATATCCACAGAAGAAGCAATCATATCAACAGTAGAAGTGATTGTATCAACATGTTGGTGAACAGATTTGTCTCCCTGCAAACGCTCACAAGCTTAACTCTATCGCCCTTCTTTAGAGACAAATAATCCACAACAACAGTTGGCTAAGTGTATGGTAATCACTTCCCTCTGAATTTTTAAGAGGTACAGCTACCTCAGAAGATTTGCAATGAATGAAAATATGTAGATATGCTTTTTACCACAAAGCAATAAAGGAAAATTGGCATTTGCTCATAGCTATGATACAGATGCTGACAATGAGTTTATAAAACAGAAAGAGGGTAAGAGGAAAGGAAAAGGATGATACGAAGACCATCCACTCCACCTTCTACGGTAAGAGGATAGAAAAGAGACTCCATATTTTATTTTCAGAAACACAGTTTCATAAAACTCAAAGGTTTTATAACAACTTTGTATATTACTAACTTGAGCAAAACAGTATTAGGAGACAATTGAAACAATTCACAGACCATTTACAATTTGAAAGAAAACAACTGAATTCAAAGACTTAGCATGCATTCTTTCTTTTCCTTCTAACACTCAACAAAGTTACAAAAACATCAAAGGTCACGTTGCCCTTGTACAGATTCTGGAAAACAAAATTCCAGAATCTAATTCCATTTCTCTTTACAAATAGAAGACCATAAAACTTCCCCTCTTCCTGTGCCAATCAAAGTCAGAAAAAAAGTCTCCTTTCCTTAGCAACCCCCCTGTTCTTTATCTTTCTTTTGCATATTTATTTTCTACCTCCGATAAGTTCCTTTTCAGTTATAAAAACTGATTCTTGCTTATTCTCCTATCGTATTTGTTTTTATCCCTTCCTCTCCCTGATGTTTGATGTTTTATAAACATTATGTTTATAAAGATAGGAATGAAGACACCTATCAAATTAAGGGCATGTGCACTTTGGACATGTGGCATATGTTGGTGATGGCGTGCTGTCATCATTTTGTGACTGTTATGGACAGTTCATATAGTGCTCTACACAGTTGCTTATATCTTCCAAATGTGACACAATTTCAAAAATCGCTCCGGTGAGAATCTGGAGAATTAGGTTTTCGAGAACATATCTGAAATTGAGCACAATCCAATGGTGGGATAAAAAGATATGCCCCACGCATGGAGGCTGATTTTTTGTTTCCTACAAATCCGTGGTCATAGATGTTTGAGTCATTAATGTTGCCAAAGCTGCTCTTGAATCCTTCTTTCCACACAAATTTGATGGATTACATCAAACAATCACCATATTCCTTCCGTGTATTCGCCCTTTACACACACTGCCAATTGTATGTAAAACTTCACATTCATCAATTGTGATGGATCGGGCCATGATGATTGCAGATTACACAGCAGGAGCTCAGTCCCCATCCATTTGAATATTTTTAATCTCATTATCACGTCCTTTGGACTTGTTTGAGATCTTCTATAAACTCTGAATCTTTGAATCATGCCTATGCCGATAACTTTGCTTGACCTTGGAACACAGGAGGGTGACTTTTCCTGGATAAGAACCTACTCTTCTTTTCAAGAATCACTGAGCTTGACAATCACATGATCATCAATATTTTGGATCTTCATAGATATATCATTCCAATTGCTGTGATAGATTTATTTCTCTTTATTGCTCGAAAATAGGCAATTTATACATTACACACCAGACTATTACTAGCATTAAATAAAGGCCCCTGCGTCTTCAAATGTTTGAATTCATGCATTTTGAACTTTGAATTTCTCATTCAGAATGCTTAAACCTGTAAGAACTCTATTGAGCCACTTTGAACTACGGAGGATGAACCATCAGACTACTTGCAACCTCGAATATGAACCTGAACTTGTATGAACCAGAATGTGCCTGCAAGAAACAAGATGAACCATCTCGAACTGCTTTCTATACTCTATCAAACCATACTGACCCTGATAGAATTTGAATCTTTACTTCGAACTTGTACCTTCAGATATGCAAACTTGAATCATAAAACTATACTTCTCATGCCTTGAAAGATTTGCCCTTTGGATTTCAAGTTAAAATTGCACCTCTGAATCCATCAAACTCTGCAAACTGGTTGAGATTATTGAACTTGCTTGAAATCTTGAACCATATTGAGCTGATTTGAACCTCTGTGAACCAGTTTGAATCGGTTTGAACTTGTTGAGCCTGATTGAACCAATTTGTACTGGACTGAACCAGTTTGAACCATATTGATTGGGTTGAACCTCTTCGAACTACTCTAAACTAGTTTGAACTAGAATGAACCAAGTTCAAAGGGGTTCAAAGATTTATGCTTCCACTTATCAATATTAACACACGGATTTGGAGGGA
Source organism: Chamaecyparis obtusa (assembly GCA_027943335.1). NCBI lineage: Eukaryota > Viridiplantae > Streptophyta > Pinopsida > Cupressales > Cupressaceae > Chamaecyparis > Chamaecyparis obtusa. The sequence goes on along the minus strand of BSBK01006357.1, from coordinate 972,570 downwards.
AGATGTTTGTCAAAGTGAAACATGTTTGTGGAGACAATCTGATCTAAATTTTTTAAATAGGGGGACCAATAGTGGGCCAACACAACAATAGAAGGAATTATATCCTCAATAGAAGCAACCATATCTACAACAAAAGCAACCATATCAATAGCAGAAGCAATCATATTAAAAGTAGAGGCAATCATATCTACAACAGAGCAATGTGATCATAATCTCTTAAGTTGTTGTGTTATGAAGAAGTAGTTATGCTTATGTATATATGTTGATTATATAGATTATATGCTATTAATGAATAGGGGTTGACATGATGGAGGAGAACTGTGTAAAGCCCTCACTAGGTATGCCACCTCATGATGATGGCTTAAGGACCACATGAGGCCAAGGAGGATAAGGTCCTAACCTTGGGCCTAGGGTTGTATTGTGGCTCCCCTAGTAACCCCCACATTGATCAATTGTTGAAGTATGTCAATCATAAGAGGTTGGCATGTTGGAGGAGAACAAAAGAGGTGAAAGGTTGACATGATGGAGGAGAACGGTGTAAAGCCCTCACTAGGTAGGCACCTCATGATGATGGTGAAGGAGCATCGGTTAAGGACCACATAAGGCCACAAAGATAAGGTCCTACCGTTGGGCCTAGGGTAGAGGATACTTGGGGCACCTCATCACGTCTCTCAACACAACCTTGGAAGGGATTGCAACGAGGGAGAATAGTGAAAGATTCCCACTAGGTATGATGCCTTGTAAAGATGGTTAAGGACCATTGGTTAAGGATCACGAGGCCACAACATGATGATAGTTGAGGACCATTGGTAAAGGACCACATGAGGCCAAGGAGGATAAGGTCCTGACCTTGGGCCTAGGGTTGAGGGTCAAGGGCACCCTATTGCAGCTCCCTATTGTTGAAGTAAGTCAATCATAAGAGGGGAGAGGTTGACATGATGGAGGAGAATGGTGCAAAGCCCTCACTAGGTATGCCACCTCATGTTGATGGGTAAGGACCATCAGTTAAGGACCACATAAGGCCATAGAGGATAAGGTCCTGCTGTTGAGCCTAGGGTAGAGGATACCTCATAATGTCTTCCATTACAACCCTTGTCATGATTGCCCCAATAGAATGATTGAAACTTGTCGTGTAAATTCATATCTATATTTCCTAACCTGAGAATTTGATGTATTTATGAGTTATATCTACATTATTGTCTAAGCTGGTTGCAGTTTTCCAAAACAGGCTTATCTCATCTTATTCTTGAGTAAGGATTATATCTCTAACTACATTTTACTCTTTGTTTTATTTTGGATTTGTGAATTTAGGGCAAAATATAGGGTGATCCCAAAAGGGGACATTACACTAACCTCCATGTGCAAGATCTGAAACTCTCTGCAACTTACCACATTGCATTATATAGTTGCTTAGTAGTCTATGATCAAACACTTAAATGGAATCGAACATGTTCACATATCTATTTTCACCCAATAACTCTCTAAAGTGAGTAGCACACTAAAGATCCTACAAAACCACTACCCTTACTTTGCCCTCTTCCTTTGAAGTTAGACTTAGAAAAAAACCCTTGAGATGAGTTCTCTCCCTTATTGCCTTGAAAAAACTAGTACTTTCCTCTTGCTTATTATTTATCTTCACTATTCACATAAATGCTTGATTAAAGCAAGCCATTCACTCTACCTTATCTTCATGGATAAGTAATGTTCAGTCATCCCTTAAATTTCAAAATTATTTAAATCTTTGCGCTTGTCTGATGAAAGAACATTATGCATGCACTTGGGTGTAGAAAATTTCAAGGTCATCTTCATAACTATAACATTTTACACTACGTCACCATGTGTTCTCATCTCATTCATCATATTTGTTACTCTACGTAATAATCTTAAACTTCTTCATTATCTTTAATTCTTAAGTTCTCAAAATTCATTCTTAGGGTTTGAAGTGTTGCAACCATTACTTGATTGGTATCTCAATATGGACTTTCTTAAACTGTCCATGCTTCTTTTGATGTTTTGCAACTTGCAATTGCTAGAGAAATGCTTGGATCTATTGCACTCTGAATATAAAAAAATGTTTGATATCATTTTTCTTTTAATTTTCTTTCTTCTCTATATTGTCTTTTATATTCAATCATTCCAATCTAGAGGTTCAGAATATCCGCTTGCTATTATATTGCTTACTCCTTTCCAAATCAATATTTTTATCAACTGATCTCTCCATAATCAAAATTCTCATTTTTAAACTGTGGAATTGACATTGTGTCATTGATAGCTGCCATTCTAGCAAACCAAGCAAAGTTGAGATTTTGTCTTAAATATCTGAATTGTTGATTTTGATGATGGAGCTTCAGATTTGAACTTATCCACTGTAATTCTTGCTTGCATTGATATATGTGGCTTTGATATGACCATTGAGAAATTTTGTATTGAACAGATGTAGGATAGCAACCTCAAGAAAAAAACATAAAATAAGTTTCATCCACGGGATTTGAAGCCTTTCAAAACAATTTGAACCATTTTCTTCTTTTTAAATTAAATTAAAAGTCAATTAAAATATCTAATCATCTACTTTGCTTCAGTATCATATTGAGCCTATTTTCACAAAATGAAAATCTTCTCTTTATGTTGGCTTCTGTCTTCTATCTGCTAATTGTCTTTTCTTACAATGATTTAGACATCCTACTTCAAAAGATTACACTCTTAAACATAGCCTTGCTTTATATAAACAAAAAAACATTCTGATCTTTAATTCCCTAGTTTTATCCCTTTTTTGCTGGTCTGCTCATATTTTTATATTTAACTTATGCTGCTATATGTAAATCTATTTAACATCAGTTTTCCTACATTAACTAGTAATGATCCTTTTCCTTTTACAATGATTTAGACATCCTACTTGTAACAACAAAAGATTACACTCTTAAACATAGCCTTGCTTTATAAAAAACACAAAAACAATCTCATCTTTAATCCCCTAGTTTTATCCTTTTTTTTGGTCTGCTCATATTTTTATTTTCAACTTCTGCTGCTATTTGTAAATCTATTTAAGATCAGTTTTTCTACATTGACTAGTAATGATTCTTTTCCTGTTGCATATTCAGTACCATGCGTACGAAGAGCTAGTGCAATAGAAGACGAGTATGAGGCCGCTGGAGGCGAGTGTATGCTTGATGATGAAGAGGATGAAGGGTGGTTGGCAACTCATGGTGCCCCTAAAGGTATCAGTTACTTTGCTTGAATAAAGGGCATTAAGATTAATTTCTTATGCTGGAATTCCATGTGATTAAAGGGATTTATGTTAAGAAAGTGGTGGAATTGGGGCCTATGTCTGATTTGTCGAGTTTTCTGGTTCTCAGATAATATGAATGATGAGGATAATGTACCTTCAATGGATTCATTAGAAATACAGGAGAAGGCGAAAATTCGTCCCATTTCTTCTTCATACTTTGGCGGTGATGAAGAAGAAGATATCCCTGATATGGAGGAGTACGAAGAATCTAACAATGTGGCTGACAATGATGTGGTAAGCAATATGGTTCTGCAAATGTGGGTGCTTTGATAATGAAATGAACTTTTTGTCTGGTTATTGGAATATTTTTTTGTCAATGTTCTGGTGTCTTTCATTTGCAATGATTTTGTTTACTTACGAGTTGCACAAGATTCATTTTCTTCTTTTGAGAAATGTTTTAAAAGCTCAACATTCTAATACGTATGCCTTGAGGTGCATATTGTGTGAACTAGTAAAAATATAATCTTCTTTTTTTGGGGATGAATTCAAATTGGTCATGCTATTATACAAGCATGTTTTTTATATGATAGCTTTATTGTGTTTATAATTTTATTACATTTACTGTTTGGTACTTTATATGTGCGATTTTCCTAGATATCAACAAATGAGTTGTTTTATCCTCTTAAGTTTATTTAGGGTTTGTAGGGTTAAAATATTCCTTGTAGTAAATCATGTCCAGTTTGTTGTGACTACTCTTTTAGAAAGCCTCTTCCAATTCTATATTTCTTTCTTATTGTGAAAACCTTGCGTAGTGCATTATTTGTGTCTTAATTTTATGCCTAAAAAGAGAAGAAAATTGAATTGTTGAGATGCATGCACTTTTCCATGCTATTTGTTACCCCATCTGTTTTTCTTATCATTATGTGCTCTTGATTATTGATTCATAGTTTTAAAACCCACTATATGGTGTATTTCAAGTTGGTCCTCTGTTTCTTCTTGACTTTGTAATGCTTGGGAGAGAGTGCATTGATTGTCAATCTCTTAAATAACTGATTCATTAGTTTGCCATTGTACACCAACCAAATTGCTTGAAAGCGTTACACAGTTGATCTTGAATCATCATTAATTTATTATTATTTGAAGTGCTTAAAAAAATCTAGTTAGACCCTGTTTTGATTCTTGAAGGGGCTGTTATTGAAATGACATACACGTTTTTTAAGTTTCTATGTGACAGAGATCATAACAAGAATGGAATTCATTTCAAAATGTTGGAGCTGCAATACAAATTTATAGATACAATGCAATGTTCTTTGGTGTTCTTTTATATGCATGTGAAAGCATTGCAGAAGCAATTTTTGTGTGAAATATGTGCTTCATATAACTTGCTTCTTTTATGGGAAATTCTTCAAAAAATAATTAGAAATATGCATGATAAGGTCCAGGTGTAAAATTTGTCGATGCATGGAGACAATCTTGTTATATAGATTCCAAATTCATTACTTGAAATGGGGCTGTTGAAAATTGTCAGTAAGGGATAAATATTTATGCAACCTAGGAAATGTGTAAGCTTATTTATTCTAACATTGAAGCCACTATTAGGTAAATATCTATTTTCTACTCTTCTAATATTCTCTATGTGGTTCCATTTAAAAAATTAAAACATAACACAAATGGAGACAACATGGAAGAAATGTAATAATGAGATATTTGGAAAGGAATCTGTTGTATGTTATCTAGTATAACATGGTTTAAAACATCTATAGATGATGATGGTATTTGGCATGGTGTTTTCCTTAACTGTTTGTATAATTGTTTTTGCAAGTTTGATCTGATGTTTTTTTCTATAATTTGTTTTTGACAGGCAACATTACCACTTCCGTATGTGGTTACTAACGAACCAGATGATGACAATATCCTTCATACACGAACATATGATGTGAGCATCACGTAAGGATTCTTTCTGCATAGATCTTTATAATGGCTTATTACTTTTATGTTACTCTATTAGTTTTGCAATTGAAAAAAAAATTGCATCTCCACTTTTTACACAGAAATATGTTGTAGCTATTTATTGCAAGTATGTTTCATTAGTCCGTTCTGCTATGAAACTCTAAAAAACTGATATATTTTTATTAATTATTCAACCAAATATATAGAGTTTACAAAAGCTTTTAACAAAAAAGCAGTCGTCTAAATATAGACGACTAAAAATAAACTAATCAAGACAACTCAAAAAAAGAGTCTAAATGACCATTAATAAAAATAATCTAAGAGCTAGCTAAAAATAGCTAAAGAGCTAAGGTACTAAAAATATTCTAATATGTGATGGTAGACTTCTTTCTGTGCTCTCCCTTTTTTGTGAACTCAATTTCTGAGTTTGGTACTTCAATTTGAAATGTGATTTTGTGGCTTTCTTAAGTGATTGGACTTGGGAAAAATGTTTGGGAAAGGTTCAGTGCTTTAAAGGAAGCTCTTGATTCTTCTAAATTTCTAGTGGAAGGATTGTTATGTCTACTTTAATGTACTTGTTTACCTGTCCAGAGAGAATTTTTCTTGTGTGTCTTCCCCTAGATTTTGTCGTCTCTTTTAAGAGGCATTTAGCTCATGCTTGTAAAGTCCCATTTTTGAAAGTACTAATTTAAACTTAAAGGGAAGACTGGCTATATGATGGTGTTTTAGAAACTAGCTTTTAATTCTGGCACTTGTTCTTACAGATATGACAAATATTACCAGACTCCAAGAGTATGGCTTACAGGATATGATGAGGTAAGTAAGAAAATATTCTTTGTTTTCTTTCATAGGATTTACTAGACTTTACGTTATATTTGTGGTAGAGCTGTTGTTTGGATGTTTTTTTCCCTACTTATCACATTCCTTGTGATAAGAGATCAACATTTTATGAATATCTTAAGGTTTTGGAAATTGAGTTGAAGAATACTTGTTTACTGGAGTGCAACTAGCTTCTTGTGAGTTTGGGTAATTTGATTGAATTCCAACATTGTAAATGTTATTAAAACTATGATTAAGTATTCTAAGCTTTTTAATGTTTGCACCTACCTCATTGGCTGTTGGACATTTGATTCCATGAAAGAGCGTGGTTATTTGTGTCCTTGTTTAACTTTTTTCACAGAAATTTGGTTTGTTAATTCTGCAACGACATTCTTGGGCGTGTTTTAATGACATAAACCATGTATAGGTATTTTTCCTTCTCATAAGATTTGCCACTTACATGTTTGTACATGGAGAGACTAGTTCTACTTTGATTGATGGATGCGCGTTTTATGAATTGTCCTGTATTTGGGATTTTGTGGATATCTGGATTATTAGGAACATTAGCAAGGAGATATGACTGTTGACATATGGAAGGTTGTCTACTTTTGTGGTTTCTTTGAAGTCCAGAATCATTTTTTAATTTCTTTAAGACTCTCATTTTGTGCCTTGAAAGAAAAACTCAAATCTTAAGCATATTTTCTTGCGTTTCCCTTGCAATCTTTACGTATTCTTACTTTCATAAAATGACATTCTCTTGTTAACTTGTTACATATTTGATCTGATTCTTAATTTTTTTTGTTTTGTATATATGTTACTTATCTGTAAAAGAAGACTTGTTCTTAGCTTCTTGGACCTCTGTTTAGGATTTAATTTTGGTTTTGCCATTTTTAAGATTAAACATTATTTGTAGAATATTCTTTTTATGACTACAGTATAGAGGCTCCTTTGTAGTGATTTTGACTTTTTTTCTTTCTGCTTTTATCGTTCACATTTCAAACTATCAATTTAGACTCTTTGGACTATCTGGTAGATGCATGATTATCTATTTGTTACAAACTTACTAGAATATGGTTATGTTTTTTTTCCTCTGGTTATCATCATATATAGGCATTTTCTGTAATCTACATTTTTTTTGGTTGGTAAAATGGGCAGAGTCTAAGTTAATTCAGTCATCTCTGCTTTAAAATGCCGCCTGTTGATTACATATGCTTGTTGTTCCAAAAGATGTAACCTACTATGACAATAGAAGAATATGTGATGGTGGTTTGCTTGCTTTTCCCTCTTTTACTTTTCCTGTTGATATAATTAAAAGAACTGTTTTCCCCTTGTTCAAATGCTTAAGAACTGTGAGGAGAAGATTGTTGTGTTAAGAGTCACATTTTACAGCCAACATCGGCATGGACTTTGAAGTGTGTGTGGTTTGGGTTGATGGATGCATGGTAACTTTGAAGGCTGACATTTTTTTTTATTGTTTTATAAATATATAACTCTTAACGATTGAAAAACAATGTCTCAAAGAATAAGACACATCTCAACCCAAACATGGATATGATATCTGCCAAGGGGTATCCAAAAGTCTTGAGAAGGCAATCACACTACAGCATAATTGTATGAACATGCGGATGGATACATCCAGTCTTTTGGACACCTCTTGGCAGAAATCCAATGTTAGGATACGTCTGTGCTAGTAGTATTTCATGCCTGCGGTACTGCAAAAAGCTAGTTCATCGAGTGCTTACAGAAATGTTTCTAATAACCTTTGATATATCCAGCATTGCATCCTTAGTAACAGAATTGTGTTTTATACAATGTGTGAACAGCCTTTTTCAGAACATCTTACAATATGAGTTGGGTTTGAGCTAAAGAACATTGGATGCTTGTGTGCTTATTTTGTTGATTTTTGGTCTGAATGCAGTCACGCATGCTTTTGCGGCCAGAATTGGTGCTGGATGATGTTAGTCAAGATCATGCCCACAAAACGGTAAGTTATGCCTTAAATGGGCTCTCTCTCTCTCTCTCTCTCGCCAAGTTTCTATACACACACAAACTATGAAGTTGGTATGCGCTGTTTACATACTGGGGTATGATCCTGGTCTGGGCTCACATGGATATGTCTTGGATATTCCTCTGAAATTGGAACCTGCCCTGGCCGTACCTGTGGTCCATATGGAGCTCCATGGCTCATAATCGAAATACAAAATTCACTTCAAAAACAGAAAAAAACAAGACTAAGGATCACTAACCAAGCAACCACACTAATTAAGCGAACAAGATTAAGGACATTAAAACAAATTATGTTTAAACTTGCAATTTTTGGTTAATTTTGTATATGTTCAAACTATGGCCATTTTTTACATTTACTACATCTGTATATGGCCATATCGAAGCCATTCCAATCCTGGTTATAAAAAATCACTATCAGTGAACCATTGCTGGGTAGATTAATACTGGGACTATGCGCCATGTTGTCCACAATATTTGGTTAAATTTTCATTTTAATGATGAACGTACCATTTATTTAATCTGTTACATGTCACCTTATAAACTAGATGTGTAAGTCCCTGGAACGCTGTAGTTGTACATAGGTGACAACGAGGTGAATTTTTTTAAAAAAAAGAAGCATATGGTGTTCTCCTTTTGAGAATGTTAAGGCGTTGCTTGGGATAAACAAGAATGAATAGAATATGATCCATAGTAGCCAACAATTGACAAATAATTAGGTAGTTGTGGTTTTCTTTATCATTCTGGCCTTATGTGTAAAACATCCCTTTTTCAGAAAGGGGCTCTATGTTAGCCACTACTTCTGTAATTGTAACTTATTTTTTTGACTTTTATTGTTTAAAATTTGAAATTCTGTTTGACGTTAGTAATAGACTGCATACATCTTCTCTATTCAATTGGACATTTTCTTGAAAATAATTTTATGTTGTTTTCTCCTCAGTCTCTTCAATTTTTTTGTTTGAATGTATTTTATGTTTTTTCTTAGCTCTTGTTTAGTTTTAATACAAACACAGCCTCTGTAGTATAATCCAAAGTTGTAGCAGAAGTAGATTTTCCTACTTCTATTGTTTTTTGTCATTAGCTGAGTTAGATTTTCCTACTTTTATTGTTTCTTGTCATTAGCTATGGTCATCAACAATTTCAATTACCAGTATAAAAGAAATGCTTCAGCTGGTCTGGCACCTATGATGCTTAATGATATTTCAGAGGGCATGAAAGATACATATCAATGACAGATGTGAGTTGTGTTTGTGCATGAAGAATATCCTGTACTTGCCATACAATAATGTTAATTTTAGGTATCTTTTAGTATTAAGCTTCCATGCTTTCTAAAGACAGTGGTTTGTCTTCATGCTGGTATGAATATATTTGACTTATCAATCTACAGTTAGCTCAGGTTTTCATTAACAGAAGGTTTCCACACTTCTTTTGGTTTGATACAAAAATTAATTTGGTTTGTATACATGCCCACACAGTTGTGTGGATAAGAGCAATTTACATCATTATGTTCCATTTTAGAAAACTATCATTTATCATGGTTAGAGGGCATGTTTCTGCATTGATGTTTCAAGCTTAGGGATCTGAAGGAAAGATAACAATGGTACGTGCAATCAAGCTGTGCATATTTATTCTAATTTCTAATTATAGTTTGGCATAACCTAAACTAAAACAAATATTTGCAGTATTATAGTTTAGAACAATGAAGTCAATTCGTTTAACTTTAATCTGATTTGATGCATAAACTATTGAATACTGGTTCTCTCTGGGAACTGAGCTGAAATTTAATTTAATATTAACATTTGTATGGATGGAAGTTTATTCAAGCTCCAACGAGATTGATAAAAAGCTATTTTTTTTCTTACATTCCCCATGTAACTTAAGTAGTCTCATTTTCATTAGTGCCATACATTCCTAGTCTAGTAGCAACAGTGCTTTGCATGCAGATTAATTGCAATCAATAAATTTTCTTGAGAAGCAATCGGACCCTCAGTTGAGTAGGTCATAGTAACAATGTAGTGTTTCCATCAAGATCTGGTAGAAACATGACTGCTCAGGTATCCTGCTATAAGAAGTTGATTGTAAAATTGTTCTTTGTTGGACATTAGTAGAGTACATTCCATCTGAGCAGCAGATTTGTATTAGCCCATCAAAGCATAAATTAGTAGCATACTAGATTAAATTCCATTACTATTACTGACACCATTCATTGTTAGAAACTGGATTTTTATACTAAACTTGTCCAGCATTGCTTAGAGTGAGGACTTGCTTATGTGTTTTAGGTACTCAAGATGTCAAAATCTTTCTGTCCGATACTACTTGTATTGTCATTACTTTTCTTCACTTCAACAGAAGTTTAGGCTGTCATAGGAGTAAAGTGAACTCATGACTTCTTGAATGCATCTGGATTTCTTTTTTTTCATTTTGACCTTCTTCTTGCTCACTTAATAAGGTTGTGGGTTATGTTAAAAGTTAAAAATTGTGATTTTTTTTTGTGCAGAGACCACATCCCTAACAAGTAGTGCATTTTGACATTTCAACATTCCTCTCACCCTATCGACAGTTGATTCATGGCTGTAATTAGATTGCATATAGTAGTTACCTGTCATAACATTTCTAATTTTCTGGAGGATTATAAGGTTCAAGGGGAGATGTTTGTTTTACAAAAGAGCACCAAAGACATGTGAAAAGTGGAATAATAACTTGAGAATAATAGCAAACTCAAAAATTATGTTTAGGGAAATGATGGTTTTATGATATGGTTGCAAGAGATGAGAAATGGAAATCACAAGAGCGATGATGATGACAACATGACAATAAATGAGATGCTGAGAGGTTGCACATAAGAAATGTATCACAAAAATTATATAACAATATAATATATATGCATGCTTTTTTGAAATTTCAGATTTCATACAAAATTCTTGTACCATACATAATATTTTCTATTTCTATCTATCAAATGAACAGCAGAGTTTAAGTTAGCGAGAGTTTAATTAGATAAATGCAACTAGTTAAAATTATCAGATGCGGAAATCAAGAAGTTACAAATAAAATAAAATAAATCATCAAAAAGGGTTTATGCTACCTTTTAAAATATTTAAATTAATTCAAATTTCATGTTTACTTGAAAATTTAATTGTTATCAAAATTTTAAATACGAAATATATATAATTATAAAAAAGCAGGCATATTTATTTAATCACATATATCATTGATTTAATAATTTGAAGTAATATATATTTAATTAAAAATCTACTTAACTAAAAGTTTTTTCTAACTAGCTGCTGAGTCCAAGGACTGCAATATTTTTTTAAATTCTCAAAAGTAGCCCCCCAAAATTGGAAAAAAGCCATTAGAAACGGAAACTCCATTTCTGCCATTAAAAAGGGAAATGCTGTCTTCAGGCATGTTTCTGGTAACATAGTTGTATGGTTGATGAGCTTCTACCAAAAGAAATTGTCTGTGAGATGTGTTTATCTGTTGGAGATTTATTTCAGTGTTTTGCAAAAGGTAGAGAGGACATCATCCTCAAAAGGATTGAGGGATTGCAGGGCACAATTTGGACGAGAGTGCAAGTTAGGCTAAATCCCATCTGTGTGGTCAAGTTTGACAAGGATGAATAAGACGATGAATTTATAGAAATGTTGTATCTGTTAATGAAAGGCAAATGATGAATATTTTGATCCCTGATGAGTTATTTTTCAAATTATTCATCAAAATTTTAAAGTTAAACACACAGATCTATTGTGTATATTAGCTTAACTCTGTTAAGTGCTATAGTTAATTAGATGGAACATTATGTTTGGAATTTTCAGAAACATCATTTGAATCTCGGGTAGGGCTTAATGAAAATGGGGTGGAAATTAAAGGGAGAAATATTATTGGTTTCACAAAACACTACATTTCTGGCAATCTACAGGAAAGCCATGAAAGCATATAAGAAAGTGAAACGCGACATTTCTAGCAATCTACAGGAAAGCCATGAAAGCAGACAATGAAAGCATAAGAAAGTTCTCAAAACTTGAATTTAAGGATATTTAATAGAAAAAGTCTTATGAAATGCTACTTTCTTTTGTGTATGGGGTTATTTGATTTTTCTCTTGTATTTTTTGTTAGTTTCTTTTGAAGATACAGTGAAATGGAACTTTTCTTATGAACAATTTTTTATATTGTATGAAAAATTAAATCTAGTTGTAATTCTAAAATTTTAAGGTGGGTGGTAATTTCAGGTCACCATTGAGGATCATCCTCACATGTCTGGAAAGCATGCTTCTATACACCCTTGCCGCCATGGGGCTGTTATGAAGAAAATAATAGATGTGCTAATGTCCAATGGAGTTGAGCCAGAAGTTGACAAGTAATGTTTGAACCTTGGAAGCTCATCTGTGCAGATAATAACTATAATTGATATTACACGATGCAATGTCTATGCACAAAGAATGTGATTATTGAATAGGTTTATTTAGTATCTCTGCATCTGTTCATAATAGGTCATAGAGTAACATTCAGGATAATTATTTTATTTTCTTGAATTTTTGAAACGAGAAATCATTTTTGCAGGTTTCTATAGAACATTGGATTGTTAATGAAATGAGACAATTCATGCAACCTCTTGGGATTTAATTCACAATAAATATCTTGAAATATTTCATATCACTTCAGGATTTTCTATTTATTTATTTATATTCTTTTGCAGGTACCATTCACAATAAATATCTTGAAATATTTCATATCACTTCAGGATTTTCTATTTATTTATTTATATTCTTTTGCAGGTACCTATTTATCTTTTTGAAATTCTTGGCATCAGTTATCCCCACAATAGAGTATGATTACACTTTGGACATTGATTTGGGTGGTGCCAAACATGGTTGAAGGTAGATACACTTCACTTGAGCACAGGGAATGATTAAGTAAAGTTCTATCTGGATAACATGATCAGCTATAAAGCTCTCGCATAGCATGACTGAAGGTGGATGCTATAAACATATTCAACTGAGCGACTGGTGTTCAATTACATAATCTCTATGTCAGGGTTCAGATGCTCATCCATAATGCTGTTTCAAGTTCCATTGATGTCTGTACATGTATTTAATGTATTTAGAAACTGGTATGATTTATTCATTCTACAGGATGAAACTTACTGTCCATAGTACCACATTCTGTATGGAAATTGTGAAGATTATTTTCTGACAATGTCAATGCATGTAAATACAAAATGGTTTATGGCTGCAATATTATCATTCCTGCACTTTGAATAAGAATTCTTACGACATACTTTTAGCATGTACTTTAGTTGTCACACTTACTGATGTTTCCAATAAGGTGGTGCTATTTTGCTGTTTGATTTAACCTACGAACAAAGAGGTTAGAAAATGAGTGTAGCGATGCCTTTTTCACCCACTAAAAGATGTTATGAATTGTTTATGAAATTGTTTGTTATAAATTTAAACAGAAAACTAAGTCCAATACGGGCAACAATCATCCAATCTGTTCTATCAAGCACCTACAAACCACAAGACTCGTAAAGTCCTAATGACATTGGTACAGGAATAATTACGACTTGCCCTTACCAAATTATAAATATAGCAGCTACGAATCTCTATTCATCATCATAAATGGAACTTGCTTTGTGATCCTTTAGAGGCTGGATCTTGAATCCGTGCAAGGTATTAAGCATCATTTTTAACTTGAGCACCAGCGATAATTGACCTGTATCATCAATGAGTTTATTAGAACTTTAACAGACATGATAATTCTTGTTGCTTGCATTGTTTCAAATGTCTTTGCTGTAAATAACCTACCCACCTTCATTTTCTAACAACCAATATATTTTCAATCCCTGGATCATCAAGAATGAAGGTATTACCATAGTACAGCCATATACTCCTCAAAAGCTTTTAAAGAAAGCACTGCAAATGTTTGTCTTATTTGACTAACAGACTTGGAATCCTTTAAAGGACCAGACAATTTCTATTGAAGAGCATATTTCAACACTGAATTTGATGTATGTCAGATAGAACATACCCCACCTTCAACCTGCCAAAAAATCCACAATTTTCATGTTTGTGTAGTGCTATTACTAGGTGAGCTAGTTTACTTTTTCCTAGCAGCATTGTATGAGTGTCGTAAATTAGTTGCAGAGAAATCCGGACTGTTGTGACTAGTGCAGTTGCTACTGCTGAGGTGGTATATTTGGTATATGTTATCCTTCTAGTGTTGTGCTTGTATTAGTTGCACTAGTTGTTCTTGAGCTTGTCAATTTCTTGAAAGGCACTTTGAGGTGGAGAATCCTTGGCATGATACTTTATTATTATCATCTTAGATCCCTTGGCTAACACAACCACTTATTTGAGACAAATAATGCTTCTATGTGTTCCGTTACTAAGGAGGAAGATCTGTTGGCTGATATGATCCCTGATAAACATCAGAATCAGTCATTAGAATCATACGTAGTTAAAATTTCTGCCTTCTGCATTCCTTTTAGTTCTTGCAGACACTTGAGCTTTTTCTAAGCTGCTGTGTTTTTTTTCTTAATTCTGGATTGACAAAACATACTTGGTTTTGTTTTTCAGTTGTGTTGTTTCATCTTCCAATTGTATCATGAGGAAAGATACTGTGAAATGATAATGAGATACAAGAACTTGAGAATGAAATGCATGCAAACACAAATTAGAAAATTGCATCCGGACCAACTTCATAATTCATCACCAGTTCATCACAACCCATAACTAATAATGAGGGGCCGTAGGCTCAAATAGGAGAGTATACACAGGTACAGGGGTGGTAAATTTAGGGAGCCTTAGTTGCGTTTGGCACAAGGATGTTGCAGTTAAGAGTCTTAGATCCCTTATATCTGGCGATTTCTGAATTGCCCCTTGTAATGCCAATTTCTATTGGAAAGAAATGGAGAAAAGTATCTCAAGGCTAGCAACATCTGCTGAACTGATATTTGCTTTATGATGGGTTCAACCGGAAGTTAAACAAAAGGGAAGCAAACAGGGAAAAAGTTGTAGGGTACAATTCTCTTATTATAATGATAATCATGATCCTATTTATACAAATATATTTGGCGAACTCTACATTCCTATTATCGACCAAATAATTGAAGAATGCCAACTAGTACATTGCTGTTTATAAGTAAAATTAGAGGATGAACCTAATTTGATTAGCACTTCTTATCTCGGCTTTATGCTTACTATTCTTCTCGATGAAGAGCTCTCTCTTTCACAAATATTATTAGTGAAACCATGAATGTGTTACCCAGCATTTTGTCTTCCTTTCCTACCAATTTTAGTTTGACACGGATCTTGCATCACAATAATGTGTTAAATAGATGGGTAATCCCTTACCTAAAAAGGATATGCTAGAAAAAAAGCAGATAACTCCAAAAATTCAAGACCAATATGGATCTAATTGCATCTCCACATGCATTGTGCCTATAATATGGTTAATGTCAAGATTGTTTTTTGATCTACACATTTTTGGGAGTTTATATGACTTTGGCTTAACAGAACGTTTTATTGTAGACACTTGGGGAACCGCAAATTTCTTTTGTGGTGATTGGTTATTTTTTTATGGCATACAATTGGAAAGTGAGAATAGTGTTGTGTTTTTGTCATTCGATGAATCCTTGGCTCAGCTGGTTTGTTGATTTTGTTTTGCTGTCGTGTCCTGGAGTGTTCGGTTGGATGTGACAGTTTGAGGATTGTTGTAAGATTGTTCGAGTGTTGCAAGATCATTAGAAGATGCTCTGCTGTGTATGCCTTAAACAGAGTTGCACACTTGCGGAAGACGTGTGAGCAGTTGGCTGCTTGTAAAAGACAAGTGTCTGTCTTTGCATAACGGCTCGTCATCATAAATCCCTGTCGTATCCACAGGTGCTGCACAGAATATAGGATCGCATCTACTGCTGGCTGGCGTTGAACATCAGAATTCAAAAAGTTGCGGGAGCTGTGGCGTGATGATGAGGGGAGGCATATTGATGCCATGTCAATGAAAACGGTAGAGTGCAGACACAGATGTAATGCGACTCCTGCTGTAAGAAACAAAACATGTGAGAAAGGGCCATATGAAGTGTAACGTTTCCAGGAACAGGTCTAGCATGATTATCGAATGTGGAGGATACTTAGTACCTGAGGAAGAATAGAGGAAGACAGCAGCAAGTCGGGTGACTGGAACAGTGCTTTGTGATAAATTAAAACGGCAATCATCCTCCTTGTATAAAACACAGTTAGAATGTAAAAACACACGGCAGGGTGTTGGAATATTTCACGGCACTGTTTTCTTTTGAAACAAAAACATCTAACTGAAAAATATCAGTCTTAGTTCTCACGTTTAATCATCCAGCTCGAACGTCTTAACTTTTATCGGGCTGCTTATTACACAGGTGGAAACCGAGCAGAGAGCTGTCGGGTTGGGATTAGAAAGGTAACAGGCCCATGAGAAATGTGTTGAGTCTGTTTGAACAAAATGGGAGTTATGACTAAACAGTGGTGTGATGTGTCAAGTAGCGCACAGGCCTTTTTTTGAAGATGCAAACAGAGTGAACTGTAACGGTTCCAAAATAAATTTAGTATCATTTTTCGCATAAAAAAAATTCTTAGAGCCGCTGCGAGATAGAGAGTGCGCCTGCAGAAAGATTATGGGGGATG
This sequence comes from Chamaecyparis obtusa, assembly GCA_027943335.1. Lineage (NCBI taxonomy): Eukaryota > Viridiplantae > Streptophyta > Pinopsida > Cupressales > Cupressaceae > Chamaecyparis > Chamaecyparis obtusa. The sequence continues at coordinate 955,917 of BSBK01006357.1, read as the reverse complement.
CCGTTCTGTGTGAACAAAGGGGTGAGAAGAACTTGGTTCTTTGAAAGACCAGAGCGTCATGTTATGAAGTTTCGGACTGCTGGCATACACTTAAGAATAGTCATTCACGATATGAAGCATGACTAAAAGAAGAAGGCTGTGAAGTTTTAGAATAGTGAAATGCAAGCATTGAAGGAAGCCATATGCAGAAGTTTTTGAAAACGTTTTTCAAAGGAGTATAGGAAGCAGTTTTCGGCTAGGAGGATATTGACAGAGCCTTTTTTGAAATTAGTGTGATCTGGCTATAACGTCTGGGTGAGCAGTCATAAGGCTTGGGGAATCAAGTAGAAAATTCTGGGGGAGTATCAGGGGGTCAATACAGAAGGCTCGGTTTTTGTCTTGGTTGTTCTCAGACCTTCAGCAAATGAGGAAAGACTTTCATCACAGGAGCTAAACAAAAGCAGAACCGTTGGCAATAATAAGATTGACTGAGATCCTTGAACTGGGCAGTCTTGACAGAAGATTAAATTGCTGTAGCAATCTGAAGAGGTTTTTATTGGGGTGCTTTAGTTCACAGAGATAGATTGATGATCTGAATGATGAACAGTTAACAAGTATGATATGAAGTTTTTCAAAACAGTAAGGCAGTTAGAAGAAAAAGATTTTTGATTTCGTTTGAGGAATAAGACAGAAAAGGGGAGTTGCAGGCTGAAGAGTATTTGAAGGAAGCAGTCTTAAGAAGAGAACTAAGAATACTTCCAAGTGCATTGTTTTTTGTATAAGTCTTGGGTCCTTACATTTCAGTAAGGCCACAGATATTTCTCTAGTTGTTGTAATCCAGGAACTCTTGTTTTGACAAGGTTGTAGCCTTGTGCAAGCTGGTTGAAGCTAGTTCAATTTGTAGCCTTACCAGACAGGTTGGAGCCTGTTTTGAAGTATACTTGTGTGGAGAGTTGTAGCTCTTAGTGTAAAAAGGTTGTTGCCCAAAGTGATTAGAGAAGCCGTGGTTTTTTAACCCTGTTGGGTTTTCCACGTGATAAAATCCTTTCTTATACTCTTCTGCATGTGTGTGTCTCATCTTTAAATTTTGTGTATTAGTTTTAGAAAAGCTGATTCACCCCCTCCCCCTCTCAGCATTTCTCCGTTTCTCAAATAGGATGAGGGCATTTGAGAGCTTTGGCTTTATTTTGAGGGCATTTGAGAGCTTTGGCTTTATTTCGACAAGTAATATGGATTGCCCATGAAGGACAAGGTTAAGTATTTAGTCCCACTGAGGAGTTTCCCTCTAAAATTTCTATTGAGATTTATTTGTTTAAATTACCTCAAATTTGTTAGAGAAGGTATAGAAGGTATGTTGAAAATGAATAGAAATGCTGCTGGTTATTCCTTGTGCAAGTTGTTAGACGAGAACTTATATTTGAAACATCACCTTGTTACTTGTGTATTAGGCTAAATGTTGCTCAGCTGAGGTGCGCATGGATTTCTTGAAACTTTAGTAGGATAACAATCTACCCAATTGTTGATGCCTCACAAATAGAATAAGTAAAATAGACTCGTAAATCTCACATAAACAAAACAAAATGGTACACTAGCATCTATTCATTAGGCGTGTAATAATCTAAATCAATTTTTTTTTTTTTGTATATCCTCGTGCAGAATGCTTATCATTACTCTACAATGTATTGGCTCCACATTCATTATTGGTAGTGGGCACATTAACTGCTGTTGGTGTAATTAAATATTTATTAGCTATACTTTACTTAAGCTTACTTAAGATAATGCATATATAGTAGTTTGTATTTAAGACACTTAAGAGTTTGTACTTTTATTTGCACATGGTGTTGGAGAAATTTCACTTTAGGTGGCGATAGTAGTTATTACATTCCACTTTATGTACTGCCTCTACTTTGAGTGCACTTATCACTTTATCATCCCCCACATGTTGCACATACTTCATTGCACAATAAAGGATGATCCACCTTTGGTGGATATGTGATTAAACCTTGTGTGGGTGATAACTTGTCTACTCTTCATCATAGTCTTTTATTGTCTTGCTTATATAAGCAGACACATCTACATTGTAATTCATTCAAGTTGAGTCAATCCATCAGTTATGGTATTGTAATCGAGTTGATCATAGAGTATTGCATTCTTGGTGAGAATACAATTTATTTTGATCATATTATTTCTCTTTCTCTTGTGCTATTTGTTGGCCTCTAGATCTTGAGTTGTTATAGGTAAATTCTTACATGACATTAGAGTTGTTGGAGCACCATTGCATAGCTGTTATTGGAGGGATCTTGGAGTGTTCACTGTTTTGCATGCTTGTAGATCCGAGGACCAATGATTTTCAAGAGCATTCTACGCCAAATCTGACCTGACCATTGCATCCTGGAGGTTGTTTAGGTGAGTTTTGACTAAAAAATTGCCTATATTAGGCGAAAGTCAAATTTGAGGCAATTTGTTTTGCATAGACGAGATGTACGATCCACCCGTGCAACAATGAACTTTTCCTAGGAAACAAGTCTACAATTTGTAGTGTCAGATCTGCATCATAGAGTAGTACTAACACACATACATCCAACCGGTTTCATGTCACCATCGACGATCATTGCCTTTTGTTTGAATTGTGCGTAGTTGTGGTTATAAATTTCAGCAATCCCCACACTTCATGAATGTGGGACTAAAGTCCCATTAGTGAATATACAGAGTTAGGCTAAAATGATTATAGGCTTTTAGATCTAAACTGACGTCGACTATCTTTTCCACGATTGGACAACCATACTCATAGATCATCTTTGGCTTCATGCGCTTTGCAATTGATTTGTGCCGCGTTGTATGAAAACTATGCCGAAGACTGATCCCCACTAAATGTGGGACTAAATGCCATAAATCCTTGACAATCCTTTGTAGTCTATCATGTATGCACACACAGGACGAGCAAATCCAACATTTAAACCTGGCTACGTGGACCATGCCACATTGACAATACAATTAGTACAACGAGCCAATAAAATTGCAACACGTGTCATACAACCATATGCCACATTAAAGCTGCCTCATCAGTACATGTCAGCGTACAATTTTCCAGTTAGTGTGTTCACGTCATTGTACAAAAGACACAATTAGTCTAGTTAGCAGATCGTACAATCCCAATCATTGCCGCATCATCCCACCAGAAGCAGTCATAGTCTGACAAGTGACAATTTTGAGGCTAAATTTGACAATTGTTTGGTCATCATTTTCTAAGCAAGTTGTCTTTTTCATGACGATCGTCAAATTTAACAATGTTATGTTGACATCATCAAGAGTTTGAATATTTTGCCCCCTTCACCCTTTGAATTTTTGATTTTGTAGTCCAACTTTGGAGGCTCATAACTTGATCATTGAACTACTTTTTTTGAGCAATTTTTTTTTTATTCGGGGTAGGAAAGTGTGAACTTTCTAGTGGTATTATTTTCTGATTTTGGTGCACAGATGGATTAGAAATTTTATTTTTTCATGTTTGTACCTGTCCAATCCTTATTTTTGCAACTTCCAAGGCTTCATTCAGGCTCATGTGGTCACATTTTCAAGTGCTCTTTTTTTGAAAATGCATAACTTTGTCTACATTGTTTTACTACCAGTTTGTAGCTATTGTGGGTAGAAATATCACTTTCCGATCTTGGTCTTTTTTGGCCATTTCTAATCATTGTAATGCCATGATTTAATTTGGATCTTTAGTAATATTATTTTGAGTATGATTTGATCTCATCAAAGCAATTTGTAATCATTAAATTCAGAAGTCAACTTTGCCTTGTTTTGCAAAGTGCATTGTGGGGGGTAATCATTTGTTGATCTCAATTTGTAATGTGAGAAGTGCATGATTGATGTAATCATGGATTATAGAAGACATCCTTCTGTAATAAATTTGGCTAGGGGTAATCATGAGTCATGGGCAAAAGAAATCATCACACATTGTAAATGGATTAATCTCTTGCCTCATTTTTATGGACTCATTTATAAACCAAAGTCACAGTAGAAGCAATTAGCTTGGGGAAGTACGAATGATCATATCATAGATTTGATTTGTAGCAACATTAGTTTATGTCTCTTCCATGACATCTACCCCAAGATTAAAGGTATTCAATCCCACACACTTTGGACCATTATTTGGGAGAATTTTGGAGATCCACATGTCGTTGTTTTAGGTTGCCTCCTTCCACTTGAGGATGCATACAATATTCCTTTTGATGATGATACCTTAGAGGAGATTGAATATTTTACAACACTTGAGAGTTATGATGATTCAAAACTCCACCAACAGCTCCTACTTCTCCAGTTGAGATCACACATTCATCTCTTATTGGTGATTCCTACGAGACATTGTAAGGGATATCTATCTGTCCTTTTGATTGAGAATCCTATTTGTCAGATAATAGCTCATTGTTTGTGGAGTTTCACATTTCAGATTTGGGAGATATACTTGAGGGGATTTCTCTTCTCTTTAACGACAATTTCATCACAATTGGAGATTCTTCTACATTGTCTTTGGGAATTGGCACTCACGAGTCTCTTTCTTCACTTGATATGTCACATTGCTTGGATTAGGTTGATCATGCTTATGTGATGACTTCTTCAAGGTTGAAGACTCCCACTTAGTTTTTAGAGGCATCTCTCATATTTGACGATAGTTGTGGCAACAATGTTGTCACTTCATCTGTCTTTGGATCTTGTTCATAATCAGTTTCCATTGGTTCCTTGTTTGTCAGATTCTATTGTGATCAAACATGTTCCTGAGTGGTTTGTGGCATCTTCATCATCCAAGGACATGGCAACACATGAGCAAATTTCAGAGAAAACATCATCATACTACATTTGGATTCTACTTTCTAATTCCTATCTAGAATGGGAAGCATTCCTACATTTGTACATGGTTTATCTTCTTCCCAAAGGGAGAAATGTTATTTGGACGTATTGGACCATGTTTTGCCTTAAAGCACTCACCAATGTTGTAGGAGATTGTTCATTATGAGGGGCTATGTTGTCTTCTTCTTTCCTTCATATGGAGGGATACTTGATTGTATATACATGATGTAGTTCTTCGGGGGTCTTGATTCCTCCATCCATACATCGTGTTTGTTTTCATATCTCTTTTGAAGGGGAGTTTTGTCCCATGTAATTTTCTCCCTTTTTTCATTTGTGAGAGGTTGTATTTGCATATTGTACATGGATACCTAACATGGTCCAGTAGTTAGGATCCATCTTCCATTGTGAGTTTAAGTGCATTCCCTTAAGTTGCACTTAAGGGGGGGAGGGGTGTTGGTGTAATTAAATATTCATTAATTACACTTTACTTAAGCTTACTTAAGATAATGCATACATAGTAGTTTGCATTTGAGACACTTAGGAGTTTGCACCTTTATTTGCACATGGTGTATGTGAAATTTCACTTTAGGTGGTGATAGTAGTTACCACATTCCACTTTATGTGTTCTCTCCACCTTTAGTACACTTATCACTTTATCATCCTCCACATGTTGCACATACTTCTTTGCACAATGGAGGATGATCCACCTTTGGTGGACATGAGATTCCACCTTGTGTGGGTGATAACTTATCTACTCCTTATCATGGTCTCTTATTGTCTTGCCTATATAAGAAGACACTTTACATTGTAATTCATTTCAGTTGAGTCAATCCATCAATCATGGTATTGTAATCTAGTTGATCATATTGTATTGCATTCTTGGTGGGACTACAACCTCTCTCTCTCTCTCTCTCTTCATTGGCCTCTAAATCTTCGGTTATTTCTATAGGCATATTATTCCAACTTTAATCACCAATTCTACCTACCTAACATTTACATATCTCAAGGCCATGTGCTATGCTGATAATAAGAAGGCTTATTCAATATGATATGCAAGTTTCACTAAATTGACATATTATTTGTTCGGTGCAACATTGCTTATCTACATATGGAATTGTTGCATCATGGTTTATATTTTTTACCACTCTAACCATAGAGATTTTCTGCCCTTGTAGGCCTATGGGACTTCATCAATTCCAACACAAAGTCTGCATGTTCTTCCTGCACTTTGTTAGGATCTTGCCTACAAAATATTAATAACATAATAATAATATACAAAAAGGACACAATGCTAACACCTTTCAAACACATGAAAATATTAAGCTTCGATGTCACTTTTGTCTACTCCAATCATGCACTTGTCTTCCTCATCTAGTAACCAAATCTCCCCCCCTTGCTCTCAAACATGACTTTGGGTATGAATAAACTAGATCAAGCTCTCACTCTACTTTCGAACAAATTGGTAGTTTTAATTTTTATGCTCCTATAGAGAGGGGTCTCTTGGGAAAGGTTGAACTGAACAATGATTGTGGTTTTAGATGTGGGACCCATCATGATGATTTCCTTGATTCAATTTGAAGCTTTCAATTATATTTTCAAGTGGCTTTGAGATAGGATGCCTCAAGTTCAAAGATGGCTTAGAAAAATACCAGCCCTAATCTTTTTAGCCCCCTAAATCCTCTGACAAAGGTTTGCTGAATGCTTTCGCGACTAATAGGAACTTCAAGGATGTGCAACAATCTAGGGGGGTGGTTTTAATAGTTCCATTAGTTGGTTGTCTTATTCCAACATTGACACTATTTCCCAACTGTGTCATATCCATCCTTCTTCCTCAATTCTAGAGGTATGTTTGGATGAATTGTCCAAGGAGCAAGAACAATTCTTACAAGATTATGCCCTAATCTGTAGGCTCATTGAGGTGCAACAAAATTATGTGATTCACATTCATCGATTATTAAGAATTGTAAATAATACTATAATACCCTCCCACATGACTTCATTTATGCATATGTGACATGATCTTTTATGAAACCACTTTCATTTGATGGATTATATTTATATCTTTCTTTGATAGCTCTAGGTGATGATCATGTTTTTGATTAATTAAGAACCCTACCAAGGTGGCTGACCCTTACAAAAAAAAGGTCCAAAGGGGAAAAAACCAGGCCATCGACAATGTAATGCCCCGCTAGGGAACCCAGGAGAAATTAACCTAATCAGGCAACTAAATTTGCAGAATAATTTAGCAATACAAAATAATATAGGACTCACATAGATTACAAATCTCAAGGGTTCCTTGACATAGATTACATAAGCATTAATTAATTACTTTAGATTAATTATAATTACAAATCTCATATACACAAATGAATGATACATACAACATCATATAAAAGATAACACAAATACAATTGGTACCATAAGGTATCCATATTAATCCACATCCATTGCACATGTCACAGGGTATGTCTTACAATAACTAAAATAAAGTACAACATGACATCTCCTGAATAATTGGTACCGCGATACAAGGTCACAAAAAATTAGAAGATAAGTACACATCTTCATCAATGAAGAACAAGAAGGATCAAATGCCACATGGATCATCCAACACCGGTACACAAACGTCGGAATCTCAAATGGTAAAAGAATCACTACCACCCGACCTCGTGGAACCTAAATGGTCCACTCCCACCGTGTTGGGAGATAACAACAGATCCCACTCAGATAACAGACATCACCAGAATAAGCTAAGGAAGAGATCCTAAAAGCTTCCTAACTCAAAAGGTACAATAGGATAACAAGGTAAGACATACTCAACTAGAGGCAACCAACACATGTAGGAAACCTAAGATGCATAAAGAGAAGTGTCATCACACGAGCCAACTCTAAGGTTATCCTGGTAGTCTCTCAAGACCCCGACACCCTAGTGATTTTATACGGTATCAGTAACCTCTCGTGTAGATGAGGTACTAACTATGCCATATCTAGTCCATGTAGGCGGAAAACATCTTCCCACTCACATCCCAGTCAAAACTCAATCATAAACTCAGGCATGGGCGAGACACAATATCTTATTAATTCATTTTAAACTCTCAATGTCATTAATTATCACTTATTAAGCTACTTGTAATAGGATATCCTGACAGCCACTTGCAGGCTTCGACACCAATTACAAGCCACTTCCCACCTATACACTTAGCTAACCCACCCTAGGGTTTTACAAGATCACAACATAACTCTGAGTTAACACAACTCACAAAACTCAATAGCTAGTTCCAACAGTGATAGGAACATGCCAAATTAGAATCATGATAGAACAATATCCACATAGGTTGGAACAAATCAATCGATACAACAGTATGCAAGGTAAACAAACATGATAATTAAAACATCTAATTCCCGTCTCTAGATTACATTCCCACTGATTGACATTCTATCCCCTTAAATTAACACATAGGGTAATAAAAGAATAAACCAAATTTAAATAAAATAGACTAATTACATCCATATTTGACTCAAATCAAAATGATGTCATCAAGTAGAACACTTAACTAATCCAAGCAACTGGATTCTCACAACAAATACTCGCATGGCTAAACACCTACAATATAATTTACAACAAAAGTCATTTCCCCAATAAAAGAACCATGCAAAATAAGCCCCCTTTTTTTAACTCAAATAAATTATCATGCAATTAAAAAAATATTAACGCCCAAATGCTCCATAAAATCAGGTATATAAATAAATAAAACGTAACTAACCCATTACTAAATTACTTCACTTATTAACTAAATATAAACTAAAATTTAACCATCTTTTAAATATAAAATCACGTGCACACCTAAAATTTAATAAGTAAATTACATCTAAAATTACAAACAATCCTTTATTGGTTTTCAAAAATATTATTCTAAGTAATAATAAAAAAATCAAATTAAACATGTATAAAGTAAAATTTGAAACTACATTAATCAATAACTAAACAATTAAAAATTAAATTTAAAATACCAAAAAAATATAAAAAGGCAGCAGGGGGACCCACAGGCCCCACCCCTGCCGTCCATGGCATCACCAAGGTTGCCGTGTGGCAGCTAAGGACTGACCGCCGACAGTCCCTTTGGGACATCGCATGGCAGCCAAAGCTGACCGCCGACCACCCCATTGGGATGTCGTAGGGCTTGGTGGGGGGGGGGGGGGCGGGGGAGGGGCGGTAGGCCCTACCTCTCCCAATAAAATTTTAATATTAATTTTTTATATTATATTTTTAAAAGATAGTTTATATATATATATATATATATATATATATATATATATATATATATATATATATATATATATATATATATATATATATATATATTTTAAACATGAAGTTAAAACAAATACCAGTAAAATTAATAAAAAATACATATATTTAATTTTTTTTCTTATTAATTAGTACTATATCTTAGTTTCTTATTTCTAGACAATATCTAGATCCAAAACTATGATTCCTTCAACAACTAATTGGGAAAATCCAAACCTAGGGTTTTCAATCAAGAACCCTTTCACATAAATTTTAACAATATTAATTCTACCATAAACCCTAATTGGAAACAAGTATAACCAGAATACAAGAATTGCAATCATGATCACATTTACTAAATTTTCAGTCAAAGTATCCAGATTCGACAAGTATAAAGAATACACTTTTTCAAAATTTACAAAACAAACTATTCATAAAGGAAATCAAACCCTACCTCAAACACTAAAGAATAATATTTGAACGAAGACCAGATATGAAGACAAAATCCCAAGACTTTGAAGCTTTCCAAAACTGAATTCCTCACCCAAAATTCTTCAACCTGTCTCCCAAAATTCCTCAACCTGTGTCTTCCAAAAACATGGCCAAATCTCCAACATATAGGAATTCCCATTCCACATGCGAGGGTTTGGAACTCGACTCCACCAAAAAGGCTTTGCATGAATTAGACTTTGATTTTCAGTTCAATTTCAATTGAACTCAAGTCTCTCCTCCACTTTGCCTTTTGTTGAAAACACTTAACCAAAATTAACTAATACCTTAAATTTAATTTAATCAATTCCCATTGTGTAACTTAATGCATTCAATTAATAAAATAAAATAAAAATAAAAATAAAACATTTAGTCTAAAATGATTTCCACATGCTAAATTAATTCTTAAATTAACTAATGCATTTTAATTGAAAAAGGTTAAATTTACAATTGCATAATTCTAAGGTGCATGTATTTAATTAACTCTCATTAATTAAATACTTCTACCATACAATAAACTTTTAAATAATAATTAAACTAAATAATTAAATTTAATTAATTTTCAACTAGATAATATTTCATAGCTAAAAATAACAAAGATTTAATTATAAAAATCACACCAATAACCAAAAATCAAAAGAATCAAAAGAACCTAAGGACCCACATTCATACTCAAGAACAAGGGTATAAACTCTGTTAGCTTGTGGTGACTAATCAGGAAAGTACTATCTAGGAAAGTACTGTACACTTTTCCTCCCGACCTCGCCGGGGTTCGGGGCCGGGCCGGGCCCCAAGCGGGGGTTTGGGGGCGGCAGCCCCCAAGAGCAGGGGTTCGGGGGCGCAGCCCCCGAGGAAATTTTTTTTGAGGCCGACTACTTTTTTCGGTTATTTGGGCCGACTACTTATAACTCATTCTAACCCTAAAGTGGAAAATATTGTATAATATGGCTTAGGGTTAGGGATTTTTACGATGTATGATTTTAGTACTTGCGGCAGAATTGGGCTGTAAGGGATTACGGATTGTAATCAGGTTGTAATCACTGGATAATAATAATATTGGACTTGCTGTTGGTGGACGTAGCCCAAGGATTGGGTGAACCACGTTAAATCTGTGTGCCATTGTGTTCTATTCTGTGTGGTTTATTATTTTCTGATATTAGTTATATTTGCACATAATTGTTATTTCTGCCTTGTTAATCCTAACAAGTGGTATCAGAGCGAGGTTATTTCATTCGTTCTTTCATCTATTCTCTGAAGCAGGTCTCACGAGTTAGTGGGAGAGTCTCTCGGTTAAGTGGAAGAAATGGCAGAAGAGGGTAGGCTGAAGGTTGATAAGTTTAATGGGCAGAACTTCCAGTTATGGAAGATGCAAATGGAGGATTATCTCTATCAGAAGGATCTATGGCGGCCATTAGAGGGAGTAGCCAAGAAAGAGCAATCAATGTCTCAGGAGGATTGGGATATTTTGGATAGGAAGGCACTGGGGAGTATTCGTCTATGCCTGGCACAATCGGTGGCATTCAATATTACTGAAGCAAAGACAGCTAAAGATCTGATGGAAACCCTAGCGAAGTTGTATGAAAAGCCTTCAGCTTCAAACAAGGTATTTCTTATGAAGCGTTTATTTAATATGAAAATGGTAGAAGGTGGATCAGTTACTGATCATTTGAATGAGTTTAATACAGTTACAAGTCAATTAACCTCAGTTAAAATTACTTTTGATGAAAAGGTTAGGGCTCTCTTGATTTTGTGTTCTTTTCCAGAAAGCTGGAATGGCTTGGTAATGGCTGTTAGTAATTCTGTTTCTGGTTCTAATACCCTAAAGTATGATGATGTTATTGGTGTTATATTGAGTGAGAAAATTCGTAGGAAAAGCTCAGGGGCATCCACATCGGGTAGTGTATTGAACACAGAAAGCAGAGGCAGAACAAGAGATAGAGGAAACAACTCTGGAAATCGTGGGAAATCAAGAGGAAAATCAAAGGGAAAGAGGTCTGAATCTAAAGGGCCAAATGATTGCTGGTACTGTGGAAAATCAGGTCATAAGAAGAAAGATTGTTGGTCTCGGAAGAAAGATCAAGGAGACAAAAATGATGGAAACAAGGAGGCAAATGTGGTAAGTAACAAATCTGAGGAGGATGCTTTGCTCTTGTCCTTAGAAAGTATTGATGATTCATGGGTTTTAGATTCTGGGGCTTCATTTCATGCTACACCCCATAGAAGTTATTTTGTTGATTATGTCCAAGGGGATTTTGGGCTAGTTTATTTGGGAGATAATGAACCCTGTCAGATTGTTGGAAAGGGAAAAATTAAGATTAAGTTGCAGAATGGGAATCATTGGCTACTACAAGAGGTAAGACATGTTCCAAGGCTGAGTAGGAATTTAATTTCAGCAGGGCAACTGGGTGATGAGGGTTGCACAGTTACTTTTAATGATAAAAATTGGAAGGTTTCAAAAGGTTCCTTAGTAGTAGCAAAAGGTGTGAAAGTAGGCACCTTATATCTTTGTACAGGTCATACTGTTCCTTCTACTTTAATTGTTTCAGAAGATAATGAATGTTCAGGAATAGTGGCTGCAGTTGAGCAGGAAGAACATCAAACTGTTGCTGTAGATTTTGACACAGCACTGTGGCACAACAGACTCGGGCACATGAGTGAAAAAGGTATGAAATTACTTCATTCAAAGAAAGTTTTACCTGGTCTGAAATGTGTCAATATGGATTTCTGTGAAAGTTGTGTTTATGGAAAACAAAAGAGAGTTAGTTTTGTGAAGAGTGGGAAGGAAAAGAAAAATGAGAGATTAGAGCTTGTGCATACAGATGTATGGGGACCAGCTCAGGTATCTTCCCTTGGTGGCTCTCTGTATTATGTTACATTTATAGATGATGCAACAAGAAAAGTATGGATTTATTTCCTTAGACAGAAATCTGATGTATTTCAAACTTTTAAGAAATGGAAATGCTTGGTTGAGACTGAGACTGGTAAAAAGTTAAAATGTCTCAGATCTGATAATGGTGGTGAGTATTGCAGCACAGAATTTGAAGAATATTGTTCCTCTAATGGTATTCGTAGGCAGAAAACTGTACCAAGGACTCCACAAGAAAATGGAGTGGCTGAACACATGAACAGGACAATAATGGAGCGTGCAAGGAGTATGAGGTTTCATGCTAGGCTGCCCAAAAATATGTGGGCAGAGGCAGTGAACACTGCTGTTTATTTAATCAATAGAGGCCCCTCTACTCCTTTGGACTGTGGTATTCCAGAGGAAGCATGGAGTGGTAAGAAGGTGAGTTATTCTTTTCTCAAAACCTTTGGTTGTGAAGCTTTTGCACTTATAGATTCTGAAAATAGAACCAAGCTGGAAGCTAAGTCAAAGAAATGTGTATTTGTTGGGTATGGCATTGATGAATTTGGTTATAGGCTTTGGGATTTTGAAAATCATAAAATTGTAAGAAGCAGGGATGTCATATTCAATGAGAAAGTATTGTACAAAGATATGTTGCTGCAGCATGAGAAGAAAGAAAATGACTATGTAGTACTGGATGATACTCCACAAGTTCATGTTCCAGTAGTTCCTTATGCTCCGCAACAACAGCAACAACAAATACCACACACCCCAGTGAGTGTTAGACGGTCAACAAGGCTAAGTAGACCTCCAGAAAGATTTTCTCCATCTTTGTATTCTATTCTGTTAACAGATGCTGGTGAACCTGAATGTTATAATGAAGCTGTGCAGGTGGATACAAAGCTTCAGTGGGAGTCTGCAATGACAGATGAAATGGACTCTTTGCTGAAAAATCAGACATGGGATTTATGTAAGTTACCTGCAGGTAAAAGGGCTTTACAGAATAAATGGGTTTACAGGATCAAAGAAGAGGATGGAGGTACGAAAATATTTAAAGCCAGATTAGTTGTAAAAGGATTTGCACAGAAACATGGTATTGATTTTGATGAGATATTTTCTCCAGTTGTTAAAATGACTTCTATTCGTATTGTTTTAAGTATTGTGGCTACTGAAGATTTGCATTTAGAGCAGCTTGATGTTAAAACAGCCTTTCTTCATGGTGATTTGGATGAAGAAATATATATGGTTCAGCCACAAGGATTTGAGGTCAAGGGTAAGGAGAATTTGGTGTGCAGATTGCAGAAAAGTTTATATGGCTTGAAGCAAGCACCTCGGCAATGGTATATTAAATTTGACACTTTTATGAATGGGCATGGATATAGTCGGTGTCATTCTGACCATTGTGTTTATTTTAAGAGGTTGGATGATGACAGCTACATTATTTAATGTTTATATGTTGATGATATGCTTGTAGCTGGGTCTAACATGGATCACATTAAGGGGTTGAAACAACAGTTAGCAAAATCTTTTGCTATGAAGGATTTGGGGGCAGCAAAACAAATCCTTGGTATGAAAATTTGTAGAGATAGAAAAAATAGGAAATTGTCTCTATCTCAGGCTGATTATATTGAGAAGGTGTTGCAACGTTTTTGTATGGAAAATGCCAAAGCTGTCAGCACACCTTTTCCTGGTCATTTGAAATTGACTAAGGATATGTGTCCCAAGACACTAGAAGAAGAGACTAAAATGTCTAAGGTACCTTATGCTTCAGCTGTAGGGAGCTTAATGTATGCTATGATATGTACTAGGCCAGATATTGCACACGCAGTGGGAGTCGTTAGCCGTTATATGAGTAACCCTGGTATTGAGCATTGGAATGCAGTCAAATGGATTCTCAGATATTTGAGAGGCACATCCAGTAAGTGTTTACACTTTGGGGGTTCTACTACTACTGTACAAGGCTATGTTGACTCAGATTTGGCAGGAGATATAGATAGTAGGCGGAGTACTACAGGTTATATATTTACTGTTGGTGGGACAGCAGTGAGTTGGATTTCTCGACTACAAAAGGTGGTTGCTTTATCCACTACAGAGGCAGAGTATGTTGCTGCTACAGAGGTAGCCAAGGAGATGATATGGCTTTAATTCTTCATGGAAGAATTGGGACATCCACAAAAAGATAATTTTCTACATACAGATAGCCAAAGTGCCATTCATCTTGCAAAGAATTCTGCTTTGCACTCAAAGACAAAACACATACAGTTGCGGTACCATTTCATTCGATCAGTTTTGGATGATGGACAGTTAAGGCTGGAAAAGATTCATACTGATGATAATCCAGCAGATATGTTTACCAAGGTAGTAACAAGGGAGAAGTTGAACTCATGTTCAGCTTCAGTTGGTCTTTTAGACTGAACAAAATAAAGGAACAACTGAGTCCAAGGTGGTTCAATCCAGTGGGAGCCTCATGTGGGTAGCGGTATTGCTACAGGATCAGTCTCCAAGTGGGAGGTTTTTTAGTATAGTGTGGATACTGATCAGTCACCAAGTGGGAGATTGTTAGCTTGTGGTGACTAATCAGGAAAGTACTGTACACTTTTCCTCCCGACCTCGCCGGGGTTTCAGGGCCGGGCCGGGCCCCGAGCGGGGGTTTGGGGGCGGCAGCCCCCAAGAGCAGGGGTTCGGGGGCGCAGCCCCCGAGGAAATTTTTTTTGAGGCCGACTACTTTTTTCGATTATTTGGGCCGACTACTTATAACTCATTCTAACCCTAAAGTGAAAAATATTGTATAATATGGCTTAGGGTTAGGGATTTTTACGATGTATGATTTTAGTACTTGTGGCAGAATTGGGCTGTAAGGGATTACGGATTGTAATCAGGTTGTAATCACTGGATAATAATAATATTGGACTTGTTGTTGGTGGACGTAGCCCAGGGATTGGGTGAACCACGTTAAATCTGTGTGCCATTGTGTTCTATTCTGTGTGGTTTATTATTTTCTGATATTAGTTATATTTGCACATAATTGTTATTTCTGCCTTGTTAATCCTAACAAACTCACGTCAATTGGATGAGTTTAAAAAGGGTAGGAATAACATAATCTTGTCCACTATTTTAGGACAATATGATGGCTTAGGTTAGGATTTGGAACTGAATATTATCTCCCCTCTTTTACCATTGAGACTAGTGATAGGGTATACTCATCTTGACAATTCAGGGAAGTTGATGCCCGGTACTTGCAAACTTGCATAAAAGACAAGCATGTGCATATATGTATAGAAATATAACAGAAAATGGCAGGGATCGACCGATTGTGTGGATCTCATAAGAAAGTAACTACGACTCCGTTCCTCAAGCACATCAAGCACATCAAACATAAATATAAAATCATACATGAACACCATACACATGCAATTATGGGGTCAGTAAAACCATAATCATCATAAATAACCATAACATATAGAAAGTCAGACTATGGGAGGGGCATTGCGTCCACCTCCCCTAAAATTAGGCTTACTCCTGCAAGCCTACAAATAGATAAGGATATACATCCCTCAAGCATGAAGCATTTACTAAAAAAAAAGACAAAATAATATCTAAAGAGAAGTCATAAAATAAGAACATGATATATAGTCTTTAAGAGCAATATAATTATGGTTTAAGAATAAACCAAAAATCACATTGATTAATCATTCATTAATGATTCAAATATATCTAAATTTTTATTCATTCATCATTATAGAAAACATCTAGTAATCAATTGTATAAAGTACACATTCGTATTTACAACAAATAATAGCTTACGAGGTTCATGGAAACCTAGTTAATGCAACACTCATATAAAATCCAACATACAAGTCTAATATCATACCCAAGAGTTTGAAATACAAAAGAGTCATATGTCTAAGTTTGGTTTCAAGTTTTGACAGTTTAGACATCTAATGGGCACACAACTTCCCAAAGTTACTAGTGTAGAAACTCGAGCTCTGATACCAAGTATAATGCCCCGTTAGGGAACCCAGGAGAAATTAACCTAAACATGCAACTAAATTTGCAAAATAATTTTTTTCTTAAGTGTTAACAAACAAGTACAACAATGTTTTACAATGATTCTTTCCCTCATGTAAAGCATATGTAATTAACAAAATATGCCTGTATATGACAAGGATTCCAGATTTTCTTCCCAATTCTTTCCCGGAGGAGTCTTTGAATCAATTTTTTAATATAAATATATATACGGTGGCTTGTCCACTTTTGTCTAAAAAAAACAAACAATGTTTTACAATGCGAAAGCAATACAAAATAATATACAACTCACATAGATTATAAATCTCAAGGGTTCCTTGACGTAGATTACGTAAACATTAATTAATTACTTTAGATTAGATATAATTACAAATATCATGTACACAAATGGATGATAAATACAACATCATATAAAAGATAACACAAATACAATTGGTACCATAAGGTATCCATATTAATCCACATCCACTGCACATGTCGCAGGGTATGTCATACAATAACCAAAATAAAGTACAACATGATATCTCCTGCATAATCGGTACCATGATATAAGGTCACAAAGAATTAGAAGATAAGTACACATCTTCATCAATGAAGAACAATAAAGATCAACTTCTAAAGGGATCATCCAACACTGGTACACGAACGTCGAAATCTCAAATGGTAAAAGAATCACTACCACCTGACCTCGTGGAACCTAAATGGTCCACTCCCACCGTGTTGAGGAGATAACAATAGATCCCACTCGGATAACAAACATCACCAGAACAAGCTAAGGAAGAGATCCTGAAAGCTTCCTAACTCAAAAGGTACAATAGGATAACAAGGTAAGACATACTCAACCAGAGGCAACCAACACATGTAGGAAACCTAAGATGCATAAAGGGAAGTGTCATCACACGAGCCAACTCTAAGGTTATTCTGGTAGTCTCTCAAGACCTTGATGTCCTAGTGACTCTATGTGGTATCAGTAACCTCTCATGTAGACGAGGTACTAACTATGCCATATCCAGTCCATGTAGGTGGCAAACATCTTACGACTCCCATCCTAGTCAAAACTCAATTAGAAACTCAGGCATGGGTGAGGCACAATATCTTAAAAATTTATTTTAAATTTTTAATGTCATTAATTATCACTTATTAAGCTACTTGTAATAGGATATCCTGACAGCCATTTGCGGGCTCTGACACCAATTACAAGCCACTTCCAACCTATACACTTAGCTAACCTACCCTAGGGTTTCACAAGATCACAACATAACTCCGAGTTAAGACAACTCTCAAAACTTAATAGCTAGTTCCAACAATGACAGGAATATGCGAAACTAGAATCATGATAGAACAATCTCCACATAGGTTGGAACAAATCAATTGATACAACAGAGTAAGCAAGACAAACAAACATGATAAATAATACATCTAATTTCCACCTCTGGATTACATTCCAATTGGATGACATTCTATCCCCTTAAATTAACACATAGGGTAATAAAAGACTAAACCAAATTTAAATAAAATAGTTGACTCAAATCAAAATGACATCATCAAGTAGACCACTTAACTAATCCAAGCAACTAGATTCTCACAACAAATACTCGCATGGCTAAATACCCACAATATAATTTAGAACAAATGCCATTTCCCCAATAAAAGAACCATGCAAAATAAGCCCCCCCTTTTTAAACTAAAATAAATTATCATGCAATTAAAAAAAATATTAACGCCCAAAGACTCCATAAAATCAAGTATATAAATAAATAAAACGTAACTGACCCATTACTAAATTACTTCACTTATTAACTAAATATAAACTAAAATTTAACCATCTTTTAAATATAAAATCATGTGCACACCTAAAATTTAATAAGTAAATTACATCTAAAATTACAAACAATCTTTTACTGGTTTTCAAAAATATTATTCTAAGTAATAATAAAAATAATCAAATTAAACACTTATAAAGTAAAATTTGAAACTACATTACTCAATAACTAAACAATAAAAAATTAAATTTAAAATACCAAAAAAATATCAAAAGGTAGCAGGGGGACTCGTGGGCCCCACCCCTGCCACCCATGGCATCACCAAGGCTGCCATGCAGCAGCTAAGGACTTACCATTGGTAGTCCCTTTGGGACACCTCGCGACAACCAAAGTTGATCGCTGGTCACCCCATTGGGATGTCGTCCGGCAGCCCAAGGATGACCGTCAATAGTCCCTTTGGGATGCCGTGTGACAACCCAAGGCTGACCACCGATAGTCCCTTTGGGATGCCGTGTGGCAGCCCAAAAGCTGCCATAGGGCTTGGGGGGGGGGGGGGGTAGGCCTTGCCTCCCTCTCCCAATAAAATTTTAATTTTTTTTTATATTGTATTTTTTAAAAGATAAAAATATAAATATAAATATTTTTTTAAAACATGAATTTAAAACAAATACTAGTAAAATTACTAAAAAAAATTAGCATATATTTAATTTTTTATTTTTATTAATTAGTACTATATCTTAGTTTCTTATTTCTAGACAATATCCAGATCCAAAACTATGATTCCTTCAACAACTAATTGGGAAAATCCAAACCTAGGGTTTTCAATCAAGAACCCTTTCACATAAATTTTAACAATATTAATTCTACCATAAACCCTAATTGGAAACAAGTATAACCAGAATACAAGAATTGCAATCATGATCACATTTACTAAATTTAATTGAATTTATTCCTAATTAATATTCTTTTTATTTGACAATAAATCAAATTTCTAAAAATAATTGATTAAATTAAATTGTCAAATTTAATGATTTAATTTGGGATAAAGTTTGATTAAATAATTGATTAACCTATAAATCAGTTATTTTTATTTAAATCAGTTAAGTTGAGAATAAAACACATGAAATATTAAATAAATTCATAATTATCCATGCATAATCAGAAAAACAGTTAAACTCTGAATCAACTATTCAATTCAATTTGTTAACTTTTTGAACTCAACATGTGATTGTGAGTTAAAAAGTGATCTGAACTCTTGATTTGAGTTAAAAAGCTGATTTTGCATGATTTTGTGAGTTAACTCTTTCTAATTTTCTGATAACTCAACAATCAATCTGAGTTGATCAGGGAGAGATTTTTGGTTTTCCACGAGTTCTAAAAAATCATGGATTTCTATATATATGAGGCTTAGTCCTTTACAACCGACCATGAATTTGGAGAATCTTGCTCGTACGATCTAGCAAATTGTGAGATTGCAAATTTTGAGATTCTTGTTTATCATTGTTTCATTCATTTTCATAGCACTCATATCATTGCTAGATTAGATTGCAATTCATATTTTCATCTAATTTTACATCATTTTACATGTTTTTAATCCATATTACATAGAAACATTAAAAAATATAGCTTAATTTGCATCCATTTTTATAAGTTTTCATCATTCAAATCCTTTGTTTAGGTGTTGCATCGTCACTGATCTTGGTTATTTATGAGAATACCATACTTGCATCTACCAGAAGATAGTAAATCGGCTGGTTAACGATATTTGTTTTCATTGCAGATTTTTGATTTGTTAACCAATAATGTTTTACTGAAGTGTTGTGTTCACAGGAAGGTACAATTTCACACACATTTCTAGTGCCCATCATGGGGCCCGATAGAAGGTTTCCATTATCAAATTTTCATTTTTCTGACATTTCAAATTCAAGCTTTGATTTTTAATTTTTATTTCATACAATCTCATATGACACTTGCAGATTGTCATATAAGAACATTCTGTCTGTCGTATGACAGACGATAGTTTGTATTGTTGTACCGGTTGTTATGTATTATCGTATGAGCTTTGGATTGTCGTGTGTGCAGGAACCTAGAATCGTATCGTACACAGAGTGTCATGTGAGAATTGGTATATTGTCGTACGAGTTTTGACACCAGATATCAATTATCGTATGATATTTTTAGGTAGTTTTTGGGACTTTTGATTTTAGATTTTGATTGACAGCTAACCCTAATGATTGTTGCTTATTGCTGGTTGATCATTTTTATAGCCTAACACATCTTTGCAAGATGAAAAGATGAAGACAAAATATAAAAACCACATCCTTTATCCTCTTCTTGTCTTGACTTGCAAACCCTTGTTTGCAGATAACCCCTTTTTCAGAGAATCGCTTGTCAAAGATGCTCATTCAACAAGATTTTTGACATGTGGTTTTGCAAGTTGCCTAATCTTCTTCGAGCAAATATTCTATTTTCTTAGATTTCATTTTTCATAGGCATCTAGCTAATTAGGTACATGCACTTATTACCATTGAGACAGATATTGAGGGGATTATGCTCTTCCCCTTAGGAGAATAAAAAGCTGAGAAGGTATCTTCCCTAGTGCCAGTTTGTGTACTGTCTTTGGATTAAATTTACTTGACGTATTTTGGATAGGGAAAAGGATAAGGTTAGGGGATTATGCTCTTCTCTTTCAGAGAATCAGAAACCCAGATCCTGTGGTCCCCAAGCTCACATTTGCTTTAAACCTTTAGAGGGCCTACCGAAGAGGTAAAAAGCTCCCAGGAATGACCCAAGTGGGGAGAAGTCTTACGTCGACTCTTCCACTCCACTATAAAATTTGATGCTTCCTTGAGGTTAAAGCCTTAGAAGACATAGCTGCGCTTGTTCCTTGGATTCATTCCATGAACACACTTTGATTTTGTGTAGAGTGGAGCCGCTTAAATCTTGCTTGAGAGACTACACTGGTCAGAGTGCTCATAGGGTTAACAACCTAAATCCTTCTTGCGGGACTATGGGAGACAGTTGTGAATAGAAGCCTTGATTAAAAGTCTAAGCTAGTTTGCCACCGATCGACCCCCGAAGGATATGTAGTGCTTGTGCGAGGTGAATAGTAATCACCCCAAGAAACTCGTCATATCAAGCCCTCTTCGACACTTAAACTCGGCTAATATGGGCTTCAACATCCATTGCATGCTGTTGGACCTACATATTCTGAGGAGTCCATGAGTGTGTTCCTAAGTCAACGAGCAAGTAATACATCTCTTCTCTTGGCTATGGTAAGATAGGTGTGATTGATTCATTGAGTTAGTTCCCCTCTATTTTTTGTGATTGTGAGCCTATTGCTATGTTAAACAACCTAAGACAATCCAATACATAGATTTTCAAAAACCTGGATAGAGAAATTTGTAAACAATTTGATACCAAAAACACCAAACATCTGAAAAACTTGTAAAATTTGAAACAAAATCCTTTTCTGGTGTAAACTATCATCCTGGGTTTTCAATTATTGTATGACAATTGCTTTGATTTTTGATTATCGTACCAGAACCCCCTAATTATCCTACGGGTACCCATACTATGTCGTAAGAGTCTTGTTATAAACCCTCAGCAAAAGGAAAATCTTGGAGTCATTTGTCATACGAGCCCTTGCAATTGTCATGCCAGAACCCATTCTGTGTCATACGAGCCTGGATACTGTCCTACGATAGTTTACCAAAAATTGCCAGAAAGTCAAAATCTTGTCAGAAATTTAGTCAACCATCAATTATTATGTAGATTCTGTCAAAATTCTCACTGTGTCAGGAACAGAGCAGAGCAAACATAAAATTCATCTTATTTTCCTAAAGTGACCAATTGAGCCTGGTTTGCCATCCAATTGATCAGTCTGAATCCCGTCTTGTCTTGTGTCAAAATCTTGTCAACACAAACCCCAATTCAATATCTTCAAATGGCGAAGTGTTGTGAATATGTGTCCACCATTATTTGGGTGTCTACCCATACATCTTGGACACTATATCCCTCATTTACATCCAATCTATCCTTTTAAAAACTAATCTTAACAAGGTTGCGTCACCTGATCTTTCCTAAATCAGACTATTTTTTAGCTGTCATATCTGGTTCTAAGTGTTCATCCGAGGTTGATAGTGGAAATTGGAGCTTCATCACACAAAAACCCACGAGAAGAACCAAAGGTCTCATCTTCATCATCTTTCATTCTTTAGACCTTTCATCGACCCTACGATACAAATCTTTACGAAGAAGACGCCCTAGGTAATCTACATCTGAAAGAAGGTTACTGTAATCCTCCTCAATCAATCCCAGGAGATAATTAAAATGCCACTATGTCACAAGGTGGGGGTAACCAGGGATCACAAGATCACCAATCCAATCATGGCGGAGATCAAGAACCAACATCGTTAGAAGTTGAACAATTTTGTAATGATGACCTCTTTAAGAAATTGATGAGACACTTCTTACAAGAAGAGAAAGAGGCATATTTCCTACAACTGGATCAACAAGGAGATAAACTTCCTTGAGACTTTAATGTCGAGAATATCATCACACAAGAGGAAGAAACTCTCATCACAGCTATGATGAAACAAATGCATGCCATGCAAATCAAACTTAACAAGCTGGAAAAGGAGAAAGAGCCCAAAGAATTCTCTATGGAAGCCCTATATCCATTTCCATTCGATCAAAGCTTGTACATGCCACCCTTCCCAAAAAGAGTGGAATTACCCAAATATGACAAATATGATGGAAATTTTGATCCTCAAGATCATTTCAGAGAATTTTGTACTCTATCCATGGAGTTTATGCATGAACCGACATACTTAATGCGTCTCTTCCCATGATCTTTGGGAGGAGAAGCGATCAACTGGTTCTCTAAGATGCCTCCAACTATCAATACCTTTGAGGAGTTAATCAAATTGTTATATTAGCAATACTCCTACAATATCCAACATCCGGTCACCATGATCGACATCTGCAATCTGAAACAAAACTCAGGAGAACCCTTCCCGACCTTCCTCAAACATTGGAAGAAGTTTTCACTCTATGCCCGACCAATTCTGGAGAATGAGAAACTAGAAATATTTATCAATAATCTGATTCCAAAAATCAATTATCATCTGCAAATGAAAAATCATACATCCTTTGATAAAATGGTAGAAAATGCCATAAAAATAAAAAACGTGCTTGTTTGAAAGGGAGACATATCGCTTCATAAAGAAAACAAGTATGATTCAGGATCTAGTTCCAACAAGGATAAGGGAAAAATATGGAACAAGAACAAAAACATTGTCACAGATGATGTTGTTGATCATATCAGTGCTCTTCCTAGAGCACCAAAATTTAATCTCACCATTGGCTCCCAAGCCATAAAAGATTCAGAGATGAAAGCAACTAAACCTGCTAAAAATTCAACTGACTATAAACCATGGGTTAAAAAACCAAAGCGTGAGTTCACTCCTCTGGGTGAGTCCTTGGAATCTGCCATAAAAACTCTATTGGAAAATAATATCATCTCATTACCCGAGATCAAACCATATGATCCTGAAGTCAAACCTAAGTGGTGGAAAGAGACCGATTTTTGTGATTTCCATCGAAACAAGGGTCATAAAACCAATAAATGCATGCATCTGAAACATCTCATTCAAGATAAGATTGACGCTAGAGAAATTGTGATTGACAACCATAAATCCAATAAGGATCATACAACATTCACGTAACCTTTTCTGAAGCATAATCAAGGAGATTCATCTTCTAAACCAAACATGGGTGCTAAAGTCAATTACACTTACTCTGGTAACAATGATGTTATCAACATGGTAGAACCTTGCCTATCTGAACACTACAATGTCATCACCATCGTCAAAAAAGATAGAGATAACAAGACAACTAATGTAGTTACTCAATCTCAAGCTTAGGCAACTCTCCAAGGACAAAACTCAGGTTCATCAAATGCCCCAAAGGTACCATTTAAGCTTGCATCTACATCTAAACAAAGTACTACTTCTAAATCTTCAAATTCTAAAGAGTCCAAAGAGATATCATACAATATCATCCAGCAATTGCAACACACTAATGCCAAAATCTCTATATTCGAGTTGCTTCGCATCTCTCCTGCTCATCATGCAATTATGGATAAAGCTCTTATTGGCTCTAATGTTCTTGAAGATCTTGATCTTGAAAGATTCCAAACAATGGTGGGTCACTTGACGTCCCCTCAGTACATATCCTTTTCAGAAGAAGATGACAACTCACTGAGTCATCCACATAACCGACCCTTGCATATTGAAGTCTTAATAAAAAATTGCCGTGTCAAACGTGTGTTGATAGATGGAGGTGCTGGTCTAAATATCTATTCCTACAAATTGGTTACACAAATAGGATTGTCAGAAGATGCTATTGATCCTAAAAAGAAGATAGCCATAAAAGCATATGACGAACACAAAAGAAATTCCAAAGGATTCATTGTGCTACCTATTAGAACAAGACCAGTGATTAGAGATATCACCTGTCAAGTGCTAGATCTCCCCTTGGCCTATAACATTCTTCTAGGAAGGCCCTGGATTCACAAAATGCAAGATATTCGATCAACATACCACCAATGTCTAAAATTTACCTATGATGGAGTAGAGGTCACTATACCTGTAGACACATCATCATCTTGCAACACTTTGAAGGAAAGTGCAGATAAAATTGTTCGACATAACAGGGAGTCTTCCACCAAACAAATAGACATAGCATCTACATCTAAAATGGAAGACCTATCAAAAGGAGTCAAGATCAAAGACAAAGGCATGTGAGAATACATAATGGAACCAATCCTATCTCTCACATCTTTCTCACTTTCACCAAAGTCTTATGGACAACCTTCAAATAAAGTATGACCTACCACCAAAGAACCTCAAGTTATCTTCGATGGGAGTTTCATCACATAACAGGTTTCCAAACAAGAATTAGATGAGGAAGAGGCTATATTAGCCTGGCTATACAAAGACGAGTCTCAATCAAAGACAGTTCAAAAATGTGACTCTAAAACACCTAAGATTCCTACAAAATCATATGGACCGGGTCACAAGCTAATGTCTAAAATGGGATACATAGGAAAAGGACCTCTAGGAACAAGAGGCAAAGGCATCATTAGACCCATTGAACATTGTGGGAGAACAACCAAAGATACTACAGGTATAGGTTATCACAAGAAACCTTTCCATCTCGGTGGGAGCTCTACACATGTCCTAGAACAAATAGAACTGAAAATAGACATTCAACAAAAGGGAGAAACACAACACTCAGACAATGATGATTCAGATTCAAATGATGTTTTTCCTTATGAAATTATAACTCAACATATCTTAGATCTTTAAAATGAAAAGGAACCTAAAAGAATCAACATAGTAGACACACAAGAACCTACTACTGAATAAGAGATAGTCACCACACAAGAACTGACTAATCATGAAAACAAGCAAGAAGAAGAAGGTGAACCTATCACAATAGATGAACATTTGGGACACAACAGTGATTCTGAGATAGACTCCCATGAATATGAATTCTTCTCATACTCTGAAGGTAATCCTTCTTGGGGAATTCATCCTGATTTCACACATATTCTTGATTTTCCCAGAGATCCAGATGAAGAATCAAATGACTGTGAATGGGGAATTGTTCCAGAAGAAGATGAGCTTATAACATAAAAACACATAGATGTCATTCACTGATACACACCTACGTCCTTAATGAGTCTAGAATGAAATGATAGACCTCGTGAGTCTGATTCGCTTATCACTAACACAGGATCCAACGATGACGTTGAGACGCTTAACGAATTGAACATTCTGAGTAGTAATATCATCCTTGAATTTGAGAGTCATATCAGAACCAATGATGAAAACACCATATGCGTAAACACCATTACTCAATCCTTTCCCACACTTACTATCCAACATCTTGAGCTTATTGACCAAACATCCACTGATCCAAGCCAAGACATCCATATTTTCCAAATAGACTATGCTCTCGCATGCTACCTAAACACAGTAGAACCCATGAAGACTTCCATTAGTGAACCTAGCATCAGCATGATAGAGTCAAATATCAAATATCTCATTCAAAAGAATACAAGTAAAAAGAAAAAGAGTTCCGAGGGTGTAAACCACTATGTGGCAGTCTCAGAACCTAAAATGGTAAAAACAAAAGACGTATTCAAAGGTTAAAACCTCTATGAGGTGCCTGAGGATGAGATATTTAATGTCCTTCCGAGTCACTTACAAGACATATCTCCAGTATTGATAGAACCAACTTAGTCTATCAATTTGGGCACAATAGAGGAACCTCAGTTGATTCATGTAGCACAATTTCTGTTAGAAGAAGAAAAACAAGCATTCACAAAATTCTTAACAGAGAAGAAAATCAACTTTTCATGGAAATATTCAGATATACCTGGATTAGATCCTAATCTCATCATTCATCATCTCTCTATCACTCTAGGAGTCAAACCAATCAAGCAAAAGTTGCGTAAAATGCATCATCATGTGGCACTCCTTGTCAAAGTTGAGTTAGAGAAACTACTAAAAGCCAAATTTATCCAAGTCATTGATTATGTAGAATGGATCTCAAACATAGTTCCAGTTTCAAAACCAGACAAATCAATCAGAGTATGCACAGAATTCAGAGATGTAAACAAAGCATGCCCTAAGGATGATTTTCCACTACCAAACATCAATATGATAGTGGACATGATTGCAGGCTTTGAAATGTATTCTTTAATGGATGGTTTCTCTGGATACAACCAAATCAAGATAGCTCCAGAAGATAAAGAGAAGACAACTTTCACCTATGCATGGGGTACTTTCTACTGGAACGTGATTCCATTTGGTCTTAAGAATGCTGGTGCTACATATCAATGAGCTATGACATATATCTTCCATGATATGATGCATCAAACTATGGAAGATTATGTTGATGACACTTTGGCTAAATCAACAAAACGCTCTGAACATCTAGCTGACTTAAGCAAAATACTAGATAGAATGGAGAAGTTTAGTCTTAGACTGAACCCTAAGAAATGTGCTTTTGGTGTCACTTCAAGAAAGCTTCTAGGATACATTGTTTCAAATAAGGGAATTGAAGTAGATATAGAAAAGGTTAAATCAATCATGGAGATACAACCTATGTGTGTGAATTATTGACCTGCAAATCTGCACCACAACACTTTAATAGGAAATTATATCAATTATTAACACATCTAAATCAATCAAACAAAATAATAATTTAAAGCTTCCCATTTCTCTCTAATTAGCACAAGTATGAAAAGGATTGTAAATTTCCCTCAGATTTAATCCTAAACAGTGACAATGCAATGCTAAGATGAGAGATTCAAGATTACTATGAAAAAATGAAGCTAAAACTATGAGATTCATCCAAATTAACCATGAAATCCATGATATTCATTTACTATTAGCCAAATTAAAGTGTTTTCTAATTATCTATGAGCATATGAAAGTCAAAATAACAACATGCATGTATGAATTCAAATTAACTATATGTTTTGAGGTTTAAAAATTCTCTTTTTATAGAATCTTGAGATTTTGAACGGTTAGGATGCATCCATGAGGAGTGGTTGAGATGCTTCCAAGCTTGATCCATGTGATTACCTCTCATTGGTTCAAAGTGTCTTTATTGTCCCCTTTAAGGTGACATGTCATTTTAAGAGGGATTTATTTATTTCTTTTAATTAATTACTCTAGCCATGAATTTAACGAGATTGATTTAATTAATTAGGCATAGAGGTAATTAAATTGATTTTGCTTGACGCTTTGATGATAAATGCTTGAATTAGGATATTTAATTGATTTTATTGAATTTAAAGACTTATGTCAATAATCAAGGATTATATTAACATAATTAGGGTTTTATCCCGAATTAGGGCAAATAAGGCCTTAGGTTCTATTAGCCCAATTTTAGGTGATTACATTTTCCCCTCTTTGAATTTATTTGTGAAAAACACATGGATTCAAAGAAAATTTGATTTAAAGCATGATTCAATGAAACTAATAGATTCAAGAGATTTAGAGAGCAACGAGAACTACTCTGAGCTAAAGTGATTTAGAGAGCAGCGAGGACCACTCTGAAAGATTTAGAGAGCAGTAAAGAGAACCACTCTGAATTCAAGAATTCTGAACTTGATCGAACGAAATCCTACTTGATTAGAAAATCATCAATTCTGAACTTGATTGAACAAGAATTGACCATATCGATTCCGAACTTGATTGAACGAAAACTGATAAGAGATTCTAAAAATAAATTTCAACTAAATTTGGTTTGTAGTAACTAAACATGCAGACAAATAACTAATTTGATTTGAAGCGATGAAATTGATCAATGTTGTAAAGATTAACAACATCAACTTGATTGAAGAAACTGTTATGCTCCTGGTGTTAAAGAATCCGATTTGAAGAATTTGAATTTGAATATGATTATGCTCCCTTGGGACTGAAATCAAAATAAATTTGGATAAAATCATTTTTTTCAAACATTTATGAAGAATTACAGTGATTAGAATGAATCTGGATCAAGAGAAAATCAATTATGAAGTATTGATAAGCAATTTTAGTGTTAACGGTGTTGGAAATCTATTGGGAAATGTGATGTTGAGAGGGGGGGGGGGGGGGTGAATAAGATATCACCTATTAATCCATTTTAACATTACTAAAAACTTGCATAGCATTATCACAGACTTCATCAATGTAATGAAACTAATAAACTAAACATCATTCATGAAAGTACTCATAACACAATAACTTGTTTACCCAGAAACCCTTAAAAGGTAAAACTGGGGTGGGGATGATACCCACAAATCTTCACTACTGTAGTATAAAGTTTGCTTGTTAGGGCTACAAATTTGATCCCAAAATATGATCTACCCTGTGAGGGGTCTTCCCTGTTAAGAGCTTAAAGACTTATACAATCTACCTTGCAAAAGGATTTAAGACTTACAACTACGTAAGCACTTGGTTAAGAGATTACATAAGGTTTGTTAAAACCACTCTGTTAAGATATTTACCTTGATACACTTGTTAGAATGTTTCAGTACCTGATCCTTCGGTCTGCACTATATGCTGATTACAGATCTTCTCCTTCCAGTATTGATTTGATCTTATCTATCAAGTTTATCTTTGTTCCATCCTTCACTGCTTTACTCTATTTCACCCAGTCACTGAAATCTATCAGAATACTTCACTGATCTGAATATATTCTCTCTTTTCTTTTCATTCCTCTCATTCCCTTTGCATCCACACACACACACACACACACACACACACACACTTCTATTAGGGTTCAGAACTCATCTTATATAGACAATTGAATTCCTCCAAATTTTGAGATCTACGATCTAGATTAACTCATTTTTCTACTTAACCTTTCCCTAATTCTGATTGGCTCCAAGTGTTGCATAGGGATCAATGATTACAAAATAGAAGCATAATAACCTCTATGATTTCCTCAACAAATAGTAAACAAAATATGAATGTTGGCCAAAACATTTTACCTCGGTGATTGTGCCATAACAAACACATGTTAATTCTAGCTTGCTCGACATTCAATATTTTTGGCACTCGGCATTCACTGTTCTTTATACTTTGGTGCTCGACATTGTCTTCTTTATATAACTTGACAAAAAATCACTCGGCTAATACAAAAGTACTCGGTGACCATTGGTTTACTCGGCAGTGACTACTGCTCGGTAAATGTACATTACATGAGTTAGCCTATACATGATGACTCAGTCGCAGTGATGACCGACCAACATTGCCTAGATAATGACTAAGTGTAAGACACTAATAGACAACAAAACTATAGGGATATCCAATCTCCCCCTTTGACATTAGTGGCAAAAACACTTTGTCATGACATTTACAATACATTTACATAGAGTACTTAGTACTAACAGAATAGTCCCCCTAAAATATATATACATAAAAAAAATTGAGTATATCATACCATTCTGTTCTGCTTCTGTTCTTTGATTTTGTTACCTCCCTATGTGCCTTGATATGTTATTTTATTATTTCCCCCTTGTTTTTGGCACTTTTGATTACTTCGATAGTAGGAAGCTTGCAGTGTTTCTCTAGAAATGGGTTGTGAAGCATCATAACCATGTGTAATGAAGAGTCCCAACCAGATGTTGCAACTTTCAGAACCTCTGATTGCACTTCTAGCTCGGTAGCTAGGTTGGCTAGGCTCTCAGCAGTAGAAAGATGAGGATCTTTCTGTAATAGTTCCTTAGCCTTCGCTAAATCTCTTTGGATGACCTCTAGGTGAAGTGTCAACATTGT
The DNA here is from genome assembly GCA_027943335.1 of Chamaecyparis obtusa. Taxonomy (NCBI): domain Eukaryota; kingdom Viridiplantae; phylum Streptophyta; class Pinopsida; order Cupressales; family Cupressaceae; genus Chamaecyparis; species Chamaecyparis obtusa. The sequence continues at coordinate 925,335 of BSBK01006357.1, read as the reverse complement.
TTGAATAGAGAGTAGATGAGCCCTTATCTTACCATCATTAGCCATCAACTTAGCTATCCTTCCTTGAGAATGTAGAAGCTTGGCATAGTGTTTGGAGTTGGAACTTGCATCAAAACTCAATGAGTGACCAATAAAATTTATATCTAGCTGTAGTCTATCTACCACCTCTTGGTTATCCTTGGTAAATTATTCTACATTGCACAGTTTCTTGTACAAAGATTGTGCATTCAGTACAACTCCTTCTGAATTTGATATTTGGGTAGAAAGTTCTACCTGCTTCACTGCTATCTCGATAGAGACCTTATTTAGTACCTTTGTCTCAAATTTCCTTTCTGACCACTGCAAAAACTTATCATTTTCTTCACTTTCATCATCTGTCACTTTCTTGACTATGTGGACAAGTTTTTCTAGTATGGGGTCAGAGTTATTAACGTCAGTCATGTCAAAAGCATCAATGAATATACCTTTTATCTCATGCAGAACTTACTTTTGCTGATGTTCCCTTCTCAATTATTCCTGCCTTCTTTTCTTCTTCAATAAGTCTTGCAATGTCTGCATCTATTCATATGATAAGTTATCTGTGTCCCATTTGAGAATCACAATAACTTCTTTGAGTGTCACCTCAGGTGTAGAAATTTTCACCTTCTTTTTCTGTGCCTTCTTCTTCGGTGTATTCCCACTCAACATCTGTAGAAGAGATTTTATTGCCTCTTTCTCCTTAGGCTCTTGAATATTGATAGCTTTTACTTTCTCTTCTTTTCCCTTATCCTCCACATGAGGATTCATAATCACTAGTGCAGACTGATTTGCTTTTTCTTTTTGTGACTCCTCAGCAGATGTAGACTGAAGTGCAGTTGCCGACTAATCTATGCCTTAGTAGTGCTAATACCGGCTAACATGTCAACTGTAACAACTTGAGGATTGATGGGGGTTGCATTGATAGTTTATGTGTCAATAATTTTTGGATAGTCCGTGGCTTGTAATAGCACAGTGTTACTGCCCGACAAAGATGTAGCGTGTGCTTCCTCGGCTTGTATGTCTTCCTCGATCAATACCTGATTCTTCAATGGGGTATCCTCAGTGATGTCAACAATAGTTATTTCAGGTAACGTCTGACATTTCTCTTCCTTGGGAGCTTCTTTATCTTGAATATGTGGATCATTTACACCTTCTTTGTTATCTAGCTTAGCACCCTTAGATGTGTTAGTGTCCTATTGTACACTCTTGTCAATTAACAGACCAAAAATAATCTTCCAAGTCCTAAGACTTTCCTGAACAACATCCTCAACCTTGTGTTGAAGGATAGAGTAAGCTCTGAGCTTAGGAATGAATTTGTTCCTGTACTGTTCCACAACTTCCTTAATACTAGTAGGGGATAGATCTGGTGCAACTTGAGCTAAAGTGCTTTCCCTTATCTGCTTCTCAGTCATTAGGGAAAATTCCCATTTCTGTGCAACTCTCTTGGATAGCTCATTAGGGATCAATTTCCCCATTTGTATTGGTAGCATCTTGAAAGTGCATAGCATCTCAAGTAAAGCTTCCTCAAATATCTCCTTATCTCCTATGATCATGCTCTCAAATATTATCTATTTCAAACCTACGAGTCCAACAGAGTTCTTGATGGTGTGGCATATTTAGTCCACATTCGATGTTTTTCTTTGTACTAGTAACTTCTTAAATTCCTCATCACTCTTTGTTTCCTCATCATCTTTCTCCAAAATAAGTTTCCTTCTAGGCTTCTTCCTTGTCTGGCTTGGCACTTCCCTAGGCTGAACAATTTTCCTTTTTCCTGATGCAGGGGTTTTCTTTTGTGTCTCAGCAGCTATAGTTGTAGAGACTGCCCTTGTTCTTGGCCTAAGAACAGGTGATGAAATAGCCTTAGGTTTTTGCATTTTCTTGCTCATAGGCTCAACAATTATTGCCTTCTTTCCTTTCTTCTCCACTACTTTCTCCTCTTCTTCACTTTCACTAGATTCACTTTCTTTGTCTTCTCCCAATCCTTGTGTCAGTTCAAGAGGTGCATCTACCTCTCTCTCTCCTATCATTTTCACTAGGTTCTTTACTATCTTTTTCCTCTTTCTCTCCATGGTAGAAAACTTCAATCCCATGGTTATCTTGGTCTTAGCCTCCTCATATGCTCCAAAGTAGGGAGCCTTCTTATCAACTTATTCGGCTAACAGAGCTATGATTATTGTTGTGTTCTTGTCAATATTAACCTCATAAGGTAATAACATTAGCCATGATACCCTCGGTAAAGCAACTTATGCATATATGAAGTCAGTATCTACTAAGAAACAAATGTCTTGATTGTACTTCTCAACTAGAGATACATGAATCCTACTTCTCTTCCTCATTTTCTTCTTGAATTCAACAAAGTAGTTTTCAATTACACCCTCAAAAATCTCTCCTATCTGATTGATAAACTCATTAATTTGAACTGTGATTGGCCTATCCGTATCCTAGATTACTCCACCAATAGTAGGAAAACACTTCTGAATGTAAAAGAATAGACAAAGGAGTAGGGAACCGAACTTACACATAGAATTCTTCACTTTCCAGATAGAAGTAAGGTTTTCAGCAAGTTGAGTCAGTTAGAGCTTGGCAAGCTCATAGGTATGGCCCTTCTTGATGATTTTCCAAGCCTAGTCCACTGCCATACATGGGACACTATCCAACCAACTAGACTGATAGAATTTATGAGAAATTACTCTCACTGCAAACTCAATCTCTAGATCAATGATAGTGGATATTTTCATTCTACGCTTATTCCATACTACTTGAGTATTTGCCCGAATCTCCTCCTTTCTTAAACATCTCATTGTTTTCTTACCAGGGAGTATAAGGTATCTAGTTACTAGATGAATCATGTCTTTTGTGATTTGAACTGGTCCATCCTCTAGCCAAATTTGCATGTCGTGTGATCTACTTAGTATAATTTTAATCTAGTCCACTCTGAAATTTTGTGGAAAATCAAAGGCATGAAATAACCCTTGCTCGATAACCTTCTAGTGTTCCAGCTTCAACAACCTATTGCTGCACAATTTTTCGTATACTTCCTTGATTTCATAGTCGCCAATCTCTCCAATTTTTCACATGTAGCATGACCTAATGTTGTTGACCATTAAATTTTTTTCAGAACCAATGATAGAGCTCCATTAAGATCTCCCATGATCGCGCTCTCTGGAACGACCTGAAACTTCTATGGCTTACTCACCTCGTTCCTTACCAACTGAACATTGAAAACCTCCTTTTCTTGTTTCTTCATTATAGCTAATGAAGATGATGCCATTAATCTCAACTAAAAATTCTCAAAAAAATCTTTTACTTAGTAGGGTACCTTTGTGCAAGTGTTCTATAGATGATTTGCCGACGACACGCTATGAAGATTTTGAAATCGCCCTTAAGCTCTAAAACAAACATGTTACATGCTCTTTGAATCGCTCAAAGAAATTTTCAATTCACTGGTGAAATGAAATGACTGAAAACATCCTACTTTATAGACTTCAAACGGTCAGATTAGGGCTTCATAAATGTTCCGTACACATTCTAGGTGGAATACAACTGTCTCAACGATCTTATGTTAAGCTCGGCTAACACAAGCTTGGTCAACACAACTGTTTGGATAGAGCTCGGTGTACATCACATCTCGGCTATCACAAGTGCTCGACATACATTGATAACTCAATCATTTTAGACTAAAACACTGATGCTTGACATAAAAAATGAATTGTTCCACTTTGCTCAAATATGTCCTAATGCATCTCTATCTATGCAGATATGGACTTTTTCTCAACATATCTTAGGAATTGATATAAGATAAACATTTTAAGACTCAATTCCATACATACCTACTTTTCTTAGTTAGAAGTAGTGTGATCACCTGATCCATCAGATTGGGTGACCTTAGGTGCACTGGCTTCACTAGTGCTTCCTTCTTTCTTCTTCCATGTTTTGTTCATATGATTTCTCAATTTCTCAACGATATCTTCATTCTTGTTTTGATCATTGTTTGGTATGGGTGATCTCTAGTATTTCTTTAGATGGCCTATCTTGTTACATTTTTAGCATACCATACTTCCATTCATCCAACTTTTAGATTTCTCTCTGAAATGAGTCTTTAGACAATTTTCTCCAATGTGCCCATATTTTCCATAGTAATGACAACTGTACCAAGTGTTATAATCCTAGTTGTATGAGTTACCCTTCATAGGTGACTTAGTCTATTCATTGGATGACCATTTGGGTTTAGATCTGCATTCAAATGCTCTATGTCCATACTTCTGATAGTTGAAATAGTGTCCTTGAAATTTTGGTGAGATATCTGGATTGCTGACCTTAGACCTGTATTCTTGTGCCTGATGTCCAAGTTTCTTACAGTTAAAACAATGTCCATTAAATTTAGGTTTAGGATCAAACTTACCATGTTTTCTTCTACAGACATTAGCTGTATGTCCTAGCTTTCCACAATGATGGCACGTAGGCTTGTTGTTCTTTGGTTTAGCATTCCTTTTCTCTCCACTTTTTGATGATTCTCCTTCCTCAGTGGATGGCGATTGCTCATTTAGTCCAAGTCCAGATCTATCACTAGATCTTCTGGGTGACCTTAACAGTTCTTCAAAGTATCTTGTAGCTTCATTAGGTTTGTTCATCCTTTCATTTATTTCCTTTTCAGATCTCAGTTCATTCCTTAGTTGATTATTTTATGATCTCAGATTGGTGATTTCCACATCTTTCCTACCCAATTCTTGATTAACCAATAGCAATTGATTTACCATGTCTAGTTGACTGTTAGTCAACCTTTGCATGTCACTTGTCCTTTCATCAAGTCTCATTGTTATTTGTATTTTATCTTCTTTAGCCATTGTCTCATCTTCTTCAACTTTATTTTTCTATTCACCTACTTCACAGAATCTAATAGATTGAATTTCTTGTTCTCTCTTTAGATTTATGATGTCCTCATTTAGTATGTTATTTTTCTCTAGTAGATCTTTTATGGCTTTATCACTTTCTACAGAGTTCCCATTATCAAATAGTCCAGTAGTATCTTCTTCTTGATATTGTGATTCATTTTGCTGAATAGAAATTTCTCTTCTTCTGCTTAAGGATTTTTTCACTTCTCCTCTGTCAACTTCAAGTTGTTTTAATGCAAGCTGAACATCAATCTTCTGATTCTGTATAATTTTTCCCAACTTATAGACCTCCATCTCAAGATCTTTGTCTTCAAGTGGTTAGACCTTCTATAAGAAACCCTAGAGCTTTGATACCAATTGTTGGAAATCTATTGGGAAATGTGATGTTGAGAGGGGGGGGAGGTGAATCATATATCACCTATTAATCTATTCTAACATTACTAAAAACTTGCATAGCATTATCACATACTTCATCAATGTAATGAAACTAATAAACTAAATGTCATTCATGAAAGTACTCATAACAAAGTAACTTGGTTACCCAGAAACCCTTGAAAGGTAAAACTGGGGTGGGGATGACACCCACAAATCTTCACTACTATAGTATAAAGTTTTCCTATTAGGGCTAAAAATTTGATCACAAAATATGATCTACCCTTTGAGGGGTATGCCCTGTTAAGAGCTTAAAGACTTATACAATCTACCTTGCAAAAGGATTTAAGACTTACAACTACGTAATCACTCAGTTAAGAGATTACATAAGGTTTGTTAAAACCACTCTGTTAAGAGATTTACCCTAATACACTTATAAGAATGTTTTAGTACCTGATCCTTTGGTCTGCACTATATGCTGATTACAAATCTTCTCCTTCCAGTATTGATTTGATCTTATCTATCAAGTTTATCTCTATTCTGTCCTTCACTGCTTTACTGTTTTTCACTCAGTCACTAAACTCTATCAGAATACTTCACTGATTTGAATATATTCTCTCTTTTATTTTCATTCTTCTCATTCCCTTTGCATCCACACACACACACATTTCTATTAGGGTTCAGAACTCATCTTATATAGACAACTGAATTCCTCCAAATTTTGAGATCTACGATCCAGATTAACTCATTTTATCGCTTAACCTTTCCCTAATTCTGATTGGCTCCAAGTGTTGCATATGGATCAATGATTACAAAATAGAAGTGTAATCACCTCCATGATTTCATCAAAAAATAGTAAACAAAATATGAATGTTGGCCAAAATGTTTTACCTCGATGATTGTGCCATAACAAACACATATGCTAATTATGGCTTGCTCAACATTTGATATCTCTAGCACTTGGCATTCACCATTCTTTATACTCTGGCGCTCGACATTGTCTTCTTTACATAACTTGGAAAAAACTCACTCGACTAATACAAAAGTACTCAATGACCATTGGTTTACTCAGCAGTGACTACTGCTTGGTAAATGTACATTACATGACTTAGCCTATACATGATGACTCAGTCACAATGATGACTGAATAACATTTCCTAGATAATGAATAAGTGTAAGACACTAATAGACAACAAAAATGTAGGGATCTACAAACAGAACATTGTTTGACCAAGAATATGAGAGATTTGACCAAGTTTGACTTGTGTTTAAGCAATATCCTAGCATAAAAATTTGATGCATTAGTGAGAAAATCACTTTTTATAACTTTCGACAAGCTTTCTGTGCATTAGTTACACTCTGTGCAGCCTTGATTAAGTGCTTTTGAATGAACTTTAACTTTTGTTGACCTTTGATCAGAGTGAAATTCATTCCTACACTGATTTACGATGTTGACATCATTGTTTTTGCTCATTTTTCCCCTATTTGACTACAATTTGACCATAGTTGATTTTTGAATTTTGACAGTTGACTTTACTTTGTAACTCTATTTTTCCCACATTTAAGTGATATAGATCACCCATTTTGATTTCGGTCCTGATATGAAGCATCTGTGATGTCTTAGGATGAATGTTCCTTAAGGCTCCGGGGCCCTCGAGAGACTTAAATTGGTCAAAAAGTCCATTTTTACTATTGATTTTCACTTTCTACCTTTGATTTTTATTGAGCTCTAAGAAAAGATGGTTTTCCCCATGGAGAAGCACCAATTTAAGGTAGTGAGATGACACGACCGAATTTCACACTATGCAGCACCTGTGAGTATCTGATAACGATCCTTGTCAATTTTGAAAATTTGAATTTCATGCATTTTTACATGTTTTATAGCCAATTTTGTTTTCAATCGCATCCCGGATGCATGATCATACGCGGTGAGTCCTGTGTCACATCCTATTTTTCACAGAATTCTGGATTGTATCTGGTATTTCCCAGATCGCACCTTGTCAGGTCTCATCCGGTCAAATTCAAGCAAGTTCATAGACAATTCATTCTTTTGTCATTTTTGGTCAAAACAGGGTCGCATCCTGATTTCGGATCGCATCCTGAATTTCTTGGGTTGTTTCAGGGATTTTCTAGCTCACATCCCATTGAAAGATCGCATCCCATATTTCTTAGATCGTACCAAGGAAAACATGATCATTTTTTGTTTTTTGAATTTTGAGCCAAGTTTCTTGTTTATTTTGCATTCCTTAGGCAATTTTTTGTCAAATTTCTTTGCCTAATGCTAACATAGTGCCCCTATTTTCTATTGTGTAGACACATTTTGATGTTATTGCCTTTAGATATCCCCGACTGACTCAGGTCCTAGAGTTGCATCAAGATCTCTTAGCAGGTGACCAACACACTGTTGCACGATGTGAACTGTGGAGTTTAGCCAATTTACCCGACATTCAGGTGAATCACAGTTTATTGACAACACTGGTGGAGGGGTGGAACTAAGAGCATAATACCTTCCACCTTTTGACTGGCGAGATGACTATGACCCCAGAGGACACTTGGCGCATACTTCATGTTCCTGTGATGGGGTCTAGAGTGGAGTATGAGGCCTCTAGTACTGCAGCTATGGTGGATGCTCATAGATTGTTCCAGGATGATACCATTGCTAGGTGTTACCTTACTTGGGACCACATGGTGGCCAACTATGTGCCACTTCCTATATACTTGGCTAGACTCATTAGAGGACTGATGATGCCAAATCGAGGTCAGCATGGGTTCATGTGTAGGTGGTCTTGGATGATAGAGGAGATGATTCGATCACCTCGGCATTTTTCTTGGGGGAGTTGTATCTTGGCTCATATATACAGTGAGCTTCATGAGATTGTATATTAGCATTCTTGCACAATGATTGTTGGTATTCTGGTTCTTCAGGTCTGGGCGTGAGAGCACATCCCCTTCACACATCTGATAGTAGATAGGTAGCGCGATGCCATCCTGCCTTACATATACATGTATTTTGGTTTATTATAGTAGCCCCATCTGGGCAAGTTAGAGTATTGGTGGCATGTTCTGGATGACATTACTGATGTTGTTTGGAGACCATATTTGGATTGTGAGGAGTTTCCCTCAGATGTTAGGCATATGCCTTATTTTTTTTAGAGTAGGTACCTCATTGGGCATACCAGATATAGTGTTGAGAGGTTTTTGATCACTCATGTGTCCAAACAGTATGGTAGGGTATAGGGTGTCTCTCAGGAGATGGCTAGTTATGCTTGTATTAGAGACAGGGAGGGCCAGTGGGGGTCTCGATTGATTTATGAGACAACGGTTCATGAGATCTCTTAGATTTCTTTTGTTGCATGGGAGTATCATTCATAGATACTTGATGGAGGGATTAATGATGGGTATCATACTTATTATACTCATCACCCTTATCCTCATTTCATAGCTCCCGATGAGGTCACTCCTCACCTAGAGGACGCACTTGATTATGATCCTATTGATGATGGTGGTGGCCAAGGCTAAGCTGCTAGAGGTGGAGCCAGAGGACATGGCAGGGATAGAGGTCAAGATGGAGGGAGAGATGGTTCCTACGGAGGTGGAGATGGAGGAGAAGGAGGTGGAGGTGGAGGAGGAGGTGGATGAGGAGATAGAAGAAGACGACGGGCCTCCGGAGATGTAGGGCAGTAATGAAAATGATGTTTGGGAGTCACCCCCCCATAGTGAGACACATGGAATCTTCTCCATAGGGATGAGAATGCACAATGATAGAGGGCAATAGGAGGAGGGGGTGATGGGGGTCAAAAAAAGGCACGCCGAGATCCTCCTCTAGGTGGTGATGGAGATCAGTTATCTCAGTGTGAGTAGGAGAGAGATGCATTATGGTTAGAGGTGGCCACCCTTTGAGCACATTTATCAGAGCGAGATACTCAGTTATCTTAGATGAGAGCAGAGTGGGATAGATATGCCTAGACAGCCACCCACCAAGGACAATGGGTGACATACTATTTTGCCTTATATTGTGCTGCTATGCCTACTGCTCAAAGAGCTCCACTATATTATGTCATAGCACAATAATTAGATGGTGTGATGCCTCCACCCATTCCTAGAAGAGAAGATGTACACCCTCCCAATCCTCCATGAGAGGACAAGAGAGCTAGTGAGGCATGATATTTTGTTCTCTCATATTTTGTATCTTTGATATACTGTACCACATTGATCATATCATGTATTTGTACCATTTTTGATTGATACAGTCTCTCATGTCCTATGAACTGTTTATTGTTGATACATCACTTCATGTGATTTTGATACCTTGATACTTGTTTTATCCATGCTCTGAGTTTGGTATACTGTTCTGATACTTTGATGTTCATATATCGATGACATATTGATACTTCTAATTGATTGATGGTTTTGTCATGGATATCTTATCTTCTTTATCTTGTTTCATATGATGGTTTTTGATTCTACACATGTGATATATTTTATATGCGTCTCATGTTTAGGATATTGATGTGATGTTCATACTTGGTCATGATTAGATTAGATGGTGATGATAAAATGACATCATGATATACTTCACTGATATATGCTTATGTTTTTATTATTTTCAAAGCTTTATGTATGTATGGATGCAAACTCATGTGAATGTATGCAATCTTTATTTCATGTATGGATATGGATGTATATGAGATGTATTGTGATGTGATATATGGACATCTCACTTTTATCTATGTATGAATGATTATGGCTGCACTATGCAAACGTTCTTATGATATGGAATGGATTATGAATATCAATGATATATACTCAGTCATTTCATTTTAGTTGTTCCCAATTTCATGATATACTTGGTCAAACATAGAAAATGATTAATGTTTTTAGAATTTTCAGCTCACATTAATGCTTTAGATAATTGAATTCACACATTCATGCTTATGCAATTTAAAATGAATGCAAATATATTAAAATGAATACAATTTAAAATGAATTTCAATGCAACTAAAAACATGAAATGCATCTAAATGAATTTAATGCAAATTAATATGATATGCAACTAAAAATGAACCTTAATGCAATTAACCAAATGAAATGCATGTAGACTAAGACACCTAGGACAGTCACTGTTTATTCAAGTTAGATTAATTATCATCATAGAGCGTTTGTAATGGGACCTGATTAGGATAGTACAATTTTCACTGATAGATTCAACAATCATGAAAATATGAATACTTTCTTTTTATTCGTCATGTTGAAAGATAACCTAAACATTAAAGCATGCAGGCTAGAATGTTTTGTCAGTTACTTCCTGTTTGATATAAACCCTTTTCTTTTCTGGTGCATAATGTATAAATATATACCCGCAATGACCTTTCATTTTATATTCATATACTTGGGTATAATCCAATTTACTATGTACCTTACTAGGAAGTAGTTTTTCATTATTGTTTAAACAGAAAAGGAAATAAATCCGACCCCACTAAGGTTTTCATAGGAAACAGGTCAAGGTATACATGGCGTTCCAATTGTGATGGAGGCACTTATAGTAGACACCCATCTTAGGAATAAGGTGTCTCAACCTTGGATAATTCCTATTCTTATTATTTGTTTTGTAAAATGTATCTATTGCAAATAATGTAATTAAGTGTGAGTGTACATGTCTAGTTGGCATGTTGATGTGTCACTCCACTTAATGTGTCGGCATCTTGAATTATGTGTAAGGAGATTATGGCTGAAACGGTTATGACATATTCTTATGACATGTAAGAGCTATGTCTGGAAGATTCAATGACAGGTGAAGACATGTGGCAACTGATAAAATTGAGTACTGTACACTCTTCCCCAATCACGGGGTAAAATTTTTTTGAGTTCCTATTTTCTTGGAGAATGGTAAAACCCTAATACGACTATCTTTGGAAGTTGCCCTAAAAAGGGAAGCACATGATATAAGCATTTTTAGGGTTGCAAAGATAGGAGAAGTTAGTGTATTGTTGAAACATTTTGTGCTGCCGTGATTTGTCTTCAAGAGTTGGAAAATCTTCTGAAAGAACTTGCATTGCAAGTGTATTGTAAACTGTAATAGTTTTGATTAATACACTGTGCAGGTTTTGGAGTGCTGAGGTTTTTACCGAAAGGTTTCCCTAGGGTAAATCATTGTGTCATTCTCTATTTTTTTGTATGCATGGTATATGGCTAAAATATCATTGTTAAAGTAGTTAATGAATCTAAAATTGTAAGGATTTAAAAGAATTTGCACAATACTTTCCTTTAGAGATTAGTGTAGGAAGCTGTTTCCGCACCTAAGTTTCCTTACAACCCATTCCCCATGATCACCTTAGATAATCAGATTTATCACCACAAAAAGAAGAGAAAGAAAATGTTATGCCTCCAGTCCCTATTCCTCTAGTCCATAGACGTCATCGAGTCACTCAAGGAAACATAACAATAAAAAAATGATAATAAGAAAAAGTTCATTATTCCTTTTAAGATAATCAATGTATTTTATTTAAAACAAACAGTTGTGATTATAGTGTTTAGAAACATTGTTGATTATTTTTGCAAACACGCATAGGGATTATTATCAATTATCGATTTATCCTTCATCAATAAATGGTTCACCTGTTTAGTGTTTAGAAACACTTTTATCATCGTGACGTAGTGTTTAGGAACACCTTTAGGTCCAAGTATTTAGTGTAATCACCTGAAAATGGACAAAGACAATTAAGTAATAAATCAAGGAAAATCAAGGACAAAATCAAAGCAATTGAATTGAATCAAACATTTAGCCAATCAAAATTAAAATCAAGCTTTAATTCAAGATAAATCAAAATTGAGAGCATTTTAATCAAGTTAAATGAAATCAAAGTGCAATTAATTCTATTAATTGTATAGTTTTGAATTAAATCAAATTCAACCCACTCAAGGGGCACATGGCTAAATAAATCAATTAAAATCATTTAATAAATCCTAATTTCTCTCAACAACCCAAAAGGGGAAGGAATTTAATCAACCAATAGGATTTAAGGAAATGCATTCACATAGATCAAGCCAAATTCAATCTCAATCACTCAAAGTGAAAGAGCATCTTGTCCACTCATTTTGTCTACTTGTACCAAGCTTTGAGGACACAATATTTAAATTGTCTTCAAAGGGTGGAACCAAAGACTCAACTCAAGCTTAATCATGATCAACGCAACTACACCCCCTACCCTTGCATAAATCTATAAAAGGAAGACCAAAATCAATCATAATTCATAACCACACATCTGAGAATTGCATAGAACCTTTTGCATTTTATAGCTAGAAAGGAAAATTAAGGCTAATTAGTTGTATTTCATTTGGAATTGAACAATTTAGCTTGTTTATCATATCATTTCTCATTCTAGGACTGCCATTAATGGTAGCTTGCTAAGAGCTTCACATTAACACTCTTAGATAGAGAGCCATAGGATGCTTAATTGTACTTTATTTTCTAAATAGAGTATTAATTGTGGTTTATTTAGTCTCTAATTGATTTATTATATGATACTAATTCTATGAAGGTACATTTCCTTGTACACATTTAGGAATACTTTTTATGGTTGATATTTATAAATAACTTTGTTCGTAGTTTATTATCTATTGCGGAATAGGGTGGTATTGAAAAATACCTTTGTTTGTAGTTTAACATCTATTGCAGACTCTTATTCTTAGCAAAAGGTTCTAACAATGACTTAAGGACATGTGCGATTTTGATTGTTTCCCCCTAGGGAAAATAGTTTACCTAGGACCTTAATGTGGACAGATTCCAACCTTAGGAAGATACCATTGTCTGATAATAGGCTCTTAGGATTTGGCGTGTCATGAAAGTGACTGAAAGATATGTACAAACTAAGATTTACATCGGTAAAATGTGCAAGCATTGTCTTGATAGATAGAGCGTTAATTACAAGTAGCGCCTGTTTACCAGGTTTTCACCAAGACACTTTTTATCTTTTCCAATTTTTTTGTAATTTTTCTCTTTTCTATTTTTTTTGGACTCACCAAGGCACCTATTTGCTAGGTTTTCACCAAGATGGTCATTTTTTTAGGACTTTTCCATTGTTTTTGATTTTTTTCAGGATCTATATTTGCTATTTTTTATTTTCTTCAGGAACTTTTCTGATTTTTTTATTTTGTACTTTTTTCAGGACTCTTTTCACTATACAAAAGCTACCTCAAGAATGTCAGGCATAAAATCTTTTTAGGTGTAGAGTATTTATTGGATCTAGTAAAACATCTCCTTCAGGCGTAGCCAATTGATAGGCTCCTGATCCAAATGCTGTTGTAATAACAAAGGGACCCAACCAATTGGGTTTAAATTTTCTATTTTGTTCTCGATTCTATTGATTTTTAGGATTTTCTCTTCAAACTAGATCTCCTACCTGAAAAATTCTTGATTTTACCTTCTTTTTATATCCTCTTGACATTCTCTTTTGATAAGCTTTAAGATGATCAAATGCTTGTTGTCTGCATTATTCTAGCCATTCTAGCTCTTGTAGTCTAGATATTCTATAGTCCTCATCAGTGACTAGATGTTTCAATGATACCCCCAGTAATGGAATCTCTACCTGAACAGGTAGGAATGCCTCTAATCCATAAACTAGTACAAAAGGAGTTGCACCAGTTGGTGTTTTGATGCTTGTTCTGTAAGCCCACAATTCTGGATTGATTTGCAAATGCCAATCCCTTCCTGATTTGTTCACTGTCCTTTGCAAGATTTTTTATATAATTTTGTTTGATGCATTAGCTTGTCCATTACCTTGAGGGTAATAGATCGAGGAACAGTGCTGAGTGATTTTAAATTGAAGACACAACTCATCTATGTCTTTGTTTTTGAATTGACCCCCGTTGTCAGTCACAATCGATGAGGGTATTCCATAATGACAGATGATATAATTCAAGATAAACATGAAAACTTGTTTTCCAGTTGCATTAGACAGTGGGATGAATTCCACCCATTTTGTGAAATACTCAGTTGCAGTAATGATGTATTTATGTCCACTTGATGAATTGGGGAAAATCTGACCAACTAAATCAAAGGCCCATTGCTGGAATGGTCAATGTGTTATGAAAGGAATTAGCTCCCTAGCTGGAGCATGTATCAGGTTACCATGGATCTGGCATTTCTTGCATGGTTTTCAAAAATGGATATCATATTTTTCCATTGTGGGCCAATAGTATCCAACTCTTAAAAGTTTCTTGGCTAACAAAAAACCCTTCGAGTGTGATCCACACACACCTTCATGAACTTCCTTTAATGCATGATTAGAGTCTTCATGTTCTAAACACATATGAAGCATACCATCTAGACTACATCTAAACAAATCATTAGTGATGATTATATAACGTGATGCTGCTCTTAGGAGGAATCTCTTTTCATTGAGATAACATGACAACTTGAAGAAATACTTCAAGTGTGATCCACACACACCTTCATGAACTTCCTTTAATGCATGATTAGAGTCTTCATGTTCTAAACACATAAGAAGCATACCATCTAGACTAAATCTAAACAAATCATTAGTGATGATTATATACCATGATGCCACTCTTAGGAGGGATCTCTATGGAGATCTTTTGTTTGGTACTCACCATTCACTTGATTGATAAGGAGTTGTAAATCTCCATAGATGTGTAATTTGACAATTTTACATTCTATTGCAAGTTTGAGCCCATTCACAAGAGATTCATACTCTGCTATGTTTTTTGTACATGGAAAGATCATCTTATATGCTTTTGGAATCTTGTATCCTTGTGGTGTAATGAATAAGCATCCAGCTCCTGATCCTTGCCGTGTGAAGGAGCCATCAAAATACATTTTCCAGGGATGTTTTGTTAAGTGCATAATAGATTCATTTTGGAAATCCACATGTAATGTCTTGTCATCTGTTAATGGTGTTTCTACAAGTTAATTAACAATCACTTGTCCTTTAATGGCTTTTTTATCAACATATTCAATGTCAAATTCACTTAGAATTAGGACCCACATTGCTAGTCTTCCTGTCAAAATTGCCTTACTCAACAAGTACTTGAGTGGATCAATATTAGCCACTAGATTCACCTTGTGTGCCTACATGTAATGCCTAAGCTTTTGTGATGAAAATGCCACTTCTAAGCATTCTTTCTCAATCATTGAATAGTTCAACTCATATGTGACCAAAGTTCTATTGATATAGTATATACCTCTTTCTTTCTTAGCCTCATCTTCTTGTGAAAGAAATACTCCTAATGATGTGTCTATAGCTGATATGTAGAGAAATAGAGGTTTTCCATAAATTGGTTCCATTAGGATTGGAGGATTCATTAGATATTTCTTAACTTGGGAAAAATTTTCTTGACATTGCTCATCCCAAGTGAATGTAGTTCCTTTATGCATCAACTTTGTGAAAGGTTGTGCCTTATCCGCCAACTAAGATATAAATATTCTTATGGATTGTAGCTTGCCTTGCAGCGTCCTCATTTGACTAATGTTTTTAGGTGGTTGCATTTCAAGAATATCTTTCACCTTTGCTGGATCCACCTCAATTCCTTTTGCTAAGACTATGAATCCTAAAAGTTTTTCAAATGACATGCCAAATGCGCACTTCTTAGGATTAAGTCTTAATTGAAACTGTTCCACTCTATCAAATATTTTCCTTAGGTCCTCTATATGTGTAGTCCTTATCTTTGATTTTGCCAATGTGTCATCTACATACGCTTCCATGTTTCTATGCATCATGTCATGGACTATTGTGGTCATTGCTCTTTGATAAGTTGCACCTACATTTTTGAGACCAAAAGGCATCACATTCCAATAATATGTTCCCCATGTGCATGTGAATGCGGTCTTTTCCTGATCTTCAGGGGAAATTTTGATTTGATTGTATCCAGAAAATCCATCCACCAATGAGTACATCTCATAGCCTTCCGTAAAGTCTACAATCATATCTATGTTGGGAAGTGGAAAGTCATCCTTTGGACAAGCCTTATTTAAATCCCCAAAGTATATGCAAACTCTTATAGATTTGTCCACCTTAGAAATAAGAACTATGTTTGAAATCTAGTTTGCATAATCAATGGCCCTAACGAATCCAGCTTTCAATAGTTTTTCCAATTTTGCTTTTACTAATAATACCACATGTGGAATTATTTTTCTGAGTTTTTGTTTCATTGGTTTCACATCAGGTGAAATGGACAAGAGATGCATGATCAAATCTATATCCATGAATCCAGACATATCTAAATAAGACCAAGAAAAATTGATCTTCTTTTCTTTGAAGAAGTTGGTGAATTGGATCTTTTCATCTTCTGTCAATGACTGAGCAATGTGAACTAGCTGAGGAGCTTCTGTTGTTCCCAAATTAATGGGTTGCGCAGGTTCAATCAAAACTGAGGATCTTTCCTAAAAGTGATCTGGGAGGATACCAAGAATTCCATCCTTTGGCACCTCTAGGAGGTTTTCACCATCGGATATGTCTTTTTATTTTTCTCTTTTAGGGTCTGATACTACCACTAGGTGGTTTTCACCATTAGATCTTTTGTTCTTTTTGTTTTTCATTTTGAGACTGAGAAAATTGATATCCTCCATAGTCATGGTTTCACTCTTTACACTGGTGGAAAAAAGGAAGAGTTCACAAGCATTTAAATAACATGCTATGGAATAGTCATTGTCAAAAGATAATAGGCTTGTGGACGTAGGCTCATTCCAGTCTATCAATTTGGGATTTAATAAGGACAAGGATTTAGTAGGTTCAAGAGATAGCACCATGTTATTATCAACGTCATTAACTTGCAAGATGTTTTCTATTAGGTTTGCTTCTAAATAGATGTTAGGATTATTAGAGTCATTTTCATTATTATTAGAGTTCATGTTAGTGTTATGCAAATCTAACTCTAGTGATATAGCATTAAAAATCTCTCCTTCTTCAATCAAGAATCTTGGAGAAAACTTGTGTATTGCATCCACCTCTATGTCCATAGTAGCATCAGAAAGAGCATCCCATTCATATTTGTGTGAATCTACTTGACTATCATATGAAACTCCCAAGAAGTGGGCAATAGTCATTGGTACTTCATCTTCTCCATTTTCATTGGTCTCTTTTTCTTGTAATGTTCCTTTTTCAGTTGTCATCTCTAGTTCCTCATCAAAGTGAAGTGTCAAAAATAGGAAGCTCTTGTTCTTGTTCATCTTCAGGTTCTTCTGCTTGTCTTTCTTCTGTTTCTTGTTCAGGATTTGTGCCAATTTCTAATAATGGGTCTCCTTGTAAGAGTAGAAACCTTTTATAGCAAATAGGTTGTCCTTCTACCTCTTCTTCATCATCTGAGTCCCTTGATCTATCAAATATAGGACCACTTTTTGCTACAGGATGAGATGTTTCTTCCTTAAAGCCTAATCCAATCTTGTCTTTAGGATTCTAGAAATCCATGTGTAGGGGTTCCACAAGTCCTTGTTTGTTTTTTCCCAAGGGTCCTTTTCCTTTGTAACCCATTTGTCTCATGATCTCATACCCCTTTCCATATTTTTTTGTAAAACCATTTTTTCTTCATTTTCTTCTTCAAGGGATATTTTTGCTTTGACCATTTTGGTTTCCTCATGTATTGTTAGAGTACTACCATTGGATGGTGTAAATGTTGATGGAGGTCTTCCTTGTGTTCTAGGAGATATGGGAAGATCCATTAAGGATATTGCAGGATCTATTTTGTATTCTCCCATACTTGTCTCTTGAATGTTGATCTTTTTAGCAAAGCTTCTCAAAACCATTTCTTTGGATGTCTCCACCTTATTATGGCTTTCCTTGTTGTGAGGAACCATGCTTTCTATTTTTTTGAGATTGTTACATAGATATGTTGTGTCTGCTGGAA
Source organism: Chamaecyparis obtusa (assembly GCA_027943335.1). Taxonomy (NCBI): domain Eukaryota; kingdom Viridiplantae; phylum Streptophyta; class Pinopsida; order Cupressales; family Cupressaceae; genus Chamaecyparis; species Chamaecyparis obtusa. Next base: position 907,195 of record BSBK01006357.1, on the reverse strand, counting down.
TAGTCACCTCCACTCCATTATGAGGAAACTTTAGGCATTGATGGTAAGTAGAAGGCACAACTTGCATTGAGTGTATCCACGACCTTCCAAGAAGAATGTTGTATGCAAGTGGTAAATCAAGGACTTGACATAGGACATATTGATCTATTGGTCCCACTCTGATAGGTAAAATAACTAATCCTTTGGATGACCTTTCTTCTTCATCATAAGCCTTGATTATTATCTTTCTTCTAGGATTAATTGCATGTTCTGAGAATCCCAATTGTTTCACCAAGTTGTACGTGTAGATCTTCAAACTAGCACCTCCATGTATCAAGACATGCTTTACTCGGTGTTTATGGATAAGGAATTCTAAATGCAAAGGTCAATTATGTGGCTAGTTCAATGATTTTTCATCTTCTTCAGAAAAGGATAGGTAATGTGGGGAATTCAAGTGATCAAAAATAGCTTGGAATCTATCCACATCTAGATCTTTCCACATCTAGATCTTTCAGTACATTAGGGTTATTAAAGCTTGATCAAGAACTTCCCTATGACTAGGAGAGATTTTCAACAACTCTAGAATGGATATTTGAGTGGGTGTTCTTTGCAACTAATCCACAAGATTAAACTTTGGAGGTAATGCTACTTGCTTAGACATTATTGTTATTGTAGCTGGTGTGTTAGATGTTGAAGCTCCTTTGAGAGTGAGCTTAGCTTGATTTCTTGTTACAACATTAGAAGACTCAATTTTTCTTGGACTCCTCTTAGAGTGATTACATTGATGGAAGGTTTGCATGGTTCCACCATAAGAATTACATTATCATTATCAGTGTATGTATAGTTAATCTTGTTACTCTTGGAAGATTTCCCTTTTTCATAGCTAGGTAATGGAGTTTGAAATGCCTTATAATCATTTTTTGTATGATGTCCATCCACCTTAACTTTTCCTTCTTCAATTAGGTCTTGAATAAAATTTCTTAACTTCGTATAGTTGTTTGTTTTATGTCCTTTATTGCGATGAAAATCGCAGTAATCATTATCGTTCCACCACCTTGGTTTTACTTCGGGTTCCCGAGGTTTGGAATCAAGAATCGTAATGATTTTATTGTCCAATAGTGACTTCAAGACCACTTCCAATGTATCTCCCAATGGTGTAAATATTCTCTTAGGTCTTGCTGCCCAAGGCTTTATTCAAAGAGGAGGTTTATTGAAATTCTTGTTAGCCATTAGTGTCACTCTAGAATTCAAATTCTTGTTTTCTTGAAGACTCGTTGTAAGATTGAAAATATTTGATTTTAGTTTTGTGTTAGGAGTATCGACCACTCCATTGTTGATGACATTCTTGTTTTTGTTTCTGTATTTGTACTTGTCTTTGGTGGGATAGTACTTATCTTTATTTTCTTTTTTGATAGTGATTTCCCCTTTCTTGATCAAGACCTCTTCAATCTTGATGGCACTATCTATCATTTTATCAAAATTTGGTGGAACTTGTAATTGTATAGGAAATTTCATTTCTGGTACCAAGTTGTTAACGAAGATATCCACTTTTTTTTTTTCAGGTATCTGCCGTGAATATCATGTAAAGATTTTCCTCCATTGTTGTAGGAAATTCAAGAATGATTCTCCTATTTTCTGTTTAGTATTGCATAGATCCAACATTGTCACTGTGTGTTGGATGGTATAGGAGTATTGTTGTATGAAATTTTGCACTAGTTCATCAAATGTCTTGATTCCTATAGGTAATTTCAAAAACCAATACATAGCTTTTCCACCTAAGCTTCATGGAAATAATCTCATGAGATATGTTTGTTCATGCATGAATTCCATACTGGTTGTACAAAAATCTCTCACATGATCTTGAGGGTCAGAATTTCTAGTATATTTGACAGATTTAGGAATTGTGACATTCTTAGGAAATAGAATCATCTTTAGTCCCTTGTCAAAAGGGAAAGGACAAATGTGTTCCAAGGAATATTATTTTTTTGGTTTGTCCTTCTCTTTCTTGAGTTATTTGATTTCATTTTGCATAGCAAGTAGCTATCTTGTCAAAATAGACATAGGACTAAGATCTTCTTTTTGCTTAAGTTGGTTCACATCATAGTCCTTTGGTAGTGTCACTCCTTGAGAGGCGAGTTGTAGGAAGTATTTTTCCTTGTTTTCTTCCAAAGTTCTCTCAAGGATTTTATTGAATCATTTTCTTCTTATAGCTCTTTGGTATTCTTGTTCGGTGGGATCTTCATCATCTAAATCGTAATGAGCTTATTCTTGTTGAGTTTCTTCTTGATTGTTTTGGTCATCTTGTTCATCATGTCTTTCATCCCAATGGAAGTCTTCTTGATTATTGATGTTTGTCACTTCAGGTGTTTCTGTATATGTGGTGCTTAGTGTTGTTCCAAATAAAGGATTAAGTCTTGAAGTTTCTCATTTTTCAAATGTGAGCAATGGTACTTCATTCAAGAATGGGTTCTTTTCAAAATGATAAGATTTGTGTCTTGTATTAACCATGAAAACTTGATTAAGGAATCAATGAGTGTCTTATATTTAAAGTGGGTCTGAATGTTTGCAATGTTTGATTGTGAGTCCAAGGATGCAAGAGTGGGTTTCAAACTATCTTAAGGATCCAACGTCAAAGGGTGTCAAAGTACCATGTGTACACACTCAAATGGTGCACTTCTCTAAATCATTGCTTCCAAGAGAATCCATGGATTGGAAACCTTGAGAAATCAATTTAGAGCTCCCTAGGCATGGAGTGCAAGGATATTAAGAATGCTCTCAGCTAGAGCTATTAAGCCTATGACCTTGCTAGTAAACCATACAATGGGAGATTCAAATGAAGACAAGGGCAAGAATGCCAATATCCCCAAGAATCAAATGGAAATGAAATGCAAGCTATGCTAAGAATGGAAATGCAAGCTAAGCTATGGAAATGAAAGAACAATGCAACTAAGCTATGAAAGGAGAGAACAAGTATTACAAATCCTCCTAATTAAGCTAGATGAATTAATCTAAAGCACAAAGGAAACTAAGCTAAATATGAAGCTATGAATGCTATGATAATGTAAGAAGTGAAACTATGATAGCATGTAGATGCAAAAGCCAAGAATGTTCCAAATCTTCAAAAGCTCCAAAGTGACCTAGAAAACCTACAGCATAACATTAGCATAAAAAGTTGGGGGTCTAGAATGAAGAAGAGAGCTCTCCTTTTATAAGAAATGAGAAAGAATGGACCATGGAGATTAAGAGGCAAAAGATTTAATCAAGGGTGGAGCTTGAAAGAGGAGCAATCCATGTGCACAAGTATCCTCCAATGGGAAAATAAGAGTTGACTTTTGTGTCCATATGAGACAAAAAGTGCTTTTTCCCTTTTTATAAAATAGGAATAATGCTTTATTTGTGCAACTTAGGATAAAAGGAAAAGTGGGAGGGAATTCCTTTTAATTAAATAAAGACTTAGGATAAGATGGTTAGCCCAAGGCAAATAATTGAATAAATTATGGAGCTAGGATTTGATCAAGAATAAGCAATTGATGATTTTAGCAAAAGGGGCTAATAGTCTAGATGACCATTTTAGGTGTATACACCATGATAGTGAGCTGGGAACCAAAAATGTAAGTGGGTCTGATAATGTGAAAGTTCCACCGTCAAAGGGTGTCAGAGTGCCCTGATAGTGAGCTGGGAACTTGATTTTAACTGATAGGGTAAACTAACTCCATAATTTGGACAATCTAGAAAAGACCATGCAAGGTAACAAGACTTTCTAAAAAATAGCTCTTTCAGGTTATTAGATGACTGTATTTTGACAACAAAATCTTACTAATGGCTGAAATGGGTATCTGGAATGCAAAAATTTTGGTTCTGACTGGTATGAAAATGATTTCCATCCTAGATGTGATCTTTTATAGGTGGTTGATAAAATTTAGGCCCCAGATGCGACCCAAGAAATATGAGATGTGACATAGGATATGCAGTGGTCACTAGATGCGACTCAAGAAATGTTGTATTTACCAAATGTGATTCAAAAAATTTAGGGTGCGACATGACATACAAGATGCGATACAAGATTACCAGATGCAATTTAATCATGTTTGTCAATTGCCAGTTTCAATGATTTTTGAGAAAATGGGTCATCTTTGTCGGATTCTAGTGACTTGTAGGTGTTTGCAAATGCTCTATGTTTGTTCATTTGGGGAGGATTTATCTAAAGTTGTACTTAGAACACATCAAGCAATCATTTTAAGCATACACACCTATCCTTCCCTATGCTAGGTAGAGATTGATACCACTTGTTCACTGACTTAGGAACACACTCAAAGAATCCTCAGAATATGGTAGTCCAATAACACACAATGGATATTGGAGCCCATATTAGTTGAGTAGTAATGTCAATGAGGGCTCGATATGGTGAATATCTTGGGGAAATTACTATTTGCCTCACACAAGTGATACCAACCTTTCAGAGGTGAACTGGGTAGCATATAACATAAGGTTTTTAATAAAGGCATCTATTCATAACCATCTCCCATAGTCCCAAAAGCAGGATTAAGACCATAAGCCCTATAGGAACTTGAAAATGTGTAGTCTCACAAGCGAGATTTAAGCGACTCCTCTCTACATGAGATCCAAGTATGTCATTGGAATTGATCATCAATCTTCCAAGGAAAGATGAATTATGTCTTCCTAGGCTTTCACCTCAAGGAAGCGTCAAATTTTATAGTGGGGTGGAAGAGTCAGCTTAAGACTTGTCCCCACTTGGTTCATTCCCGAGAGCTTTTTTCCTCAACCAAAAGGCCCTCTAAAGATATATAATAAAGAAATTGGATAAGTGATTATGAGGTTTGGATTTCTGATTCTTCATGATGGAGAAGATCATAATCTCCTAACTCAAATAAAAAATCCTAAGCACATCATGCAATCTTTAACATTCATTTCCCCAATTTAACCTCAAAATGCAAGTCAAATTTTGAGTTTCTGATTTTCCTCAAGGGAAAAGAGCATAATCCTCTGATTGATTTGCAAGATGAAATCAAATTGTATTAAGTTCCTAAAAATAAAAGCATGAAGTCTTGTTGATTTCTCCAAGGTAACTAACAAACAACCATTAGTAGTTTATAATGATAATGTCTCTATCATGCATCCTACAAACCATAGTCAGGGTATTTAAAATCACATAAAACAACAAATCAAACCATTAGGGGTTAGAAAATAGAGAAATTAAGAAAATGACCATAGATGCGATCCCAAATTTGACTAGATACGATCCTATTTCCCAAATGTGATACACTTTCCTGAATGCGACAAATGAAACTAAATGCGATCTAAAATTCAAACAAATGTGATACCTACCAGATGCAATCTAGGAAATCTTGGGTGCGATCTGGGAAATCTGAGGTGTGACTATTCTTCCTAGATGTGACAAAAATCCCCAGATGCGATTCCCTGCAGGTAGAAATACAACAAAATTTAGTGAAAAATGATAGAAATCTGGGGCTTGGGCCCCACGGTGGGGGCCAAAAATGTGTGTGTGAATTATTGACCTACACATCTGCAACACAACACTTCAATAGGAAATTATATCAATTGTTAGCACATCTAAATCAATCAAACAAAATAACAATTGAAAGATTCCTAATTCTCTCTAATTATAACAAGTATGGAAAATATTGTAAATTACCCTCAGATTTAATCCTAAACAATGACAATGCAATGCTAAGATGATAGGTTCAAGATTACTATGCAAAAATGAAGCTAAAACTATGAGATTCATTTACTATTAGCCAAATTGAAGTGTTTCTAATTATCTATGAGCATATGAAAGTCAAAATAACAACATGCATGTATGAATTCAAATTAACTATATGTTTTGAGGTTTGAAAATTCTCTTTTTATAGAATCTTGAGATTTTGAATGGTTGGGATGCATCCATGAGGAGTGGTTGAGATGCTTCCAAGCTTGATCCATGTGATTACCTCTCATTGGTTCAAAGTGTCTTTGTTGTCCCCTTTAAGGTGACATGTCATCTTGAGAGGGATTTATTTATTTCTTTTAAGTAATTACTCTAGCCATGAATTTAATGGGATTGATTTAATTAATTAGGCATATAGGTAATTAAATTGATTTTTCTTGATGATAAATGCTTGAATTAGGATATTAAATTGATTTTATTGAATTTAAAGACTTATGTCAATAATCAAGGATCAGATTAACATAATTAGGGTTTTATCCTGAATTAGGGAAAATAAGGCCTTAGGTTCTATTAGCCCAATTTTAGGTGATTACACAACCTCCTGAGAACATTAGTCATATGAGGACCTTACAAGGAAGGGTAAAATAAATTAGATGCTTCATCTCTCAATTAGCGGATATATCACAACCTTTCACAAAAAACATTACATAAAGGTGTGACCTTCTCATGGAACGAGGAGTGTGAAAATAACTTCAATCATATCAAGCAATATTTGGAAAATCCCCCTATTCTGATGCCTCCTATACAAGGGAAGCCATTGATATTATATGTCTCCTCCATAGATACATCAATGGGGGCATTACTAGCACAACATGATGAGAATAAGAAGGAAAAAACTATCTACTACATTAGTAGAACATTGGTAGCTTATGAGAAGAACTATTCCATGATAGAAAAAGCATGTCTAGCTGTTATCTTTGCATCACAAAAGCTAAGACACTATATGTTAGCTCATACTACATAATTAATAGAAAAATTGATCTATTGAAGTACTTATTAAGAAAATCTTCCCTCACAGGTAGACTAGTGAAATGGGTAATGCTATTGAGTGAATTTGACATCGAGTATGTTGAAAGAAAAAAGGACAAGTCATTGAAGATTAGTTAGCTGAAGCACCAATGTTTGATGATCAACCAATGCAAATGGAATTTCTTGATTCCTCTATTATGCACCTATCTTCTAGAATGTGGCAATTATTCTTTGATGGATCTTGCACACATAATGGATCTGGAGCTGGCATTTTGTTCATAACACCACAAGGTTACTCCATTCCGAAGGCATTCAGGATCAAGTTCCCTTATACCAACAACATAGCTGAATATGAAGCTTTACTAAATTGAATGAAAATAGTGATCAAATGGAGAGTGACAGAACTACACATTCATGGAGACTCACAACTAGAAATACACGAAGTCAATGATGTGTATCAAATGAAGGATGAGAAAATCATTCCATACAAATGCATGGTAGATGATCTAAAGAAATATTTCATATCTATCACATTTGAACAGATTCCTAGAATGGAGAATAAGGTTGCTGATGCTATGGCAACATTATCATCTCTCCTACAATAGCTAGAACATGAGCTATGCTATGAGTTTCTGGTGGAAGCACTGTCATTCCCTGCCTATGATTGTCTAGAAATGTACATGATCTGTAACATTGTTGGTCATGATTCCTCCCACTACAAAAAAATATACTCCTACCTTCGAGACCAAATCATTCCCAATACCTTTAACTATCATGAAAAATGCTACCTTATCTGAAATGCATCATAGTATGTCATCATTGGTAATAATTTATACAAATGAAGTCTGGATGGTACACTTCTTAGGTGTTTAGAATGTGAAGAGTCACAACGCACATTAGAGGAAGTCCATGAAGGTATTTATGGATCACATTCCAACAGTTTGATAGTAGCTCGAAAACTCATTAGGGAAAGGTACTATTGGCCAAACATGGAAAAAGAGGTCATGAAATATGATAAGAATTGTCATAAATGTCAGGTCCATGGAAATTTGATTCATGCTCCAAGGAGAGATTTGATTCCTTTTACAATACAATGACCTTTTCAACAATGGACATTTGATCTCATAGGGGCTATTTATCCACATTCGTCAAATGGTCATACCCATATCATAACAACTACAGATTACTTCACAAAGTGGGTAGAAGTAGTTCCTTTGACACAAGCTACTGGAAAAAAAATCTCTATGTTCACACAGAATTACATCATTTGCCAATATGGAATACCACACTCCATCATCACAGACAATGGAGGCCAATTCAAGAATAAGGACCTAGATTCCTTATGCTCTAAATTCAAAATCACTCAACATTGGTCATCCATTTACTATCCACAAGGGAATGGACAAGTTGAAGCATCCAATAAGAACTTATTGAAAATCCTACATTTTAAAGTCAACAAGATAGGAATATACTGGCACCTAATGATAAATCCAACTCTTTGGGCCTACAAAACAAGTATTAGAATGCCCACTAGGGATACTCCTTTCGCTTTAGTATATGGGGATGAAGCGGTACTACCTATTAAGGTTGAAATCCCATCACTAAGAATCAGAATGCATGGTCTGGTAACTGATGATGATTATAGAGTGTCTAGGTTACAAGAGCTAGAACTACTAGATGAGTGTAGGCAAGCTGCGTATGATCATCTCAGAGTATATTAGAAACAAATATCTAGAGGCTACAACAAGAAAGTCAAACATAGAGAATCTTAGGTTGGTGATCTAGTCTTGAGAGAGAATACTAAGAATCAATCACATCGAGAATGCAAGGGGAAGTTTGAACCCAAGTGGCTGGGTCCCTTTGTTATCATTGCTACTTTTAGCTCTAGAGCCTATCAACTCTCAACAACTAAAGGAGAACAACTCTGAGAACCAATCAATGTTCTCCATCTAAAGAAATTCTACGCCTAAGACATTCAGTCTATGAAAATGTGCTGAAAAAGCATAAAAATTAGAAAAAGTCTTGAAAAAATGATCATCCTGGTAAAAACCTAGCAAAAGGTGCCTTGGTGATTCACAAAAAAAATTAAAAAATGCAAAAATACAAAAAAAATTTGAAAAGATGAAAAATACAAAAAAAAAGAAGAAAAAGAAAAAGTGCCTTGGTGAAAACTTGGTAAACAGGCACCTTGGTAGCAAAAATAGAATCTCTGCCAAGATGGTGAAAACCTAGCAAATGGGCACCACTTGTATCAAAACGCTCCATCTATCAGCAAAATCTTGGTATCTCCTATCTTTCAATACTACTTTAGTTTGTACATATCTCCTTGTTTGCTTTCGCATCCTATTTTCAACAATGTCAGTCCGTGCACCAGGCAACAAAAGTGTCTATATTCTATCAATGTTTCAAACTTGGGGGAAAAAACATGTCTTATCCTGCAGTCCTCAGTATTCCTCCGATGAGTCATATCTAGTCAAGGTCCTTCCAAAGCTATAATCGAGTCATTTTTTCAGTATCCCTACCAGAAAAGGATTTTGCAACCAACAAAGACATCAAACAAACTCCAACAACAAATGAAAAAAATGTTTGTGACATGCTTTTATCTTCTTGTATACTAACTGATTCACATTGAGATTTCTGCATATTTTGTCCCTTCAAGCTCCTTGATGATGTCCTTTATGAGATTTAGAGAGTGACGACTAGGGGCATAATCTTTTATTTTGTCTTCTTTTTGTAAGTAAAAATCTAAATAACTTTGGAAATTTTGGGTTGAATTGGTGTCCACTATAAGTGCCTCCATCACGATTGGATGGCCACGTGTACCTTGACCATTGATACCTAGATGCTTCAGGGAAGTTGGATCTAACTTTGTCTTTTTGAGTGATTTCTTACTCCTACTATGAAATATGATACTACCCAAGGATGTGAACAATAAAGGATCATTGCGGGTAATTCATAGTACTGGAATCAAAATAATCTTGCCACTGCTTGGTGTGTTTGTATGCAAGGTGTATTTAGGTCATCACAACATTTATGTTCTGATGCTTATACAAATTGCTAAATCAAAATGGACATGATATTCAGGTCATCTTGGCTTTTGTGCCTTGGTGCTTATATCTAATCTGACATTTCAAATTAAAAATCAATATTCATATGTTCATGGTTTCCTAACTAGTGAACATTGTATCGATTATTCAGTGTTACCTAAAAATATTCAGTGATGATAAAAGCTGATATATGATTAGTGACCAAGTCCTAAGTCTTGCATTTCATTTGCATTTGACATTTTGCATGGTTTCATCTTTCTCATGATCTAAATAAAACATGATGTTTGATATTCTCCAAAATTTTTACTAAAAACACATCGCAAGGATTGAGCATTGTGTGAAGGTCCCTACAAACTGACTAGCAAGCAGTCACTGTCCTGGGTTAAACATCCATTTTGACAATCAAGTAAGCACTTGAAATCTTCATATACCTACAAAAATATCATGTGTATCATTGCATACATACATGTGCATCCATCAAAAACATAAAAAAGAATCATACATTGCATTTATTCATCTACCATCTATCATTGCATTGCATATTCATACATTCAAAGGAAAGATTCATTGCATATTCATTGCATTCAATAGTGAAAGGAAAACATTTCATACATTGGCATCACATGATAAAACATCATAACTCAAAATGACAAGTGCAATGAAGTCATAACCACTAATCCGATCTCACATATATATAAACTATCGTAATAGTACAAGGGATGCACTAATGGCACGATATACAAAAGAATAAGCTACAATGAGCTATCAAGTGTGATAAAAATGAAAAAAAAAAGGAATATCAGGTATCAACTATCTACCTGGTCCTCGACATTAGGTGTTTCTCCTCCTCCTACAAGTGCATCAGGTGGTGGCTTAGCACGTGGGGCCTTGGCTCCCTCATTATCTATCATGTACTAGGAGTATGATGTGACTCTATGCCTAGTTGGCACCACTAAGAAATATGCAGAGACATAGTATGACACATGCCCTATCTAGTGTATAACCTCTACTTGTAAATGCCTAACATCAGCCTCTTGATCTCGGAGCTGTCTATCCCACTCCCGTAGCTGTACCTCCAGTGATAAACTTATTAGAAAGTAAAGTCCACCAAGATAACTGAGAGGGGGGGGGGGGCGTGAATCAGTTATCTGATAATTATAACTTTTATCAACTTCAATAGATTTTAACCATGTAAGCAATATAATTACCAACCATAGAAAGATATTAATACACAATAACACAATGACACAAGATATGTTGACTAGGGAACCTCTTGATCAAAGAGTAAACCCCAGTGGGAATGATGCCCACAAAAGATGCACTAATATGAATATTCCTTGTGAAAGGATGGACTCTGTTAGGAGTCTTATGAAATACATTCAGTACATATGAATCCTTGTTAGGAGATTTTGAATCCCTGTTAAAAGATACTAACTTTGTTAGGAGTTATGGAAGACAGAAGGACCCACTGCCAATACAACTTCAATGGAAATATCACTGAACACACTATCCAACTAATCTCTAGATTATTCAAAAAAATAATATCAAATCATTACTGATCTCAACAATATGTTACCTCTCCTCTTACTGTGCCAAACCGCACTCACTACTACACCAGATCTCAATTTCAGATCTCTGTACCTCACATGTCTTCCTTTAGAAATTCACTTTCACAATCTTTCACTTCATCAATACATACATCACACTTACATACAACAAGGAAAAACATTCTTTCCTTTATACCACACTCAAGTAATTACAAATGAGTCGACATACAAATTACAAAATAAAAGTTTCCACACGTTACATCAAAATTACACAAAACTGTCAGCTTCCAATTAGAATAATTCTTCACTCGTGAGACCTCAAAGTTTGCATTGTCATCCATGTCACTATCAACATGTCTTCAACTAATCTTTAACTATGAAAAACCATATTCCATCTCGATTAGGAGATATCTTCCGATTTCCACAAACTGCTACTCAGGAACACTGCCTGAATACTGCTTCCACCAAAATGCTCATAACTTCCATGAATAAATGAATTACTGTCTATGCTCTTAACCATGAAAATATAACACATCAAAGAGTAAATACTCAACATCACATAGCTTGATCTGCAATATCCCACATGCGCTAATCAAAACACTATCTGCTCCTCTGCTAACCTCCAGTAGATCACTGTGTTGACATCAATGACAATCATAGTCATGAATGTAACAACAACTGCTAGAGAATGGCTGCCAATACTCCCATAGGATATATTAAGCATTCATTCCTAACAATCTCTCCCATTTTCATTGATGGCAACATAGATGAAAAACATCCAATGTTCCATAAATCCAATATTGCAACTCTGCTTGTCTTCAACAAATATTTTCAAATCCTCTTCATCAATTAAATCTTTCTTTGTTTTCTTATTCAGTTCTCTCCAATAGATGGTATAAATGGTTTTTCATGTACACTTCTCTCCCAATGACATCAATGACAAAAATTTCATCATTATGTCAACAACAACTCTAATGTCAAAAGAGACTGTTCAGAAAATACATTCACTAGAGTCCTCATGAATCAGCTCAGATACACATACTCCCCCATAGAGGAAGTACCAACATCCAATCTAGAAGAAAGATAAGGCTCATATTCCACTAGAAGAATGCAACCAATCTGCATCACTTCTCAAAAGTAGGCTGGGGCATAACCCCAAGCATACCTCTCAGATACTCAAATGTATCCTTAGGCAAAGGCTTTGTAAATATGTTTGCAATCTGCTCCTTTGTGCTTATGTACTCAAGTCTGACTTCTTTCTCAACAACTTTCTCTCTTACTACATGATACTTAATCTCTATATGCTTTGTCTTAGAATGTAATACAAGGTTCTTAGACATACTAACTGTGCTGGTGTTATCACAATGTATAAAAATAGGTTCAAAAAACTTTATTCTAGTATCCTTCAGCATCTGCTTCATCCAAATTATCTGGTTGCAATTGTTTTCTACTACTACATATTCTACTTCTGCTGTGCTTTGTGAAATACAATTCTACTTCTTGCTTAGCCAAGAAACCAATCTTCCTCCAAGGAAAAATGCTCCACCTCTGGTGCTCTTTTTATCATCAACACTACCTCCCCAATCAGCATCTATATATGCGCATAGGGTAAAATCATTGGATTTTTCATACCACAATCCATAGTTCATTATGCCTCTTAAATATCTTAGTATCCTCGTTACTACTGCATAATGTGATTCTCTAGGTTCAACTTGAAATATTGCTACAATTCCAATTGAATGTGCTATATCAGGTCTTGTATGTGTCAAGTACTACAATCCTCCAATCATAGATATGTACTTCTTCTATTCAACTGTAGGAGTCTCATTTGCACTAGATAATTTATGTCCAGTTACCATAGGTGTTCCAACTAGTTTACAGTTCTCCATTCCAAATCTCTTTAACAAATCATTCAAGTACTTTGTTTGGCTTACAAAGATACCATCACTATTCTGTGTTATCTATAATCCCAAAAAGTATTTCATTTCACCAATCATACTCATTTCAAATTTAGTTTTCATTTCATTAGCAAATTTATCACTAGCTTCATCTTCTCCTCCAAAATAATGTCATCAAAAAAAATAACTATAATTAACAAACCATTTTCAATTTCTTTTGTGTACAAGTTGCTATCAGCTATTCCTTTTGTAAATCCCAATTTTAACAAATACTTATCCAATCTTGCATACCAAGTTCTAGGTGCTTGCTTTAGTCCATATAAGGCTTTCTTCAATTTACATACCATGTATCCTTCTTGAGTCAAAGGAAAACCTTCAGGCTTCTCAATGTAGACTTCTTCCAATTCTCCATTCAAAAATGCTGACTTCACATCCATCTAATATACTTTAAATTTCTTAAAGGCTGCATAGGCCAAAAACATTCTTACTACTTCAATTCTTGCTACTGGTGCAAAAGTTTCTTCATAATCAATTCCTTCTTGCTGTGAGTATCCCTTACATACCTATCTTGCTTTGTTACTTACTACTTCTCCTTGTTCATTCATCTTGTTTCTAAATACCCATTTACTTCCAATAACATTCTTATCTTTAGGTCTAGGGACCAATTCCCATGTCTTATTCTTTTCAATTTGATCTAGTTCTTCTTTCATAGCTTTAATTTAATGTTCATCTTCAAAAGCTTCACTAGTAGATTTAGGTTCAATTTGAGAAATCAAACATAACTATTCTTGTACCTTATTTTGAGTTAGAACTCCTCTATCCACGCTTCCAATAATCTGCTCAACAGGATGATTCCTTGATAAGTTCCTTTTAGGTGTCACTGTCTTAGATCTCACTTTAGGTGTTTGTTCTTCAATGATTTCACTGTGGCTTTCATTCAACAAGTCACTGTCATTTTCATAGAATAATTCAGTAGTTTCAGTGTTAGGTTTAGGATGAGTTCCTTCATCAGATTCATAATCAAGCATTCTTTCTTGAATTTTGAACTTTTCATCAACTTTAACATTTGCGCTCTCAACAATAGTCTTAGTTCTCTTGTTATAACATCTATAAGCTTTGCTCTTCAAAGAATATCCAAGAAATATACCTTCATCACTTCTAGGATCAAACTTTCCAATATCATCATCTCTCTTTATATAACATTTGCTTCCAAAAATTCTAAAATACTTAACTAAGGGTGCATGTCCAAACCATAATTCATAGGGTGTCTTGTTTGTGTCTACTTTGTTTTGTACTCTATTCATTGTATACACTGCTGTGTTCACTGCTTCTCTCCAGAATATCTTTGCCAAGTCATTCTCAAATAACATAGCTCTTGCTACTTCAGTCACTGATCTATTTCTTCTTTCTGCAATGCCATTTTGTTCAGGTGTTCTAAGGGCTGAAAACTGTCTCTTAATACCATTCACTTCAAAAAAAGTGTTAAACTCTCTAGAAATAAATTCTCCACCTCTATCAGATCTCAAACATTTAATTTTCATTCCAGATTCATTCTCAACTTTATTCTTAATGATCTTAAACTTATCAAATGCTTTAGACTTTTCTTTAATAAATGTAATCCACATCATTTTTGTAAAATCATCAACAAGAATCATAAAATACCTTTCTCCATAGAATCCTCTAGTCCTTGTAGGACCGCTCAAATCTGTATGAAGAATCTCCAACTTCTCTATAGATGTAAACTTCTTACTGGGAAATGAACTTAGCTTCTATTTCGCCATCACACATTCCTTGCAAATCATGTTAGTAGGCTTCATAATTTTAGGCAAATCTCTTACTGCAAGTGTAGTACTTATTTTCACAATGTTATCAAAATTTATATGACAAAATCTTCTATTTAATAACTAAATGTCATCAATCTTAGTAATTGAACCTATCATCTCAGTAGAATTCAGCTAAAATATATTACCTCTGGTTCTAGATCCAGTTCCAATCAAATTTCCATCTTTATCTTTTATCACACAAGTTTTCTCAGCAAATCAAACTTGATATCCCTTATCAAGTAACTATCCAACACTCAAACGATTATGTTTCAAACCATCCACAAAGTAAACATCATCAGTATTAGTCTTTCCATTAAGAGTAATAGATCCTATACCTTTAATCAAACAAGGTGCATTATTTCCAACTCTAACAACTCCTCCATCATAATTGTTAAACTTTATGAACTTTTTCATGTCTCTAGTCATATGATGTGAAAAACCACTGTCTATAATCCAATCAAATTTTTTTTCAACTTGAGAAACTAGGGATTTTTCTTCCTTAACATCTATTTCAAGATTTTCTTCTTTAATTGCTACAAATCCTATGTCATCATTATTATCAGTATCACTTTCACTTAAAGTTCTCTCTATACTAGCTTCAAGATTTTCATCATTAGCATAATAACATTCCTTAGATCTTCTAGGCTTGAAATTGTTTCTATACTTTTTAACTCTCTTAGGACATTTAGATGAAAAATGACCATATTCTTGAGAAGTCCAACATTTAGAAATTTTCTTACCGTCTGGTTCTCTCTTCACAAGTAAGGCAATACCTTCTTCAATCTTCCTATCTTCTTCATTTCTAGATTTGCTACTGCTAGCATAATCTACACTCACACTGATGCTTCTTGACAAAGTAGGGAGAACACTAAGTGCACTGAATGCTGTCTCCATTCTAGGCAAATCTCCTGATAACCTCAGGTTCATTTCTACCGCTTCCAATCTTCCAAGAAGAGTCTCTCTTGTAAATTTCTAAGTACAAGGTATAAATTTTTCAATCATTTGTATTGTCTACTTAAACGCATGAGTCAATGTCCTCAAAATTTTCCATATAACTTCATTTTCTCTCTTTGTTCCTCCACAAGATTTTATGCTTGCAATAATTTCTGACATTCTACCAATATAGCTTCTAACAGATTCATCTTCCATCATTCTTATATCTTCAAATGCACATATCCAATTATGTAATCTAACTTTCTTTGCATGTTCATCACCTTCAAAAGTAGAGTGTAAAGCTTTCCAAATTTCATGAGATGTTTTCAAATATTTTACCTGACTATACTCATTCTCCAGAAGGGCTATCAAAAGTGCTTCTCTGGAAAGTGTGTTACACATGAATAGATCTCTCTCATCATTAGAACATGTTTCAAGATTATCCTCATGAATGATAGTCTTCTCATTCTTTGTATTCAACCAATAACCTGGTCCTAAACATAGTAGATGTGTCTTCATCTTTTCTTTCCAGCTGTCAAAATTCACTCCATCAAACTTAGGACTTTCTTTTTTCTAAAATTCACCATGGATCTCCTTAAGCTACTAAACTTTTCTTTCAAGGACCTGCTGCTCTGATACCAATTATTAGAAAGTAAAGTCCACTAAGATAACTGAGAGGGGGGGGGGGGGGGTGAATCAGTTATCTGATAATTATAACTTTTATCAACTTCAATAGATTTTAACCATGTAAGCAATATAATTACCAACCATAGAAATATATTAATACATAATAACACAATGACGCAAGATATGTTGACTAGGGAACCTCTTGATCAAAGAGTAAACCCCAGTGGGAATGATGCCCACAAAAGATGCACTAATATGAATATTCCTTGTGAAAGGATGGACTCTATTAGGAGTCTTATGAAATACATTCGATACATATGAATCCCTATTAGGAGATTTTGAATCCCCGTTAAAAGATTCTAACTCTGTTAGGAGTTATGGAAGACAGAAGGACCCACTGCCCAAACAACTTCAATGGAAAGATCACTGAACACACTGTCCAACTGATCTCTAGATTATTCAATAGAATAATATCAAATCATTACTAATCTCAACAATATGTTACCTCTCCTCTTACTGTGCCAAACCACACTCACTACTACAGCAGATCTCAATTTCAGATCTCTGTACCTCGCATGTCTACCTTCACAAATTTGCTTTCATAATCTTTCACTTCATCAATACATACATCACACTTACATACAACAAGGAAAAAAATTCCTTCCTTTATACCACACTCAAGTAATTAAAAATGAGTCAGCATACAAATTAAAAAATAAAAGTTTCCACATGTTACATCAAAATTACACAAAACTGTCGGCTTCCAATTAGAATAATTCTTCACTCATGTGACCTCAAAGTTTGTGCTATCATCCACATCACTATCAACATGTCTTAAACTAATCTTTAACTATGCAAAACTAGATTCCATCCCAATTAGGAGATATCATCTAATTTCCACAAACCCCTACTCAGGAACACTGCCTGAATACTGCTTCCACCAAAATGCTCATAACTTCCATGAATAAATGAATTACTCTCTGCACTCTTAACAATGAACATATAACACATCATAGAGTAAATCCTCAACATCGTATAGCTTGATTTGCAATATCCCATGTGCACTAATTAAAACATTGTCTACTCCTCTGCTAAGCTCCAGTAGATCATTGTGTTGACATCAATGACAATCATAGTCATGAATGCAACAACAACTGCTACAAAATGGCTGCCAATACTCCCATAGGATATATTAAGCATTCATTCCTAAAAAAACTATGTGACCTCAGATCCCTCAACTGATGCTTGAGCCACTTGATCACATCCTATGGAGTTGACCTCAATCCAGGATTTGCCAATGCTGCTGCCTCACCCTCCTCCATAGCCTCATTGCCTCCATAAAAACTTCTATTTATCTGCACCTTATGATGATGAACCTTTTCTCCTAGGTCAAAATATGGGGTATCCTAAACATCCTCCATGGCTGCATCCTGGTGTGCTCCAAGTACCTCCTTAACACCCACTATGCTACTAATGCTGCCTAATGTCCCAACCTCACCTTTGGTATATCGACACTGCAAAACTATCGGTCTACCTACTGGAGCTATCTGTGGTATAGTGGATCATCTCATATGCCTTTCTAGCCTCAAAGGAGTCCCCATAGCTCTCGACCTCTATGGTGTAGGGTGCACCATCAAGATCTGTACCTCACGTCTCATTTGTCCTCTGCCCATAGGGGCACTAGTCACATCCTCCACCTCCTCCATGGTCAGGATAAGCTCCATAGGATCAAAGAATCACCTCATCAGATGCTTCACCATGTATGCAATGTATGCATCTATGACCCCTGCATCGACTAGCTATGGTCAGTAGTCCCAATCCCTAGCCTATAGCCCACTATACTCCTGGCTACATAATGCATAAGATAGTCTCATGGAACATCCGAGACCAATCTCTCACACCTATCATGTGTAGGAGACAAAATCCTATGGCTCATCTTGAATAAGCCCATACTGTCACCACACCCATGAGATCAAGAAACACTCTAGGATGGTGGTAGACCATCCCATCAAAATTTGGCTTTGGCATAAGAACCCAAATTGTGCCCTTGCTGCTGGCCATGCCTCTATCTGAAGATACGGTCTCCATGTCAGGACCATCATATCATTTAGTATGTGGTACCAGTACTCAGTGCACACCATCCTAACCTGTGTGAAGAATCTAGAATACCTGTATATGAGTGGCTCCTGAGGCTGCCTCTCATCTCCACAAATCGGTCTACAAATGGGAATATGCTCCCATGCCCATATTTATAACACAATAGCACCTGATGAAAATGACTTCACCTCATAATAGATGATCTCATGCATCTTAGAGAACATGTGATCCAACAAGCACTAGCCCCACCTGAACTCTACAGGACTCGCCATCAAATGCTAAACCATCAAAGCCAGCCCATCAGGAGACCATTCTGCTGATGGTCAGACATGATGGTCCCCCCAATCATCCCTACAATGATCCACTTTAGATGATGGGTCTACCCATATCATTGTGTGAGTATCTCCCATGAGATTTTCTATGAGATCTGCTCCTCTGTATCAAATACTGTATGAAAGGCCACCAAACCTGTGTTACCGACACTAAGATAGTCTAGGAAAGGGCCATGAAAAGGAATATAGAGAATCTTGTATAAATCCTCTAGAGTAACTATAAGATCCCTTGTCAGGAGGTGGAAGGTCTATGTCTCTAAGTGGAAACACTCAACAAGCGTGGTGATCAATCCATGGTTCACCCTAATATCAGGCAAACTAATGAGATACTCAAAATTGCACGCTACAAGGTGCACTCTCATCGGATTAGGTAAGGCCAGGCAAAGTCTCTGTGTAGCTAGATGGGATATACATACATGGACATCTGGGTATAGGACCTACACAACACAAAAATGGGACAACTATCAGAATTCATTCAAAAATTAGGCTATATACATGCAAAATGAGAAAATGAGCATATCAATAAGTGCATTAAAGGCTATGGAATTCAGCTACAGAATCAAAAGTTTTGAAAAATTGGCCTAAGGACCTAAAAAATGCTCACTATTTTCCATATAAAAATTTAGACTAGTGCCAATTATCGTACGACAATGTACCTCAACCTATATGACACCTCATGGTCATACGATACTATCTAGATTCTTGCATGACATTTGAGGGACCTGATGAAATGTCATACGACAAATGTGTGTCCCCCATATGACAAACTACAAGAATAGACATGACACTCTATTTGGACTTGGAATGTTGTAC
Source organism: Chamaecyparis obtusa (assembly GCA_027943335.1). Classification (NCBI taxonomy): domain Eukaryota; kingdom Viridiplantae; phylum Streptophyta; class Pinopsida; order Cupressales; family Cupressaceae; genus Chamaecyparis; species Chamaecyparis obtusa. The sequence goes on along the minus strand of BSBK01006357.1, from coordinate 887,384 downwards.
GAGTCCCCACAGGTTGTCATACGACTTTGCGTGAAGCAAAATTTCAAAAATTGCAAATTCATCCTAAAGATCCTAGAAAGCATGAAAAACTATCAAATTGAATTCACAAAGAGGCATAGAGGTCCACTTACTGGATTCCCATACTGACGCAGTCTTTGAAATCACTGCAAGCACTTGAAATGATGAGAAGATGTAGGAACTTGCATTTTGGCTCTCAGAGGGCTCCACAAGTTTATAAAGTCAAAAGGTTAAAATGAATTGAAATGACCCTTTTGGGCCTTATATTGGTTTTGACCTAATTTTTCAAAGTGCTCCGTTTTGCATGAAAATTGCACCCTTGGCTAATTTTGACATTCTGAATCCATTTTTGGAATCAAAATGAAAAATTTGAGATCATTTCCTTTGTCAAAATTGTGATTAAAAATTTTTGTACCTAGGACGGCTGACTACTTGCATAATCAACCTTACTAACATCACATAAATCCAGTATTCAACTTAACTGATTATCTCACATCAAACTTGTCAAATTTCAACTTGGTCAACTCATGGTCAAACCTAGTCAAACTTTGTCAACAAGACCCCTAAACAATGCATAATGCATCCCCGAACGTGCATAACCATTTTGACAATTGATTACTTTGCTTCTAACCATTTCACAATCATGGCTTTCTTGCCAGATTTTAATTTTCATCCCGAAGGGGGCATGGTATTACACATCATTAATTGAATCTGTCAAATCAAATTTCCTTTAGCGATCAAGACAACAACCATGTCTAGTTGGTGACCCATCAAAGTCCTCGTTGCTTGGGGCACATCACTTGGGGCATATTAGATTCATCAAAATTCATATCAATATGGTGTTCTCTTAATCTTGTGAACTGTATCAGCTGTTCATAACCATCAGTTCATTAGTGTTATTTCCTTGATTCTTCATAACTGAAGGGTTCAGATTTGGCATCCTTTTGATTCCTTTGGACAACTAGGTCTGGAGTCAGGATAGTCACTTCCTCGTAATCATAGGTTCAAAATCAGGTGTTTTGACACTTCTTCTTAATCATCGGTTCATTGCTGGTACCGTTAACATCATCCCAATTCTTTCATCAACCAGGACCTGAATCAACATATTCAAAACTTTCAATTGGTTTCTATCTCAGAATCAGTTAATCTCTCAGGATCAGTTTTCCCACCACATAATTGAGTCCGGATCTCATAAAAAATAGATTAATCTTTGAACCACTACGCTTCACACAATAATTCAAAGAGGGGCAAAATGTAATACCCTAAAAATGGGCTTCAGTACCATTGACTTCATACATCGACAAATCGATCGAAATCGACATAAAAGTCCTAACCTAAGGCACATCTGCACATCAAATCATCAAAATCTTAATCAATCTTATTTTAATTCTGTATCAGGGAATATTCCTAAATATTCCTAATCTATCCTAATTATTTCTAAATTAAATATTATTTGGCGATAAATGATATTATTTTATTTATATCCTGAAGTTAATTAATTGAATATGTCGAATACTTGATTAATTGAATTTAATTCTACAACTTAATTATTTAATTAGATTTAATTGAATTTATTCCTAATTAATATTGTTTTTATTTGACAATAAATCAAATTTCTAAAAATAATTGATTGAATATTTATTTAATTGATTAAATCAAATTGTCAAATTTAATGATTTAATTTGGGATAAAGTTTGATTAAATAATTGATTAATCCATAAATCAATTATTTTTATTCAAATATATTAACTTGAGAATAAAACACATGAAATATTAAATAAATTCATAATTATCCATGCACAATCAGAAAAGCAGTTAAACTCTAAATCAACTATTCAATTCAATTTGTTAACTTTTTGGACTCAACATGTGATTGTGAGTTAAAAAGTGATATGAATTCCTGATTTGAGTTAAAAAGCTGATTTTGCATAGTTTTGTGAGTTAACTCTTTCTAATTTTCTGATAACTCAACAATCAATTTGAGTTGATCAGGGAGAGATTTTTGGTTTTCCATGAGTTCTCAAAAACCCTGGATTTCTATATAAACGAGGCTCAGTCCTTTACAATTGACCATGAATTTGGAGAATCTTGCTCGTGCGATCTGGTGAATTGTGAGATTGCAAATTTTGAGATTCTTGTTTATCATTGTTTCATTCATTTTCATAGTATTCATATCATTGCTAGATTAGATTGTAATTCATATTTTCATCTAGTTTTACATCATTTTACATGTTTTTCATCCATATTGCATAGAAAAATTCAAAAATATAACTTAATTTGCATCCATTTTTCATAAGTTTTCATCATTAAAATCCTCCATTTAGGTGTTGCATCGTCATTGATCTCGGTTATTTATGAGAATACCATACTCACATCTACTAGAAGGCAGTAAATCACCTGGTTAACGATATTTGTTTTCATTGCAAATTTTATGATTTGTTAACCAATAATATTTTACTGAAGTGTTGTGTCCACATGCAGGTACAATTTCACACACACACCATAAACCCTAATTGGAAACAAGTATAACTAGAATACAAGAATCACATTCATGATCACATCTGCTAAATTTTCAATCAAAGTATCTAGATTCGACAGACACAAAGAATACACTTTTTTCAAAATTTACAAAACAAACTCTTCATCAAGGAAATCAAACCCTACCTCAAACACCGAAGAATAATATTCGAACGAAGACCAGATAGGAAGACAAAATCCCAAAACTTTGAAGCTTTCCAAAACTGAATTCCTCACCCAAAATTCTTCAACTTGTCTCCCAAAATTCCTCAACCTTTGCCTTCCAAAAACATGGCCAAATCTCCAACATATAGGAATTCCTATTCCACATGTGAGGGTTTGGAACTCGACTCCACCAAATTTAGGCTTTTCATGAATTATACTTTGATTTTCATCTCAATTTCAGTTGAACTCAAGTCTCTCCTCCACTTCGCCTTTTGTTGAAAACACTTAACCAAAATTAACTAATACCTTAAATTTAATTTAATCAATTCCGATTGTGCAACTTAATGCATTGAATTAATAAAATAAAATAAAAATAAAAATAAAACATTTAGTCTAAAATGATTTCCACATGCTAAATTAATTCTTAAATTAACTAATGCATTTTAATTGAAAAAGGTTAAATTTACAGTTGCATAATTCTAAGGTGCATGTATTTTTTTTAACTCTCATTAATTAAAAACTTCTACCATACAATAAACTTTTAAATAATAATTAAACTAAATAATTACATTTAATTAATTTTTTTTGAGATAATATCTCATAGCTTAAAATAGAAAAGATTTAATTATAAAAATTACACCAATAACCAAAAATCAAAAGAATCAAAAGAACCTAAGGACCTAAGGACCCACATTCATACTCAAGAATAGGGGTATAAACTCACGTCAACTGGATGAGTTTAAAAAGGGTAGGAATAACAAAATCTTGTCCACTATTTCAGGACAATATTATGGCTTAGGTTAGGATTTGAAACTGAATTTTATCTCCCCTCTTTTACCATTGAGACTAGCGATAGGGCATGCTCATCTTGAAAATTTAGGGAAGTCAATGCTTGGTACCTGTAAACCTACATAAAAGACAAGCATGTGCATATATGTATAGAAATATAATAGACAATGGTGGGGATCAACTGATCATGCAGATCTTGCAAGAAAGTAACTACGACTCTGTCCCTCAACCACATCAAGCACATAAAAAATAATAATCATACATGAACACCATACACATGCAAGTATGGGGTTAGTAAAACCATAAGAATCATAAATAACCACAACATATAGAAAATCAGACTATGTGAGGGGCATTACAGACAACACACAGGTAAGACAACAGATGTTGGCTAGAAAACAAACACATCCCAAAGGCTAGGAGCCCTTCAAAGGAAAGGCCAATCTCACAACGTAAGAGAAGATATGTGAGAATTTGAAGAGCAGTTCTTCCTACACCATTGGATGACTATGTAGATGATGCTATCCTTAGGCTCTCTAATAAAAGAAACTCTGTTAGGGTAGTTGTTAGCACAACAACTAAAGTGCTGAAGAAGTTGAGTAGTGTCAATAGGAACTTGGTGCAAAGCAGGAGCAGAAGTAGTAGGAGTGGAATGGTCCACATGGTTGGAGGGGGCTGATCTTGAAGAAGGGACAATATTTAGAGTTGCAATGGGAGAAAAAATCTGATTAGCAACAAAATCTTGGCCCCTATCAACAACAAGGGCATCATCCATATTTTCAGTAGGGGTTTCATCTTCATCATAAAGCTGTGAATCCTTAGAGGAAGAATTAGAGTCAGAAGCATAGATTGAAAATGGTCCTCCCTTGCATCCTTCCACCAAGTAGTAGGACCCTTTCGATGCAGAAGAGAATAATTAAAAGCCACATGTCTAGCGGAGAAGAAATACTGACAAGAGAAGAGAAGGCCCTCATAATCAAATGCTTGCATCAATGGTTTCTCCCTAACCATGAGCACCACATCCCCCAGAAGCGGCGGGGAGATATTCATATCAACCAGGATGCTGGCAAAAGTAGAATGCCTCAAAGTCACTGTAACATCATCCACCTTCAGAAAGTGGCCAAGAGAGTTTCCAATGGCCTAAAAGAAAAAAAATCTCTTATAAATGGAGTGGGAGATTAGGAAGGAAAAACTACACTAAAAAAACATTGAGTGGTTTAGTAAGAGGGTTGAAGGATACTTTCCAAGGTTTGGCAAAAAGGAAGTGATTCCCCCAAACCCACTTGTTCAAAACCAAATTACAATCTTTAGAAGAAGAAAATGAAGCAATAAAAAAGAGCTTTGTGCAAGGGTAGAGTTAAATGTTACCATAAACTAAGGGCTTCCAAGAACTAGTTACCCAATAATGTATATCTGAGAGAGAGGGCTAGAGACCTGGGAATCTGTGACCAAATTGTGACGCTGGTAAAAATACATGTTATCCACCACATTTGGGTCAGAAACCACCACAGGGGAGGCCTTGGCACATGAAATAGGTTGATATTTCACCCTTGAGATGGTAGCAATATATTCGGTGGCCTAGACATAGCTCCTTCCACTAGAAGTAACAAATTTTGGTGGGGGAACCCCATCCTTAACAACGCCAGGGCTAGAACCACCAATGTCAGGAGTAGAAATGATAACATTGTTGGATACAATTGCTTGAAGGACATTATTGGATTAGCTATGTGTTGTCTTTGATGTCACACAAATGTCATATCAATTATCTCTCTCAGTATCTACCGACCTCAGTCGGTCAGCTAGGTGGTTTTTATTGTCTACTGAGTTCTCTCGGGTGTCTAAAAGAAACATGATAGGGTAACAGTGTTAACCGAGCCTCCTTGGTTATCAAAGGAAAATTAGTGGTTACCAAGCTCTCTCGGTCTCCAAAGGATGTTGCAAAATTTGCTGTGGTTACTGAGTTCTCTCGATCACCAAAGGAAATCTTTTCAGGATTAATGTTTACCGAGCAAGGTCAACCCTTTCAAAGAATTTTGTTATTATAGTTTGTTTATCCCAGCTGACTATTATAATAATTATTAGTGCTGACTTGACAATCTAAATGATTATGAAATGGCATATATATATAGAAGGTCAAGTGGTGAATAAAAGATATACAACATGCAGAAATCATTTTGAGGAAAGGTGTGTGCAAATTTTGAAGGATGGTCAGATATCCTTGAGGAGCAGCAAAGATTTAATTGATTAGTAAGGATCTAGTGAAATAAAATAGAGATCTATATTTAGCAATTCAGTTGCAGGTCATTTCATTGTTACTCTCTAGCAATTGTAGCAGTGATATCAAAATCTCTTAACTGAGTTGGTTTAACAACCATTTTGTAAATCCTCTAACAAGGCAATAGTTCTATTGAATTGTTTCAAGACCTCTTACAAGGCCACTCCTAGCAGGGTGATTAAATCCTCTAACAAGGTCACACCTAACAGTGTGTTTTGTAACCTTTTACCGGGTTGGCTTCTAATCGGGCATCACTTCAGAAGAGTGAAAAATAGTAACTAGTTACATTGGTGGTTTTTCCCATATTGGGTTTCCATGGTAAATCTGGTGTCTCTTGTGTTCATGTTATTTTCTTTATTCATTTAAGTTAATCAGTGATGAATGCTTAAGAATAGTTCAATTATTACACACTTCAAGGATCAAGTTTTCAACATTTCTTTGTATATTTACTGAGTGGCACAGTAAATAACTTGTTAAGATATTTAAGGGATCAGTGGTAATATTTTTTGTGGTTAACTGATTCACCCCCCCCCCTCTTAGTTACTGCATCTATATTTCCAACAATTGGTATCAGAGATTTTGGTGCTTGCAGGAAGGGTTTCAAGGACCTAAGCTAAAGATCAGGATGTCTTACAAAAGAGAAATTCCAAGGCTTAACAGAAATAACTTTTTAGCATGGCAAGGTCTCATGAGACTACATCTAGCTTCCATTGGTGATTTAGGATGCAAATATATTGATCAAGAATATACAATTCCTACTGGCACATTAACTGTTGAAGACATTGCAGAGAAGAAGAACCATAACACTATGATGATAGACATTGCATCAACTCTTAGCTATGAAGAATTTGATGAAATCAAAGACTACACAACTGCTCATGAAATGTGGAACAAGCTAAAGAAAATCTATGGCGGTGATGACAATGTGAAGAGAGCCAAAGCAGAGAGCCTAAGAGGACAGTTTGATCAAATGAAAATGAGAGAAGAAGAAAACATTGCAAAATATGTTGAAAGGATCAAGACAAGTGTTAGTGCAATCAGAGCTTCTGGAGGAAAAATTGATGATGAAACGGTTATAAGTAAGGTTCTTAGAACATTACTCCCTATTTATGCAATAAGAGTTTCTGCTATTCAAGAAAGAAGATGTGAAGAAAATCACAATATAACTTTGGATGCCTTAGTTGGAAGATTGACAGCCTTTGAACTGGATAACTATGACAACTATGTTCCAACTTCTAAAAATATTGAATCAGCTTTTGAGGCCAAACTTTCACTCAAGAAAGGGAAGAAAATCCAATCAGAAAGTGAAGAAGAATCAGAGGAAAGTTCTGATAGCGATCTTGAAGTTATTGAAGCATTACTTGCAAAGAAGTATTCAAGAGGCAGAGGAAAATACAAAGGTAAAACTCCCTTAATCTATTTTTCATGTGAAGAAATTGGTCATATTGCAGCTAGGTGTCCAAACAAGCAAAGCAAAGATGAGAAGAAAAATTACAACTACAATGGCAAGAAAAATTTCAAATCATTCAAGGATAAAGGTGAGAAAACATGTTTTTTAGCTAAAGATTTGGATGATAGTGAAGAAGAAATTGTTTTCATTGCTGTAAAAGATGAATCTGATAATGATGAAGATGAGATGGCACTTATCTCTTGTATAAGCAAGAATGATACATGGATTATAGATAGTGGATGTTCACATCATATGACTAGTGACAGGACCAAGTTTGAACATTTTGAAAACTTTGATGGTGGTAATGTAAGGTTTGGAAACAATGAACCCTGTTGTATAAAAGGAAAGGGATGAATTTCATTAACCAAAGAACTTATATGTGATAATGCATATTGGGTCAAAGGACTAAAGCATAATCTTCTAAGTGTAGCACAACTAATCAAAATTGGATTCAAGGTTGAATTCATGAATGGAAAAGCAAGACTGCTAGATGACAAAGGAAAACTAATAGGATCAGGCAAACAAACCAAAGGTAACCTATTTTATCTTGATCTTGGTGATTACTCATGTTTTATTGCTCAAATTGAAGAAAGTTGGTTATGGCACAAAAGGTTATGTCATGTAAATTTTGACAACATGATGAAAATAAGGAAATTCAAGAAAGTAAGAGGTATTCCTACTTTGAAGAAACCTGATGTTGGTCTATGCAAGAATTGTCAAATTGGTAAAATGGGAAAGTCTAGTTTCAAAAGTAAAAACTATCAGTCTGAAGATATTTTGGAAATTGTGCATACTGATTTATGTGGACCTATTGGAATTGAGAGCTATACCGGAGAAAAATTCTTTATTCTCTTTGTTGATGATTATTCTAGAATGATGACTATTATGTATTTAAGAGAAAAGTCTGAAGCATTTGAAAAGTTCAAATGGTATTTAGCAAGAGTAGAAAAGGAAACAGGAAAAAGAATAAAATGCTTGAGATCAGATAGAGGTGGTGAATTCATCTCCCATGAATTCAATAATTTCTACATTGAAAGAGGAATCAAAAGATAGGTATCAGCCCTGAGAACTCCTGAGCAGAATGGAATAGCCGAAAGAAGGAATAGATCTATCATGGACTGTGCAAGGACTCTAATGATTGAAAAGAACATTGCTATGAAATACTGGAAGGAAGCTATCAGCACTGTAGTTCATACCTTGAACTGAGTATAGCTGAGAAAAGACACATTCAAGACTCCATATGAGCTATGGTATGGCTACAAACCAAATGTAAGTTACCTAAAAGTATTTGGTAGTAAATGTTACATCTTAAAAGAATCTAGAAAAGGAAAATTTGATGTAAAAAGTGATGAAGGAATATTTTTGGGATATTCTTGCAAATGTAAGGCATATAGATGTCTAAATTTGTCTACTCACAAAATCATAGAAAGTGCACATGTGAGAATTGATGAGTTTGCAGAAAAGATTGAAGAAGAAAGCAAAAAGGAACTAGAGGACTACCAAAAATTTGTTTACATCGAACCTGATACATTGCCAGACACATGTAAGGAGACTACATCTACCGAGCCTAGTATAGTAACTGAGTCACAAGAAGAAGTTTAGACCGAGTCACAAAGTACCGAGTCTTAGTCTGAAGCTATCGAGCAAGTATCTACCGAGCCTGAGCAATTTGAACCTGAAGATGAAGAAGATGACAATGTAACTCATTCAGGAAGCAAGGAACCTATAGCCAAGTATGCTAGAAAGCATCATAAACTAGATCAGATTATTGGAAACAAATTAGATGGTACTATGAGAAGAAGTAAACTAAAAGGTACATGTTTATTTGCTGATTTTGAACCTAAAAATGTCAAAGATGCATTAGAAAATGAAAGTTGGATTGAGGCTATGAATGAAGAAATAGAGAAAATAGAGAAAAATAAGACATGGACTCTTGTACCTAGGCCTAAAGATAAAAATGTAATTGGGACAAAATGGGTATTCAGAAATAAGTTGAATGAAGATGGTCAAGTATCAAGAAACAAAGCAAGATTGGTATGTAAAGGATATTCTCAAGAAGAAGGAATAGATTATGGAGAGACTTTTTCTCCTGTTACAAGATTAGAAGGTGTGAGGACTTTACTAGCATTTGCAACACATAAAGGATTTAAGGTATATCAGATGGATATCAAATCTACTTTTCTCAATGGTATTCTTGAGGAAGAAGTCTACATTGAGCAACCTGAAGGCTTTATTGATCCAGACAAAAGGGATATGGTCTGCAAATTACACAAAGCATTGTATGGTCTGAAACAAGCTCCTAGAGTATGGTATGAAAGATTACATAACTATCTTACTCAGATTGATTTCAAAAGGGCTAATGACAACAACAATTTATACATCAAAGAAGGATCAGATAACAAAATTATTTTGGCAGAAATATTTGTGGATGATACTATGTTTACAGGAAATGATGATCAGTGCAAAGAATTTTCAGAGCTTATGAACAAAGAATTTGAAATGTCTATGTTTGGTCAGATAAAATTCTTTGTTGGACTTCAGATTCAGCAAAACAAAAATGATATCTACATTACTCAGTCTAAATATATCAGGGAAATACTTAAGAAATTTGGTATGAAAGATTCAAAACTAGTTGGTACACCCATGTGTATTGGACTGAAGCTTACCAAAGATGATGATTCAAAAGAAGTAGATCAGACCTTATATAGATCAATGATTGGAAAATTATAGTATGTAGTACACACAAGGCCTGATATTGCCTTAGCAGTTGGAATAGTGGCTAAACCCAGAGAAAATCACATGATGGCAATCAAAAGAATCTTGAGGTATTTAAGGGGAACTGAAGATTATGGCTTGTGGTATAAATTTGGAGGCAATCTAGATTTAAAAGTGTTTACTGATGATGATTGGGCAGGAAACATTGATGATAGAAAGAGTACAAGCGGTGGAGCATTCTTTCTTGGCAAGAGGTTAGTATCTTGGACTAGTAAAAAGCAAAACTGCACATCCCAATCCACAGCAGAAGCAAAATATGTTGCTGCAGCAGTAAACTGCTCTAATATTATATGGTTTAAACAACTTTTGGAAGGCATGAAGGTTGAGATCAAAGAACCAGTTGTTATGTTTTGTGATAATACAAGTGCAATAAATATTTCAAAGAATCCAGTAATGCATTCCAAAACCAAGCACATTGTAATTAAATATCACTTTGTCAGAGAATTGGTGTAGGACAAGGAAATCAGATTGGAATATATTCATACAAAAGAACAAATTGCAGATATCTTCACCAAGCCACTACCTAAGGATGCATTTTTGTATCTAAGAGGCAAGTTAGGGGTCACTCCCCTGTCCGAGGTTCACTAAATAAAGTTTTAGTGATGCATCAACCAGAACATGTTGAAGATCAATCAATTGATGCAGCATAGTCATGGAATAATTGCTTATGAATCAGTACATAAGGTACATTGATATTTACCGAAATTGTGTAAGTTGTCTTTGGCATGTGTTGTCAAAGAGGGAGAGTTTGCTATCATTTCAATAAATTTCTAAGAAGAATAATTTGAGAAGTTAAGAGGGAGAGTTCTTAGTTAGAGAAAGAAGTTTGAAGATGATGGGAATCAGAATGAAGCTAAGGATATGTTTCTTACTCTTGGTTTCTCTGTGAAATTTCATTGTGCTATGACATGTTGTGTTGCCATCAATGCCAAAGAGGGAGATTGTTGGATACAATTATCTGAAGGACATTGTTGGATTAGCTATGTGTTGTCTTTGATGTCACACAAATGTCATATCAATTATCGCTCTTAGTATCTACCGAGCTCAGTCGGTTAGCTAGGCAGTTTTTAGTGTCTACCGAGTTCTCTTAGGTGTCTAAAGGAAACATGATAGGGTAACAGTGTTAACTGAGCCTCCTCGGTTATCGAAGGAGAATTAGTGGTTATCGAGCTCTCTCGGTCTCCAAAGGATGTTGCAGAATTCACTGTGGTTACCGAGTTCTCTCGATCACCAAAGGAAATCTTTTCAGGATTAATGTTTATCGAGCAAGGTCGACCCTTTCAAAGAATTTTGTTATTACAGTTTGTTTATCCCATCCGACTGTTATAATAATTATTAGTGCCGACTTGACAATCCAAATGATTATGAAATGGCATATATATATAGAAGGTCAAGTGGTGAATAAAAGATATACAACATGCAGAAATCATTTTGAAGAAAGGTGTGTGCGAATTTTGAAGGATGGTCAGATATCCTTGTGGAGTAGCAAAGATTTAATTGATCAGTAAGGATCTAGTGAAACATAATAGAGATCTATATTCAGCAATTCAATTGCAGGTCATTTCATTGTTACTCTCTAGCAATTGTAGCAGTGATATCAAAATCTCTTAACCGAGTTGGTTTAACAACCATTTTGTAAATCCTCTAACAAGGTAACAGTTTTATTGAATTATTTCAAGACCTCTTACAAGGCCACTCCTAGCAGGGTGATTAAATCCTCTAACAAGGTCACACCTAACAGTGTGTTTTGTAACCTTTTACTGGGTTGGCTTCTAACCGGGCATCACTTCAGAAGAGTGAAAAATAGTAACTAGTTACATTGGTGGTTTTTCCCATATTGGGTTTCCATGGTAAATCTGGTGTCTCTTGTGTTCATGTTATTTTCTTTATTCATTTAAGTTAATTAGTGATGAATGCTTAAGAACAGTTCAATTATTACACACTTCAAGGATCAAGTTTTTAGCATTTCTCTGTATATTTACCGAGTGGCACAATAAATAATTTGTTAAGATATTTAAGGGATCAGTGGTAATATTTTTTGTGGTTAACTAATTCACCCCCCCCTCTCAGTTACTGCATCTATATTTCCAACAAACATCCAACCCAAGTTGTTGTCCAAAAAATGGCATAGACAAAAAAAGGGGACCATAAGCTCCTAGGGAAGATACCCCCCATGCACAGAATAAGATTATGATCTTAGAATCTCTTTAATGGTTAATGTTTATGATTATGAGGCTAACCTTGATTACATGATGGCTATAATATTGATTATATTCTAACCCTTATCCTATTTACCTTATTCATGATGTTCAGGATATATTATATTGGATGCTTCCATGTGTGTTTGTTCATATCTATGACTAGTGTGTATTACATGGGACAAAGTCATAGTTACTCACTTGGTGAGATCTACACAATTTCTCGATCTCTATCATTATCTTTACTCTCTCTCTCTTTCTCTGTGTGTGTGTATATTTAATTGGTTTCATTTTTCTGATCTATCCAATCTTGGGATGTTCATGTTTGACCTTCATGATGTTGGTTTTCATGGATTCTTGGTTAGTCAAGAGGTATTGCTTTGAGATTTCTATATTGACTATGGTTGACTTTATTTGACTATGAGGATATCTTGATGTGTTTTATTATTGATTGTTATGACCTTAATTGGGTATCTGATTAATTTAGATGCATTTGACTGTATTCTATTATTGAGATATGTCCTATAGTAATAATGCATAATTATTAATTACTTATTGTTGTGTGAATTAATAATGCTTTGATATATATATATCTTTGTGTGTATGTATGCTTAAGTGTAATATATGTATAGTGGCAAGTAAGATAAAGGCTTGAATTTATTAATTAATAAATTACATAAATGAAATATAATAAAATAGAGTATTATTATTATAAACTATGGTATTGGTTATCCAATAATTGTAATAATTGGTTGGGAAGTAGTTCCTTCCCGTATAACTCCTTTCAGAGGAATAATATGGGAAATATTTCATTTTACCATATTATTTTCAAGAAAAGAAAACACAAAGGAGTTGAGAGGAGATTTAGAGGGAGTTGTTGATGATTTTTTAGTTGGATTTAAAAGAGAGATTTGAATATGAGGAGAGTATTTGAGGAAGACTCTTCATTGATTTCATATCAATCATTGTGAGGGTGACTTGAGACTTGAGTGTATTGGATTTCTCTTGGATTGCTTCTGGATTTCTAGAGAGGATTGGAGGATCTTGTTGAATGTGTGCAGAGTGGATTTGGATTTTCCTTGCCTTCTCTTTTGTGGATTCTACATAGGACTAGAGGTAGGATCCAATCCTATAAATGATATTATGCTTATGTGTGTGTTTGTGTGAATAAAATATCATTATTTGTTAAAAATGACAAAGATAATATATAATCTTCTTTGTTTAAATTCATTTATAGAATTCTCTTATGCTTGTATAGTCTATTCATTGTCTTTTTGCATTTTGGAAAGAATAGAGTGTTTTGGAGGAAGTTTCCAGTGTATTTTTTCCTCTATGTTCTTTCAGACTTGTGTTTGTAATTTAAGTTTTTCTCATGTAAAATCTTGGTGTGAGGGCTAATTATCTAGGTTTATGGAAGGGAACCCAAGAGTTCTCTAATGGGTCTTCCTTAGATTCAATTTCCCAGGTCTAGACAATGCCCAATTTTGGTTGTAAAGGCAATATGGACTTTTTTTTAGCATTTTGTGTCAGTCAAATGTGTTGTTTAAACTTGTATTTGTGTTTCTTAAACTACCAAGTGCATAGTTCTAAGAAACAGTCGTGTCACTTTATCATACATATGTGTATCTTTACTAGACAATTGTGTAACATCCTTATTTGGTCAAAATTGGTTAAAATATACAGTTATAGGGTTGGTAAGTAGTTCCTTCATGTATAACTCCATTCAAAGGAATAATATGCAAAATATTTCATTTTACCATACAGTTTTTAAGAAAAGAAAACACAAAGAAGTTGAGAGGAGATTTGCAAGGAGTTGTTGATGGGTTTTCCTTTGGGTTTCTAAGAAACAATTGTGTCACTTTATCATACATCTGTGTAGCTTTACTAAAAAATTTCATAGCTTTACTAGACAAATGCGTAGCATCCTTATTTGGTCAAAACTGGTTAAAATATGCAGTTATAGGGTTTTAGGATCATACCAAAGATATTAGGAATATGTTTATCTGATGATTCTGATCATAAGTGCTCTGTATGGTAATGATTAATCACTTTCTTTGGTTTTTATGTATTTTGAGGTTCCATGATGTGTTTTGGATCAATTTGAGTGCTTGATTAAGGTTTTAGGAATTTTCAGTGAATCAAGGATAAATAATGTTTTCCTAAACCTAAATTTGATATTTTGATGTGATTAATGAGATTCATATTATGTTATTTTGAGATATGTGATTTACGTATATGCTTGTTATGTTTTAATTTTATGGGTAAAAAACCTATGCATAGTAGGTGAGTGGCTCTCAATGAGGGACACGACCCTAAGTGGCTAGAAGGGTAACCCATTGGTGAGTTATTTAATCAAGTGTTAACCATAATAAATTAACTAAGAAAGGGTTATTCACATTAATAAATATTAATTGATGGATCACCCATGCCACTAGTGCTAGTATAGACTAGGCATGGGAGTGGGAGAAGGTGCCTTTGTGTTGGCATAATCAAACAACCTTGTCCTCATGAAAGGTGTTCATTTCTGCATGTGCCTACTTGGGGGCTAGGGTCTGGAGTGATTTTTAGGGTAACCCAAGGGGTGAGTGTTATGAATAACAGTCCACTAACACAACTGAGAGGGGGGGGGGGGGGTGAATCAGTTGTGAGACAAAATATTAAAATTTAAAATTTATAAACCAAAACACTTAGAATATAAACACAATGAATGTGACACCATAACACAATATTTTGTTGTTGAGGAAACCTTGTCAAAGGTAAAACCCTAGTGGGAATTAGCACCCATAAATGATGTACTAAAAGTATATTATCCCTGCTAAAAGATTTAGCCTTGTTAGGAGCTTATTAATGCATAAAGTACATAGTCCCTATTAAAGGAAAAACCCTATTAGGAGTCAAGATAAAAATGGTAGGCTCACTACCCAGACACACTGCTTAAATAAGGTTTAATCCACCTTCAAGACTCACTATCTGAAATACAATTGTATATAAGATATATAATCCAATGAACTGTCTACTAGCAACTAATTTTTCTTGATCATTTCCAATGAAGCTCCTCAATCAAAACCTCTTATCTACATCCATTAGACTTCACAAATACAAGCTTGCAACTTGCATACATACACCACACTTTATTCCCCAAAAACAACTCTTCTTTATACCCTATTACAATAATCAATTAGGTTACCCAATTTAGACTTCCCTAATGAAAAAATAATTAAATAGACCCTTGCTAAGATACACACAATACCTTACAAAAGTATACAATAGTTACAATACATAAAATACACTCTATGATCTGAAATCCATGCTCGTCATCTTCACAATATGTTACACATCTCCAACTAGCTCCAAATAGGTCCTAGCAAGACCACACACTTCAATTGACGTCACCAAGAATAAAAAAACTCCATAATCACAAATAATATTCTCCAATATGTCTTCTATCATGCCTTAGGCTTGTAGGTTACAAATGATTCTTGCATAAGAGTTATCTCAGGAATACAAAGACTAACTCTATCACTGTCCACTATCACAATCTAGTAACTAGTCTTTAATAAAACAACTGTAACTCACTCCATCTGCAATATTAAGCCAAGAGACCTTAAACATAAGGTTACAACTCATCCATGTACATATTACTATCTTTGCATGCTTTGAAACAACTGTATAGTAGCCGTACACTTCTGTCAGTCATCCATATATCACTGTTAACCAGTCTGTCTACCTTCATCTAAAACATATGTTGAAAACAATAAAAAATAATGAGAGTCAACACATATTATAGAACTAATTCTAACAATTTTCCCCTTTGGCATTGATGGCAACATATGAGAAAATCCAGCAACCCAAAAGTACTCATCTCAATTCAACTTTCTCAATATCCTCTTTACAATCTTCTCAATATCCTCAACACAATCTTCTCAAAATATCTCCCCTAAAACAATAAGGATTTTCACTAAATCTCTCCCTCTTTGACATCAATGGTGAAGGGTTCCATTATCCAATCTTTGATTATCTCATCTTAGGTGAAAAATCACCCAAATGTGCTATGTTTCATTCATGCGATCACTCCCCTTAAGGAGTAGATCCAAGAATCAAGTCTAGAAGTGATATAGCTCTGAAAACCAATGGGATAATGCATTCCTACATCAATTAATTCTCACAAGGAGGGGCTCTCACCCCTAGCATACCTCTGATAAATTCAAAGGTATCTTTTGGCTAAGGTTTTGTAAATATGTCTTCTATTTGTTCCTTTGTGTTGATATAACCCAATCTGATCTCTTTCTCTGATACCTTGTCTCTTAAGAAATGATACTTTATTGATATACCCACACACTGTGGCACCTATAATGTACCCACGCACTATGCTAACACAAGTTCATGTGGAAGCTGCCGAAGCAACATAAGGCTGTATGATGTAGGAAATGGGTCATATGGAGAAACATGCAAGGTCATACGGTACAACAGGTGGTGCTAGAATGGGCCATATGATTCAATAGGTGGTGTTGAAATGGGCCATACGGTTCAACACGTGAAGCCGTATAGTGCAATAGGAAGACCGTACGATGTTGGAATAGGCTGTATAGTACAACAGGTGGATAGGCCGTACAGTGCAATAGGTGGTTAGTATGGATCGTATGGTAATGCAGTTTGAGTACGGTTTAAGAGTCAAACGGGGGGCACTATTGAGTGTGTGAATGGAATGAGAGACAAAACTATGAGTTAAAAACATAAACAATATTTGACCATAGATAATCCTCCAATTGATATTTTGCCACAATATGGTGCTCTGATTTTCTAGATCTGAGTGAAGTATTACATGGAACATAATAGGGTGAGGGTTGAATCCCACCGAAACCACATGAGCCAAGTAGGGAAGATCTTTCACTTTCAAAATGGTGAACTACAGAGAATACCAATTGGAATTTGTAGTACAAAGAAATAATCCAAAAGTATGCATACCAATGACTACCTACAAGCCATGCTTAATAGCCTTCAAAAAATAATCTGAGGGTGTACAAAATGAGCCGAAGGAAAAATTAGCCTATGGAAACAAAATAAGAAGGGGTCCAAGATATGCTAAATCAATCGGCCCATTAACAAAGGTTTAATTAATAATTTATTTTATGAAGGGAACATTACAGTCCTCCCGTCCCAAATTTTTCTTGTCCTAAAGTAAATGCAATGCTGAATGTTGGAGAATGTGCTCACCTTCCCAAGTAGCGTCATCCAATGACAAGTGTTTCCTGCGTATTGAATATTCTTTCACCGTGTGGTTCTATAAAGTCTTCTCACGAACCTCAATGATCTTAGCTGGTTCCAATATGAGCTTCACCTCTTCATTGAGTGGCAGAAGGTCTATAGCTACTGTGATGTTCTACCCCATAGCTTTCTTAAGGTAGGATAAATGAAAGAAATTATGAATGCGGCTCCCCTTTGGAAGTTCTAGCTCATAGGCAACCTCACTGATGCTGTGAATGACATGATAAGGGACATAAAACTGTGGTTTCAATTTTTCCTTCCCTATCATCTTCAATGATGATTGCCTGTAAGGTTGAAGCCTGAGATAGACCAAATCTCCCACCTTGAAACTTCTCTCAGTTTGGTGTCTATCTACGTACATCTTTTTTTGATTCTATGCTCTTGGTAAGTTTTCCTTCAAGTATCTCAGGATGTCCTGTCCTTCCTACAACCAATCCTTCACCCGGGGTGCACGACTATCACCCAGAATGGTGTCAATGAATGAAAGGGGTTCATATCTATATAGTGCTTTGAATGGTGCCATCCCGATGGACATGTGATAAGTGGTATTGTAGCAATATTCCCCTAGGTGTATCCATTTGACCCACGCCCGTTGTTGTGCCGAAACATAGTTTCGAAGGTAACCTTCTAGCCACTTGTTCACAATCTCAGTCTATCCATTTGTTTAAGGGTGGTAGCTGGTACTTGGCAACAATTCTATTCCTACCAACCAAAATAGTTCTGTCCAGAAGATGCTGATAAATCGACCATCCTGATCACTAATAATGTTTCAGGGTAACCCATGTAGGTGGAAGATTTCTTTGAAAAATAGATCAGCTACCTATGCAGCCTGAAAGTCTGATAGAAGAAATGTGCCTACTTCATCAGTCTATCAACTACCATGAAGATACAATCCTTTCCATTCACCTTGGGAAGTCTAGTAATGAAATCCATTGAGATACTTTCCCACTTCTATTTTGGAATAGGCAGAGGTTGTAGTAACCCCGCAGGTAGAGTGTGTTCATATTTGTTTTGCTGATAGACCGCACACTCTCTTACATACTACAATACATCTCCTTTAAGACCTTTCCATGAAAACCTTTCCCTGAGATGTCTATAAGTCTTGAGGAAACCTAGGTGTCCCACTAAGGGTGAATCATGTACTTCCTTTAATATTTCCCGTTTCAGTTTGGATTCTAGTACTAAATATATTTGATTCTTATAGTAAATGATGTCATCTACCACTTTTTATTGGTCATCCTTGGTCTTTCCATCCATTAAATCATAGGCAAATGTGTTTTTGGAATATTCCACCAATAAATATGCTTTCCAGTCAACTAAAATCTGGGTTAGTAAGCAAATGGTGGGTTTCCTGGATAATGCATCTGCAACCACATTGTTCTTTCCCTTCACATATTCAATGTCAAAATCAAAAGCTTGAACCTTACCCATTTTTGTTGTCTTTTGTTCAAGTCCCACTGCTCCAAAAAATATCTCAAACTATTGTGACCCGTACGGATGACAAACTTGGCACCCACCAGATACTGTCAAAACTTGGTCAGCACATGCATAATGGCCAACATCTCTTTATCATAAATGGAATACAAACATTCAGTCTGTGTAAGCTTCCAACTCTCATAGGCTATGGGGTGTCTATCTTGCATCAGTACCATGCCAATACCTTCTCCAGATGCATCACACTCCAAAATAAAAGGCCATGTGAAGTCAAGTAAAGCAAGTACTGGACAAGTGCTCATCACTTCTTTCAACTTATAAAATGTGAGTTGCACCTTTTCATTCCACTGGAAGGAGCCTTTTCTTGTCAGGTCTATTAATGGACTGCTAAGCTGAGAGAATCCTTTTACAAATCTCTGATAATAACTACACAGTCCAAAAAACCCTCGCAACTCAAAGAGTGATTTTGGGGGAGGGCAATCAAGGATAGCTTGGATCTTCTCCTGATGAACCTGAACTCCATATTCACTGACAACATGCCCTAGGTACAATATTTCTATCATACCAAACTCACACTTGGATTTATTGGCAAACAAGGATTGGTCTTCCATGATCCTTAAGACTTCATCTAGATGTTTCAGGTGTTCTTCCCATGTCTTGCTATAAATAAGAATATCATCAAAAAATATCAATAGGTACTTACACAATTGTTTGTTGAAGATGCGATTCATACATGACTGGAATGTAGCGGGTGAATTTGTTAATCCAAATGGCATGACCAGGAACTCATAATGCCTATAGTGACAACGAAAAGCCATTTTATCCACATATTCTTTCCTCATGCGGATCTGATGGTATCTGCAACGGAGATCTATTTTTGAAAAGTAGACTGCAACATGTAGTTCATCCAATAACTCATTGATCCTGGGAATAGGATATCTATTCTTTATTGTTTTTTTGTTCAACACACGGTAGTCCACACACATGCACATCATCCTGTCCTTCTTTTTGACTAATACTACTGATGATGCAAAAGGGCTCGAACTGGAATGGATCCATCCTTTCTCTAGCAATTCCTAGATTGTCTTTTTGATCTCATCTTTGAGTTTCTTGGGATGGTGGTAGGGTGTGGTTATGACTGGCTTGGCATCTCCTTCTAACTCAATAGTATGCTCAAACCCATGATGGGGAGGTATGCCTAGAGGAATGTCCATAAAAACTCCATCATGAGTACTCAAGATATTCTGAAGATCATCATCCTGGAGAGGTGTTCATTGTCCTTTTATGGGTTCTATTGAGACAAAATAGTGTGCCACCTAGGCAATGTCATCATGCCAGAAAATTGACTCCATCTGATGTGCTAAAATTTCCTTCGGTCCCTCATTGGCCATTCTGCGAAGGACCACCTTTTTCCCATTGACAAAAAAAGTGAAGTCCATTCGTTTGAAGCTCTAAGTGTATTCATCAAGTGTCTCGATCCACTGTATGCCCAAAATAACCTCCATATCATCTAGGTCCACTATGAAGAAATCCTCTATCATCGTGTCATTAAGGTGTGTGCAGGGCAAAAGAGTCCCTCCAAAAACCTTGACCTGAAATCCTGCGTGCGTCTCCATAGGTAGTCCTCTTCATTTTACCAAAGATGAGTTTATGACATTTAGATTAGCTCTGCTATCTAGCATCACCATAACCTTCTATCCTTGAAGGGTTCCCCGTACACAAAATACCATGCCTCTCGGGCTACCGGCTAGGGCAATAGTTCCTCCGTGTTGTAGCAAAGTTACTATTCTTTCTGTATGGTTCAAACTAACCATTTTGGTGTCCTCATGGGGTCAGCTATCTTTAGAGGGAATATCTTCCTGTTCATCCTCATCATCAGACATGACCTTAATGTAGTGGATTTTTCCTTTCTCGAGGCATCTGTGCCCGGGTTCCCATGGTCCCTTGCAGTCGAGACATAGTTTCTTCCTTCAGAGCTCCTGTCTGGTAGCTTCATCCAATGATGACTTTCTTGGCGGTGGTTTAGTATCTTTGTCCTTTAGAGACACAGGTGGTTTGGAATGTGAGTACCCTCAAGAAGATGATGTCGATGATGTTGCATACTCCGTGCCTTTTTAATGGCTTTTGATAGAGTGGCAGGATTGAATCCTTTTACCCAACTTTTCAGTGGTTCATTTAGTTCGTCCATGAAGAGCACTATTCATCTTCTTTTAGAAATGTCCATGACCAAAAAAAAGAGTTTCTAAAATTCTATAATGTAATGGTCAACCGATCCAGTTTGCCTCAGCTATGCCAAGTCTTTGAAATTGAGTTCCAGATCTTTACCATCAAATCGATCTATCAATCTCTCAGTGAATTCTGCATAGGTATTTATTTGATGATGCCCCAGTGTGATGGTACTGTGATGCCACCATTCATGTGCTACTCCCTCCAAGTGTAATGCTACAAATTTAATTGCTTCTTCTTCTAGCATAGGATTAAGCTGGAAGTAAGTGTCAGCCTTCATTACCCACACTTGTGCAGATATGGATCCAGATCCGTCAAATGGTGACAAATTTACCTTACTCAATTTTCTCCTAAGATCATCGTTAAAATATCCTTGGTTTCCACCTCTAGAATATCTCATTCTCAGATCTACATAATCTTTGTAGGATATATCTTCCTCAAGATTTGAATTCTTCAGTCCTCTTGCAACTATTCTTGAACTTCCTCAAAGGTTGTCTATTTCCCACCGTGAGGTGTATCCATCTATGGGGGAAAAATTGGCATGGAGGGTTGAGAGCGTGCAGGATGAGGGTTTCCCTGTCCTGACATCGAGTCTACATTGTGACCATTTTGTTCACCAAATATATTATTGTCTGCCAATTTTTGGAGAGTTTCTTCCATGAGTCGCTGAGTTTCATTGATTTGCACTTGATTCTTTGCAAGATCTCTCAATAGCACCAAGAGCTCAGCAGTAGAGGGTTCTTGCTCCACCATTCTTTCAACCAAATGGAATCTTCTTCTTTTCCAATAATAAACTCTCATTCACTATCCACAGGCTGGCAGGATTGAAGCTTTGATACCACTATAATGTACCCACACACTATGGTGCCTGTAATGTACCCACGCACTATGCTAACACAAGTTCATGCGGAAGCCACCGAAGAAACAAAAGGCTATATGATGTAGGAAATGGGCCATATGGAGCAACAAGCAAGGCCATACAGTACAATAGGTGGTGTTGGAATGGGCTGTACAGTTCAATAGGTGGTATTGAAATGGGCCATACGGTTCAACAGGTGAAGCCATACGATGCAGCAGGCAAGACCGCATGGTGTTGGAATAGGCTGTATGGTACAATAGGTGGATAGGCCATATGGTGAAATAGGTGGTTAGTATGGATCGTATGGTAATGTAGTTTGAGTATGGTTTAAGAGTCAAACGGGGGGAGGAGGGGGGCAGTGTTGAGTGTACAGATGGAATGAGAGATGAAACTATGAGTTAAAAACATAAATAATATTTGACCATAGATAATCCTCTAATTGATATTTTGCCACAATATGGTGCTCCAATTTTCTAGATCTGAGTGAAGTATTACATGGAACAAAATAGGGTGAGGGTTGAATCCCACTGAAATCGCACGAGCCAAGTAGGGAAGATCTTTCACTTCCGAAATGGTGAACTATAGAGAATCTCAACTGGAATTCACAATACAAAGAAATAATCCAAAATTATGCATACCAATGACTACCTATGAGCCACGCTTAAATACCCTTCGAAAAATTATCCGAGGGTGTACAAAATGAGCCGATGACAAAACTAGCCTACGAAAACAAAATAAGATGGGTCTGAGATATGCTAAATCAATCGGCCCATTAACAAAGGTTTAATTAATAATTTATTTTATGACGGGAACATTACATTTCTTTGATACCTTATCTCTTAAGAAATGATACTTTATTGATATACGCTTTATTTTAGAATGCATAATTGGATTCTTTGACATATTCACTGTGCTAGTGTTATCACAATGTATAACCACATGTTCTTCAAAAACTATTCCAATGTCTTTTATCATCTGCTTCATCCAAATAATTTGAGTGTAGTTTATAGCAACAACAACATATTTTGATTTAGTAGTAGATTGAGCTATACAGTCCTGCTTCTTACTTAGCCATGAAACCAATCTTTTCCCAAGGAAAAATGCACCTCCACTAATAATTTTTCCCATCATCTACATTTCTTGCCCAATCAGTGTTAGTATAAGAATGTAAGACAAAATCATCAATTTTTTTATACCATAATCCATACTCAAGTGTTTCTTTCAAGTATTTGAATATCCTTTTCATAGCGACAAGATGAGTCTCTTTAAGATTTTCTTGATATCTCGCCACAATTTCAACAACATTAGCTATGTCAGGTCTGGTATGGGTTAGATATTATAGGCCTCCAATCATTGATCTATACTTTTTCTAAAAAATACTTTCACTTTCATCAATATTAGTAAGTTATAAGTAGTAACCATAGGTGTTCCAATAGGTTTACAATCTTCCATTCCAAATTTATTTAACATCTCTTTAAGATACTTTGTCTAAGAAATGAAAATTCCATCTTTATTCTGATTAATTTGTAAGCCAAAGAAAAATTTCATCTCACCTATCATTGACATGTCAAATTCATTTTCCATTTCCTTAGAGAACTTCTTACTCATCTCATCATTGCCTCCAAAAATAATGTCATCCACAAAAACTTCAACTATTACAATTCCTTCTTTGCTAGTTCTTAAATATAAATTACTGTCAACATTACCTTTTTTGAAACCAAGACTTAGTAGATACTTATCCAATATTGCATACCATGATCTAGGTGCTTGTTTCAGTCCATACAATGCCTTCTTTAGTTTATACCATATCCTCATTCTCTGTTAAAGGAAATCCATCAGGTTGCTCAATGTAAATTTCTTCCTCAAGATCACCATTCAAAAATGCAGATTTAACATCCATCTGATATACTTTAAAGTCTTTATGTGCAACATAAGAAAGAAATAGTCTTACTGACTCCAACCTAGCAACACGAAAAAAATGTTTCTTCAAATTCTATGCCTTGTTGTTGAGAGTATCCTTTACAAATAAGTCTTTCTTTATTTCTTACAACTGTCCCTTCTTCATTTATCTTATTTCTGAAAACCCATTTAGTTCCTATCACATTCTTGTCTTTAGGAACCAATTCCCAAGTATTGTTTTTCTTTATCTGGTCCAATTCTTCTTGCATTGCTTTAGTCCAAGATTCATCCTTACAAGCTTCATAAGTAGTTTTAGGTTCAAATTGAGAAATAAAACAAATTTCATTCCTTAATCTAGACCTTGTCAACATTCCTTTATTAGCATCACCGATGATTTAATTTTTAGGGTGGTTCTTCTTTACATACCTCAGTGTATTTTGAATATTATTAGAGTCATTCAAACATATTTCCATCTCACGATCAACTTCAAAAGGTCCTTCTTGATTTGTAACAACTTCTCTGTTATCTAAATTCTGATTGTAGTCATAAACTCTTTTTTAATTTCTCATCAATTCTTACATTAACACTTTCAATCATCTTTCTCAATCTTAGATTAAAACATTTGTAAGCCTTTCTCTTAGTAGAATAACCAAGAAAGATCCCTTCATCACTTCTAGCATCAATTTTTCCTATGTCATAATCTCTTTTGATATATAATTTACCACCAAATATTTTGAAATATTTCATAGTAGGAGTATGATTAAACCATAATTCATAAGGAGTCTTACTTGTACCTTCTACGATCTGAATTATGTTCAAAGTATAAAACACAACACCAACAACTTCTCTCTAATGAACACGTGACACATTTCCTTCCAAAAACATAGTTCTAGCTGTAATGCCCCTCCATTAGTCTGCTTTTCAGTTTTATTACCAAACTCTTATAGGCCATTTTCATGTGTGTGTTATTTATTTGAGGGATTTTGAGGTTTATGAATGTATGACATTTTAATTGAATAATCATGAATTCGATGCTTTTGAATTATTTTCATGTTGATTAAATGCAAATGATGGTATTATTTATATATGATGGTTATTTCATTTTGATGATTCATATGTTAGGATATCATGGATGCTTATGGTTGTACTAACCCCATACTTGCATGTGTATGGTCGATATGTATATTTTATATTTTTGTTTGATGTGCTTGAGGGAAGGAGTCGTAGTTACTTGCTTGCGAGATCCACATGATTAGCCAATCCCCGCCATTGCTTGTTTATATTTATATATGTATGTACATGCTTGTCTTTTATGTAGGTTTCCAGGTATTGGGCATCGTTTTCCCTAAATTGTCAGGATGAGTGTGCCTTATCACAAAATCTCAATGGTAAGAGAGGGTAGATAACATACAAATCTAAATTGCTACCCTAGCCATTGATTGTCCTAAATATTGGTCGAGTATCTATTTCTACCCATCCGAATTTGTCAAAATGACATGAAATTGTGAGCCCTTCCTTGGTGTTTATTTGATATAGAGTTAGTCATTTTTCAAATTTTGGGAGTTGAGTGGTTTTGCATGTGTGAATTATTTGATTTAATTAATTAAGTTAGGAATAATTTTGAGATTTAAATATTTATATTTTATGAATATGGTAATTTTAGTTATAGAGCATATTTAATTATTAAAGGTAATTAAATACCTATGTTAATTAAATGATTAAATTAAAAGATTTAAATTTGGATTAAAGGGTATAATTAATTATTAAATCATATTATAAATTAAAGGGCATAGTTGATTTATTTAGTAATTGATTTATTAGTTTGCATAGTTGACTTGTGCTAAAGTATTTATTGTTTAATTAAATAATTATATGCAATTTAAGTTGCACTTTTGGTTTAAGTGAAATTGAAATTACAATTAAAGTTAAAAGTTAAGTTCGAGTTTTATTTTAAAAAGTGCATTATTTATTGAGTTATTTTATCATGCAACTAGATAGAGAGAGTTGAGTTCTACTTTTGAGTTTGCATGTTTTGGAAACCCTACGAGGGAGAGGTTTCCTTTATGTAGGGATTTTGGGTATTATTTTCATTATGTCTATCAGGTTTGGAGGAGCTCTAGAAGTATTTGAAGATTTTTGGGAAGCTTGTTTTGGTGGGCATTGTTTGTGATTGTTTGAAGGCTTGGATTTTTGAAGGTTGAATTTGGTCTTTCTTGTTTTCGTGTTTTCAAACGTTGTTTGAGGTAGGGTTTAAAACCTTCTTTTTGTTAAATTCTTCTTTTCAAAAGATTGCATGCTTTGTCTCTGGGTTTGTTTATATGAATGATTTGGAATTTGTTTTCTATTTTCTTAAATCAAGTTTTTTTCGTGAGATTTAGACTAGTTTGATGTTAAATTAGATCTGGATTCTATTTGCATGGTATGAAAACCCAAGAGGAAATTTTAGGAAATTGTGTGAGTTTTTTCAGTTAGAGTATTTACCTAGAAATAATAGATAATTTGTCCTAATATCAGCTTAGAAACTTAATTGAAATTGCGTGTGAAATTCTTATAAACAGAGAGAAATTAATTCAGAAACCCTAACCTCCATTATTGGACGCTCAAAATTACAGGGCTTCAGTTGAAGAATATCCCTTTAGAATAAATATATGTTTTGCCTTGAGAATAAAAAAATAAATTAATAAATTAAAATAGGCTTGTTGTTTTTTGCTATGCAATAATTTAAAAAATAAAATAAAAAAATAAAGTTTTACTTTAAAATAAATAAATAAATAAATAAATAAATAAATATATATATATATATATAAATTTAGAATTTTTTTAAATAAAATTAAATAGGGGGCGGGGACCCCATCCCCCAACTCCTAACAGCCAAGGGATTGCCGCAGCAACCCACATTGTTGACGACAACTGCCGACTGTCGTAGCAGTTGTAACTGTTGTCATGCAACAGTAGTCAGACTGCCTACGACAGCCACTACTGCCATGACAACAGTACTATCGCTAGGACAATAGAGTTGCCAATAGGGGTGGGCCAATCCCCCCCTTTTGTATATAAGATTTTTAAAATTAAAAAATAAATAAAATTTATTTTATTTAATTAAATTTTTAAATTATATTATATAATATTAAATTTAATGTTTATATTAATTAATTTTTTAATATTTAATTTATGGATATTTATTTAATTGATATTTATTTTGATAGCTTTTATTAATTTAGATTTAATATTAATTGATTTATATCAACTGTTATTAATCTTATTGTTATTTATTTGGACTCATACTTTTTTGAGACGAGTTTAAATATTGAAGTCAATATACTGAATCTTTTGTGTAAAGATTGGGATATTATACAATTAAGTTGGGTCTTAGAGAATGGGTGTATTCATTTCAGTTGATACCTATATGGTGATTTAATTGTTCATTTCCTTCAACCTTGTTGTGATGATACTTTTAAGGTCTTTAAGTTGACTTAGGGAATTGGTTGACCAGAGGCTTGGGGGTATTTTCCTATGGGTGTTTGTATGTTTCTTTGTTACACTTTTTGACGTTATATCATGTCGATCATTTATGTTTGTATTATGATGATGTGATTATAGTCTTGATTATTCTACCCAACCTGGTTTGTGTTGAGGCTTGTGATTTATGTGAGCACTTTAAGAATGCATTTATGATGTCATGGTTTTGAGAATCGGTGCATGTTCCTTATGTTTGGTAGGAATAAAAAATTGATCATTACACTTTTCTAGAACCTATGAGTTTATTTATTGGTTGTGAGCCTAGGAGAGGCTAAATAGGTGCATTTTAGGGGAGTGGCTTACAATAGGGGTCCGGGGCCCAAAGAGTCCAGTACCAAGGTAACCTATCATAAGTTATTTAATAAGTGATAACCTAATAATAAAACTTAGGGACAACATTAAATACAAGATTGATCATTGATGCCTCACCCATGCCTTGAGTGCTTGTATAGGCTAAGGATGGGAATGGGATGATACGTAGAGAGTAGGTATGATTAGAATTCCTCATCTTCATGAGAGGGCATTCTGGTTCTGCATGGGTCATGTTGAGGGTCCGGGGTCTAGAGTGGCCAGTCCAGGGTAACTCAACCTGATAAATGCTTGAGGGTCCGGGGTCTAGAGAGACTAGTCCAAGGTAACTCAAGTAGTTGTCCATGTGATGATACTCCCATAGTATGTAGCCTAAGTCTCCTCCATAGTTTCTGCATTTTCCTCTGCTGGTGTGTCCTTGTTGTGTCATTATTACCTGGTGGTTTATTTTGTATTATTTGGTGTTTTGGTACATGTTGGTTATTTATTGTTTATTTATCTTTAGTTGGTGGTACCCTTGAGTTAGAAAGCCTTCAAGACCTTTTCTTAGTTATCTTTGTTTGAGTTTGTTATTCGCGCGGGGTTTGTTGTTACCTCCTTAGCATGGTGGGAGTGGACCTTTGGTTCCACAAGGTCGGGTGATGGTGTTATCTTTTACCATTTGAGATTCTGACATTCCTGTAGTGGTGCTAGAGGATGCTTGTACCTATTACCTTCTTATTATTCATTGGAGGCTTGTTCGTTCCTATCTTTTGATGTTCATGATTATATCTTGTATCCATGCTTCAGAGTTGCAGATGTTGTATATTATTTTGTATTCATTTATTCTGACATACCCTATGACTTGTGTAGAGGATGTTGTATCATTATGTATACCTTATGGTATTAGATGTACTTGGTATTTATATGAGTTAATTGTAATTATTCTTAATCTAAATATTTATTTTGTTATACATAATTCTACGTCATGGGACCCTCGAGGATTGTTAATTGTAATTGAGTTGTGTTTATGTACTTTTTTATATCTCATGGTTGTATTTCTTCCGCATTGTTATCATCATTTTTTGTAAACACTTAAGAAAAAATTATTCTATAAACATAGTGACTCATAATAGGTTAAATTCTCTTGGGTTTCTTGGTGGGCCATTACACTAGCAACATCTAAAATTGTTATGTTTCTTCACTCTGCAATCCCATTATGTTGTGGAGTTCTAGGAGCTGATGTTAGTCTATATATGCCATGCTCTTCATAGTAGTTATTAAACATATTTGAAGTAAATTCTCCACCTCTGTCTGATCTCAAACATTTTATCTTTCAACTAGATTCATTCTCAACTTTTTCTTTAAAAATCTTAAACTTTTCAAAAGCCTCAAAATTTTCTCTAATAAATGCAACCCACATCACCCTAGATAAATCATCAAAAAAAAGTATAAAATACCTCTCACCATAATAAGATCTTGTTCTTGTAGGTCCACACAGATCTGTATGCACTAGATCTAACTTCCCTTTAGCTGAGTAAGATTTGCTTTGAAAAATTCTTATAGTCTATTTCCCCATTACACATTCTCTACACATGGTGTTAGATGGTTTTACAATCTTTAGTAGGTCTCTAACAACATTTGTCATACTTTCCTTCACAATATTATAAAAACTCACATGATAAAATCTTATGTGCCATAACCAACTATCATCAATCTTAGTAACAAAATAAGAAGCCTCAGATGTCTTTAGCTCAAATGCATTACCTCTTGATTAATTACCACTTGCAATCACATCTCCTGACTTGCTTCTGATAGAACATCTCCCATTAATGAACTTCAATTGATAAGCCTTGTCTACAAGCTGTCCAACACTCAAAAAATTATGCTTAAGTCCATCAACAAGTAGTACATCATCAGTATTAGTCTTACCATCTAGAGAAATCAATCCTACTCCAATGATAAACTTAGGAACATTATCACAAAATATAACTACACCACCATCATACTTTTTTAGCTTAACAAACTTATTTTTATCACCAATCATATGATGTGAACAACCACTATCTATGATCCATTCTGATTTCTTCTGAACACGTGAAACAAGGGCTTTTTCTTCATGGATAGGTTCATCATCTTTAATAGCAATAAATCCAATCTCATCATAGTCTATTTCATCATCATTAGAAACACCTTCACTAGCATAGTAACATTCTTTATATCCTTTGAGTAATTAGGTCCGTTAAACTTAGGTTTGTGCCTAGGAACCCTTGTAGGACATCTAGATGCAAAATGACCAATCTTATTACATGAAATTTTTTTTAGGGGTAGCTTTACTTCAAACTTACCTTTACCTCTCTTTTCTCTTCTTATGATCAGGACCACAATCTCATCTAACTTCTTTTTCTTCTTCCTATATCTTTTCCTATTCATCAGAATAATCACCAAGCTTTTCTCATACATTATTTTTTCTATTTCTCGCTAGACTTGATAAAGTCCTTTTGTCATTATGCATGGTCACCTTAAATTAGGTAATGAATCTGTAAGTTTTGCACCCTCAAAGGTAGTTAATTTAGCAATCAACATCTCTCTATTAAATTTCCATGTTAAAGGTGCGATCTCCTCTATGTCTTGCACTTTAGTCTTATACATAGGTGTCAAAGATATAAGAAACTTTGCGATCATTTCCTCTTCACTGTATGTGCCTCTAGAATTTCTAATGCCAATAATAACCTTTGTAACCCTCTGTACATATGCTCTAAAATTTTCATCATCTCTCATTCTCAAAGTATTCATCTCTATCTTCCAATTTTGCAACTTCACTTGTTTAGTAAATCTATCTCCTTCATATAGTACTTCCAATCTCAACCAAATTTTGTGTGCTGAATCCAAGTCCTTAACCTCATTAAATTCACCTTTAGAGAGTGCACTAATCAATGATTCCCTTGCAACCATGTTACAAGAGAACATCTTCTTCTCCTCATCATTAGTACTATCCAATTCATCTTTAGGATTGATCTACTCTTCTTTCTTTGTTATCATCTAGTAGTCAATACCCAAACACAATAGATGTGTTCTCATCTTGTTCTTCCAACTGTCAAAATTATCGGGATCAAATTTCAGACTTTCCTTCCTATAGATTTCCATCTCCAAGATCACCTCAAGATGTTAAGCTGTCTCTTCGAGGTCCAGAAGCTTTGATACCAATTGTTAGGAATAACAGTCCACCAACACAACTGAGAGGGGGGGGGGGGGGTGAATCAGTCCACCAAAACACTTAATCAAAATATCAACACAATGAATGCAATACCATAACACAATATTTTGTTTCTGAGGAAACCTTGTTAAAGGTAAAACCTCGGTGGGAATTAGCACCCACAAACGATGTACTAAAAGTATAGTATCCCTTTTAAAAGATTTAGCCCTATTAGGAGCTTATTAATGCATAAAGTACATAGTCCTTGTTAAAGGATAAAACCTATTATGATTCAAGAGAAAAATTGTAGGCTCATTGCCTAGGCACACTACCTAAAGAAGGTTAAATCCAGCTTCAGGACTCACTGGCCGAAATAAAATTGTATAGAAGATATAAAATCCAATGAACTGTCTACTACAAACTATCTTTACTTGATCAGTTCCAATGAAGCTCCTCAATCCCAATCTCTTCTCTACATCTAACAGACTTCACAAATACAAGCTTGCAACTTGCATACATACACCACACTTTATTCTCCAAATACAAATCTTCTTTATACCTTATTAAAATAATCAATTAGGTCGGCCAATTAAGACTTCCCCAATGAACAAATAATTAAATAGACCCTTTCTAAGATACACATGGTACCTAACACAAGTATACAATAGTTAAAATACATCAAATACACTCTAGGTTCTAAAATCCATGCTCTCCATCTTTACAACACGTTACACATCTCCAATTGGCTCCAAATAGGTCTTTGCAAGACCACATGCTTGAGCTGACATCACCACAAACACAAAAAGTCCATAATTAAAAATAATATTCTCCAATATGTCTTCTATCATGCCTTAAGATCGCATGTTACAAATCATGCTTGCACAAGAGTTATCTCAGAAATACAGAGACTAACTTTGTCACTGTTCACTGTCACAGTCCAGAAACCATTCTTTACAAAAACAACTGTAACTCATTCCATCTGCAATATTAAGCCAAGTGACCTTAGACATAAGATCACAACTCAGCCCTGTACATATTCCTATCTTCGCATGCTCTGAAAGAACCGTATAGTAGCCGCACACTTCTGTCAGTCATCCATATATCATTGTTAACCAGTCTATCTGCCTTCATCTGAAATGTATGTTGACATCAATGACAAACAATGAGAGTCAAAACATATTACATAACCAATTCCAATAGTGAGGGTTATGCAATGACACTCATCTTTCTTGTAGCCTAGAGTCTTTACACCTTGGTTTTTCTTTTGCCTTTGGTAGTCCTGATTGTTGTTTGGCCAAGTGTATTTTCAAGCCTTATTTTGGAAAGGGTTTACCTCATTTTTTTGTGTTTGTTTGATTATTCTTGATTGGGGTCTTGATGTCTATCTCCTAGCTCAGGGGAGTGGGCCTATGGGTTCCACGTGGTTGGGTGGTTAATATTTTGTTATCGAGGTATTATTCATTGCATTGATGGATCTTGCACATGTTCCTTTCATATTTGTAGGAATGAGGAATTAATCTTGTACTTTTCATCATGATGTGATGCATTATTATATATTCATTTATGTAATTGTATACTCCCAAAAGGAGTTTGATGTAATTGTCATATTAATGTAATTATGAAATATGGATGTAATTATGAGGTATTGATGTTATTTTAGTTAGAATCAATGTAAGAGGTATAATTAAGTGAAAGAAAAGGGGGAAATGGATATGTTATAATTCATATTTTATGAAGTGAAAAAAGAAAGAATAAATGTGTTTATTTATGTTATTGGTAAATTTTAAGTTGTTAATGAATATCTTTTTAATTTGTAAGAAATATAAGTAAAGAAAATGTTAGAAAATGAACCTAGGAAAAGAATGTGTATTGAATGTTTAATTATTCACATTGAAAGAATTAGATCTAGGATAATTATCTTAATGATTTAAATGTAATTATCATGAAAGGGTACTTAATGCTTAATCATATAAAAGTGGATCTAAGTAAATAGAAAAATCAATTATCTAGATTAGTAGGTGAGCAATATGTCGATGATATCATGATAGTTGTGATTTGATAAGTTCTATTGTTAATAGCTAATGATTAAAAGGAAATGAACTAGGAACACTTACTTTAGTTCATTAAAATGAACACAAACTTAATAAAATTCATAATGTGATATTGTGTTGATGCATATCATTATTGTCATTAGTAAATTGATAGATTAGATAATGTTGCTTAAAGTAGTGATACATGGAACCCAGTGAGGATGTAGGCTTGGTAACAAACTCTGTATTCATGTAGGAACTCATGTAATATGATGATGAATGTCAAATTATGCATTCGTACCATGTAATGTAAAAATGCATGTCATGCTAATAGGCTAAATGATTATAGTGATTATGCTTAAACAAAAAGAATTGTACCATTTAGTGGTTATAAGTGTTGTCCTCTTGGGTTCCCCGATGGGGCGTTAAAAATAAATGGAGGGGTGAAATTTGGATTCACCTTATGTCCAGAGACTCTCTATTCTAGAATTTGACTCTCGAGATGATAAAAAGTTGGTACTAGAGAATAGTCCTTAGATCTTCCAAGATGATTTCCTATGTATGAAATCATGGTTCCCTTCTTTTGATCCACACATATAAATATTTAGCACAACTTATTTTTGGGTGGAACTACAATATCTTCCTCTACAATTCTAGGAAATTGACTACCCTCGAGCCATTGAGGATAGCTTAGAGAAATATCATTGCACCTCGAAGGAAACTATTGGTTTTTAGAATACTTGTGCTCGAATATGTATTGAAATGGAGTTTTCCAAAGGATTGCTTGTTGAAGTACTATTGAAGATGGGTAGTATAAGTTAGAAGTAATTGATGGACTGTGAGAAAATTGCCTTCAACTATAAAAGATTCTTCTTAATGGACCACCTCCCATTTTAATGACAAAAACAACTTGATGTGATAAATTCAACATCACCTAGAAAACCTTCTTGGAAGGCTAGGATTGAGCCTCAAAATTATGTCATTCCTCCTACATCTCAAGATTCAATTCAATCTCAAACTCTTGTTCAAGATACAAATTCTTGTTTTCCTTTCCCATTTTGGGATCACCCTCCTTTTTTTATCCACCATGATAATGGGCCCACTTTGGAATCTCAGATTTGTTGAAGACACCCACACTAAGAGATTCGACCTCAGCTTGCTCTCCAAAACCATTGGAGAATTCTATGGTGATGGATGACCAAGTCAATACAAAATTAGGGAGCTGCCATCCAAAAGATTCTAGATGGACAAAAGTAAAGAGGAGGAAACAACGTCCTCAATAAAAATGACCTTGAGCTCATCAAAGAAAGGGGAAAAGGCAGAAACTTTATTTTTTTAGCCATAAGATAGGGTTTTCTACAATCTTTGTATACAAATTTGTGTAAGCACTTTTTCTTGCCTTTATAATAGCATAGGTTATGTTATTGTAAGTGGCAACAGTAACTATATTGATTTGGTAAAAATGGCCTTTGTTATAATCAATACACTCCTATTTATGGATTGAAGTATTTTTTGTTTTTCAAATGAATATTTATTCTTAATACGGCCTTGGTTGCACATTACTGATAAAAAAACATCATAATGTTAAGAAAATACCTACAAATATACTTATATTAATAACATGTGTTGAAAGTCTCTTCTAAGGGAAAACTCCTTGAGTGTGAAGCTCTATAATTAAATATGATTCTGTATGAAAATTTGCTTTATTATAACACCAATATTTGTCCTTGTCCTTGCAGAGACACTTACAATGTACAACTAATGTGAGATAAATCCATGCAATGCAATGTTGATTAAATAATTATATTATAACATTATAATGCTTACAATAGCTACAATGTAGGCATCTTATAAGCCTTCCTCCTAAAACTTTTTTCTTCAAGATTTGATTAGGTTAAAAATACTAAAAACAAATTAATTACAAAATATATACAAAATTAGAAAATTAGTTATTAAAAAGTTAGTTTTTGAATCTATATTAAAAAAAAAACCATTAAATTTTATCCCCTTAAATCCTTGATTATCATTCTTTATAATTGACAAATAAAAAATACTAAATGATGTTAATTTTGTGTATCCTACTTGAAAAGAAAAAAATGAACACATTATTATGAAATCCCCTTGAAAGAAATGATCAACTATCTTAGGAAGGTGTAGAAAGCCGTCTGTGAAAGGTTTTTAGACCACAAACTAAGAATATGCAAGGGAATTAAAAAAGGTGCTACACCAATACTTATAAGAAACATGTGACTAAATGATTATGAAGGAGAAACAAACATTTTGGGCCTTAAGAAGTACAAGAGTCTCATGGAAACCACTAAATAAGTTTTGAGGAGAAAAACAAATTCCCTAGGCAAGGGTGCTTTAATAAACCCAAAATTTTAGGATTTAAAAAATATTTTAATTGATTGGCTAGTAATTTAATTCTTTTATTTCAATTATTTGTCTAATTCTAATCCAAGTTGAGTTGGTTTTACGAGACATCAACTATAAAATAAATTTATTTCTAGAAAAGGAACTTAAATTCCATACATCAAGTTAATTACTACTTACATAATTAGTTATACACTTTTATTTTTAAATTAAATTAAAAAATATAATTTTCATTTTTACATGAAGTAATAAGTGAAATATTTTTTCTATTACAATTCACAAATTCAATATGAAAATAAATCTATTGATAATAGATTAATTTATAAAATTTAATGATAACGTAGAACACACCATGAATTTATAATCTAGGAAGTCATGTGATTACTAATTAGGTTAGAGTTGTACAAGAGGCATTTTATTGATGAAGTTTTTCATAACCATGGATAAAGGGCATCATGTAAGCATTGTGAGAGGTGAGATACGGTCTTTCATAAATTAACTCAATTCAATATAGATTACTATAAAGAAGAGAAGAGAATACAGTAGAACTATGTGATGTCGAAGTTCATAATATATTGATTTCATAAATTATAAGAAACAAGAAATTTATACTTTTAGATAATTTCATAATAGTGTGTTTTAATTTTGATGACTTGATGTGAACTAGTAATTTTTGAGATTTTATGTATATTTTAAAATCATATTTCAATTAAAAAATAATTTGTCTCAAAGTTATCTTTTAAAAGTTTATTTTCAATTTTTTTAGAGTGAAACATTGAAATTAACTTTTTAAACAAGTTTTGCATCTTTTTTCATCCATAGCAAGTAAACTATTAAGAATTTGATGATGTAAACTATTTACTTTGATATTTTATTTATAGATTCTAAACACATTTTTTAAATAAAATTTTAACAAATTATTATAATTTTTAAATAAATTTTAATAGATCATTATCATGGTGATTCATCATTAGGATGGTACAAGATATCATAAGGAACAAAAAAAAGTCTCTTTGGATTGTGGATATTAATTTTTGGTTCCATATTTTATTTTTTATTAATTTTTGACGTGATATTAATTATCATTTAGGTACAAGTTTTGTATGTTTCAAAATCAATACTTTTTAATGAATAGAGTATATGGACACCTGGAGGGTGTATTTCAACATTTTTATCTATTTCTCTAATTTTTATGTGTGAAATAAAGAACTTGATGTTCAATGAAATATTTAAGCTCACTAGAAAAGTAAATAATAATAATATAATTAAATATATTCAAAAATTTACGGTTTGAAAAGATTAACCTAAAGAATATAATCTTCTAACACTCTATTATCATGTTGATCTTGTTTTCTAGTCCAACCAATGGTTTGAAATAAAATATTCTAAGAATGATCTAAGCAGTAGGGAAAGATCCATCTAAGGGCCTCATTTGAATACACTTTGAAGAAAGGTACCTTCAAACAATGGTACTCAAATGAAGGATTCTTTAATATTTAAAAAGTACTAAAATAGTAAATTTATATGACCTTCAAATGAAAGTACGCCTTTGTTTTAAGAAGTACCTTAAAAGAAGGCATTTAAAAAAAAATTCTCTTTACCTATGCAAATTTTTAGTGTTCCACAAGTGGCACACATTATTGTGGATCTACCCCTCAATTTAAAATATTAAGCACTTTTCCCAAAAATGACTTTTAAATAATTTATTTAAATAATTAAATAAACTATTCGACCTTTTCCCAAATTAAAAAAGAATCAATTCCAATTAGCTGGAATCCAACTACGACAAATTAGCTGGTAAATAAAATTAAAATTAAAATTCCCCAAACACATTAAAATAAGCATTTTAAATCAAATCCTTTCACGACAACTACATGAAGTCTAAATCAACAGACAGTCGCTAGTCTATCACAAATGCAATATGAATTTGGATTTACCCTATATAATCATGATAATATAGATACATTGTCCATACAAGGACAACATTGGCTCAGTATGAAAGGTCAAAGCTATTATCTTCTATGCCACTATCAAGGATATAGACACACTCAATTCCTACAACTCAAGTAGAATGTGTCTGGTACCTATTCACTAAAAAATGCAAATATCAAGTGTATATGCTCACAATACAAATAGTTGAATCACATAACATATATGATAACAAACATCGAATGAGAGTGATACATTGTGCAGATCTCATGAATGATTGACTACAACTTCATCTCACTTCGTATCAATACAAAGGGCATAATGCTTAGCAATTGTGTGATATAGAAGTAAACATCATATCATTGAATTAACATTGCATTTAAATTTAAATCATATAAATAAATCACTTTATGATAATGTGAGCATAAATCAATGAAATTAAACAACTGATATATCCAACAATAACAAAAATCCATGATAATCATCATAACATATTATCCCAACGCATCATCACACATATATGATCAAAATACTAATAACAACATAATCTAATAGATACATCAATAAGGCTACAGTAACTAAAATAAGGTGCACTAATCAAGTGCATCACATAGTGCAACCACCAAATCACATCTCATAGGTACTCACAGAATATCACCGTGATATAATCAAAGTCTAGGTAACCACTAGCACATACCTTAGTGAAACCATCACTCACATCATAGCCTCAACAGTAATCCCAGGAATGAGCACGGGAATAAACTAAATTGGGTGCATCTCACAATGCCAAAATAAAAGCACAACACAGGAATAGTAACCGCATCACAAGATCAGCTCAACCAATCACATAGGAGAGATGACACACATCTAGAGCTCAAACAAAGAATCACCAGATATCTCATCCATCTACATAGAGGCATACCAAAAGTCAAAACCGCATCCATCAGGATGTTATGTAGAGAGTAAACGAGAGAGGCACTACAGCTATGGCCTTTTATTGACCCAAAAAAAAGTTAGTGTTGACAAATATTTTTAAAATGAGGGGTAGATCCACAATAATGTGTGCCACTTGTGGAGCACTAAAAATTTGCATAGGTAAAGAGAATTTTTTTTTAAATGCCTTCTTTTAAGGTACTTCTTAAAACAGAGGCGTACTTTCATTTGAAGGTCATATAAATTTACTATTTTTGTACTTTTTAAATATTAAAGAATCCTTCATTTGAGTACCATTGTTTGAAGGTACCTTTCTTCAAAGTGTATTCAAATGAGGCCCTTAGATGGATCTTTCCCTACTGCTTAGATCATTCTTAGAATATTTTATTTCAAACCATTGGTTGGACTAGAAAACAAGATCAACATGATAATAGAGTGTTAGAAGATTATATTCTTTAGGTTAATCTTTTCAAACCATAAAGTTTTGAATATATTTAATTATATTATTATTATTTACTTTTCTAGTGAGCTTAAATATTTCATTGAACATCAAGTTCTTTAGTTCACACATAAAAATTAGAGAAATAGATAAAAATGTTGAAATACACCCTCCAGGTGTCCATATACTCTATTCATTAAAAAGTATTGATTTTGAAACATACAAAACTTGTACCTAAATGATAATTAATATCACGTCAAAAATTAATACTACTTTTAGTTCTTTTAACTCACTTTTCAATTTGTGCTTTTGAGAATTGGGTGATTTGCTCCAAATTTGTATTGGAGAAATCATGTTTGTGATTATTGGGAGAAATCCAATTGTTAGATTTTTGCATGGAGCAACTCATTGGAATCATGTCAGAGTTGTGCCACTTTGCTGAAGGTTTCATTCAATTTGGCGATTTTTTTATTTTATTCTCTTTATTTTGGGTCTTCCTCCATTGGTGAGAGGTAGGGCTTCTTGGATCCCTCATTTTACTTTGTTATTTCAAACAAAATTTCTTGCAATAGATTAGTGGCTTGAGAATTAGTATTCCCTAGCGTTTATGTTGGATTTCATCACTCAGTTGGACGGGTGAGCATTTTTATGCTTTCCCATGTGATATTTGGGATTTTGGTAATGTATGCTGCCAAATTTTCGTGAAGTGTCCGAAAACAAAAAATTATTTGAGAAATGTGTTGTTGGGTGGATTTAGAACAATGGGTTTTCATTTCAGCAATTTATTTGATGTTTGATTTTTGGGCATTTTTGGGTTTTCCTCATTTTGCGTGCCATATAAACCTTGTCAAATAAATTGTTGGGCATGATCAAATAGTTGATCTTAGTTTTCTCTCATACCTATTATAGGATTGTAAAGACTAAATGGGTGTAGGACCTTCCAGTTATCTTTTACCACAATCCAAACATGCCCTCTTAAGGCTAAATTGCTGATTTTTACACTTTGCCAGATTTTGCCAAAATTTGGTATTTTTATGCTTGTGAGCTCCTCGCTTGAATTTTTGGATGTGAGATATATCTTGGAATATTTAGGGATGTGGGTATCCCATGTATACATGTCAGACCATATTGGGATCCATGCTATTGGTGATGAGGCCAATAGAGCATGTTTGTGCATAACCTTCTTGCCTTGGGTTCTTGACCTTTCTATGCTTGCTTTGGGTTTTTTGACGTGTGTGTTTGAGACCGAATCCCTGAGAGTAGTTGATTTGTGCCTACTTGATGAGAGCTTGAGAGATCCATACTCCCAGCTTGTGACCCATTGAGTGCTTCTCATATTTTGATGGAAGCTTGATTTTGAGCCTTTAGCATTCTCTTGGTTATTGTTATTTCTTTTGGGCTTGTGTTGACACACTCTATGCTTGAGGTTGAGCTCGCATATGATATATGGATGTAGGGTGTTTGAGACCACACCTAGGCATGTAGTTGAGCTATGCTCCTATGCCAAGGTCTGAGTGACCCTTGGTATTGAGACCAATGAAGTTCTCCATGCTTCTTTATGGTTTTGAGAATTTTGAGCCTTTCCTTGATTTTTTCTTCATGATGCTTTGTACATTTGTATTGCATCGTTATTCATGTGGATTTGACTTGATGCTTGATTTGAGATTGCATCTTGAGCACGTGATGGAGGTATTTGAGGCCACATCACGAGCACATTGAGTGTGCCTTGTTAGGATCTTGAGAGACCCAAACTCTTGGCTTGAGTCCAATCAAGTCCCTTTGTTCATTTTTGGATTTTACAGATTTTTCTTTGTGACATTTCTCTTTATTTTCTTGTTGTATAATGAGAGGGTTTCATTTCTTGGGTAGAGTTGTGGAGTGACTTCTCACATATACCTTGGCCCATAAGTGGCTCGACTCGGTAACATAGAGAAGTTTTTAATAAGTGAAAAAATAATAAATTGAATGAGGTTAAAACTTAAGGACAAGAGTAATGGACTACATGGCTACCCAAGGGTGTTGATCAAAGATATGTTGGTATTTGGCCACCTATAGGTGTTGATCAAAGACATGTATCTGGCCACCTATGGGTGTTGATCAAAGATATATTTCAAGCCTAGCCATATAAATAAGTTGATTGAAAAATAAATGCTACTTGGGATACTATGAAACAAGTAATGACACTCCACTAGAGTCCCTGCATGTTAGCCTTTATAGCTCTGAGTAGTGACCCTGCGATCTTGCATTATATTTATACTTAGATTGATGTGTCATCCTTGAGTCATGCATTCTATTTGGTGTAGGTGTAGCCTTCTTTGGTGTGTGTGGTGAGCTTCTGACTATGGTTGGGTCAATATATCCATGAGCATGGTGGGGTGGGCCTAAGGGTTCCACCTAGTAGGGTAGCGTTACATATTTACCATTGCTAGGGACCGGTGTATAGGTGGTGAAATTTCTTCAGACTCAGAGTGTTCAATTACTGAAAGCTCCATATGGTGCTTCCCTTGACTCATGTTGTATGTACCTAGAATAGATTCATTGATGTATACACTTGATCTTTATATGCACATGTATGTATTTGATCATAGAGTTGTTTACTACATTAAGTTACTGATTGCAATCGAGTGGGTAATACCTCAATTTTCATGTATCTAGTACTCCCCACTGTGGAGAAAACCTAGATTTTAGCTATACGTTGGCATCAACAAGCCTCCTTGACATTAGAACCTGAATTGACTTCATATTTGGGCTTTGAACTTGACTTTTCCTAAAAGTGGGTTAGTGCATCACTTTTGACTAATGTTTCAT
The DNA here is from genome assembly GCA_027943335.1 of Chamaecyparis obtusa. Classification (NCBI taxonomy): domain Eukaryota; kingdom Viridiplantae; phylum Streptophyta; class Pinopsida; order Cupressales; family Cupressaceae; genus Chamaecyparis; species Chamaecyparis obtusa. The sequence continues at coordinate 845,999 of BSBK01006357.1, read as the reverse complement.
CTATTTTTGGCCCATAAAACATTTCATCTGACCCATAGAACATCACTTTTGACCTTTTTTGCATCGCTTTTGATCACCATAATGTCACTTTTGAAAGATTCTACAGTTCTTTTGAATTTTTTTGTGTCAGTTTTGAAATGTCTCTTTTAAACAAAGAGTACTTTTTGAGGGTCTGTCAGAAGAGTGAATTTAGTTTTGGATACCCTTTATCTTTGTTAGGCCTTCCCAATCATAATAGACTAGATTCAGTTATGTCTAGTTATGACTCCCACTTTTTGCATGTTTTCTAGAATCTTGTGTTGAATTGCCATAAGGATGTTGTAGTCTCCTCAGTGGGAAACTGTTGACAATGGTCTAGTCATGGTTCATTGGTTTCATGGATGTGATCTGAACTCTCATGTGACTGCTTGAATGTGTTGGAATAATTGATGTAATTGACACAAAGATTAGATGAGAATGTTATGTCATGTGTTTGATGCAGGTATGGCAAACAATTGATCTATTATGAGCTTGCCATTGATGTCAACTTAGTGTCTGTTGGTTGACATTGTTCTTGTTATGATGAGATATGTTCAAGAGGTTGAATCCTGAGCTATGGTATGAGTTTAAGTGTGTGATCATCAAGGAAGCTTATGTAATGTATCTAGATGATATATCCATGACCACATAAGTTTATCTTATGTGTGTAGTGAGTTATGATTTTTTGAAGGCTGTCAGGTAGACATGAAGAATAGGTTGAAGCCAAGGAGTGATGATTACATGAACAAGGAGTTGTGATGTGCTTCAATTGTTGTGTTCCTTATGAGAGACTTAGGTTTGTCTCTAGATGTCTATTGAATGACCACTACTATTGGTATAGACCGACAAATAAGTTATGTTTGAAAGAAATCAAACTGGGTAATTGCTAAAATAGTCAGTGACAAACAATAAGTGATTTGGATGTTATTTCAAATCGGTAAAGTATTTGATGGAGAGGTCATAAGATATGATTGCTAACAATGTCATGATACTATGCTGAGGATCATGAATCATATTGTTAATTGATAAAGATAGTTTAATTTACTGGAAGTGGTATTGATAGAATAAACAAGAAAACTAGACAAAGTTCTTTAACAGTAATGAAGATTTGTGAATCGGTGAAGAAATTTGAAGTGGGAATGGGACAATGATTCTTTTAGTGAATTATTAAGGTAGTTCCTTGAGTTGTAGAAATTAATTGACATCACATTGCTTGAGGTATTCATCTGAGGTGGATTCTTCAAGAAGTTTCTTTTGGTCAAATAAGTTTTTGAAGATGGTTCAATCTCCAAGGTGAAATCCATATGGAAGTCGAAGCGGTCAGAGAAAAATGGTTTATGAGTTTTTAGATACATTGCATCTTACCTAATATGATCTAGATCATTTGTATCTCAGATCTAGGGTTTATTTTAAGATGATGGAAGAAAATGTATATATAAAAAGTTGAAAAAGAAGTTATTTGCTGATTACGAATTGCAGAATGATTCAGTGACAAAGCAAGTGAAGGAATTAAGTGCAATCAACCTAGGGAAGAGTATAGTGTGTGGAGAAGAGTTTTAGAGCTTAAAAAGATCTGATCATACAGAGGTAGTGAAATTTTACAGATCATTCTATTTGTTTATTTCTAACCATCGTAATAGTAAAATCCCTTAACATGGTGGATCCTAACAAATTTTTGTCATAAATCCTCTAACAAGGTGACATTCGTATTGAATGTTTAAAGTTGTGAGTATAGTAGAGGTGTGGTGTATTTGCAGTTCTAGTTTTTCTTATGTTTAATTTAATGTTTCTATGGTACTTTTGGGTTTTGATTTAAATGTGATATTTCTTTAAAATAAATTTGTTGAGGTATATCATCTTGGTTCTTGGAGGTTTTTTATTTTGATTGGTTGAGATGGATCCATAATATGATTTTATGAAATGAGTTTGGTTGTAATGGGAAATTTGTATATGGATTTGATTTGGAACTAGAAAGAGATCCTATTAGATTTTTATCATGATATGCATATGATACTTTTGTTGATGTCCTTTTTACACATTGGACATATGTAGATCCTAATTATAATTTTGATATGTTATGTACTTTTATTTTAAGATTTATTGGGAAGTTTTTTTTATGAACATTGCTAGGAGAGTGGCTCTTAATGGGGGTTGGGGTCCTAAGTGGATGCTAGGGTAATCCATTGTGGAGTTGTAATAAAGTGATAACACAAAAAAATGAACCAGGTTGGGATTATGTACATTAATCAGGATAATTATGTTTCCTCTCTCATGGCTATAAGAAATTCTATGTGGACCATGGATGATTTGTAAAAGGCCAAGATGCCTATGAAGCATTGATCTAGAAAGTCAACTTTGTTGTCCTTATGAAAGGTTGTCGGTTCCACATGATTTCTTATTTGGGGGTTGGGGTCTGAAGGGAGACTGCTAGGGTAACCCAAGATAGTGGAGAACTATGTGATGACACTTTTTCATGCACCTTAGAATTCCTTCACTCAACCTTATGGTTCACCTCTAGTATCCCTGTTAGTTTTCCCCTTGGTATCTCATATGTATCCCTTGTGTATTCTTTATGTTTTTATTTATTTTTATTGTGATGTTCCTATTTTGTGTTGTAGCTTGTCTTGTGCTTGCTGGTTTGGTGTGGGGCCTTGTTTTTATCTCCTAGATTGGAGGGGTGGGTCTTAGGGCTCCACGTGGCTGGGTGGTAAATGTTTTTCCCATCAAGATTTATAGATTGGTTCATGAACTTATGGATGGACTATGCATCTTCATTATAATATTACTATAGTTTCATCCTTCATGTGGTCAGATGACTATTATTATATATTTTTATCTTGGATTAGTGATATTGTAATTATATACTCTCTGTTGAAATGAATGTAAATGTAACTGTAACATGTATTAATGCATATTTGTAATGAATAATTAAGTTAGATAGATTGATATGGGAATCAACTATCACTATATACTTATAAATTATTTTGTTATGGAATTAGTAACATTTGTATTTAATATTTAAATGAATATGGAATATTGATGTTAATATCATGCAAATTATTTTATTATTATTTAATTAATTTAGTTATGTGATTATGCATTGCTTAGTAGCGATGTCGGGGAACCTAAAAGGACTTTGTTTAATTTTTTAATGTGTAGTGCCAATTCATGTCATTCATATATTGCATCATATAATTGGAATCATTATGTGTATCATCAACTTAAGATGAAATTGTTATTGTTATTTTAAAAAAACTTATGCCATTTATATGTTGTCCTCTTGGGTTCCTTGGCGGGGGATTACAATAAATAAATTTTAATAAATTATCTTTATTTGAAAATTATACCATACACTTGGAATTAATTGAAACCTAATCAATCTCTAGTTACAATTGTGCCTGAATTGAAAACTTGATTTGTGATCCCAAAAGACTCAATTATTGTGAAGTAGGGTGAAAGTTCAAGCACCATTTATGGTGATTTGAGAATAGATAAAAAAAAGTGTAGCTGGATTGGAAGAGGTGATCATGGAATTTGCAAATGTGTTTAATTTGAATCTTTTTTGCTTTGGAAGTTTTTAGCAATTTGGGTTCATTTTATGTATTTTTAGAGAAAATTAAAGAGACAAAAGTTGTCCTGTCATGAGTATGTTAGCTTCAATGAGGATTCCAATGAGAGGATTTTATGACATTGAAAAAAGAACAAGCATGCACATGGGGGAGACCATCTATGAGCAATAAAACCTCATTATTTCCACTCATTGTGGGACAAAAATCTCTCTTTCTATAGTCCTGCTTTGTATTAGGAAAACATAACATTCCTCCCACAAGAACAATCCTTTGTATATATATAAACACACAAAATTAAGGAGATTTAAAATGAATTTTCATAAGATATAGTACTTTTTGAAGGTTTTGTAAATGTGTCAAGGAAATATGTAAGCTTTATGATTTTTTTAAAATATTGTGGAAGATTTGAGCTAAACACCATTTGGGCGCTTTTAACAATGAATTTGTTGTTAAATCAAGCACCCTTTGGTAAGTGAGCCTGATTGTCAAGAATCCTCATGGTTTAATTCTATAAAGGATGATCCCTTGATAATTTATAGTGCTTTAGTCTTGTAAGCTAGTAAATCATCACATAATCTAAAAATACCAAACCTAAAAATCAATGAGCTAGGGAGCTCTAATGAATGGTTTATAAGGAACACCATTTTTTGAAGGTTTTAAAAATATGTTGACATGTTAAGTGTTCTTGATTATGGTGAAAAATATATAATGAAAAATGTTTTATCCATAATATTACTAGGATAGGTAACGCCCAAGGAATTTACTTTATCTCACCTATATAAGAATCAATTGGATGTAATGAGTGCTAAGTGGACCATTCTTGGTCATGAGAGATAAGCTATTGTGAACCACTACGCCTAAAATCTGGGTCAATAAAGTTATACTATTCATGTTATAAGAGATGTGTTGGTATGAGACACCACTCATGAAATATGGATGAAGGAAGTTTGAATGAATCATGTTCATGGGAGATGGATTCTTTTGATCTAAAACTCATAAGATACGATGGATTATTTTAAACTACAACTCATAAGATATGATTTGATGAATACATTCTCTATTTTTAATGCTCTTCTATATAATAAAATTCAATCCTTTATTGATTTCTACCTTCAATGAGACCCTTAGAAAAATTCAATAAAGTTGACTTCACTAATAAGTCTTCAATGAAGGGGGTTTTCTTACATAATCTTTCCTTTAAAGGATCCTATAAGAAAAGTGGGGATTTTACAAGGTCATTAGAGATTTTTTTTCATATTTAAGACATGTCAACCTTTGATCTTGCAATGACATGGGGAAAGTTCCAAGTTGATGTAACAAAAAGGTATGTCCCATTACTCCATTAAAAAATACTTAGTATAATATTAGCCAAACTACTTGAGCATTGGGTTTAATGTGAGTAGGATTGTGTAGTCATGCTTCATAATTAGAGCACGAATGTTGTGTAAGTACATCCCACTTATCCAAACAAATATGATGACTAATTGACTAAAATGAGCATTGAATACTTAGTGGGAGATCTCTTCCAAATTATTGGTATGTTATCAAAATTGTGAGCACCCACTCATTCTCAAAAAGTACCATTCACTCTCTCAGAAGACATATTTTGAAAACATTATTCCCATCCACTTAACAATATTTCCCAATAGTTTACTTCAAATCCCCTTCCTCTCACCTATGATTATTATAGTAGATATGTCAATAAATCAATGTTTAAATTATACAATCTTCTTTTTTCAATTAGGGGAATAATCCACCATGCTTCAATTATAAGGGGAATAATCATCCATGCTTCAATTAGGGGAATAATCAACCATGCCATTAACAATTCATTTAACCCCTCTATATTGTCTATATCCATCTAATGCTCTTCATTTACCTATTTCATAAAGTGGTAAAATTTCACAAGAATATTGCATGATTATAGAGTGTGATTCTTAATTAAAATATTGAGTGTCATGATTACTTGAATTTGTGTTTCTATATCATAGTTCACATGCTCCATCTCAATTTTTACAATTATATATTAGTTCTATCTTCCATGTTTTATGAAATTTTTTCTTGTCTCTCTCTTCTATCCTTCATCCCCCAAGTTATGTGGCCCTAGTCATTTTAGGTGCCATAATATAATGGACCGTCATAGTATATAATAGTTAACTTATTTCACTTCTATATAATTTTTGACTTATTTATTTGAAGTATCTCTTTCATTTGTTTCTTAAAATCTCATTCTAGAGGGAATTATTTTAAAATAAAGAATTATATTATGTTTAGTTCCTCACATAAAAGCTTAATATTTGTTGTACTAAAGAAAGAAGAAGAATGAAGCATTCAAACTTACTATTACATTATCAAAAAAATGACAATGAAGAACATGTATCTACCACAATGAATTTATGACCTCTCAAAATAGCTTCATAATGTGTAATACTTCACTAATATTGATTTTAAATCAAGATATTATCAAGTATGATTCAATCTTAAAGAGGTATTTAAGAAAAAATTAAAATCAAGTGTGGCTTATACGAATGGAATTTGGCATAAACAATGTGCCAAAAAAATTCATACACTTGATGAATACTATCGTACAAATCATTTTTAACTCCTTAATCATCATCTTCTGAGATGATGTTCCCATATTTAACAAGAGTTAGAAGAAGAATATAGAACATGTATCACACATTGTTGACACTTTGTGCCAATAAAATTTGTAGGAAAACTTCATCAAGAATAATTTATTGTCACAAAAATATACTATCTAGGCTACGTCATGTAATCAGATAGGAACCCACATTGACTGAGAGAAAATCAAAGTGATCCAAGATTGAACAACTCATGCAACATCATCTAGTTGTTTATATTTATTGGACTAAAAAATTCTACCCTAGACATGTTCTTAAATCCTCTCACATCTATAGGACTCTCAATCAAATAATACAAAATAAATAAAAAATCCTATATAAACCTATAAAATAGTGTGCTAGGGAGTTTAATTAGATTCTCCACATGACACCTATTTTAATTATTCAATACTTGAGCATGAGTTGACTTAATTAACACAACTCTTCATTCAAACATCTAATCTTTAGCTAAAATTCCCACCCAACCAATGATATTAAGATCAATTCGTATAACTATTCACTTGGCATAGTTCTAAAACAACATGAGAACCCAATGAAATTTTAGTAAGATATTTTACTTAATGAATTGCAATGCTATACTGTTTATGATAAATAATTTTTTAAGTTGTAAAGAAAATACCAGTACATTCTAGGTAAGGAGACTATCATTCATTCTAATGACTAGCTACTTTGATTTCTACAAATAAATAATAAGATAGAGAATTCGTGTCACATGAAGTGGCTCCCATACCCGTGATACTTCTTTCTAGTGACCACTTGGAAAAAAAGAGGAAGGTCAATAGGGTACTAGAATACCTCAAGATACTTCTGTAATCACCTGAAAATGGACAAAGATCAAATCAAAGTAAATCAATGCAAATCAAGGCAAATCAAGGACAAAATTAAAGTAATTGAATCACAATGCATAATTAGCCAATCAAAATGAAAATCAAGTCTTAATTTGAGATGAATCAAAATTGAGAACATTTTAATCAAGTGCAATCAAATAAAAATACAGTTAATTCAATTAATTGTATAGTCTTGGATTAAATTAAATTCAACCCATTCAAGGGGTACATGGCTAAACAAATTCATTTAAATCAATTAATAAATCTCAATTACTCTCAACAACCACAAAGAGAGGAAAATCAATCAACCAATGAGAATAACGGAAAGGCATTCACATGGATCAAGCCAAATTCAATCTCATTCACTCAAAGTGAAAAGGAATCTTGACCATTGATCTTGTCTACTTGTCCCAAGCTTTGAGGATACAAAATTTACTTTGTCTTCAAAGGGTGGAACCAAGGACTCAACCAAGGTTTAACCATGATCAAATACAACTACACCCCCTACCATTGGAAAATCTATAAAAGGATTGCCTAATTCCTTCATATTCATCATCCACACATCTGAGAATTGCATTGAACCTCTTGCAATTTGAGCTTAGAAAGGAATTTGAGAAGCATTTTAGCATTTACTTTGATCTAATTGTTAGCAATAGCATTGTTATCTTTATCATTCTCATTCTAGGACTGTCATTAATGGAAGCTTGCTAAGAGCTATTCATTAACATTCTTAGTTAGAGAGCCATAGGATGCTCAATTAGTCATTATTTTGCTAAATAGTTTCTCTATTACTTAGTGGTTGTATTTAGTTACTATTTTCAATTATTGATTAACCTTAATTCTATGAAGGCACTTTCCCTAGTGTACAAAATGGCACCCACCGTGGGGCAAAATGCTCTACTTTATTAATCATACAAAAATTTATCATAATTTCCAAATTTGCATGTCATTAACCCTCAGCTTTTTTAGGAAGTAGAACTTTTACCAGTTTAAGAAGTGCTTTTGCTAGAAGAAACAACACTTTCGATCACAGTTCTGACACTTCTGCAGCAAAGTTGTGCACCTTTGCGTCGATCTGCAGCGCCTTTGCGATTCTTATCTTTAGTCTCCTTATCTTTCAGCACTTTTGCATCGTAAAAGAGCGCTTTGCTCTTGACTACTAGGTGCTTTCACTAGTTTTGTTAGCGCTTTTGCATAAATTTTACCGCCTTTGCTTATTACAGTGGCACTTTTAAGAATTATTTGTGCACTTTTGCACTTTACTGACAGAATCAAATAGCGCTTTCAATCAGATTAGCTGCACTTTTGAGTAATAAAATAGTGCTTTCAATTAATTTTGGTGCGCTTTTGCAAAATTTTATGAATTAATTAATCTGACTGTGGAAAAATGACTTTTATTCTGTAGGATGACAGGGCATAAAAAGGTGAGAAAGCTAGAGACAAAATTCAATCAGGAAGGCAAAGCTTTAGCCAAAAAGATCAAGAAGGAGAACATAGCTCATATCAAAGCAGTTCTTGAAACAACACAAGAAGAAGACAATCAGGTATATCAGAAATATCTTGCTATTATTGAAGCATACAAATCAAAATTCGTATCTTTAAATTGTATTTTTAGTCCTTAAGTTCAAGTTTTCCTTAAAACTTTGCAATTAAGGTGCTTAAAAGTTTAATACATTGTTAGTTGCTTCATTCATTTCGCTTTGATTTTTCCTCATTGTGATTGTTGGTGTTGACTAACTTGTTGGAGGACAAGCACATTTGGAGGAGGCTATTGCCAAGGTGAGTTGAAAAAAAAATGACAAAACCTTTCAAAAATGCCCCTAGCTTAGGCTAGCTACAAGGAAAGGTATTTCTCTATTAAAGCTTGCACTTGATCGAATTGCGGCATTCTTTTGACATAGCTTAAGATAAAATAGGAAATGAATTACACACTTCAATTTTAAGAATCTCCTTGTCAAGAGAAAAGAACAAGCGTGTGTTTAAGTGTGTGGAACAAAGAAAGACAATAGGGATATGCTCTTCACTCTTTGAGTGAATCAAACACCCAAACTTGTCGGCCTAAGTTCATTTCTTGTTTTCCATATACATGCTAGAGCAATAGTGGGCTCACCTCCCAAGTTTGCCTTAACGAGGCTAGTGTGAGGGACAACCCAAAGTGGGATATGGTCACTTTTTGCCACGGGAATCCAACCCACTCTAAAACAAAACACATGCATCCTTAATGGGGTGTGTGACAAATAGATTTTAATTTTTCAACCTTCCTCTAGTAGTCCTCACGGATTGCACAAAAGCGTACCTTGGTGCATGTGGGAAGCCCCTTAAAATACTTAGGGGATGAAAGATTAAAGTCTATTTGAATGGAATCAATACTAAATCCTTGATAAAATAGCAAGGCCACCTTCTAGAGCCATGTTTACGAACCAAATCTTGTGCTAGGTAGGTGCTTGACATGCATTCTTGTGAAAAACCTGTGATAACGTTCTTCAAATCAAACATTTTATGTTTGAAAGGGTAAAAAGAGACAAGTGAATGCATGATTGTTGTGTTTTCAATACATAAACAAGTGAGAGATATCCATTGTAAATCATCTTATATTTTTAAATCTCTTCAATATAAAATCAATAATTTTTGAATCAAGGATCATCCCAAATTAAACCCTTGTTGGATGCCATTTTCCACATGGTCCCAAACACATAGGGTATCATTACCAGGAGATAGCACTTTTTTTGCAAAACCACGGCAAGAAGTTGAGTACCAAAGTGTTTTCAAAGATCCTAATCAAGAAGAAATTTTCACGAACCTGTTTGAACCAAGACTTGAAGAGATGGGTGATAGAAATTCAGCCTATCATAATCATAATATCAACATTGCCAAATATAATCCTAAGGAGACACTTGAAGAAAGGGTTGAGAAAGCTGCCCAAGACAATGATTTCCTAGAGGTTATGGAGAAATTAATAGAAAAAGATAGGGAGAACTTCTTCCTAAACCTAGCACAAAAGGGGGTAAAGTTTCCCTATGACTTCGATATTGACCAACTCAAGAAAGACCAACACCAAGATGATCCTATGAATGTTATGAATAGGAAAATAAAGGCCTTCCAAGAGCAAATTGATACCATGAAGAAGGCAGCCAAACCTAAGGCCTTTTCCATAGAAGCTTTGTGTCCTTTTCCTTTCGACAAAAGTTTAGCAATGGTATATTTTCCTTTCAATACCATCTTTCCTAAATACGATAAGTACATGGGTAAAATAGACCCATAGGACCATTTAAGGGAGTTTTGCACCCTAAGCATAGAGTTCATGCACAATGATACTTATCTAATGAGACTCTTTCCTAGAAGCTTAGGAGGACCCGCAATGGAGTGGTTTTCAAAACTAACCCCCGGAATAAAGTCCTTTGAGGAGTTAGCCTCCAAGTTCATAACCCATTCCTCTTATAACATTGAGCACAAAATTACTATGCTCATGTTGTGTGATACCAAACAGAAAGATGGGGAGTCCTTTTTAGGATTCTTACAAAGGTGGAGGACCATTTTCCCAGGGTATCCACGAAGTATCCCAGAGAAAGAGAAGATGGAAATCTTTACCAACAATTTGACCTCGGAAATGAATTATAGATTAAAACTTCATTGTCCCCCAACATTTGCGAAACTAATAAAAAATGGGATAAAGATTGAAGATGTCTTGGTCAAAATAGGTGAAGTTAAATTATTTAAGGATAACAAATCCAACAACAACAACAACAACAATAATAACAGCAACACCAATAATTATGTGCCTAAGTATTTCAATAATCAAGGGTCCAACAATAACAATGATAAATCCAAATCATGGACGAAGAATAACAATAAAAACCTTGTAAATGATGGAGTTGTGGAAGCACACAACTTAAAGTCTACCCCTTTTATACTACCATATGGAGCTAATTCTTCAAATAATGTTAATCAATCAAGTAAAGCTCCATTTAATTCCAATAATTCCAACAACAATCCCAACACTTCCAACAATAAGACTTGGGACAGGTCAAAATCAAACTCCAATTATAACAAAATGTAATTCACCTACTTAGGTTAACCTTTGGAGATTGTACTAAGAACCTTGTTGGCCAATCAAGTTATCACGTTACCCAACATATCAAGTTATGAACCTGAAGTCAAACCTTATTGGTGGAATGCATCCCATCATTGTGAATACCATCGAAAAAGAGGTCATCCAACCAATGAATGCATGAGATTGAAGCACTTAGTGCAAGATCTAATTGATAATAACACCATCAAAATTGAAGGGCCTCAAAACAATGAGGATCACACGGTCTACAAGAATCCCTTTTTGAATCATGAAAAGGGTGATTCATCTAATCAAAATCAAAAGAAGGGTAATGAGAAAGTGAACTTTGCTCATAGTTATGATAACATGATAAATACTCTAAGAGAGGAGGATCAAACTGTAAATATTATAATAATAAAAGATAAATCAAGAGAAGTATCATCAAATGTTGTCACTAGGGGGCAAGCATAAAAAATTATACTACCTACTAATGCTCCAAAAGTGGTGATATCAAACCAAGCTTCAACATCATCATCAAAGCAATACAACTTGGTAGATCAATTGCAAAGAACTCCCACTCAAATTTCTATTCTTGAGCTACTCAAACTATCACCAATTCATAAGGATATCTTGGAAAAAGGCTTGTTGGAAACAAATGTGCCTCTAAATTTGGAGGTAGAAAAATTCCAAAATATGCTAGGGAACCTAATCGCACCTCATTGCCTATCATTTTCCGAACAAGATGACATGTCTCTTAATCATCCCCAAAATCTGCCCTTACACATAGAAGTGTTGATCCACAAGCATAGGGTGAAAAGAGTCCTTAAAGATGGAGGTGTTGGCCTAAATATTTGTACCCTTAGCTTGGTAAAAGCCCTAGGATTTTCTGAGGAGGCTATTGACCCAAAGAAGAAAATAACCATAAAAGCCTATGATGATGAAGAAAGAGCATCAAGAGGAGTTATAGTCTTACCCATAAGAGTTGGTCCCATGCAAAAAGAGACCATATGCCATGTGTTAGACTTACAATATTTTGTTAGGAAGGCCATGGATCCATGAAATGCAAGCTGTTCCTTCAACTTATCATCAATACTTAAAATTCCCATATCTAGGTGAAGAGATAATGGTAAGTGGAGAGCTAAATCCATTCCAATATTGTATTAATGTCAAGCCTATCAATGACTCATTGGTTCCACATAATGATGAAGGGTCGATACCTAAGCAAGAAGAGAAAGGTCAAAATTCTAAGAACACTTCTTGGTTGAAGGGAAAGGCAAAGATGGAAGAAAAAGTTATTATTGAAGACACACCAAAACTCATTAACCCAACTACCTCGGCTAAAGAAAAAGAGAGGGTTAACGAGGATAACATTATTGAAGAAATAAAAGAAAATCATATACAAGCTACTCAAGTATTCACCAAAGAGGCCCATTATCAAAAGATGGACCAAATGATGAATTTTTTTGATCAGCAATGTAAGATTAAACAAAAGGGAGTAGGCGAATACTCCTTATCTATGATGGATCTACCTTTATCACCCAAGACCTTTGGGAAACCCTCAAATCTACCTCATAGATATAATGCTAACTTTGTGAGGGCAAGTACATCATCTACCATGGATGAAGAGGACAATGAAATTTTGAATTGGTTGTACAAGGATGAAGAATCAAGTGCCCATGTCAAACATATCCAAAATATAACCATTCCCACACATCAATATGGGAAAGGGTTTGCAATCATGCAAAAGATGAGATACAAAGGTCAAGGACCTCTAGGTACAAATAATGAAGGGATCATTGAACCCTTAGAAAGTACATGGTGAGATTCTAAGGAGAAAGCAGGAATAGGGTATCTTGAAGAAGGATACACTCAAAAACATCATCCCCAACTTTATAGCCAAATATTACAATTAGAGTCTCATAGTGATAAGGATTGTAATGAATGGGAATGGGAGACCCTATCAGATGAGTCATGCCAATATAAGGGTATTGATGTTATTCATACCTATGCTTCTACCAAAAATAAAAAACCCATGACAAAATCGACTTCAAATCAAGCATCTAGTTCTAGCCAAGTGATTCTAAATGATGTACCAAGTATAGAGATAGAAATCAATCAGTGGGTAGGCGAACCATACGTTCCTTCATGGATACCTACTTTGGAAGAATCAAACACTAGGTTTAATCCACATGAGTTCTATCCCACAGAAACCCAAGAGGACTCTAGTGAGGGGACTTTGATCCTTCTTCTTTAGAACATTTAGAGGAAGCCCATGTCTGAGATTTTAAAGATACAATGTACAAACCCTCCAATAATGAGATCTACACCTTAAACCCAATCGAGACAAACCCAAGTGTTGACCTATTAAATCTCATTCATCCGGACCTAATTGAATGGGATACCATTGAACCAACTACCTTACCAATTTTCTTGAATGACAACATGGTATCCCAATACCTCAATATGGTTGAACCTTCTTCTATCAAAGAATATCAAGAAGAAATGATCAAAGGGAGCATCCAAACTTTTAATCTGAGAAGAAATGAAAAAATATAAAAAAATAGAAAAGGAAAAGAATCAAGTGTTGAAAACCACTTTGTGGCAACATTAGATCAAGAAAAAAACAAAGAAGTAAAGGATGTTTCCAAAGATGAAAACCAAACTGAGGCACCTATGGAAGGGAGTTTGGATTTTCTACTAGAACACTATGAAGAAAGATCTCCGATCTTAATTGAGCCAACAGAAAAGATAAACATTGGATTAGAAACAGAGCCGAAGTTCATCCACTTAGCAGAATCCTTATCTAGCGAAGAAAGGACATAATTCTTTAAGTTCTTTAAAGAAAGACAAGTTAACTTTGCATGGTCTTATGATGATATGCTAGGTTTAGACCCAAATTTGATAATGCATCATCTTAATATCAAGGAAGGAGCAAAACCCGTTAAGAAAAAATTAAGGAAAATGCATCCTCATATAGCCCTACTTGTCAAAGTGGAGTTAGAAAAACTCTTGAAAGTGGGATTTATAAGGGCCATTGATTATGAACAATGGATCTAAAATATAGTGCTAGTATCAAAAGCAAACAAATCCATCATAATCTGCATGGACTTTAGAGACTTAAACTTGGCATGTCCTAAGGATGATTTTCCACTTCTGAGTATTGATGCCATTTTAGATTTAACGACGGGGCACTCTATGTTCTCACTCATGGATGGATTTAGTGGGTATAATTAGATAAAGATAGCACCAGAAGACCAAGATAAGACCTCATTTACATGTGCATGGGGTACATTTTGATGGAATGTTATGCCATTTGGGTTAAAGAATGCAGGAGTAACCTATCAAAGAGCAATGACCACAATATTTCATAATATGATGCAGAAATACATGGAGGATTATGTGGATGACATATTAGCCAAATCATATTCAAGGAAAGAACACCTACCAATCTCAACAATTTTTTTTGAAAGGCTAGAAGAATTCAAAGTGAGACTCAACCCAAAGAAATGTGCATTCAGAGTTCAATCCGGCAAACTCTTAGGCTATATTGTATCTGCCAAAGGGATAGAGGTGGATCCCGCTAAAGTAAAGGCTATAATGGAAATGGAAGCATCCAAGAACATTAGTCATATGTGATCTTTACAAGGAAGGATCCAATCCATTAGGAGATTTATCTCCCAATTAGCTGAAAAATGTCATAACTTCACCCAACTTTTGCACAAGGATACAATCTTTAAGTGGGATGGAAAGTGTGAAGAAGCCTTTAATCTATTGAAGAAATATCTTATGAACCCACCAATCTTGATGCCACCTATCAGAGGTAAGCCCTTGATCCTATACATTTTAGCAAGAGATAATTCATTGGGGGCACTTTTAGCACAAGAGGATGAAACAGGAAAAGAGAAGGAAATTTACTACATTAGTAGAACCTTAGTCAAATATGAGCTAAACTATACATTTATGGAAAGGGCATGCTTTCCTGTAGTTTTTTCTTCACAAAAATTATGCCATTATATGCTAACCCACAAGATAAGGCTCATTGCTAAGATTGACCCTTTGAAGTATCTACTAGGCAAAACAACATTGAATGGAAGACTAGCACAGTGGGTGATGATACTAAGTGAATTCGACATAGAATATGTTTATAGAAAATCAATCAAAGGAAAAGTCATTGTGGACCAATTAGCAGAAGCACCACTTCATGATGATCATCCTATACAAATTGAATTCCCAGATTTAGAGATTGTGAATGTTGAGGCAAAAACATGGCAACTTTATTTTGATGGTTCCGACCATCATCATGGATCAGGAGTGGGCATACTTCTCATCACTCCTCAAGGCTCTCCTATACCAAAATCCTACAAATTGTTATTTCAATGCACCAACAATATAGTAGAGTATGAAGCATTGGTTATTGAAATGAAGCTGGCATTAGAGTTGAAAGTGATAGAATTAAAAGTTTATGGAGATTCACAATTAGTCATAAATCAAGTTAATGAAGAATATCAAACAAAGGATGATAAATTGGTACCCTACAAAACCATGGTGGACAATCTCAAGAAGTATTTCATACTCATTACATTTGAGCAAGTGCCGAGAGAAAAGAACAAAGCAGCGGATGCTATGGAAACTTTGGCCTCACTTTTGCAGACACCTGATCAGAATGCTAGATACAAGTTCTTGGTAGAAGAAGCAATTCAACCCGTGTATGATCCAACCCACCCTCACACCATTTGCTTGCTAACTATAAATGAATCACCTTGGTATGGACCAATTTATACTAGGATCAAATCCTTCACTTAAACCAAACTAGAAACCAAAAGAAAAGCTTCATTCGACAAGCCACCAAATATACTATAGTTTCCAAAACATTCTATCAAAAAAGTCTTGACGGAATGCTCCTTAGGTGTTTAGAAGAAGAAGAATCAAATTTATCCTTACGATAAATCCAAGAAGGAATTTGTGGATCACACTCAAATGGATTATCCCTAGCCAAGAAACTTCTAAGGATAGGATATTTTTGGCCTACCATGGAAAAATATTCATGTGACTTTGCAAAAACTTGTAAGAAATGTCAATTCCACGGGAATTTGATACATGCACCCACACAAGAACTTCATCCTATGACAACACCATGGCCATTTTATTAGTGGGGGCTAGACCTAATAGGGATGATTTATCCACCATCTTCGAATGGTCATAAATTTATCATCACAACAACTGAATATTTTACTAAGTGGGTGGAAGTTGTACCCCTATCAACTACAATAGGGAAACAAATTTCTCTGTTTATCCTTAATCACATAATTTGTAGATATGACATACCTCATGCCATCATAATGGATAATGAAAGACATTTCAAGAACAAAGACTTAATAGAATTATGCACTAAGTTTCACATGATTCATCATTCCTCTTCAATATATTACCCTCAAGGTAATGGAAAAGCCAAAGCAACAAACAAAAGTGGGCTTATAGAACTAGTATCAGAATGCCAACATGAGCTACACCTTTCTCCTTAGTCTTTGGTACAGAAGCAGTATTGCCTTTAGATGTAGAACTTCCATCTTTGAGAATATCTATGCATGGGTTGATTAATGAAGATGACTATAGGGTTGCAAGGTTACAAGAACTAGAAATTTTAGATGAAAAACAAAAGAAAGCATTTGATCACTTGAAGGTTTACCAAAATAGGATTTCAAGATCTTACAATAAACACATCAAGCCACGGACATTTCAAATAGGGGATTTAGTTTTGAGAGAAAATCGTAAGAACCAAGCAGAGCGAGAAAAGAAAGGAAAATGGGAAGCAAACTGGTTAGGACCATTTCTCATTGTTGAAAATTTTGGGACCGGCACATACAAACTAGCAAATTGTGATGGTGAAGAACTGCAAGAGCCAATCAATAGCATACATGTTAAGAAATTCTACACATGAGGAAAAAAGAAGAAGATAAAGAGTATTAGATGGAGTAGCATCATATTTATTGTACATAGTGAAACAGATCCTGAAAAGGACCAAAACATGTGAAAAATAGAAAAGATAAAAAATAATGAAAAATTGAGCATGAAGAAAGCAAAAACATTCATATATGATCCTTGAAAAAAGAAAAGAAAAAAATTGAAAAAGAGAAAAATACAAAAAAATCAAAAAGAAGAAAAGTGCCTTGATGAATACCTAGCAAATAGGCACCTTGGTAGCAAAAAAAAAAGAGAAAAGCTTTAAAAATAGAAAAAAGAGCTAGAGCCATTCAATTGGTGAAAACTTGGTAAACATGCACCATTGAAAGTCCAAGTCAGTCGCATACCTAGAAGTTCACCTTGTAATTATTGCATTCGCCAGCATTTGTACATATTGCATAATAAAACCCCACAGTTGCATTTGCAAATACCTCAAAGATTTTGGTCACCTAATTGAAAAATTGTCCTAAGTCCCACAAATGAAATCAATATCAAACTGGGGGCAATCTACTCCAAAAGAGAAAGGATTCATCAAAGAAAGCTTTATTCAATCAGAGAATCAATTCATCACACTCGAAAGAGGAACACTTAATCAAATCTACATCCCAATCCAACTTGAGCCTAAAATGAAAAATTGATCCAAGAACTTAAATGACCTTATCTTTATCAGGATTAAAAGTATGAAATGGCTGGAACTACACTTGAAATATGGATTTGAAAAACATTGCAAAATTTTTCTTAAGTGTTAACTCAATTGATGAAATCATTTCTTTCTAGCAAGTCGATGAAAGTTTTAGACTAGACAAGCTATGAGGAAAGGATGATATTTTCTTGATTTCTGAATGACTGTCTTAAAATCAAAGTTTCAAATAATGTATTATTTGTCTAAGGATGTGATCATCAAAGAATCATCGAGGACTTGTATATACGATAAAACTAAGATTTCTATTTGTTTACGCAAATGGATACCTTGGCTATTTTGATCTTCAATATGATAATACCAAAATCCACTTGCAACATAGAATCTGACAAAATCGGTATTCACACTCTCATGATTGGCTTCAATCAGTGATAGTCGTACCGAAGAGACCGATGGGAAAGCAAACAAAGAGGTAAAAAGTATTCATATCATCATAGTTAAATTAGTGGTGGTTGTACTAAAATGGGATTCCAAAAGCACTCAATGATGATTATAAGCTCCAAATTTTGAATAATGACAGTTAGCTGCATTCATTTTAGATTAAGTGCATTGTATATATTGTTTTTGCTTAGCTTAATTTGCAAGAGGGGAAATTAAATAAAAAAGGGGGTGTATGCAAATCAAACAATCAAAAGATCAACAAAAACCAATTATATAGGATCAAGTGTGTTGGAAATAAAAAACAAAGTGCATTGCATTAGGTTACTTGCATTAATTAAATAATTATCATTTAATTATTGCATTAATTTAGATGGGTCCAACATTTGAATTATTAGGATCATACATTATTGAGTTCATCATTATCATTAAAGTTCAAGCATGAGTAAGGTCATTAGCAACATTAAATTGCATCCATAACACTGCATTAAGAAAAGTCATTACATTCATTAAAATCATTCATTACAAACATCTCATAAATAATAGTACCATTTATACATATATCATTGAAAGACCATCATTGCATCACATCTACATATCAAAAGCAATAGATTCATTATCCATCTAATAACATGAAGTAAATAAACAATATATATTACATTTATCTATTCTATGTTATATATAAGACAACCATTTCACCATCATTAAAACATATGCATACATGAGAAAATTCCATTCTGCAAAAATAAAACAAAATCATATAGAATTATATAGCTGCATATCATACGAAACATCTGGAAAGAAATCCAACACATGATGATGTCATATATAGTCAAATGAATCAAAGTATCAGAGTCCATGGTACCATCATCATAAATGAGCAAGAAATGAAAGGCTATAACATGATCATCAAGAAAGAAATATCTAGAGATCAGTGTCCAAACACATATCAAAGTATCAATAAACAAATAAACATCAATCGATCAAAAATGATACAACATAAATCCAATGTCTGGATAATGAAAGGAAAGCTCATGAATATATAAGACCACTCAAGTAGAAGAATCATCACCATCATCGACATTTTGAGGACTAGGTGCACTATCTGGTGGATGGCTCAAACTAGCCTGTAACCCATGCTGACTCATAGCAACCATAAATGACTGCATAATAGAACTCATCTTTGAAGCCTACTGCTGAATAGAAGATATTTGAGTCTACAAGGAAGCAACATCTGATGCTGAGGTGAGGGCAAAACCCTAAGCTGTAGCAGACTGTGGAAGTGGAGTATAAGAAGAGGGAGCAGATGAAGATGGATCACCCAACATGGGAACAAACTAAAAAGAAGGATGTGATGAATATGAAGGGTTCGTAGCAGTACCATGTGCCTGAATGGTAGGAACCACAAAAGGAATAATAGGAGGAACCGAAGGAGGAATGACCTGTTGAGTAGGAGGACCCTATGCCTGATCAAGCAACACCTATGCAATCTCTACATCAACAACTCTCTGTCGTCTAACATGAGGCCTCTGTATAGAAGCTCTAGCCACCTGATGTAAAAGTCTGTCAACCTATCCATCTCCATCCTGATCACTAGCTCTAGGAGGAATAGGAGCTGTAGCTAACACTGGTATCTATATATGACCTGCTCAAGCTCCATGATGACTCCATCATCCATGTCGACCCCTGATCCAACCAGGACCGCTACCTCCATCATCATCTCCATCATCATCATCATCACCCCCATCCCCATCAGCTCCATCATCTCCATCAGATAACTCCTCAATGCTAGGAATCCTCTCAGCAGGATCATTAAATCTAGGAAAAGGATACCTGTGTAGCCATGCACCATACTCATCTGTAATGCCAACATCCATCACCTGTGACCTAGGGTTCTAGGGACGATACACCAGATCTTGAATCTCTCAAACAGCTATGCCATAATCAACACAAGGGCCCCATAATGATCTCTCAACCTAAACATGAGCATACATCACTACACCTTGAGGCATATCCTGAATGCACCCATATTGATGGAACACACGGTGGAAGCAGAATCTCTCGATGACAAAAGTGGATCAACCAATCATCCAACGAGGACAAAACATATATGAAAGCTCACTATCATCCTCTGGACAAGTCTCACATCCAAGATAGGGCCTCCAAATGATAGTATCCATGTCATCTATCTAACATCACCAGTAATCAAGCTTACCCATATGGGTTTTCCTGATAATACCACTGTACATCCATGCAAATGGCCAACCAGCTAGATGATCTTGAGTAGTCACAGGATGTGTCATCGAGAGGTACTTCCAAGTCCACAGCTGTAATAAAATGGCTCCAACAGTCAAAGTAATGGAATATCTGTACATGACAGTGTGTAGCTCATGATATAACTATGCTAATAAATAGGAACCCCAATCAAAATGATGAGGATCTACGATCAAATCCTCTAAAATCGAAACCCAACCAACAAAAAATCCATGTCCACACCGGTCCAGAAGTAGGAAGCCACCAATAAGAGTACCAAGAATAGAAGGTAACATAGGGAATGAAATGAACTGGGCCCACTGAATATGCTGATCACCAATGGAAGCATCACCAAATACTCGGCGACAGGCTGAACCATCATACACAGTATCATAGTATACAAGCTCTCCTCAGGTAGGCAACCAAAGAAGATGATACACATCCTCAGGGGTGATGGTCATCTCACCCATAGGAAGATGGAATGTGTTATGGTTTGAGTGCCAATGCTCAGCCATAGCAGTAATAAGGCCTTGATTCACACAGAATTGGGGAAGATAGGGAAGGAACAATAGACCACACCGAGCAATGTGTCGATGGTCGGTAGCACTCAAAGTGAGAATCATGTCCCAGGACAATGGATAAGATCTATGAATACATAAAGAACCAAGCTCCAACTACAAAAAGCAAGTTTAAACACATCAGAAAGGAAATCAAAAATTATTGGGATTATTCTAAGTCAATCAAAAATTCATCAACAATTATCAACACCACAATCAGATTTCATGTTTCTACACAGATAGAATAGAAATTTTATCTTCACCCATCATCTGAATCTAGATTGATGATGGATATCCTAACTATAAATGAACCCTAACTGACACCTTACAACTTGTTGCAAAATCTCAAAAATTGGGAACCTAAACCTAACAATCGATCAACAACGTTGACAAAATTGCAACTTGGTCAAAAATCTAAAAATCTAAAATTTTGTAGAGCAAAAGTGCACATCTATATTGCAAAAGCGGCAAACATCAAAAGTGCTTCCTAAAGGAGTAAATGCGCACATCTATATTACAAAAGCGGTAAAAATTTCAAAAGCGCCCAAATGCACATCTACTTTATTAATCATACGGAAATATTTCAGTATTTTTAAATTTGCATGTCATTAACCCTCAACTTTTTTAGGAAGTAGCACTTTTACTAGTTTAAGCAACACTTTTGTGAGAAGAAACAATGCTTTCAATCACTATTTAGGTGCTTCTGTAGCAAAGTTGTATGCCTTTGTGTCGATCTATAGCACCTTTGTGATTCTTATCTTTAGTATGCTTAGCTTTCAGTGCTTTCGCATTGTAAAAGAGCAATTTGCTCCTGACTACTAGGCACTTTCACTAGTTTTGTTAGCGCTTTTGCATAAATTTTACCACCTTTTCTTATTCCAGTAGCACTTTTAAGAGTTATTTGTGCACTTTTGCACTTTATTGACAAAATCAAATAGCGCTTTCAATTAGATTAGCTGTACTTTTGAGCAATAAAATAGCGCTTTCAATTAATTCTGGTGCGCTTTTGCAGAATTTTATGAATTCATTAATCTGACTGTGGAAAAATGACTTTTATTCTGCAGGATGACAGGGCATAAAAAGGCGAGAAAACCAGAGACAAAATTCAATCAGGAAGGCAAAGCTTTAGCCAAAAAGATCAAGAAGGAGAACATAGCTCATATCAAAGCAGTTCTTGAAACAACACAAGAAGAAGACAATCGGGTATATCAGAAATATCTTGTTGTTATTGAAGCTTACAAATCAAAATTCGTATCTTTAAATAGGATTTTTAGTCCTTAAGTTCAAGTTTTCCTTAAAACTTTTCAATTAAGGTGCTTAAAAGTTCAATACATTGTTAGTTGCTTCATTCATTTTGCTTTGATTTTTCGTCATTGTGATTGTTGGTGTTGACTAACTTGTTGGAGGACAAGCACATTTGGAGGAGGCTATTGCCAAGGTGAGTTGAAAAAGAAAATGACAAAACCTTTCAAAAATGCCCCTAGCTTAGGCTAGCTACAAGGAAAGGTATTTCTCTATTCAAGCTTGCACTTGATCAAGTTACAACATTCTTTTGACATAGCTTAAGATAAAATAGGAAATGAATTACACACTTTAATTTTAAGAATCTCCTTGTCAAGAGATTGGGAAAGAACAAGCATGTGTTTAAGTGTGTGGAACAAAGAAAGACAATACAGATATGCTCTTCACTCTTTGAGTGAATCAAACTCCAAAACTTGTCGGCCTAAGTTCATTTTTTCTTTTCCATATACATGCTAGAGAAATAGTGGGCTCACCTCCCAAGTTTTCCTTAACGAGGCCAATGTGAGGGATAGCCCAAAGTGGGATACGCTCACTTTTTCTTGCGGGAATCTAACCCACTCTAAAACAAAACACATGCATCCTTAATGGGGTGTGTGACAAATGGATTTTAATTTTTAAACCTTCCTCTAGTATTCCCCACGGATTGTGCAAAATCATACCTCGGTACGTGTGGGAAGCCCCTTAACATACTTAGGGGATGAGAGATTAAAGTCTATTTTAATGGAACCAATACTAAATCCTTGATAAAATAGCAAGACCACCTTCTAGAGCCATGTTTACGAACCAAATCTTGTGCTAGGTAGGTGCTTGAAGTGCATTCTTGTGAAAAACTCATGATAACATTCTTCAAATCAAACATTTTGTGTTTAAGTGGGTAAAAGGAGACAAGTGAATGTGTGATTTTTGTGTTTGCAATACATAAACAAGTGAGAGATATCCATTGAAACTCATCTTACAATTTTTAAATCTCTTCAATATAAAATCAACAATTTTCGAATCAAGGATTGTCCCAAATCAAACCCTTGTTGGATGCTGGTTTCCACGTCGTCCCAAACACATAGGGTATCATTGCTAGGAGATAGCACTATTTTTGCAAACCAAAGGCAAGAAGTTGAGTACCAAAGTGTTTTCAAAGATCCTAATCAAGAAGAAATTTTCACGAACCTGTTTGAACCAAGACTTGAAGAGATGGGTGATATGAATTCAGCCTATCATAATCACAATATCAAGAATGCTGACTATAATCCTAAGGAGACACTTGAAGAAAGGGTTGAGAAAGCTTCCCAAGACAATAATTTCCTAGAGGTTATGGAGAAGCTAATAGACAAAGATAGGGAGAACTTCTTCCTAAACCTAGCACAAAAGGGGGTAAAACTTCCCTATGATTTTGATATTGACCAACTCAAGAAAGATCAACACCAAGATGACCCTATGAATGTTATGACTAGGAAAATAAAGGCCTTCCAAGTGCAAATTGATACCATAAAGAAGGCAGGCAAACCTAAGGCATTTTCCATAGAAGCTTTGTGTCCTTTTCCTTTCGACAAAAGTTTAGCAATGGTATATTTTCCTTTCAATACCATCTTTCCTAAATATGATAAGTACATGGGTAAAATAGACCCACATGACCATTTAAGGGATTTTTGTGCCCTAAGCATAGAGTTCATGCACAATGATACATATCTAATGAGACTCTTTCCTAGAAGCTTAGGAGGACCCGCAATGGAGTGGTTTTCAAAACTAACCCCCAGAATAAAGTCCTTTGAGGAGTTAGCCTCCAAGTTCATAACCCATTACTCTTATAACATTGAGCATGAAATTACTATGCTCAAGTTATGCAATACCAAAAAAAAAGATGGAGAGTCCTTTTTAGGATTCTTACAAAGGTGGAGGACCATTTTCACAAGGTATCCATGAAGTATCCCAGAGAAAGAGAAGATGGAAATCTTCACCAACAATTTGACCTCGAAAATGAATTATAGATTACAACTTCAATGTCCCCCAACATTTGAGAAACTCATAAAAAATGGGATAAAAATTGAAGATGTCTTGGTCAAAAGAGGTGAAGTTAAATTATTTAAGGATAACAAATCCAACAACAACAACAACAACAACAATAATAACAGCAACACCAATAATTATGTGCCTAAGTATTTCAATAATCAAGGGTCCAACAATAACAATGATAAATCCAAATCATGGATGAAGAATAACAATAAAAACCTTGTAAATGATGGAGTTGTGGAAGCACACAACTTAAAGTCTACCCCTTTTATACTACCATATGGAGCTAATTCTTCAAATAATGTTAATCAATCAAGTAAAGCTCCATTTAATTCCAATAATTCCAACAACAATCCCAACACTTCCAACAATAAGACTTGGGATAATTCAAAATCAAACTCCAATTATAACAAAATGAAATTCACCTACTTAGGTGAACCTTTGGAGAATGTACTAAGAACCTTGTTGGCCAATCAAGTTATCACGTTACCCGACATATCTAGTTATGAACCTGAAGTCAAACCTTATTGGTGGAATGCATCGCATCATTGTGAATACCATCAAAAAAGGGGTCATCCAACCAATGAGTGCATGAGATTGAAGCACTTAGTGCAAGATATAATTTATAATAACACCATCAAAATTGAAGGGCCTCAAAACAATGAGGATCACATGGCCTACAAGAATCACTTTTTGAATCATAAAAAGGGTGATTCATTCTATTCAAAATCAAAAGAAGGGTAATGAGAAAGTGAACTTTGCTCACACATATGATAACATGATAAACACCCTACAAGAGGATCAAACCATAAACATTATAATAGTGAAAGATAAGTCAAGGGATGTATCATCAAATGTTGTCACTAGGGGGCAAGCATAAAAAATTATACTACCTACTAATGCTCCAAAAGTGGTGATATCAAACCAAGCTTCAACATCATCATCAAAGCAATACAACTTGGTAGATCAATTACAAAGAACTCCCACTCAAATTTCTATTCTTGAGCTGCTCAAACTATCACCAATTCATAAGGATATCTTGGAAAAATCCTTGTTGGAAACAAATGTGCCTCTAAATTTGGAGGTAGACAAATTCCAAAATATGCTAGGGCACCTAATCGCACCTCATTGCCTATCATTTTCTGAACAAGATGACATGTCTCTTAATCATCTCCAAAATCTGCCCTTACACATAGAAGTGTTGATCCACAAGCATAGGGTTGAAAGAGTCCTTATAGATGGAGGTGTTGGCCTAAATATTTGTACCCTTAGCTTGGTAAAAGCCCTAGGATTTTCTGAGGAGGCTATTGACCCAAAGAAGAAAATAACCATAAAATCCTATGATGATGAAGAAAGATCATCAAGAGGAGTTATAGTCTTACCCATAAGAGTTGGTCCCATGCAAAAAGAGACCATATACCAAGTGTTAGACTTAAAGTAAACTTACAATATTTTGTTAGGAAGGCCATGGATCCACAAAATGCAAGCTTTTCCTTCAATTTATCATCAATGCTTAAAATTCCCATATCTAGGTGAAGAGATAATGGTAAGTGGAGATCTAAATCCATTCCAATATTGTAATAATGTTAAGCCTATCAATGATTCATTGGTTCCACACAATGCTAAAGGGTTCATACCTAAGCAAGTAGAGAAAGGTCAAAATTCTAAGAACACTTCTTGGTTGAAGGGAAAGGCAAAGATGGAAGAAAAAGTTATTATTGAAGACACGCCAAAATTCATTAACCCAACAACTTTGATTAAAGGAAAAGAGAGGGTTAACGAGGATAACATTATTGAAGAAATAAAAGAAGATCATATACAAGCTACTCAAGTATTCACCAAAGAGGCCCATTATCAAAAGATGGACCAAATGATGAAATTTTTTGATAAGCAATGTAAGATTAAACAAAAGGGAGTAGGCGAACACTCCTTATCTATGATGGATCTACCTTTATCACCTAAGTCATTTGGGAAACCCTAAAATCTGCCTCATAGATATAATGATAACTTTGTGAGGGCAAGTACATCATCCGCCATGGATGAAGAGGACAATGAAATTTTGAACTGGTTGTACGAGGATGAAGAATCAAGTGCCCATGTCAAACATATCCAAAATATAACCATTCCCACACATCAATATGGGAAAGGGTTTGAAATCATGCAAAAGATGAGATACAAAGGTCAAGGACCTCTAGGTACAAAGAATGAAGGGATCATTAAACCCTTAGAAAGTACATGGTGAGATTCTAAGGAGAAAGAAAGAATAGGATATCTTGAAGAAGGATACACTCAAAAACATCATCCCCAACTTTATAGCCAAATATTACAATTAGAGTCTCATGGTGATGTGGATTCTAATGAATGGGAATGGGAGACCCTATTAGATGAGTCATGCCAATACAAGGGTATTGATGTTATTCATACCTATGCTTCTACCAAAAATAAACGACCAATGACATGATCAACTTCAAATCAAGCATCTAGTTCTAGCCAAGTGATTCTAAATGATGTACCAAGTATAGAGATATAAATCAATCAATGGGTAGGTGAACCATACGTTCCTTCATGGAGACCTACTATGGAAGAATCAAATGCTAGGTTTAATCCACATGAGTTCTATCCCACAGAAACCCGAGAGGACTCTAGTGAGGGGGACTTTGATCCTTCTTCTTTAGAACATTTAGATGATGCCTATGTTTGAGATTTTCAAGATACATTGTACAAACCCTCCAATAATGAGATCTACACCTTAAACCCAATCGAGACAAACTGAAGTGTTGACCCATTAACTCTCATTCATCTGGACCTAATTTAATGGGACACCATTGAACCAACTACTTTGCCAACTTTCTTGAATGACAACATGGTGTCCCAATAGCTCAACTCGGTTGAACCTTCTTCTATCAGAGAATATCAGGAAGAAATGATCAAAGGGAACATCCAAACTTCTAATCTGAGAAAAAATGAAAAAATAAAAAAAAATAGAAAAGGAAAAGAATCAAGTGTTGAAAACCACTTTGTGGCAACATTAGATCAAGAAAAAAACAAAGAAATAAAGGATGTTTTCAAAGGTGAAAACCCAACTGAGGAACCTATGGAAGGGAGTTTGGATGTTCTACCAGAACACTATGAAGAAAGATCTCCAATCTTAATTGAGCTAATAGAAAAGATAAACATTGGATCAGAAACAGAGCCAAAGTTCATCCACTTAGCAACATCCCTATTTAGCGAAGGAAGGACATAATTCATTAAGTTATTTAAAGAAAAAAAAGTTAACTTCACATGGTCTTATGATGATATGCTAGGTTTAGACCCAAAATTTATAATGCATCATCTCGATATCAAGGAAGGAGCAAAACCCTTTAAGTAGAAATTAGGGCAAATGCATCCTCATATAGCCCTTCTTGTCAAAGTGGAGTTAGAAAGGCTCTTGAAAGTGGGATTTATAAGGGCCATTGATTATGCACAATGGATCTCAAATATTGTGCCAGTAGCAAAAGTAGACATATCCATCAAAATCTGCACAGACTTTAGAGACTTAAACTTGGCATGTTCGGACGATTTTCCACTTTCGAGTATTGATGCTATTGTAGATTTAACAGTGTGGCACTCTATGTTCTCACTCATTGATGGATTTAGTGGGTATAATCAGATAAAGATAGCACCAAAAGACCAAGATAAGACCTCTTTTACATGTGCATGGGGTATATTTTGCTGGAATGTTATGCCATTTGGGTTAAAGAATGCGGGAGTGACCTATCAAAGAGAAATGACCACAATATTTCATGATATGATGCATAAATTCATGGAGGATTATGTGGATGACATACTAGAGAAATCTTATTCAAGGAAAGAACTCCTACCAATCTGAGCAAATTTTTTTGAAAGGCTAGAAGAATTCAAAGTGAGACTCAACCCAAAGAAATGTGCATTCGAAGTTCAATCCGACAAACTCTTAGGCTATATTGTATTTGCCAAAGGGATAGAGGTGGATCCTACTAAAGTAAAGGCTATAATGGAAATGGAAGCACCCAAGAACATTAGTCAGATGTGATCTTTACAAGGAAGGATCCAATCCATTAGGAGATTTATCTCCCAATTAGCTGAAAAATGTCATAACTTCACCCAAATTTTGCATAAGGATACAATCTTTAAGTGGGATGACAAGTGTGAAGAAGCCTTTAATCTATTGAATAAAAATCTTATGAACCCACCAATATTGATGCCACCTATCAGAGGTAAGCCCTTGATACTATACATTTCAGCAACGGAGAATTCATTGGGGGCACTTTTAGCACAAGAGGATGAAATAGGAAAAGAGAAGGCAATTTACTACATTAGTAGAACCTTAGTCAAATATGAGCTAAACTATACATTTATGGAAAGGGCATGCTTGGCTGTAGTTTTTTCTTCACAAAAATTACACCATTATATAATAGACCACAAGATAAGGCTCATTGCTAAGATTCACCCTTTGAAGTATCTACTAAGCAAAACAACATTGAATGGAAGACTAGCAAAGTGGGTGATGATACTAAGTGAATTCGACATAGAATATGTTGATAGAAAATAAATCAAAAGACAAGTCATTGTGGACCAATTAGCAGAAGCACCACTTCATGATGATCATCCTATACAAATTGAATTCCTAGATTTAGAGATTGTGAATGTTGAGGTGAAAACATGGAAACTTTATTTTGATGGTTCCTACACCCATCATGGATTAGGAGTGGGCATACTTCTCATCACTCCTCAAGGTTATACTATACCAAAATCCTACAAATTGTTATTTCAATGCACCAACAATATAGCAGAGTATGAAGCATTGGTTATTGGAATGAAGCTGGCATTAGTGTGGAAAGTGACATAATTAAAAGTTTATGGAGATTCAAAATTAGTCATAAATCAAGTTAATGAAGAATATCAAACAAAGGATGATAAATTGGTACCCTACAAAACCATGGTGGACAATCTCAAGAAGTATTTCATACTCATTACATTTGAGAAAGTGCTGAGAGAAAAGAACAAAACAATGGATGCTATGGAAACTTTGGCCTCACTTTCACTGACACCTGATCAGAATGCTAGATACGAGTTCTTGGTAGAAGAAGTAATTCAACCCGTGTATGACCCAACCCACCCTCACACCATTTTCTTGCTAACTAAAAATGAATCACCCTGGTATGGCCCAATTTATACTTACTCAAAGGATCAAATCCTTCCCTTAAACCAAACTAGAAACCAAAAGAAAAGCTTCATTCGACAAGCCACCAAATATACAATAGTTTCTGAAACAGTGTATCGAAAAAGTCTTGACGGAATGCTCCTTAGTTGTTTAGAAGAAGAATAATCAAATTTAGCCTTATGAGAAATCCAAGAAGGAATTTGTGGATTACACACAAACGGATTATCCCTAGCCAAGAAACTTCTAAGGATAGGATATTTTCGACCTACCATGGAAAAAGATTCACGTGACTTTGCAAAAACTTGTAAGAAATGTCAATTCCACAGGAATTTGATACATGCACCCACACAAGAACTTCATCCTATGATAACACCATGGCCATTTTATCAGTGGGGGCTAGACCTAATAGGGATGATTTATCCACCATCTTCGAATGGTCATAAATTTATCATCACAACAACTAAATATTTTACTAAGTGGGTGGAAGCTGTACCCCTATCAACTGCAACAGGCAAACAAATTTCTTTGTTTATCCTTAATCACATAATTTGTAGATATGGCATACCTCATGCCATCATAACAGATAATGAAAGGCATTTCAAGAAAAAAAACTTTACAGAATTATGCACTAAGTTTCACATGATTCATCATTCCTCTTCAATCTATTACCCTCAAGGTAATGGACAAGCCAAAGAAACAAACAAAAATATCTTGAAAATTTTGAAGAGAACAATGGATAATTTAGGAAGGGATTGGCACATCAAGATAAACCCAACCTTGTGGGCTTATAGAACTAGTATCAGAATGCCAACAGGAGCTACACCTTTCTCCTTAGTCTTTGGAACAGAAGCATTATTGCCTTTAGAGGTATAACTTCCATCTTTGAGAATATCTATGCATGGGTTGATTAATGAAGAAGACTATAGAGTTGCAAGGTTACAAGAACTAGAACTTTTAGATGAAAAACAAAAGCAAGCATTTGATCACTTGAAGGTTTAGCAAAATAGGATGTCAAGATCTTACAATAAACACATCAAGCCAAGGACATTTCAAACAGGGGATTTATTTTTGAGAGAAAATCCTAAGAACCAAGTAGAGCGAGAAAAGAAAGGAAAATGGGAAGCAAACTTGTTAGGACCATTTCTCATTGTTGAAAATTTTGGGACCGACACATACAAACTAGTAGATTGTGATGGTGAAGAACTGCAAGAGCCAATCAATAGCATACATCTCAAGAAATTCTACACATGAGGAAGACAAAAGAAGATAAAGAGTATCAGATGGAGTAGCATCATATTTATTGTACATAGTGAAAACAGATCTTGAAAAAAACCAAAACATGTGAAAAATAGAAAAGATAAAAAATAGTGAAAAATTGAGCATGAAGAAAGCAAAAACATTCATATATGATCCTGGAAAAAAGAAAAGAAAAAAATTGAAAAAGAGAAAAATACAAAAAAATAAAAAAGAAGATAAGTGCCTTGGTGAAAACCTAGGAAATAGGCACCTTGGTAGCAAAAAAAAAGAGAAAAGCTTTAAAAATAGAAAAAAGAGCTAGATCCATTCAATCGGTGGAAACCTGGTAAATAGGCACCATTGAAAGTCCAAGTCAGTCGCATACCTAGAAGGTCACCTTGTAATTATTGCATTCGCTAGAATTTGTACATATTGCATAATAAAACCCCATAGTGGCATTTGCAAATACCTCAAAGATTTTGGTCACCTAATTGAAAAATTGTCCTAAGTCCCACAAATGAAATCAATATCAAACTGGGGGCAATCTAATCCAAAAGAGAAAGGATTCATCAAAGCAAGCTTTATTCAATCAGAGAATCAATTCATCACACTCGAAAGAGGAACACTTAATCAAATCTACATCTCAATCCAACTTGAGCCTAAAATGAAAAATTGATCCAAGAACTTAAATAACCTTATCTTTATCAGGATTAAAAGTATGAAATGGATGGAACTACACTTGAACTATGGATTTGAAAAACATTGCAAAAATTTCCTTAAGTGTTAACTCAATTGATGAAATCATTTCTTTCTAGCAAGTCGATGAAAGTTTTAGACTAGACAAGCTATGAGGAAAGGATGATATTTTCTTGATTTTTGAATGATTGTCTTAAAATCAAAGTTTCAAATCATGTATTATTTGTCTAAGGACGTGATCATCAAAGAATCATCGAGGACTTGTATATACGATAAAACTAAGATTTCTGCTTGTTTACACAAACAGATACCTTGGCTATTCTGATCTTCAATATGATAATACCAAAATCCACTTGCAACATAGAATCCAACAAAATTGGTATTCTCACTCTCATGATCGGCTTCAATCAGTGATAGTCGTACCGAAGAGACCGATGGGAAAGCAAACAAAGAGGTAAAAAGTATTCACATCATCATAGTTGAACTAGTGATGGTTGTACTAAAACGGGATTCCAAAAGCACTCAATGATGATTATAAGCTCCAAATTTTGAATAATGACAGTTAGTTGCATTCATTTTAGATTAAGTGCATTGTATATATTGTTTTTCCTTATTTAGCTTAATTTTCAAGAGGGGAAATTAAATAAAAAAGGGGGTGTATGCAAATCAAACAATCAAAAGATCATCAAAAACCAATTATATAGGATTGAGTGTGTTGGAAATAAAAAACAAAGTGCATTGCATTAGGTTAATTGCATTAATTAAATCATTATCATTTAAGTATTGCATTAATTTAGATGAGTCCAACATTTAAATTATTAGGATCATACATTATTAAGTTCATCATTATCATTAAAGTTCAAGCATGAGAAAGGTCATTAGCAACATCAAACTGCATCCATAACATTGTATTAAGAAAAATCATTACATTCATTAAAATCACTCATTACAAACATCTCATTCATAATAGTACCATTTGTACATATATCATTGAAAGACCATCATAGCATCACATCGACATATCAAAAGAAATAGATTCATTATCCATCTAATAACATGAAGTAAATAAACAATATACATAGCATTTATCTATTCTATGTCATATATAAGACAACCATCTTATCATCATTAGAACATATGCATACAAGAGAAAATTCCATTCTACAAAAATAAAACAAAATCATATAGAATCATATAGCTGCATATCATACGAAACATCTAGAAAGAAATCCAACACATGATGATGTCATATATAGTCAAATCAATCAAAGTATAAGAGTCCATGGTACCATCATCATAAATGAGAAAGAAATCAAAGTCTATAACATGATCATCAAGAAAGCAATATCTAGAGATCAGTGTCCAAACACATATCAAAGTATCAATAAACAAATAAACATCAACTGATAAAAAATGAAACAACATAAATCCAATGTCTCGATAATAACAAGGAAAGGAAAGCTCTTGAATATATAATACCACTCAAGCAGGAGAATCATCACCATCATCTACATTTTTAGGACCAGGTGCACTATTTGGTGGATAGATCAAACTAGCCTGTAACCCATGCTGAATCATAGCTGCCATAGATGACTACATTATAGAACTCATCTGTGAAACTTGCTGCTGAATAGAAGATATCTGAGTTTGCAAGGAAGCAACATCTGATGCTGAGGCGGGGGTAAAACCCTGAGCTGTAGCAGACTGTGGAAGCAGAGTATAAGAAGAGGGAGTAGATGAAGATGGATCACCCAACATGGGAATAAACTGAGAAGAAGAAGGATCTAATGAAGATGCAGGCATCAAAGTAGTACCATGTGCCTGAATGGTAGGAACAACAGAAGGAATAACAGGAGGAACCAAAGGAGGAATGACCTACTGAGTAGGAGGACCCTATGCCTGATCAAGAAACACCTGTGCAATCTCTACATGAACAACTCTCTATCATCTAACATGAGGCCTCTGTATAGCAACTCTAGCCACCTAATGTAAAAGTCTATCAACCTGTCCATCTCCACCCTGATCACGAGCTCTAGGAGGAATAGGAGCAGTAACTAACACTGGTATTTGTATACGATTTTCTCTAGCTCCATGATGACCCTGTCGTCCACATCAACCCCTAATCCTACCATGACTAGCACCTCCTTGATCATTTCCATCATCATCATCATCACCCCCATCCCCATCAACTCCATCATCTCCATCAGATAACTCCTCAATGCTAGGAATCCTCTCAGTAGGATCATTAAATCTAGGAAAAGGATACCTATGTAGCCATGCACCGTACTCATCTGTAATGCCAACATCAATCACCTGTGACCTAGGGTTCCAGGGACAATACCCTAGATCTTGAATCTCTCGAACAACTGTGCCATAATCAACACAAGGGCCCCATAATGATCTCTCAGCCTGAACATGAGCATACATCACTACACCCTGAGGCATATCTTGAATGTGCCCATACTGATAGAACACACGACAGAAGTAGAGTCTCTCGATCATAAAAGTGGACTGATCAATCATCCAACAAGGACAAAACATATATGAAAGGTCACTGTCATCCTCTGGCCAAGTCTCACATCCAAGATAGGGCCTCCAAATGATAGTATCCATGTCATCTATCCGATGTCACCAATAATCAAGCTTACCCATATGGGTTTGCCTGATAATACCACTGTACATCCATGCAAATGGCCAACCAGCCAGATGATCTCGAGTAGTCATAGGACGTGTCACCGAGAGGTGCTCCCAAATCCACAGCTGTAATAAAATGGCTCTAGCAGTCAAAGTAGTGGAATGTCTGTACACAATAGTGTGCAGCTCATGATATAACTATGCTAATAAATAGGAACCCCAATTGAAATGATGAGGATCTGCCATCAAATCCTCTAAAATCGGACCCCAACCAACAACAAATCCATGTCCACGCTGGTCCAGAAGTAGGAAGCCACCAATAAGAGTACCAAGAACAATAGGTAACACAGGGAATGAAATGAACTGGGCCCTCTGAATATGCTAATCACCAATGGAAGCATCACCAAATACTCAACGATAGGCTGAACCATCATACATAGTATCATAGTATACAAGGTCTGCTCTGGTAGGCAACGAGAGAAGATGAGACACATCCTCAGGGGTGATGGTCATCTCACCCATAGGAAGATGGAATGTGTTATGGTCTGAGTGCCAACGCTCAACCATAGCAGTAATAAGGCCCTGATTCACATGGAATCAAGGAAGATAGAGAAGGAATGACATACCACACTGAGCAATGTGTCGATGGTCGGTAGCACTCAAAGTAGGAATCATGTCCCAGGACAACGGATAAGATCTGTGAATACGTAAAGAACCAAGCTCCAACTACAAAAAGCAAGTTTAAACACATTAGAAAGGAAATAAAAAATTATTGGGATTATTCTAAGTCAATCAAAAATTCATCAACACTTATCAAAACCACAATCAGATTTCATGTTTCTACATAGATAGAACATAAATTTTATCTTCACCCATCATCTGAATCTAGACGGACGATGGATATCCTAACTATAACTGAACCCTAACTGACACCTTATAACTTGTTGCAAAATCTCAAAAATTGGGAACCTAAACCTAATAATTGATTAACGACGTCAATAAAATTGCAACTTGGTCAAAAATCTAAAAATCTAAAATTTTGCAGAGCAAAAGCGTACATCTATATTGCAAAAGCAGCAAACATCGAAAGTGCTGCCTAAAGGAGTAAAAGCGCACATCTATATTGCAAAAGCGGCAAAAAATTCAAAAGTGCCCAAATGCACTTCAAAAGTGCTCTTAAAAGATGTAAAAGCATGAACATTAAGCAAAAGCGCAGGTTAAAGTTGCAAAAGCGCTAAACCTAGGCAAAAGCGTGCAAAGAAATTGTAAAAGCATGGAAGGGCTTAAATTTGGCGAGCGAAAGCGCCAAAGTGATTCGTGGAAGCGCTCTTTAAAAGTGCGGAAGCACACATTGAGAGGTGAAAGCACCCTTAAAAGTGGCGAAAGCACCCATTCATGGAAAAAAAGTGCAAAAAGGGTTGTTTATCTGGAAAAAATTTGAAAAATTTGAGAAAAAGCCTATAAACAAAAAAAATGGAAAGGTACAAGTACTCATCGGAGGTCTTGAGCCAGGCAGCTGATGATATTGCCGGCATTTCTCGAACCAATGGTCGTGGATAGGGATAGACATCATGAAAAGTGGAAAAAGGCAAAAGATAGTCAAAGTCAAAAGTCAATGGTAAATGAATAGTAAAAAGGGATTTTGACCCCTTTTTATAGGTTTTTGACCTAAAAGGATGTAAATTTGACCTATGCAAGTACATTGTTATCCCATTTGACCTAATAAAATGATGTGATCATCATAATAATTGACACCGGGGCATTTAAATTTAAATGAATTCAACATCGATATCGGAAATACAAATACAATTCATCAAAAAGTTGAACTTTATCAAAATCAAATGAACAACATCAATCCTGAATCTATCAATGGTCAAATCAAGCATGAATTTTATTTCATTTTCGAGGGGGCATACCATCGGATAATCAGATCTACATCAATAGTAACATCATCGAAAATCAAGAAATTGATCATCAAATCAAAGCAAGAGTGGTTATCAAAAAAATTTTCGTAATCAAACGAATGGGGCATCGCATTGAAATCCATAATCACAGTAGGTATCATATTAGAATTATCATATCAAATCAAATATCATATCAAGATTCCATCATATCAGAATGATCATCAGAGAATCATATCAATCAAGAGAGTTTCATATCAATCATATCTACAACAAATCTCATATCAAAAATCAAAGGATCAACCATCGAAGACATCAAACCACATTAGAGATCGATCATCAATGAATCAGGACCTGTTATCAAGCAAGATCAGAGTATTCTTTGAATCGACATGCTTTGCACATCAACTCAAAGAGGGGCATTTGTAATCACTTGAAAATGGAAAAAGATCAAATCAAAGTAAATCAATGCAAATCAAGGCAAATCAAGGACAAAATTGAAGTAGTTGAATCACAATGCATAATTAGCCAATCAAAATGAAAATCAAGTCTTAATTCAAGATCAATCAAAATTGAGAACATTTTAATCAAGTGCAATCAAATCAAAATACAATTAATTCAATTAATTGTATAGTCTTGGATTAAATTAAATTCAACCCATTCAAGGGGTACAAGGCTAAACAAATTCATTTAAATCAATTAATAAATCTCAATTACTCTCAACAACCACAAAGAGAGGAAAATCAATCAACCAATGAGAATAAAGGAAAGGCATTCACATGGATCAAGCCAAATTCAATCTCATTCACTCAAAGTGAAAAGGAATCTTGACCATTGATCTTGTCTACTTGTCCCAAGCTTTGAGGACACAAACTTTGCTTTGTCTTCAAAGGGTGGAACCAAGGACTCAACCAAGGTTTAACCATGATCAATTACAACTACACCCCCTACCATTGGAAAATCTATAAAAGGAATGCCTAATTCCTTCATATTCATCATCAACACATCTGAGAATTGCATTGAACCTCTTGCAATTTGAGCTTAGAAAGGCATTTGAGAAGCATTTTAGCATTTACTTTGATCTAATTGTTAGCAATAACATTGTTATCTTTATCATTCTCATTCTAGGACTGTCATTAATGGAAGCTTGCTGAGAGCTATTCATTAACATTCTTAGTTAGAGAGCCATAGGATGCTCAATTAGTCATTATTTTTCTAAATAGTTGCTCTATTGCTTTGTGGTTGTATTTAGTTACTATTTTCAATTATTGATTAACCTTAATTCTATGAAGGCACTTTCCCTAATGTACAACTTCTAGGTAATTATAGTGTGGGGCTCACATTACCACAACCTATTTGACTAGGAAAATCTTTACTTATCTACTTGTGCAAGGTGAAAAGGTGGAGACAATCTACTTGATTGATATTCTTTGTTAGGAAATCTTTTGGAAATAGAGAAAAATGCCAATAAATTTTAGACCATTTTGAAGAGGTGAACTCCAAAAATTAGAGTATGAATTTAATCTCATTAAATATGATGGTTTGGAAGATCATTTATCTTCCTTAAATATAGATATAATTAGGCAGGGTGACACCCCTTTGTTCTAATCAAGGCAAGAAATACAAATATTAAGGCTAAGTGTGTTACGAGTGCGTAACCTTGTTACTCTTAGGAAGATGAGTATTAGGGGCATAACATGCCTATATCCTTCAAACAGAGTGGTGTCCTCAATGCTTAGCAACACTAGATGCTTTTGTATGAATCAAGTTCATTTTATCACGTTCCATCTTTAACTAGTACATTTTTCACTTAATTAAAAATTCAGAAATGACCTAACTTCACAACATCTTCACTAATCTGTATATAACCGTCTTAGGTCCTAAAATAAAATTTTCTTCATCTAACTTAGGCAATTCTAACTTGATTATTACCTATTAACCTTTTTCAAGAAAGATACATGAAGTATATGTTGATTTGGGAAAGGGTGGAACTTCAAACTTATAAGATGCATTTCTAATCCAATGGAGAACCTTATAGAAAACATAAAACAATGAGTGTAAGCTTTAATTTCTTATGTTTCTTAAGTGAATATTTTTATAAGATTGAAACAAAATTAATACCCAATATCTCTCCTTAAAAATTCCTCTTTCTACCATGTTGATATGTTTGTTTCATCCTATTTTTAACCATGCAATTTAATTATCTCTAAGGATTTGAAGTATTTTCTATTGGTGTTTGATATGTTATTATTGAAATCCATCTACACCACAACAATCATTTTTCAAAGGAAAAGAATTGTAGATATCCTTTGACAAATTCATCCACAATTTCTATTTAGCCATTTGATTATGTGTGATAAGATGAGATATGTGCTAGTTATGTGCCCCATGTAACAAATAAGTTTGTTCAAAATATATTAATGAATATAGGGTCACAATCATTCACAATAATTTTGGGAACAATGGAGATTTTGTACTTCATATATAAGTATGTTACAATACAAGTTTGAAACAAATGAAAAAGTCCACCAAAATATGGATAGTTTATGAGTTTATCCACAACCACCAAAATTACATTGAAATTATCTAACTTGGGTAACCTAATATTAATGAGGGCCATTGATGTTTGCTCCCAACATTGTGTTGGTATGACTAATAGTTGTGAGAGGCATGAGGTCTTTACCATTTCACCTTTATTTTTTTGGCATATAATTTTTTTAACCCCAAATACCTTTACAACCCCTAGAGACCATTCTAAAGAAATATTCCTCTAGACAATGATAAGTATTTAGGAACACCAAATGTCCTCATATTGACAAGTCATGCATTTGAAACAATATGCCAACTTTCAACTAAGAATATTTGAATAAAAGAGGTTATCATTGTATCATAAGAATTCTTCTTTCAAAACATACTTATCTAAATATAACGAGTCATATTGAAGTTGATGATTGAACTTTTTAAGAGGATAATTTTGCCACTCTTTTCATACAAATTATTTCCATCTCCATCCATGTTATAATAAATAAATGATACAATATTATCAATTAATTCCTTAGAACTTGTAGTTGGTCTCAACTACTTGGCCTTTCGAGTCTCATGGCTATGCCACAAGTATGGATAGCTAGATTCTAGAAAACTTCCTCATCTTATTTTGGTCATTTATCTTGTTTGAGACTCTCAGCTCCTTGTTGAAAAAGAACACAAAGAAGGTGAAATTACTAATTAATACCCTATTCTTGATAGAAAAAAGCCTACTGATATTTTGTGAAACCTAAATAATTGTAATTCAGCTCTTATTAATGATCAAATCTTTATATCTCTGTATCTTCTTAAATTTATTGATCAAAACAATATCTCACATAAATTTCAAAATAAAAAAATTTCTACCACTTTTTAAAAATCCCTATATTACACATCCTTAAAAATATAATACAAAACATTTATTCATAATGTATTGTGAATAACTACTAGAATGACCAACTTTAAGGGCCCGTTTGGTAGCGGGAATTAGACCAGAATTGGCATTTGCAACTTCCACTTCCGTCTAAACCTTAGTTTGCATGTGCAACATAGAAATAGAAGTGGAAGATGTAAATGCTCATTTTGGCTCAAAATGAGCATTTACATCTTCCACGTGAAAAGGTGGAATTGGAATTTGAGGGCCAAATTCCACTTTTTGAACCCCCATTTTATAAACCTCGTCAGGTCTGCAGGCTTCATAATTTTTGTTTTGGCGTCTGCATTCATTTTTGAGGGCATTTCATCCGTGAAGCAATGAAGGCATTCATTTTTGAGGGAATTTCATCTGCGAAGCAACGGAGGCCAAAAGCATCGAAGGTATTCTTCACAATGAAGCGAAGGCGTTTCACAACATTATTTCATGGCATTCTTCATAGCAAAGTGAATGCATTCTTCTTTAATCTGGTATGCATAGGGTTTTCAGTTTTCATTCAAAGAATCTCTTGTTCATTGTATTTAAATCCGTATGTATGCGACTCTGCTAACTCCCCCTTCCCAACCTATATCTCACTTGTTTTGGAAACACGTCTTCTAAATCCATCCCCTCTCGCATCTTCATTCATTATGGAAGCTTGCCCCTAATATTCTATGGCTTTGAATGGGGGATTTATGTGGGAACTAGCTCCATGATGCCCCCTCATGCCAAAACCTAATCATACTATCACTCATTTCACTTCGTGATGATGAGGTAAGTATCTACAAAAGAGAAGAGTTAGTTCAGGCAGGCGAGGTTGGGTCTCATTTCCTGAACCAGTCTATTCCGGTGATAGATAGGGTCCGATGATAGCCTTGTTTGAATAGCCCACTTCTTGAATCTAGTATGCATAGGGTTTTTAGTTTTCATTTGAAGAATCTCTTGTTTGTTGTATTTAAATCCGTTTATTTTGTGCACAAAATATGTTTTAGTCCTTTGTTCTCCTTGGCTGAGAGCATTGTCTTCTACCTAGTTGGTCCTCCATGGCAACCTCATTCTCATACATCTCCTCTGCCAAATGCTACTCTAAGATGCCCACCTATTTTAAACTCCCAACCCTCTATTTTATACTTGCAACCCTCTGAGATGCCAAGTGTGAGTCATAGTCTCACACTGTTTTAAACTCGCAACCCTCTGTTTGGGGGCCTTAGATTGGTTCACATTGGCATTTTGAGAGTTTTTCAAGGGCGAGGATGATGCATCCCTATGCACTTTATCTCCTGAATCCTTCCTTATAGAGAGTTTTTGAACAGAAGGCGATTTGGAGGGTTTGTTAGCATTGGAAACTGCCTTCTGAGCCATGGACCAGTTAAGACTCAAATTTAAGACCTAGTGTTATGCATGATATGGTTGTTGTACCAACACAAATAAAGAAAGCTAAGACATGTTTGATCTTTGTATTGACTATGATAGATCATGAATGTTAACTCAGGTCGTCTCTAGGATTTTTTTAACAGAATTTTTTATACATGCATTTTTAAGGCATGATATTTTTGAAGATTTTTTTTAGTTATTGTGATATTTTGAAGTGAAAGATATCCTAAATTTTTATTTGTGGAAGGGTTATACCCTAGCTATGAACAATCATATTCACATATTGCTGACCTAAACTTGCTTTACTATTCATGGTATGATTGGCAAGGCAAGTTGGCCATACCACTACACTAAGTAGAAGGAAGCCATACAATATATCTTTGAAGAAAGGTGATTGAGGATTAAGAAGGAATAAGGAATAGATGCCTTTATCCTAGTCTTTAGAGACTTTCAAGTAGGCCACATTTTCCACTTATGCCTAAAGTATATTTTCCATATTTTGCGTATCTCTTTGTCTACATGTCTATTCACACTGCACGGGCACTTCTAGTCACTAAAATGTTCTCTGTACTCTACTCCAATCAGGCCCTCATTAAGGTAATAACTAGTTATCTATATTTTGGTTCTATATTTATAGCATTGTTACATCCTTATTTATCCATCTTAGTTACAACTTAATGTATTCAGCAATATAATTAGCCATGAAATAACCTTACCATAAAAATGTAAAGAATTGACATGGACTTGTGACTCTACAAAACCTAATAGAGCACAAAAATCAATATATAAATCCTTTTGGAGCATCTTTCAGGACATATTATTGCAGCATTTCTTAGAATAGAATTTATCAGCCCAAAATGGTCAAACTTGTACATCCCAATCCTAAGCATAAAGCTGATTTGGAAGCTTGAACTAAAGTGGGTTGGGTGTTTACTAGTTTTAGAAGCTACCTATATTGGCATATTGGCATAATGCATCAAATGGTGCCATGAAAATGTGGTTCAATTAATCTACAACCATCTAAATTATATACATGATACAATTAATCAAGGCTGGCCATTAAACTATATTCCCTATAATCTAAAGTTCATTTCAATGATCTTTTTGTAAAACATGATTAATAATATTACATACTTATATAAATGTAGATGTGCCTATATAAGAACCATATATATGCACATATACATGTATATAATAATATTATTAATCATGTTTTACAAAAACCATCTTCTATGTTTTTCCCTCATTCAGATTTCTTTCCTAATGCAACAATGCTAACAAATTCAACACCTATAGATAATAACCAGCTAGAAATACATATACAAACATTCATGTCAATAAAGTACAAACATTTCTTGGCTTGTCCTCTTGCTTCCTATGACTGTCAATTTTGTATCTCAAACCTTCTTTTTCATGTACTTTTCAGGGATGGATCTTACCAACAATATAAACATTCAAGGATGCATTTGTAGGAAGACCAGAACTGCTTGTATTCATGCACTTATTCTTGCTCTCCTTGGAGTAGCCAAAGCCATGTTTGTGCTTCAAGGTAGGCAAACAAAGCGTAATGAAAGAAGTGATGGAAGTGGTTTTTATAAACGCATTATTCATTCGAATGAGGTGCATTGTCATGACCAAATTTGCATGAGTGCAACAACCTTCTTCCAGCTAGCCAATCTTGTAAGGAAAAAAGGAATCCTATTAGATACGATGAGCATAACATTAGAAGAACAATTAGTCATGTTCCTCCACACCCTTGGCCACAATCTGAGGAATCGTAAGATTTCCCACAACTTTGGTCACTCTGGAGAGACAGTAAGCTGATACTTCCACAAGGCCTTGACGACTATCTTAGCACTCCATGCAGATTATTTTCTACCACCTG
The DNA here is from genome assembly GCA_027943335.1 of Chamaecyparis obtusa. Lineage (NCBI taxonomy): Eukaryota > Viridiplantae > Streptophyta > Pinopsida > Cupressales > Cupressaceae > Chamaecyparis > Chamaecyparis obtusa. Next base: position 803,393 of record BSBK01006357.1, on the reverse strand, counting down.
GTCCAAACACTCATCCTGAAATTAATGGGAAGGACTGTTTCGATCCTTACTTCAAGGTAAACCCCCTAGTGCTACAAATTTCTTTGCCTTAGTGATAATCTTATTACTGCATGTTTCTTGACTCCAATTTTTCTTTCTATAGGATTGTGTTGGAGAAATTGATGGAACCCATATACTAGTCATTGTCGATGTTGACTTACAGGGTAAATATCGGGATAGAAAAGGGAACTTGTCACAAAATGTTATGGTTGTCTCTTCTTTTGATTATAAGTTTCAATACATTCTTGTTGGTTGGGAAGGGTCTACTGCAAATAGCCATGTTCAAGCTTCAACTCTCACTAGAGCCGATCCACTTGTAGTTCACCCTGGTATGCCATTTCACACTGTATGTTTACTGAAGAAAATGATAAATGTTTCACGGTTTAACAATATATGTTATTTTGTAGGAAAATATTATTTAGTCGATGCTGGATATCCAAATATACCGGGATTTCTAGCACCTTATCAATGTACATGTTACCACCTGAAGGAGTTTTCAAGAGAAAACCCTATAAATAGCCCACAAGAGTTGTTTAACCACTGACACTCCTCTCTTAGAAATGCAATAGAGCATACATTTGGCATTTTGAAGAAACATTTTCCTATCTTGAGGCATGCAACATCTTATCCAATCACAAAACAAGCACGTATTGTATTGGCATGTTGCATACTACACAAATTCATTACTATAGAGGACGGTGTTCCATCCAAAGTGGTTATTGAAGATGACGACGATCGTGATGGGATAAATGTACCAATACTTGAGACATATGGGTTGAGTTAGCATGATAGGGATGATTGGGGGAACTTTAGAGATGATATAGAAAGTAGGATGTGGGAAGACTACAGACGTAGAGAATAGTTGTAGTTTTAAAAGACCTTTCTTTGTTCTTTAATGTGCTTTAATGCAGATACCGTGATATGCATGATGGTTTCATTGACTTTTTGTTTGTGTCTTCATTCTTAGCTGGATATTATCTATGCCTCTTGAATTTTTAAGCCTTGTTGCATTAGTGACGCAAGGACAGGGCCAAGAGGGGCCAAACAATGGCACACCCTAATGATCTATCTTGCTCAATAATACACGTAAGCAACAACACACAACAGTGAGAGAGAATGTAGGGTATTTCATTAATTTTTATCATCAAATAGAATCATACATGCCAGGCTATAATAAGGCCTTCCCAGTTAGGGCCAGATATTACAATGAATTATAGAAGTCCCCAAATATGTGAGGATCTGCCAATAATCTCCAATCTACTATCTTCTTCTCTCTATCTAATTGCCTCCTAAACTACAACCAAACAACTACATTTATACAAGAGTCTACCGAACTGAGTCAGCCTTCAGATCCACAATCAATAGAAGGAATGGTCAGATCTGGGACCACATGCTTCCCAATGGTTGATTCCAGCATTAAATCCATGACCCAACATAAATGCATGAGTCAGCCCAACAAAAAATCAAAAGAAACTGCTCGGTAAGCAAGGATGACCGAGCAATAGACAAGCAACGTCGAGTGCCAGTGAAATAACTGACTCTCCAAGAGATAACTGACCACACTCGATAACCAAAGGAAACTGACCAACTCAGTCAAAGAAGAAACTAAGCAACACAGACAATCTCCAAAATGTTTTTGGTGACACAGGATTGCCAAGGACCCAAGATGCTCCTACATCAGACACCTGGGGTTATTTTTGAAATGATTCTCTGAATCATTTGGTAGGTATGATATGAGCTACATCCAACTCAGACTGTGAAATCCATGAATTTTCTTCCATCGATCTATTATTTCATTTTACCAGATATTCCATATAATGTTTTCCTCTTGTACTTTTGCAAACTCTTTGCTTCAGGATCTGCTCAACTTCTTCATTCTGCTTCTTAGGATACTCTGTCAGTACTATCATTTCTCCATCAGGTTCATGATACTCATATAAATCAACAATGTTGAAAATCAATGATATGTCCATGTCATCAAGTAACTTAATTTCATATGCATTTCAACTGTCAAATTTCTTCAAAATCTTGCAAGGTCCAAACTTCTTCATCTTCAACTTCCCATATGTTTCAACAAGAAATCGACCTTTCTTCAAATGAACCATCACTTCATCACCAATATCAAAGGTTTTATGTCTCCTTGATCTATCAACTTTGTCTTTGTATTTCTGATTAGTCTCTTCCAGCTTGAGCTTCACATCTTCATGCAATGTCTTTATGTACTCAACAAATTTTACTCCTTCAACACTTCTCTTATTTTCATCAGCAATGTCTTTCAAATTAGATATACCTCTCGGTTGTGTGCCATTCAAAATCTCAAATGGTGTCTTTCCAATAATCCTATTCACTGAATTATTCTATGCAAACTCTTCTTGTGCCAATAAAGAATCCCAATTACTTGGTGTGTCTCCAACTAAACATCTCAAAAGATTTCCCAAACTTCTCATGTTCACAACTTCAATCTGTCCATCGGTTTTTGGGTGAAATGTAGAACTATATTTCAACTCAGTGCCAAATTTCTTCCAAAGGGTTTTCCAAAAGTATCCAACAAACTTACTGTCTCGGTCAAAGATAATACTCCTTGGTAATCCATGCAATCTGATAATTTCCTCAAAGAAAAGATTTGCTACATGTACTGCATCTAATGTCTTTCTACAAGGTATAAAATGTGCCATCTTTGAAAATCTATCTACCACAACAAATATAGAATCATTACCTCTTACTGTCTTCGGTAAGCCAAGAACAAAATCCATACTGATGTCAAACCAAGGTTTCTCAAGTACAACAATCAGTACATACAATCCAATATTCTAACTTACTCCTTTTGCAACTTAACAAATTCCACAATCTTTCACAAATTCTTGAACATCCCTATACAACTGTGGCCAATAGTATTTCTCCTTAAGAAAGTTCCATGTTTTATCAATACCAAAATGTCCAGCCAAACCACTACTATGTTTCTCCTTTATCAAATTAGTTCTCATTACTCCTCTCGGTATACATAATTGAATACCTTTGAACAACAAACCTTCTTGAATAAAATATTCATCCCATTTAGTATCTTGTTGATCTTGAATAGGTGCTTTGCACTTTCTCCATGGCTTAGAAAAATCAGGGTCAAACTCATAAGAATCTCTCATCTCATCAAAACCAAGAACTTCAATTTTCATCTCGGTCATCAAAGATCTTCTTCTACTCAATGCATCAGCAACTCGGTTAGTGATTCCACTCTTATGCTTTATCACAAATGTGTAACTTTGCAAATACTCAACCCATTTCATATGTCTCTGATTCAACTTATTCTGACTACCCAAATACTGTAAAGCCTTATGATTAGTATGCAACACAAATTCACTTGGTATCAAATAATGTCTCCATTTCTTTAGTGCTTGAACAATAGCATAGAATTCTTGATCATACATAGAATATTTCCTTCTAGCATCATTCAACTTTTCACTAAAGAAAGCAACAGGTTTACCTTATTGACTCAACACAGCTCCAATTGCACTTCCACTTGCATCACATTCCACTTGAAATACCTTACTGAAATCAGGTAATGCCAAAATAGGTAATTCTGCAACCTTTTGCTTCAGAGTCTCAAAACTTTTATTAGCTTCATGTGTCCACTTGAATTCCCTTTTATCTCCTCTCATAGTCTCAGTCATAGCATTACAAATTGAACTGAAACTCCTTATGAACTTTTGGTAAAAACTTTCCAAACCATGAAATGATCTTACTTCACTAGCATTCACAAGTGTAGGCCAATTCAAAATAGCTTCAACTTTTTCAAGATCCATCTTCAAACCATCAGCTGAGATCACAAATCCCAAATACACAATCTCCTCTTTCATGAATGAACACTTTTTCAGATTTATCGGCAACTTTTCCTCTTTCAATCTCTGCAAAACTTGTCTAACATGTAACAAATGTTCTTCTCTAGTCTTACTAGATATCGGAATGTCATAAAGATATACAATCACAAATTTACCCAAGAATTTCTTCAAAACTTCATTCATCAGCCTTATAAAAGTACTCGGTGCATTAGTTAAACCAAAGGGAATAACCAACCACTCATACAAACCTTCTTTTGTCTTGAAAGCAGTCTTCCATTCATCACCATCTCTGATTCTGATACGATGATACCCACTTTTCAAATCAATTTTGGTGAAATACTTTGCTCCAGTCAAACTGTCCATTATATCATCCATTCTCGATATAGGAAACCTATACTTCACTGTTATCTTATTGATTGCTTTGGAATCAGTACACATTATCCATTCTTCATTCTTCTTAGGTGCCAATACAATAGGTACTGCACAAGGACTCAAACTTTATCTGATCAAACCTTTCTCTAGCAACTCTTGAATCTATTGGTTCAATTCCCGATTCTTGGTAGGTGTCAACTGATGAGGTGCCTTGTTTGGTAAACTAGCTTCAGGGATTAGATCCATGCAATGATCGATGCTTCTTTTTGGTGAAAAACCATCAGGTACATTATCAAAAATGATATCACTGTACTTGGTGAGTAACTTATCAATCTCCTCAGGAACACTATCCTCTATTTTCTTACTTGGTTTGTTAGGAATCACAACAAAACATACAACATTCTTCTTCAAAGAGTTAACAAACTTTCTTCCCTCCATCAAAAAAACTTTCACAGATGTGCAAACATTACTAACAGGTTCTTCCATCAATGGTAACAAGATTTATTTCTTTCCATCAGCCATAATAGTATACTTATGCAATCTCCCATCATATATAGCATGTCTATCATATTGCCAAGGTCTATCCAAAAAAATATGACAACAATCCATAGGCATGATATCACATAACACCTTATCATAGTAATTTCCAATCTTCAAATTCACATAACATTGTTCACTTACCAAGAGTGTATGCTCATCTTTGATCCATGAAATCTGATAGGGCTTCAGATGTACCAACTTTTCCAACTGCAATTTTGTGACCATTTCCTCAGATGCTAGATTCTCCGAGCTACCAATGTCAATGATTACCTTCCAAACTTTGTCAGAAACTCTACATCTGGTCTTGAACAAACTTTTCCTTACCAGATCTTCATTTTTTCTTTCATTCCATAGTGCTCTCCTTAGCATCAAGTTATTTTATTTCTTAGGATCATTCGATGACTCTTCTTGCACCAAAGCATTTCTACTACTACCAGCATTCTTACTAGCATGTGTACATTCAAAAGATCTATGTCCTTCTTCTCCATAGTTGTAACAAGTTCCTCAAAAAATTCCTCTGCTATAACCACCTCGGTAGTTACTACCTCTGCCTCTAGATGAACTTTTGCCTTTCCACTCGGTCTTGCCTTTGTCTAGATTTGTCTTTTCAGGTTCAAATCTACCATTTTCACCATTAGATCTACCTCTTCCTCTAGGGAATCTACCACCTTGACCTCTTTGTCTTTGCTCATGTCTCTTGTTCAATTTCTCCTCGACCTTCAATGCAAATTGATAAGCCTCTTCAATGCTCTCCAACTTGACCAAACTAATCTCCTCTTGGATGGAAACTGTCAAACCATTCAGGTATCTACAAATTCTTTCCACATAATCTTCATCATGTCTAGATTTGATATCTAATCTATAGAATTCCCCAGTATATTCCTTTATCGAGCTATCTTTCTACCTTAAACTTTGTATTCGCCGAACTAGGTTAATCTGATAATCACAAGGTAAGAACTTTCCTTTCAATTTATTCACCATTTTATTCCATACCTTGATTTTGTCTTTGCCTTTCCTATTCCTATCCAATTGCAGATGTTCCCACCATAAGGATGCATGTATTTTCAACTTTGTGCTTGCAATCTTCACCTTCTTGTCTTCAAGAATGTTTTCATACTCAAAATACTTTTCCATCTCGATGATCCAGTCCACCAATTCATCAGAATGTAGCTTTCCACCATACTCAGGAGGATTGAAATGTGGTGTAGACTTCAAACTTGTCAAAGCCTTCAAAAATATTTCTTCACCTTGATCCATAATAGGTGCAGGTTCTGCATTCACCTATTCTTCCTCAATTTCATCATCACTAACATCTTCAAGATGTCTGCCTCTTCTTTGGGCTGTTTCAACAACTTCTAATCTAGCAGTAATCTTCCTTAGCATATCTGCCAATCCTAGATCTGCATCTTTCCTCCCATGAACCATCTTGACAACCCTCTGCAATTGCAGGTCAGATCGCAATCTACTACCCCACAACAATCAACTAGGGCTTCCCAAGAGGAACCTACAAACCTAGATCCGCAGACCTAGATCAAGATCTCACCTCACTCTGATACCACTTGATGCAAGGATAGGGCCAAGAGGGGCCAAACAATGGCACACCCTAATGATCCATCCTACTCAACAATACGTAGAAGCAACAACACACAATAGTGAGAGAGAGAATGCAGGATCTTTCATTAATTTTTATCATCAAATAGAATCACACATGCTGAGCTGTAAGGCCTTTCCGGTTAGGGCCAGTTATTACAATGAATTACAAAGGTCCTCAAACATGCGAGGATCTGCCAATAATATCCAATCTACTATCTTCTTCTCTCTATCTAACTGCCTCCTAAACTACAACCAAACAACTACATTTATACAAGAGTCTACTGAACTGAGTCGGCCTTCAGATCCACAATCAACGGAAGGAACGGTCAAATAAGGGACCACACACTTCCCAATGGTTGATTCCAACATTAAATCTATGACCTAGCATAAATGCACAAGTCGGCCCAATAGAAACTCAAAACAAATTACTCGGTAAGAAAGGATGATCGAGCAACAGATAAGCAACGCTGAGCGCCAGTGAAATAACCGACCACACTTGGTAACCAAAGGAAATCGACCAACTACTGACCAACTCAGTCAAAGAAGAAATCAAGCAACATAGACAAAATCCAAAATGTTTTTGGTGACACAAGATTTCCAAGGACCCAAGATGCTCCTGCATCAATTAGGAAATATAAATGGAATACACCAAGGAGTACCACATGATGAAGATCAATCATACTGTTGTAATGTTGATGCTCAAATCACGTGTTCTCATAGTTTACATATACAAAATTCTTTAAAAGAAATGAAGCCTATGTATGATTTGTAACTTTTATTTCTCTTTGATTAACATTCATGCTTACTGTTCTTTGATTTTTATCTCTTCGAAATGTGTGTATCTTATTTGACATTTGTGTATCTTTTTTGACACTTTGTCTTCTAAACGGGGATTGAGTCAATAGTAGTTTGGCCCTCAAATTCCAATTCCACCTTTTCATGTGGAAGATGTTGTTAGGAATGAATGCAAAGTATTTTGGTAGTCATTCTGTAGTAGTTGTTGTTGCATTCATGACTTGGATTGTCATTGATGTCAACACAGTGATATTCTGGATATCAGCAGGAAAGCAGGTACAATTTTGTTTTACGCACATGTTTTATTGTAGATTGGATTTTGCAAAGTTGATGGTATGTTCTTTGGTGTGTTATTAACCTATGGTTAATAGCGCAAAAATAAATTCATTCATTCATGAGAGTTATGAGCATTTTGGTGAAAGCAATGTTTAGACAGTGTTTCTATGTAGCGATTTTCAAAAATTAGAGGATATCTTTTAGCTAGGATGGAATCTGATTTTTCTCAGTTAAAGGGATGTTGGAGACTCATTAATGATGACATGGTTCACAATGCAAACTTTGAGGATATGTTTGGAGAAAGTTACAATATTTGGAAGCCGACAGTTTTATGTGAATTTTGTGTGTAGCGTGTAGAAATTATTATTTTGTAATTGAGGACTGACTCATTTGTAATTATTTGAGTTTGGTATATAAGAAGGAATGTTTTCCTTGTTGTAATGAGAATTGAGAAAAAAAGAATTGAGAAAAAGAGAATTGAGAAAAAGAGAATTGAGAAAAAGAGAATTGAGTAGAGAGGATTGAATTGTGAAAGTTGAGATGCGAATATATGCATGAAGTGAAGAAAAGAGCTAATTTAGTGATGAAGGAAGACTTGTGAGTACAGAGATCTGGAATTGTGATCTTGTGTAGCAGAGAGTGTGGTTTTGGCACAATGTGAAGGAGGTAATATATTTCATATTATTCTGTTGAATAATTCTAAGATCTTTTGGACAGTGGGTTCAGAGATCTTGCCTTGAAGTTGTTTGGGCAGTGGGTCCTTCTATCTTCCATAAACTCTTAACCGGGTTAGAATCTTTTAACAGGGATTCAAAATATCCTAACAGGGATTTATATGTACTGAATGTATTTCATAAGACTCCTAACAGGGTCCATCCTCTAACAAGGAACTTTCATTTTAGTACATCATTTTGTGGGCATCATTCCCACTGGGGTTTACTCTTTTCAAGAGGTTCCCTAGTCAACATATCTTGTGTTATTGTGCAATTGTGTATGGTTATCTTTCTATGGTTGATTACTACATTGATTATATTGTTTAAAGTAGTTGAATGTTTAAATTATCAGATAGCTGATTCACCCCCCCCCTTCTCATTTATCTTGGGGATCTTTACTTTCTAACAGATGTACTAGAGCATATATACTAGAGTATATATAGTACAACTGTATGAAAATAGTAGACCATATATAATTACAATACTGAATGAATGTGCAATAGAATGAACACTGATTCAGTGTGCAATAGAATGTGCACACTAAATCAGTGTCCATTCTATTGCACCCTGATTCAGTGTTCATTTTGTTGCACATTGATTCAGTATTGTATACTTCATTTTGTTTCACACTGATTCAGTTTCTCAAGGCATTGATTCAGTATTGTATACTTGAGCAACTAAAATAGTGATTTAGTATTGTATTCTTGAGCAGCTGGTAGCTATACTTCATTTTGTTGCATATTGATTCAGTTGCTCAAGACACTGATTCAGTATTGTATACTTCATTTTGTTGCACACCGATTCAATTGCTCAAGACATTGATTCGGTATTGTATTCTTGAGAAACTGAATCAGTGTGCAATAGAATGAACACTAATTTAGTGTGCAACAAAATGAACACTGATTTAGTGTGCAATAGAATGAACATTGATTCAGTGTGCAACTGATTAGTTATTATTCAAATCAGAATCCATTTTCCTTGGCTGTCATTAACTTCCAATCACTTTGTGTCATTGTTTCCTATGAATTACTAGCTGAATACCTGGGTAAGAAGTTTGGTCAGTAATTAAAATGCAACAAACAATCATCCCAATTGTTAACCAAAAAACTAGACTCTTCAAGACAATTTATCTTTATAAAAAAGAGCAATTTGAAATAAACAGTACCTAGTTTATCAAGTTGCTTGATTGTCTCTTCGAGCTCATTAAAATTTTCCATGTTTCGAACTCTTAGAAAACCAGGACGTAAAATCCTATAGGTTTGATAGCATGGCACAATTCCCTTCTCTAACATTTTCACAAAATGCTCAAAAGCTTCTATAAGTAGACCATTATAACAAAGACCATCTATTAGCACATTATAACTTTGACGTTCACAATTATAACCCTTTTCTTGCATATCATTCCAAATATGAAATGTCATGTCCACATTCCCAATAGACAAAAACATGTTGAGTAAGCCGTCATGAACCTTAAGGCTCGGGAAAAAGACCGTTCTAGAAACACTATTGTACAACTCAAAGGCTTCTTTAGAATTTTTTTTCCTGCAAAGATGTTCAAAAACACAACTGTATATTGTTGCATATGGAGTGAAGCCTTGTCTAACCATTCTCTATAAGAACTCACATGCTTCATCTACTTCACCTAGCATACAAAGGCAAGTAATCAAGCAATTGTATGCTGCAAAATCAAGAGCTGAGGTTAGTTCATTTGATGTAGAAATGTTCCCTGAAGTTTTATTTACATCTTTTGATTCTTTAAAATTACTAAGAATGCTACTTTTCATCTGATTAAATAATATTTTTGCCATGTCCTTCCTGCCTTTTGCACAAAGTGACTCAATAAGAGATGTGTATGCCCCAAATGTTGACTGAACACCTTCTTGGTTCATCTGTTCCAGTATTCTGAATGCATCTGCTGGTCTGTTTACCTCACACCATCCATGGATGAGAATGCTAAAAGTTTTCTCATTGGGTGAAAATATATTTTTCAATCTCTCAAATATCAATTGACAATCCTCAGCATACTTTTCATAGCATAGAATTCAAACTAGGGTGTTGAATGCTGTTGTACCACTTCCTTGGTCAAAGTCTTTCATCCTCTCAAAATCATCCACTAAATCTTTCAACCTTCTAGTGTTCATATGGCTTTGAATGATGAGTTCCAAAGTTTTGAGTCTGATCCAAAAGGCCTCATTTTTTATATCTTCAAACAACTCCCACATGGCTTGATATGATGTGCATTGCCCAAAATATGAATCATCAAATCCAAGCTTTCTAGAGAGCGTCTATACCCAGGCTGCTACCCAATCCATTGAAAAAACCTATGAGCTGACTCCCAATCATTGGCAACAGATCTTAGAATTTGTACAACTAAACATGCTGTGAAAGCACTGTCTTTTCTTTGAGAAATTGCCTCCAAGATGGGAACATGAATGTCATTCTCCTTAAATAATGTCTACAGGCTGTCTATTTGAGCAAGGAAATTTTGAGACAGGTTCTTTAGATTCAGTCTGTCATATTTAACATCCAAGAGAGATTCATGAGAGCAATGAGAATAAGTGTTCATTATGTTGCACACTGAATCAATGTCCATTCTATTGCACACCGATTCAATTGCTCAAGAATACAATATTGAATGAACATAATAGACCATATATAAACTGTATGAACATAGTAGACCATATATACATGCATACTTAGCAACATGCAAATGAGAATGGATAATAAAGACATATATTACATATTGTTGGATATCATGCATAAATGCAATATTCTGGATTATATGCCATTGTTGTATGACTCTTTCTTTAATATCCATTCTCATTTGCATGTAGGTAATGGTTTCATATAACAGGTGGTGTAGGTGATGTCCTTCATAGAACTCATGATGTCCATGGAGGATGAGGTTCAAGTAAGACAGTCAATTTCTTCCTCCAAGAAGGTTATGTGGACAAGAGAAATGGAATGAAAGTTCCTAAACTTTCTCCACGAGCAAGTTCACCTAGGAAGGAAAGGTGAAGGGGGCTTCAAAAAAGAATCTTGGACCTCCATTGAGAGGAAGTTCAATGCTGAGATGAACCTCAATTTGTCAAAGGAAAATTTCAAAAACAAACTTAAAGGATGGAAGCAAGGTTTTAGAGTTATGAGAGAGTTGAAGAATATGAGTAGGTTTGCATGGAATGAGGCTACTCAATGTGTGGATGCTGATGACATGTTGTGGGAGGAGCTTCTAAAGGTAACATGCTCTTTTGAATATTTGGTCTAAGCAATATTTCCTTCTTATTAAGTCAGATTCAAGACAAAGATCTAATTCATTCATCATGACAACATGCAGAGAAAAGAATTCAAAAGTGCCAAAGTGTATAAGAGACAACCCTTCCAGTACTACAATGACCTAGCCTTCATTATGGGCAATGACATAGCTGAAGGTACCGTAGCTACTATTGCACAAGAGACAGAAGAAGGGCTCAATATGGATGGGCCCGCCTACGTGGATTGTGATGAGGATGTCCCTATGAGTACACCTCTTAACACTAAAACTAATTTGGATGATGAATTATATCATTCCAATCAATCGAGTGCAAGTGGTAACCCAAATCCTTCAACACCGTCAGTAAGGAGGGGAAAGAGGAAGAAGGAAACCATGGCTAGTTTGTTGGATGCGATTTGTGAAACTATGAAAAGAATAGAAGAGGACTTATGTTTGCCTCTTGTTATCTAAATGGATAATTCTGATTCAGATTCTGTCTTAGATAGTGTGTATGAGGCCCTCAAAGGCATCCCTGATTTGAGTCAAGGCACTATGCTAAAGGCATATGACACCTTCATGGCTGAAACTGAAAGAGCCAAAGGGTTCTTGAGAATGAATGAAGAGGAGAGAGTGCAATAAATTGCAATGAAGTTTGTAGACCTCTAGCTACTTTTGTTTCATTTTAAGTCTTGTTACTTAAACATTGGCAAGGCTAGCCAAGATAATATTTAAGTTGGCAAGGTTAGCCAAGATACTTGTCTTATCAACATCATATAGTTGATATCAGCGTGACATTGTTTTGTTTTGTTGAAACTCAAATCATGTGTTTTGATATAGTTGATATCATGTGTTGATGATATTGTTTTTATTTATCAACTTCTCTACTATATATGCTCTAGTATATATTTCTTCTATTTCAGTGATGATGATATTGTTTTTACTATTATTTCATGCATTATAGATTGCATTCATGATTTACTTAAAAATAAATGTAGTTTTTATTCCTGCTTGTGTTTGTCTTGACTTGGTTAGCCTTGTTGCATTAGAAAATATAAATGAATACACCAAGGAGTAACACATGATGAAGATCAATTATAGCGATAAATTATGTTGTTCTATTGCAAAGTATCAGAATTGTACATTTGAATTCTTCAAAACTATTCCAAGAGTACTCGTATGTATGGGTGCTCTACCCAAATTTTGTGTGTTTATATCAGATTGTTGTTTTATGTATGAAGCCCATGTTGGTAAATTATTGTAATTTCAGAACAATATTGTAATATTCTTTTGTTCACTTCTATTATGGTTACAAGTTATATTATCTTTCCTGTCCTACTGTATCCCATTGGAAACAATCAATTGAGCACATCAAATTTAATTTCCAACTTCCATTGAGATATGGCCAAGATCCAGAATGTTGAAAAAAGAAGGTTACAAAAAAAAACTTTGAAAGTTCATGGCAAATTTTCAGAATGGCAAAATGAGAGGGAAAATTACTTTTATGAAGTTCATTATCTCATTAACTGTACAAAAAAATGCACAGTCTACTAAATTGGTTTACATTATGACAACATATTGATACAGATATAGCTACCAATACTAAAAATAACCTATAAAAATAAACAAATTAATTGTATAAAAAATTCTAGAAAATGATACTATAGTCTATAATAAACATTCATCACTATGAACATACAATGAGGGTATATTTTGTACAACATTCATCATTAAAATGGTATAAATGAAATTTGCAATGTCTAGTAGTAGAATTGGTACAAGACTTCAAAAATAAATCTACAACATAAAAAATGACATTTTCAAAATAAGTCTTTTCCAACTGAATTTTAAGTCCCAATGCCATCCACACAAGGGATGCAAAGATGGGAAATCCCAACTCCATTTTCAATGTTCACACATACCATGTACAACCCTAACCCTCTTGAGAAGTATCCTATTCCATATTTCATGTGAGAACTGACTAAATCATCTAAATCAAGTTGAAAAATAATTAATGATCAGAAATCCACATCAAGAAACTCCACTACCCCTCTGGTGGGATAAGTAAAAGTTGGATGACTTGTTGAACCTACACATCATGAGAGGATCACAGATGTAGTCACAGGCATATCAAGAATCAAAGGGGAACATGCCAGAGGTAAAGCAAGAGCCAGAGTTGTTGGCAAGGACTTAGAATGGTCAACTATGAGAGTTCATAAATTCCCCTCCACAATAGCAAATAGAGATGGAGCTACAAATAGAAATGAGTACACAACTATGGAAGATATTGTGTCCCATTGAGGACTAAACTAGGAAGTTGGGAAGCCAGCCAACTCCACTCCATTTCCCCTGGTAAAGGGCCACACAGTAGGGAGAAGCTAGGAAACATAGTATCCTCACATTTACATGACATTGATACAGATAACTGAGAGTATAAATAGAATTCAATTACATGGTAAAAATATGGTAAATTAAATGATCAAAAATTGTACACAGATTCTTGAATAAACAGTGCACGGTAAGTCAATTTTTACTAGGCCGTATGACCAGGTTTAACTAGAAACCGGCATGCCAGTTTGTCCTGACCTCCCCCAACTACTAGATGTGGAACAAACATCACCACTCATGTTTTCTAAAGTTTATATCCTAGTAACATAGTTTCCCAATAAAAATCAAGATTGCAGTGTTGGAAAGATTGATTTGCAATCGAACAAGCCAAGCAACTATAAAGATATGATTAAGAACAAAGCTATGATACAAAAGTTTTCCTTGGCTAGCATAATGGAAAAATTCTATGCAACATGATAATGTTGCTTGTGAGTCATTTAAGTTTTATTTTCCTATGCTTCTTTTTTGCATAAAATTTATACTGAAGGATGCACCTATCTATGCCAGAAACTAGAATCAAACTCAATTGAATAACATAACTAGGTTATTGTTGCTTAAAGTCACTACCAACCTTATAAAGGAAGGTATATCTCTTCAATTTGATTATTTCAAATGATAAAAGCATAATATTATGCCACCTTTTAAAGTAAGGTGCCTCAACCAAGACTTAACCCAGTCCTTCCAAATCCTCAGATCATCTTGATTTGCAGCTACAATGTCTATTTGCAAATAATTTTTGTATGACTTAAAGAAACTATAAGGCTTAAAGAGAAAACTCCAATTTGCCTTATTCATCATAATATCCTCCCAGAAACCAAATCACAAACTCAATTTCACCAGATAGGAAAATAAGGCAACATAAAGGGCATGTCACAAAACCATACCTCACAAATCTTGTTTGCACTCTTGAGCTGCTCTGTCATTCTGTTGCACACTAATTCAGTTGCTCAAGAATACAATATTGAATCAGTGTCTTGAGCAACTGAATACAACACTTCTTCTATTGGTGTTCAAAGCCTTCAAGATGTACATATGTAGCTCCAAAATTCAGTCTTATGTCTTTGCTATCCTAGATGTATGTAATTATGGACACATAATTTTTAACATGCCAGAAAAGAGAATGGCCACTTTTTTGTAATCACATATAAAGTTTGATGTTGTTGCGCTGTTGTTCTAGCTGTTCTTAAATTAATGTGTTTTCAGTGTTTCATGTGCTTTGTCAAAACAATATTTGTTGATGAACAGTTGCGTTCTTTGGTTTAAAACATACTGCTTCCAATAGATATTTCATTTTTCATTATTTAAGACTTTTTAAAGAGAAGTTAACATTGTTTGAAGCTCTTTCCTTGAAGTTAAATTGGTTTCCATACTTTGTTGTTAGTGGATTAATGAAGGCGCCAAATTGACATTAAAATTATAGTCAATATCAAGTTTGTACTTGTTATAAGGATCTATGTTTGTTTGTTATCATGGTTTGTTTCTGGTGAGATTAGAATACATGGTTTGTTGTTGTAGCAATTCACAAAAACTACAATAGTTTTTGAAAATAGTACTCCAGCTTGTACAAATTTTGTACATTGCTCCAACACCTACTTTTTTGGTTGCCATCTTATATACATGTGGTCATGAAGAATTCAAAATGGACAATTCAGAGAGTACACATATGTTGTTCATGATTTCAACTCTCAATCCATATTTCTGATGACTACACATATTTTTGATGTTACTCCTTGGTGTATTACATTTATTATGGGAACTTTGCACGGTGTGTCTTCACACAACCATTTCGTTGTTGGATTTTGTTCTTCCCCATCTTCTATGTATGAGTATAGATGTCTTATTAGATCCTTTCAGTTTCAAATAGAAAGTCTCTTTTTAATCAACCATGGATTGTTAGAGTAGATTTGATTATGTGGAGTTTCTAAAATTTTATGAAGTGTATTTGAATGAAACTCTCATTACTTCTTCACCACTTCAAACTATTTGTAGTACCTGGGTAAGATGATTGTATTGTACTATGCCCTTTTAAGGCCTGGAAATATAGCGGTGAGCGATCAATGACTTTGATGTCCTTCAATTCAAGTCCAGTCAACATATAACAAGGACAAAGCATGCAGGGCAACAAAGATAGCATATAAGAAATTAGTTGCGCAGGAAGTGGCCACGACCAAGAAGCACAGTAGTTGTAGATGATCATGCAGGTAGTACTTGATTCGAGAGAAATCAAATCTGTGGATCACAAAATCACTATCCTCCCAAACCCGAAAAGGGTATAGGCCTACACCATTTCGTCTTTCTCGGGAACTCCCAACTATTTTAAGCGGAGAAGAAGTTATGAGAGGAATTGTAAAAATGAAAATAAAAGTAGCAGGCTTGTTGAACATTAGTATGTTGCTTTTTATTGCAATTATAATTAGTTCCTTGGTTCTTTAGTAATTGATTTTTATTGCATTGTTGTCTTTAGTTTGTTATTTTGTTTTGAGTGTCCAGTGATTTAAACCAAAGACTTCGACTTAGCCAAAAAATGTGCAAGTCTACATTAGTATGTTGCTTTTTATTGTAATTATAATTAGCATGAATGAACAAAATAATGACAATGCAATATTTGTCGTTATAGCGTCGATGACTTCGGTCAATGTGCCTATGTGTCAATGTGGTGTTGGGCCATGCATGTTGAAGATGTCACGCACAACAAGTAATCTTGGGCATCAATTTTGGGGTTGCCCAAATAGGAAAAAGGTCTGGATATGTAATTATATTTTATGTTTAAAAATAATGTGACAACTAATCATTTTAGGAAGAACTGATGCAGATTTGGTATTGCAAGGAAATAGTGGATGTTAATACTTTCGGTGGGTCGATGAAACCACATTTACGTCTACCCCATTTACATCTATACCTGATGTAGGAAATGAGTGCAACTTGTGCAAGGCTCGAGAGGCAGCTAGTGCTGCCAAGATTGCTTCAATGGCGAAAGCAGAAATCATGTTTTTGCGATGCCTTCTTTGTGTAATTTGCGCACTACTTTGTTGGGACCATATGCGTAAATGTGGTTAACAGAGAGCTATTGTAGATACATGAAGGTTTTTAGAATTTGAAGTAGATACATTGGACATATTTTGATAAACTCATGAACGTTTTTGTTGTTTATGACTTTGTTATGATTTTGAATTTAAAATTAAACAAAATTAAATATTAACCTTATTAAAAAAAAAATAAAAAATATTTATGATTTTCTATATAAAATAAAATTATATATATATATATATATATATATATATATATATATATATATATATATATATATATGATTTTCTCTATAAAATAAAATAAAATAAAAAAATAAATGAAAAAATAAATTATTATATTAAAAAAATTAAAACAATTCAAAAAATAAAATGAAAATCATGCTCAAATTCCAATTCCAGTTTTAAAAAGTGGAACCAAACAGAGGAAATACATCTTCTCGCTCATATTCCGAGTCAACCAAACGATCCAAACTATAATCTGAAAATGAAAAACTAGATTATCAAATCCAGGATTTAACCATTTCCAGCATTTGATCAAATGCAACATTTCCTAATTCCGACTACCAAACAAACCCTAAAAATATAATACAAAACACTTATTCACAATGTATAACTACTAGAATGAGCAACTTTAACAAAATTTTCCCACTACTTGAATGCCATCAAAACTTCTACCTTGGCCAATCATCATCATCATTTTAAGGATCTTCAATAATTCAAAACTACAGAAAGATTCATTGGATGGGCATCTTGGCGTACACCTAACACCTGGTATGAACAACCCTCTTACGAAAGCTAAAAAATAGGTCACTTTCTCTGAATTAAAAAAAAAGTGTGTGACCTTATCATGCTGATCTTTAAGAAAGAACAAAATAAATCAGAGTCTAATAAATATTAGTCATTGCCCAAATAACTTTAAAAAGTTGTAGCATATTATCCCATTTGTCTTAGTCAATAAAAACCAGTAGAAATGGTAATCTACACTGTTCTTGACAGATAATAAAGCAGAAATTTACAGGTTTAGCATTTCTTCTAAAATGACGTCTATAATCTCATAATCTGTCAGATCAAAAGCATAATTAATATCAGTAAGAAACGTTTATGAATTGATTTTTTTGGTTTCCATCAGTACAGTCCACGTGTAGGAACCTGATATGATGGAATACAGAGTACAGAGGAAGCCATTAATGCCGCCTGCAACTGTAATTTTTTGTTTGGGTCCCAGTGAAAAAGTACAAGGCAAAAAGATCACGGAAGCCAAAACAAAGAAATGACAGAATGATGAGATATTTATATTCAATGAGATGGACGTTTTGGTCCCACTCCTAGGTATTTCTTTAAATTTAGAGAAATTGATGTTTTGGGCCCAGTCCCGTATCTTTAAATTTAATGAAATTTAAAAACATCAGATTTCCACAATCTATTATGATGCAATTAGTTTCTGGATTCGATTGTGTAAATTTTTTTAACATCGACGTTTTGGATCACACTCTGTGATCCATCATCAGGAATAGAGAGTGAACAATGAAAAATAAAATTTGACTTTATGATACAGTCCTTTGAACTATGTAAACAATGAATATGGTGACTTGGTGTTTTAGATTGATGTCTGCTTTCCTTTTTTTAATGGTGGATGATAGGTTGGAACTTATCCACTTCTTACTATTGGTTTAGCTCTTATCACTTATTGTTGTTGGTTTTTAGTCGGTGTAAATGATGAAGAAAGCTAAAGGTTATTGGTTTAGTGGGGAGTGCACTTGTTTTGAATGAGTTTATTATGGACTTTTGTGTCTTGGCAATCTTAATTTAGCTATTTTTTATTTTGGTTTACCTTTTTATAGTCGATGATTTGAGTTAGTTGATTAAAATAGTGGAGAAATCTAAAGGTTATAGGTTTAATGTGGAGTGAGCTGGTTTTGAATGAACTTATTATGAACTTTTTTTATCTTGTTAATCTTAAATTATAAGGGATGAAATTGGGTTTAAGTTGGACCATTGTCTATGCAACACCTAGAATGCTCCATTTGTTGTAATTATGAATTAATTAAAAATGTTATATTCATTATTTTTTAATTTTTAACTAATTATTGTAATTTTTAATTAATTAATAATTACAATAAATGTGGCATTCTAGGTGCTTCATTGACGCTGCCTTAACTTGGTAACAAGTTTTTATGATATTTGTGTCTTTTTATTGTAGGCATGAGATTTATGATGGTTGTCCTATTGTGGCTGCTTATTCTCATTTATTGACTTATTGTGCTTTCCCTTCCTTTCTTGGAGACTATTGCTTCATTTATCCATATCCATATATATTTCTTCAATTAATAATATCAATAATGTGTTTGGGATTTCTTTAATTTTGTACACTTATTTCATTTACATGTGTACCTTACATTTCTTTTATTTCTTTTATTGATAGTATTAATAATGTGTTTGAGTATAGTGATACTTTATCTTTGAGAACTTTTTTTTTTCACATGTGATAACTCACAATACATCTTTTGTGATGCATACTTATGATGTCAATTCCCTTTCTAGAAATGACACTTCCTTAATTGCACATGACTCTGTTTATGTTTCATGATGTTTATGTTTCTAAGCACATCATGGTTTTCTTATTCATATGACTTATTCTTCTCCATTAGTTTTTTATTGAATAAATGTTCATATTACTAATAAAATAAAATATTAGTAGAAATATTCACAATAAAGGGTGGGTGAAAAATATCACACCCTAAAGTCCATATGGGGCCAAGCTTGGAATAAACACATAAAGTTAAAGTTGTAAGGAGATGATAACTATACCGCTAGGTGTTCTAGAAGGGGTCTTAATCATTTGACTTTTTACATACATTAGCATGATCTAGGTCATCCAATGGGGGATCCATCAAAAAATAACACCCTCTTTTGTATCATCCTCAAGTGGTTGAGTGTTAGGAATAAGTGAAATGACTAGAGAAAGTTAAGGAAACTTGTCAAGATTTGACCAGCCAACAAACTTAGGGTCATGGTCCTATGAAGAGGTAGAGTGAGGGAAGGAGGGCTAGACCACTTGTGATTGTTTTTCTCTTAGATCTTCATAAGCGGGCTTAAAAGAAAGAGAGTGAATGTCCTTATCACCACAAGACAATTGCTTGTGTCCACGCTGACAACCACAAGGGGGAGGTTGACTTCTAATATAGGTTAGAGTCAATGACACCCTAGCAATCATGCAAGGGGCATCATCCAATAACTAAGAAGCTCATATAGATGTGTTATTTCAAGAACAAATATATTGGATCACGCCTAAATTCACATAAGCAATGTGAGAGTATATCTAAGCCTTAATAGTATAAAGAAAAAAGTGAATATCAATTGAACAAGTAGAAAAAAATAGAAACATTTTTATGTTTCTAAATATAAATAGAATTTCCACCTTTAAAGCATACCAAATCTAGGTAAACTTGGCAAGAGTTTTTGGCCAATCACCAAGATGACCATATGCCAAGAAAAATATTTAGAACTAAAAGGCCTAAAAAAGTCATGAATCTAATTCCATGTAGCTTCAGCTCTGGGAAAAAAACTAAAAGAGGTTATTGGTGAGTCTCTTGCTAACCATAGAAGAGGCCATGGAGATCTGTAACCCCCAAGTGAGAAAACTTCACATTGATGGAAAGGCCTTGGTATAAAATACACAAAGTGAAATGTATCAACTTTGGCTCAAGAATAGCTGACCAATTGGTTTTGAACTTGCATTTCCAAAAGCTTAGTGGAGACTAAAGAATTCATATTTGGTTCAAATTGTGCACCTTATGAAGGTGGGTAGAGAGATAGGAGTACCTTTTGCAAGGCATATAAGAGTGAAATGATATATTAGGATACCATTTCTAAAGTTTTACCAAGGATTGAAACTTCTAACCATGTAATCTTAAGAATCTAAAACTAGTAGGAATTGATTTAGTGATTGTCTAGTAGGTTTCAAAGAGTCAATTAGCTAGCATGTATTAAACATTATCTTTTGGGAAAAAAAGCCTTGGTAACCTTGGGAAAGAGTTCTAGAAGGGTTTTGACTCCCTCCTTAAAAAAACAATGCATAGACCCAATGTGCCTTATTTAGAGAGTAACAAACTTCCAAAGACACTACAAAATCCTTCAAAATCATGTGGGAGGTAACAAAATTCCAAAGACACTACAAAATCCTTGATTATTATTAGTAGAAGATTAGCAAAAGTCCCTAAGAATATTTTCAATCTTCACAAAGGAATTCTTAAATGAGATCCACTAAGAAAAATAATATGCACATGTGGTAAATAAGAATTCAAAACATATCCCAAATCCTCATGTTGAGGAAATATACTTAGTTATCCAATAGACTATCTTTTTCCAATTTTGGAAATAATTATCCACCATAATGAGGATGGGAAAGCTTGAAAAGAAAACAAATTTCCAATAAACTTGAAAATTTACTTGTGGTTAATCAAGTTTCATCCGTATCTATTAAGCCAATTAGGCATGGGGGAGAATGCCTACCTATAACATTTGGTTTTCTACCACAAAATACTCCAACTAGAGGATTTACAAAATGTTTCCAAGCATTGCAATTCTTGTTTATGACTATTTTATTCCTCTATAAGTGTATGAAAGAGTCATTAGCAAAATTTATATTCACCATGTAAGTTGAAGAATTAGGAAATTAAATTAAATTACATAAATTTTGGTAGACAACCTTGGAAAAAAGGAAATGAGACGATTTCATGATTCCTAAAATGGTTAAGAAGGGTTATATGGTAAAAATAATAGAATTTAAAGCACCCTTCATGTGTGAAGTAAATCATTAGCATCAGACAAACCTAGTTCCAAGGTGGTAGAATTTGATCTCTATTGTATCCACCCTGCATCTTGACTAGAGCCCCACTTCCTTTAAAGAACCTATTTAGGCTATCATTATTGACCACCCAATTGATCTTCTTCCATTTCCTTCCTTTAGTAGATAAACCAATAGCCTTCACAATGACCTCCTCGATGATTAGAAAGGAGATAACCACAACAATAACTCTCATTTCTTCCCATAAGCTGACAAACTTTCATCGAATCCATTAATATATTTGACATAAGCAAAAACACCCCTTCTATGTAGATATACCACACATTGGGGTCATTCTTGATATATTCCAACTTTCCAGGCTCAATGTGCACCCGATCTGCACCCATCACCGTAACATAATATAGAGGGTAACTTACTATGAGGAAAAAATTGTTACCCTTGATATGGTTAGGGAAACTTTCCGTTTGTTGTCCTCAATTTTGACATCACAAAATTGTGGCAACCCTACACAATTTTATTATAAATTCATAGGTGTATCCTCTATGTTTTTGATGTTTTGGATAATGTGTTATAAGGATAATTCGTCATCCCTAAAATGTTCTTTATTTTACATATTTTATGCATCCTTTTGAGGGTTCCCATCAAGTTAATCACCTTATCGCTTGTCAAGATGAGTTTTTCTTCTCTATCTACAAACACTTGATTTTTGGAAATCTTCAAGTCCTTTTCTTCATTTTTCCCTTTCTTGTTAGTAGTTTTTAATCTTGATTTTCCCTTGAGTCAATAGCCCTTTGAAATATGCTTGTTTCGAGCTATCTTAGATATCAAACGGAGTTGTATAACTCAAGTTATGATGCAAAAAGTGAGGTTTTTCAGGCCGATTGCATATTCTATGAAAAATCCTTAAAAGGTGGGGTTTTCATGGCCAATTGCATGAGTTTGAATTATATTTAATATATAAAATAGATTTTGATGTCCATTTTCAAATTTCAACCCATTTCGAGTTGATTTAGCTATAGTTTTAAATATTTTCATGAAATTAGCTTTAAAATGATCTAATTTCATGTTACTTTATTAATACTATAGTTATATATTAAATTTAATTAAAAATTAAATCACTTAAGTTCACAAAAGTGTGGTTTTTGCTCTTCATTGCATATCATCAACATGCAAATCACTTTTTAAAACCCACTTTTTGAAATTAAGTCATTTAAACATTAAATACGTTGTTTTTATATGCAACTACATATGTAAAACATATAAAAGTGGCTTTTTCTAAGCCAAAAACATGTTTTTATGAAAATATGCAGTTGACCTCCAAAAGAACGTATTTAATCCTCTTATAGTGTGGTTTTTTATATGCAACTACATATATAAAACAACGTATTTAAAAGACATGAAGTGGCTTTTTCCTAATTAAAAACATATTCTTTCAAATGTGTAATTGCACTTGAAAAGTGCATTTTTAATAAGAATACACTAAAGGTGTTATTTTTGAACCCAAATACATGCCTTTTTATGTATATTTATGTGCAAAGGTATGTCAAAAACAATGATTTTAATCCTTCTCCATGGGCGTCGAATTTGGAGAGGATTACATATCTTTTAAAATATGCAAAGACATGTTTAAAATAACGTATTTAACCAAGCAGCCATGGACGTCGAATTTGAAGGCATTTACATGTCTTTTTAAACATGCATTTGCATCTTAAAAATGCGTTTTAACTTCCCTTTGGCTGTGTTTTTGGGAAGTGGCAATTTTTGAGAGGAAAACACATGTTTTTGACTTAAAAAAACCCACTTTTTTCAGGTGTTTTTGAAAAAAATGGGATTTTGAGGCAAGAAAACATATGAAAAATGGTCAAAACTGAACTATTTTTGCTGCTTATAGGGTCAATTTTGCACTAAATTATCCAAGGATCATTCTTGGATCATCAAAATTACATTTTAGAAGGTGTTTTACTCTCAAAACAGCTTATTTAGGGCACGTTTTTGGGCATTTTTGCCCAAAAATGGCTCATTTTTGGCCATTTTCTTCCACCAAATCCAAATGTTTTCTATTGAAGGTGAGTTCTTTGGAATTACTTATCATTTTCAGCTTGTTTATCATTCTCTTCAAGTTGTATTTGATGTCTTGGACGCCATTTTTTTATATGCATTACATTGCATTTGATTTAGTCAATACGGTTGCTATTCTTATGCATTTTAATCCTCTTGCTTCCCACACTTGGCAAGCAACGGATCTTGACTCTAAATGGCATTCATTTCAAGAGGATTGAGTCAAGATTCGAAGTCTATATAAGTCTCTTTGCTACAATCTTTCTTAAATCCAAAAATCTTCTTGGATATATTTCAGATTTTGCATAGAGATTTGAAGAGACTTCTTCCTTTGCTTTCTGTGGAAAAGAGGTAAGATTTCTTGCGAATTTCATAGGGCAAAGTTGTATATATGTGTTCTTTCATTTTTTGTTGCAAATCTCTTCATTTCCATTTTCAGATTTGCATGATATATATGATGTGATCCTTCTATCTTTCGTCTAAATTCTCCAAGTTGCATATGCAAGTACTTCACCTTACTTGTATATGCAGTCAGGATTAAAAATCCCATTCTTGAATGAAATTGTCAAAGAAAGAAAGCTCATTGATATGCACATGCAAATCCATTTCAAAATCCCACTTTCATGCTTACACGCACTCCATCTACGCTTGTTATATCGCTGCATGTGACTTAAAAACTCATGATGGTGGTTGCTTGCATATGCTTGCGCATTTACTTATAACAAAAACATAATATCTCATAATAAGTGGATGTCTTTCCATTGAATTTCATGCATTTTCCATACAATATCCTTGCTGACCGCATATGCTTTCACATTTCAAAAACCCATTTTTTGGATTTTTTACCATAAAAATGTTTATTTTTGAGCTCAAACATTTGCATCCATTCGTTGTCCCATAAATTTCCAGCTATCTCCATATGCTCACAATACCCCAGGCTCACTCCTTTGCATCAAAAAGCATGCAATGGATCCATCTCATGAAGATGTTCTCACCTTGTGGAATTTTCATGTCACTTGCTACATGATTGAAGATTCAAAGAAGGATTTTTGGCTTCATAAGTTTGTGATTGTATTGTTTCCCGAAACAATGTGAGTTCTACCCAAGAAGAAGAAGGTTCTTCCCCATCATGTAAATGCAAGCTAAAAGCCCACCTCCAAGATTTTACATACATTTTTCTTTCTTTTTTAAAAGCTTCAAATGGACCTCTAAACCTTGTTTGTGGGTGACAAGTACTTTCAAAATGACATGTAATGAGATTTAAAAACCCCATTTACGAGAGATAAATCTCCCCATGCCAGTGCAAAGAGTTGAAGACTGGAACAATGACGACATAGAAAGTTTTCAAGACTGATTTCAAGCAGGCGATTTGTTGATGCCATCAATACATAACAGTCAAGGATGTAGGTTCCTATTCCAGATCGAGAAGCTTTCACCAAACCAGAGCATATTAAGCATCAGGCATCGTGTAGTAGCATGAAGACCAATAGTGGATGATGTAATAAGGGTTGTGTCTTGTCAGGCACTTAGAATATTTTCTGTTAGGAATGGGAACACTAAGAGGGGGGAGAGGGGTGGGGGGGGGGGGGGGGGTGAATCAGTGTTCACTGTAATTTAACTTTTTACTTTAATCTTTATGCTGAACATAAATGCTTAAAAAATGAATTAAACATTCACATAAACATAAAACATGAAATCAACACATGACACCAATATGGTTATAGGGAAACCCAAATAGGTAAAAACCCCGGTGGGACTTGATACCCACTAATATTCTACACTAGTATTTTGTGATCCTTGTTAGAAGATCCTTTACCCTGTTAGGAGTAGCTTTACAAACCTTGTTAAGTGTCGGACCCTGTTAGGAGTCTTTTACAATGATCCCTATTAGGGGAGTGGACTCACTGTCCTAGAGCTCACTGTTCAAATGGTGAAGGCTACAACCTTCTAAATTCAAATACACACTATATCTGCTAGTGAACTGTCATTGTGACATTGCTTGTCAGATCAATTCCTTTGGTGTGCTGATGCTTTGACCTCTAGCAAAGCTTTAATACATCTTATACTGTCTTTGCATACTTCTGCTCTGCTTATCACAACTCTATTACAACATCCATACCGAATATAATGGGTGCACCTTATATTTATGTGCACATACAAAATACATAAATAGGTTGGCCCTATAACTAATTACAAACAACACTTCCAAATGAATTGGCTTAAGCATGCTTACAATTATACATATAAACATGTTGGCAACCTAAATACAATAGGCGCATGGCCTTTACAATATTACTGAATATGGTTAAAATGGAAACATAGTAATGTACCTAACATTCAACACATATTCATTTGAAATTGAGATTGGAATTGGAATAGCATAAGTAAATCTGGAAAAATCAATTAGGTCAAGATACATACCTCATCATGAAATTGATGCATAAATACCTGTTTTCTGAAGTCTGTGTACACTTTCTGGAAAATCCGAAACTTGTCTCGGACTGGAAATGCCGAGACGGCGAAAACCTAGAAATCTTTCTCCAAAATAGCTCAGCTCGGGTTTGACCCTCATAAAAGGTCAAATACTACATTTTTTATTTGAAGTCCGATTTGAATTCTATTTGTAGATCCCGAAAGTTCAGCAAAAAGGGTACTAATATTTGTCCTCTGATCCTCGAAACAACAACTGTAGATATCTGAAAAGGGGATTTTTGGGGTGGCTATATAGGGTTTTACTTTAGTCAAACCCCCATTTTGGTGGTCTCCACCTCCACGAATAGCCGATTGAAATAGAATGTGTGTGTGTATGTATTGAAAGTGTAATGCCAAGATCTAATCCTCTAGATCAAAACCCTAGCATGAATATGTATGAAATATCAATGCATAGATTTGAATGAGATAGAAAAGCATACCAAGCCCCCAAGGCTAAAGTACTTCTACCAAAATCACAATCTGTAATTGCTACTCCATGATTGAATCCTTGAATGCTTGAAAGTTGATAATGGTGGATCAAGGAAGAAAGGATCTCTCTTGCTCCAAATATGAGTCTACAAAGATGCTTGATGTCAACAATGGCTTGATCTTCTATATCTTCCTCTTGCTAACTTGCACCTTCACTATTCCTCCCTTGCTTTAATTCTTGCTTGCACTTGAGAGCTTGCAATTGCTTGAGATGAGATATGAAAACTTGATGTGAAAATGAGAGAGGAAGGCCTCTTTTTATAGTGATCTAGGGCACACTCCTCTAGATGGGCCACCTTGGAGAATTAAATCCCAATTAGGTCCTCACCTTTAGAAAATATACCTAGATTAAATGCAATTAAAGGATTTACCATCCCGACACCCGAAATGGCTGACTCGGAAGCAAGAAAATAAATTTTCCGAATGCTCGAAGCCCGAAAATTAAAGATCTTGAAAATTTGGAGAAAGGGGTCAAAGTCGAGGTTAACCCTGACCTAGTCAGGGTCAAGCTTGACCTTGACCGAGTCAGGGTCAACCTTAGACATTGACCCTGGTCCCAGGTTGACTCAGAACCAAGTCAGGAGGTCCCAGGGATGTTCAGAAACCTATAACTGATGCTAGAACAGGACAGAATGTCAGGGATAGACATAAAATCCTATAGTTATCATGATGAAGGCCAGTAGGATCCATTTCTAAATTCTACCTAGAAAATAGAGCCATGAAAGAGGGGAATTAAGGAGAATCCTCAGTATCCTAACCCTAATTTCACCTAGAATGAGGAAGATGAGTGCAAAATGCATTCTAAATGCATGTCTATCATGATAAATGTATTAAAAGAGGGTGCTAAACCTATCAAGATGGAAGTGATTCCATTTTAAGATGATACAATTACATTACAATTGTGAACCAAAATGTTAACTGTCAGCTCTAAGCTCTGTTCTCTGCTGGCACACACTGGCTGTGCAACTTCAACTGACTATAACTTTCACATCTTTGCATACCTACTTATGCACTCATAGACTAAGCATAAGTATATTCTAACAAGCTTAAATTTCAAGGTGCATACCATAATTCATCCATACACACGTGTGCTGATGCTTTGAGCTACAGGAACTCTGTATACTGTCTAGTCTTCAACACTTAACTGAATTTTGATCTTTACACTAAGTGTGCTGACTCCAAACTGCTATATGACTTTGTTGCCATAATGACAACACTATATCTAGTCATATACTTTAGTATAGACAACTTTCCAACAATCTCCCCCTTTGTCATTGATGGCAACAAAGGAATATGGCCAAGTTGCTAACTGTTCCTTTACACAATTTTTTTGTCTTCTATACATTTTTATACATAATCTTATATCTCCCTATACATATATATACTCCATATTCTATACACAACTCCCCCTTTGACATTAATGACAAAGGTGCATCAAAAAATTGTATATACACATACTCATTGAGGGAAAGCATCTGGATATGAAATCTTGAGGTTTTGGATCTCCTTCTTCCAAAAGGTTATTAGAGAGTTAACTATCTAGAGATGGGCGCATAATGCATATTGAAGCTTCTCCATATTCTCCAAGTCATTGATGGGACCATGATCATAAGTTACCATGGTGGCATCAATCTCCTTTAAATTTTGATTGAGGATGTCTAAAGAGGGTGCAAGACCATTCCTCAACTGAGTTTGTCTAGACCTTATCCTTGTTATCTCTTTTTCTTCCTTCTCAATCTTGTCTATCTATCCTTGGTAGACATTGTTTCACATGTTCACATCAATGGATGTGTCTGACACTAAATTCTTTACCTGCTCAATCATAGCTTCTGTTTCTTTTATCTTCATGAAGTGAGCATCGGTGAGCTTATCTTGATCCATGCATGCTGCAATGATCCTTCTTCCTTCATCAGCAAACTCTTTCAAGGATGCTTGACCAGACTTAAGAGAATTCAATTCTAGTGCAAAGTTTCTCATTAACTCATTCAATCTCTTCTTTAAGTACTTTTCTTCTGCTACTATGGACACAGATTCTTCAAGGCTAGAAAAATTGCTTTTGAACTGTGAGCGGACCGAACTCACATCATCAACCGAATGTAATTGTAGCACTTTCTTATCCTCTAGCAGCAAACTATTCAAAATATTCACCAGAGAGGATTCCTCATAACTTGTTTTTCTTTTGCCTTCTCCATAGCCAGGATGCTGAACTTAATCAGGTCTTCTTCTTTCTAGGAGTCCAAACTGCTTGTGTCAGGTGTCAAACTTGACAACAATGCTGAGGAGGGAGTGATGGGAGTGTTGTCCCTCACTTCTTGTTTTACCTATGCAAGATCAAAAAAAATATCTTCTTCTTTCTTTTCTACCTCTTTCTTCTTCTTTCTTATCATATACATCTTCTATGAGTACTTCTTCTTGCTGAGTGGGAGGTGTATTGCTGCATAAGATTTCAGCTTCTTCAGTACTAACAAATGCTTCCTCAAACTTGTCCAAATCCTTATCAGTAGCTGCCATGGCTATTTCCACATTATCTATGATAATAGTGCTACCTTCGTGAGATTCTAAGATGGGTGCAAACTTGTCTGCCTCTGTTTGAGTTTTTTCTATGGGCACTGAGTCCTGAGGACCTGTCACTGGTACATTGAAGGTCTATGCTTCCTTGTCTTGCTTACTAGGTGCATGAGTGATGGGTGCAGTAGGTGGTTTTATCTATTATTCTAATAACACCTTCTCAAAGGCCTTCTCTATTTCCTTCACTATCAGCTCATAGTATTTATTCATAATATGAAGAGTTCTCATCTTTGTCCTTAAGTGTAGCTTCACTAGATTTAGTAACAATGACCTTTCTTCAATAGAACATACTAGAAGAGTGTCTTCTAATACTTTTTCTCTGATCCTTAGATCTTCTTCATTTGCTTGTCTCTTTAGGTTTTCTAAAATATCCCATACTTTATCTGGAATGGAGGTTTTCAACTCAAGGACTATCTTCTTGAACTTGATCATATGTTTGACAATCATACTATGAATTTCTGATTTGTCAATCTCATTGTATGTGTCATAATACTTCTCTACTTGATCAATTCTTCCCTCATCAACAATTCTTGCATTCAAAACTTTAAGGCTAGGTTCGAATCCTGCCTGAGGAGCTACTTGAGTGTTTTTCTTGCTCCTTAATGCTCGCGAGGATGGATGACTAGTGCTAGCTTCTTTCTTCCTCTTGAATAAGGGCTTATACACTGGAGGAGTGGCAAGATCAACAGTGTCTATGGGTGCAGAAGGAGTATTATCTTCTTTACCCTTTTGACTGTCATATGATTCAGTTTTCATCTTCTTCAACTTAGGATCTTCTTGTCCTTCCTCTGTTGTTGTGCCTTTCAATTCTAGGGCAATATTTTCATCCCTTGCTTTATCAAGGTCTTCTTGAGACACACCATGTATTCTCAAGATCTCAGAAGTGACCTTTGCAACCTTTCTTTTAGTTTCTACACTGTTAAGTTTTGCATCAACTTCTCTGGTCTTTTCCTCATAAGTTCCCCACCTAGGTTCATTAGGATCTTTGGGGGCTGTCAGAAGTACCTGTGCATAAGCTTCAAGAACTTGTTCCTCTACCTCATACCCAAGTGGATGAATCCACTTAGTTATAGTCTCAAGAGCTTCCATACATGTAGTATTAGTCTCCACCATAAAGCAT
The DNA here is from genome assembly GCA_027943335.1 of Chamaecyparis obtusa. Classification (NCBI taxonomy): domain Eukaryota; kingdom Viridiplantae; phylum Streptophyta; class Pinopsida; order Cupressales; family Cupressaceae; genus Chamaecyparis; species Chamaecyparis obtusa. Next base: position 773,054 of record BSBK01006357.1, on the reverse strand, counting down.
ATTGAATCCTTATACTTTTCTACAATTCTTTTTGGAATTCTATACCTCATCTACATCTTAGCTCTAAAAGTCTTCAATTCCAATGTGATATAATCCCTTAGTGTACTCTCTATGGATGCTTTGTTGGATATTTGAGGCATGGTAGGAATGGATTTGTCCAAGTACAAATCTGATATCTTCCCAACAATATGAAGGTACATATAGATGATTAGGGACCCAAACCTGAATATCTTTGTCTTGTCATGCTTGATGGCCTTGATGTTATCTATCAACTATGCACGCAAGATCTCACACAAGTTGAATTCTCCATCTTCCTTCACTAGTCTGATGGTAGCCAAAATAGTGCCCACAAATACACTATTCACCCTACTGGTGTGATGAAATATGTACCCCAGTATCATTAACATCAATTTGATGTCTGCTTTCTCAATAGGCTCAATGGTCATACCGCACCTATCGCTCCTTGACTTACATACTTGTTCTACTATTTTCCTGACATCCTTGCCCATAGAAAGGAAAACACCTATTCTAGAAAGGCCTATCATCTCATGATTTAAGTCATTTGTGATTCTAACTAGAACATCTCCAATCCACAACAGATCATCATGGATTTTGCTAAATAAGATCTTTATCCATTCTATCTCATAGAATTCATATGCCGTAGCATACTCAACAATAGGGTGATCATTTCATTTGGCGTATTCATTCATGAATGTTTTGTCATGTTTCAACAAGGTATCCATATGCGTCCTTAACCTATCTAGTCCAACAGGTTCTTTCTTATAGTAGATGTAAGCCCTTATGTCTTCCACATGCATGATGCCCATAGGCGTGCAAGAGAAAGCTCCCTCTAAATCATCTAGGGTGGATTTAAATGGGTGCCTCTTGAAAACATATCTTTTCTTCTCAAAGACATCATAAACAATGGGAGTGGCCATGACTTACTTGTTAATCGCTTTCCAACTAAACTTTAGAGATAATCTGACGGCTTCTGAATCGGTGCAACGAGCTAGGGTTTCTACAACCGATCAAATGCATTGATAACTGTAGCAAATCTTTGATAGATCAATCACCAATACTTCACAACAACTTCCAAGGCTTCTTCTGCTTCTATCGCTCTAAATTTGAATGCAATGAGCAATCAAATGACTTCTATGTACTTTAAAAGTGAAAAATCTGCCATTAATGCATGTCGCGTAAACCAAGTTATCACTTCAAAATTTCAAACTCGAGCTCCAAAAACAATCAACATGTGCACTCTTTCACGAGGGTTCCTATACACTCCAAAAGATTAAGTCCAAAGGTGCATACTATGAGGATGAGTATACTAGCCACACAGGGGTCTACAGATAAATTAGCTCCCCCTATGACCGCGAGGGCCATTCATGCAGATGTAGAGGATGCATCCATTGGGGATGCATCCAATACATTTTCATCAGTCTTCTCCTTGTTTTTCTCTGACCAAATCATGCTTGCATCATCTGAGGCTTTAACAAAGTTAACTTCTCCTATGGGATCGAAAACTATTTCTTCAGCCTTTTTAGGGCTTCCATGACCTTGCGTTCTTGATCTACAAAACCTTAAGATATGTCTAGCCTTGTTACAAGAGTGACAAATGACTAGAGGTCTTATATTCCTCGGTGCACTGACATGAGTCACCATTTTGCATTGCTTTGCTATGTGACCATTATAGTTACATATCTGGCATGTAACGTTCTAAGCACTTCTTATATTTGTTTGGTTCTGATTTCTCTGATCTTGCTGAATTCTATTCTTCTCACTAGTCTTTTAATTCATAGCTCTATGACCAAACTTGTTGCATGAATAACAGTAACCATTAAAAGGTTTTACCTCTATACAGTTCCTCACAATGTGTCCATGCTTGTTATAAGAAAAACATGTGCATTCTACTTGCTTGCACTCATTCTTAGGTGGTTCACCATTATCTATGGTTTGATCTTTAGTCTTTTTAGCATCAGTAGAGTCCTTTTGTGAATCCTTTCTTTCTCGCATATTGTCAATCTAATTTTGTGCTTCATTGTATCCAATACAGCTAGTGTCTCCTTTGGCTCTTCTTGCATACAACTGAGATTCTACCAAATCAGCACTGGTGTGTAATTTGTCAATATGATTCTTTGCTTCTTTCAATTCAGATTCCAAGCTTTCTTTGTTATTTCTTAGCTCCAAGATTTCCATGTTTCTTTCCTTAGTTCTTCATTCAGCTGAAGGTTCTCTTTGATCTGTTCATCAAGGATTGCCTGATTATTAGTCAGCTTATCATCAACCTCTTCAAGTTTTTATTTTAAGGATTTGTTTTCTTCATTGAGCTTCTTTACCATTGTCCTTAGATCACTGGTAGAGCATTCTTTCAAATCTTTCCTTAGCTTTTTGATGACTAATTGAGCATCACTGAGTTTATCCTTTAGTTCTTTAGATTCTCTTTCTGACTTGTCCAGATCTTCAAGAGCAGCTTCAAGATTTCTTGTTAGATGTTTCATTTCTACTTTGTCCATGATCTCCTCAAGTGGTTAACTTCTGTGCTAAGGAATAGAGCTCTGATACCAATTGTTAGGAATGAGAACACTGAGAGGGAGGGGGGGTGAATTAGTGTTCACTGTAATTTAAATTTTTACTTTAATCTTTATGCTGAACATAAATGTTTAAGAACTGAATTAAACATTCACATAAACATGAAACATGAAATCAACACATGACACCAATATGGTTATGGGGAAACCCAAATAGGTAAAAACCCCGATGGGACATGATACCCACTAATATTCTTCACTAGTGTTTTGTGATCCTTGTTAGAAGATCCTTTCCCCTGTTAGGAGTAGCTTTACAATGCTTTAAGTACAGTAGACCTTGTTAAGGGCCAAACCCTATTAGGAGTCTTTTACAATGATCCCTATTAGGGGAGTGGACTCACTATCCTAGAGCTCACTTCTCAAATGGTGAAGGCTACAATCTTCTAAATTCAGATACACACTATATCTACTGGTGAACTGTCACTATGACACTGCTTGTCAGATCAATTTCTTTGGTGTGTTGATGCTTTGACCTCTAGTAAAGCTTTAATACATCTTATACTATCTTCACATACCTCTGCTCTTCTTATCACAAATCTATTACAACATCCATACCAAATACAATGGGTGCACCTTATATTTATGCGCACATACAAAATACATAAATAGGTTAGCCCTATAACTAATTACAAACAATGCGTCTAAATGAATTGGCTTAAGCGTGCTTACAATTATACATATAAACATGTTAGAAACCTAAATACAATAGGCACATGGCCTTTACAATATTACATTACAATCACAAACCAAAATGCTAACCGTCGGCTCCAAGCTCTGTTCTCTGCTGGCACACACTGGCTGTGCAACTTCAACTAACTATAACTTTCACATCTTTTCATATCTACTTATGTGCTCATAGACTAAGCATAAGTATAGTCTAACAAGCTTAACTTTTAGGGTGCATACCATAATTCATCCGTACACATGTGCGCTGATGCTCTGAGCTACAGGAACTCTGTATACTATCTAGTCTTCAACACTTAACTGAATTCTGATCTTTACACTAAGTGCATTGACTCCAAACTGCTATATGACTTTGTTGCCATAATGACAACACTATATCTAGTCATATAATTTAGTATAGACAACTTGCCAACATTTTCATCATGCCTTTGTAATTTGTAATTGCATGTGATAGTATCACGTGCAAAGTTGTAACATGTAATCAAGTTGAAGTGCATTAGGCATGAAACTTTGAATAAGTCAAAATTAGTTAGTTAGTTAGTTAGGGAATAAGTCAAGGTGGTTAAGGGTTTTCCCCTTATTTCTCCACCTTTCTCTCCACTCTTTTCCTATAGAAAGGATGGAGCTCATTGTAAATAATCATCTTTTGGAAAGGCAAGAAAATTCTGCTACTTGGTATCTACACTCTAAGACTTTGAGCTTAGATGTAAATTTGAATTGCTTTCAATAAAAGGGGCAACTTTCTTTCAAACTTTGTGTTGATTCAAAGTGTTATGTGACAACATTTTTTGGATATTGATTGTGAGTTTTGGAGTTTTTCTCAAGAGGGATTTGAATTCAATTGTGCAAACTTTGAGTTGCCTATTGCATTCAGCGCCAATTTGAACTTTTGAAGACTTTGTGTTGCAGAAGGAAAAATTATGATAGATAGTAGTGGCTGCAATTACTTAGAGCTGAAGACTTTGGGCTTCAGTTGTAAGTGTTTTTTATTAAATTTGAGAGTATCCAGTAAGAGACTTTATGCCTTATTGGTTATTCTATTTGAATCCTCACGAGACAAGCGCATGACACTTTGGGTTCCTATTTTTGTTTCAAAAAATATAGAAAGAAAGCTGCTGCCCCTGGTATTGTTCTTATGTCAACTCCAGGGTCACCATTATTATCATAGCAATAAGGCACTTTTTTTTAAGTTAGAAAGTAGTAGTTGTAAGTAAATCATTCCTGAAAAAAGAGGAATTGATTAAGAGAACCATCATTTTAGTAATTTCAGTTAAGTTCCTATTGAAGCCACCTATGGTAAGAAGGGAGCCTCCCCTACTGCTGAGAGGAGAGAGAAATTTCATGAGACATTGCCTAAAGTTATAATTTTGTAAGGTGTAGTCTTAGCGGCTTACAAATTTTTTAGCCAACACTATTATCACATAATGAAAGAGAAAGAAAATGCTTTCCCTTCTAGTTGGATATTATCATTATACCATCCTCCCCAAACATTAAGCTCATGCAAGCTATAGTTTCCCACAAGCAAGAGTCTTTTCAACACAATGTACAAGGAGTACCCCTTTACAATAGGAGCCATGATAAATGCATATGTGGCCATCTGTTCCCTTCACATAATGTCATATCATCATTACAAGGTACTCCTTTAGATTAATATAATCTTTGTGATTAATGGAATAGTACTCCTTAGATGGTCATTAATGTCACATTGAAAGAGGCATTTTTTGAATCCTACACCGTCATGCTACATCATCAACCCCATATTTAGATTCAAAATATTTTCTCTAGATCAACACTCTCGCTTGGTACAAGACTAGTTAGGGTTATGTAATACCCAACACTAGATGGTATAAAGGAGGCACCACAAAAATATAGACTATTAAACATCATCCCTTTTGGAAGTTGAACAATCTCCCTTCAAGAGAGTTTGTATGTCTAGTGGAAGAGAGAATATTTCACCAACACCACAATCACTTCAAATTATAACCATTAGTAGCCAAAGAGTCTGCTACCACATTACCTATCCTATAAATTGTAATTAGGATGATAAGGATATGTAATACCTGCAATAACATCAATGTCTCAACCACAAAGAGATCTGTTAAGAAATTAGTACCCTAATATCAAAAGAGGATGTAAGATAAAAAGAAAGCATGAACAATCAATAAAATGAAATCATTTTCAAAACATGAACACACAAACCAGAAAGCCTCCTTTTTTTTTCTCCTTCTCCATGCAATGTTGGGCTCTCAATATTAAGCTCAAAGTGCACCACCATAAGAATTCAAAGTATAAGTGGTTTCATGTATTTCTCATGAATGTGTTCACCAAAATATGAGAAAAGGATCTCATCATATAGATTTTTAGAGGTTTCAATCAGAATTTCCTAATTTGTGGGTTGATTGGCTGTGATTAAAGAGTTGAACTCAGTGAGTGGAAGTTCAACTCAATTGATTGATTTATTTAATAGGATTGATTGATCTATCAACAAAATATTTTAAGAGTTCACTAATTTGATTGAATACTTAATTGACGAGGTGGACTAGAAGATTGAATAGATTGATTAGTCAGGAGAGAATTGTGGAGTTTTCAAATTTGATTGAATAGTTAGGATTTGTGATTAATTTAGTTCAAAGTAAAGGTTAGTATTATTCAACTTTGGAGGAATAAATATGATTAAATAAATGAAATAATTCATTTATTTGCAAATGTTGAGAGATATAAATAAATAATTACTTATTTATTTATTTTTAGAGTCCAATAATTAGTTTAATTAAATAAATATCATTTATTTAATCATGAGTGGGGAATTGATTTAATTATTAAACACAAATACAATAATAAGAAGAAAATATTAATTAAATAGTGTTTTTATTTCATTAAATATAATGACATGGAGAATAATTAAATAACATTTATTATTTAATTATTTTATAGATGAGTAATCGATGAAATAATTAGGTAATAATTAAAATTACTTAATTATGAATTTATAGAGAAATGATAATTTTGAACTTAGAATATAGTAGAAAGATCCAAATTGATTAAATAATAAAGATTATTTAATAATTGAAGAGGAATGTTAGTAATGTCACCGTGTTAGAGAAATAGACCATTTTTAAGTGTCTACATTTTTCCCCTCTTTGATATAATGCTTTTTAGGTGTTGTTTCAAAGAAAATTTGATAAAAATAATGCCCTAGTTTTCCCCTGTGGAGAAGCATTTGTAACTAGGTATTATGGTGGCCCCTCAATAAAATGAGTGAAAAATAATATAGAGGGATCATTTGGTTGATATCGTGATTGGGATCATAATACAACTCATGGATTGGAAAATAGAGCTCGTACACAAAAGTTATGGACTCAGGAAGGTGAAAAGAATCATGATCAATAGAAATACAAAGGGTGCACGTCTATCAGGGTCAGATGTGGGGTACAAATAGGGATTGAAGGTCATTTTCAAAGTCAGTTTGCACATTGAGATTTATGAGAACTAGTAGTGGAAGGAGCAATATCTAAGTGTTTGGAGAGCAATGGCGACTTGTGAGGATGAAGTTCACATAAGAGAGTATGTTAGGACTTATTAGTGTCTAGCTGATGCTCCCGCGTTCAGTGATTTTTGTATTTTTTTCTTTTATTTTTCCTCATTTCTTGTGCCATTTCCTAGACTAGGTTCGACAAATTTAGGGTAAAATGACGATGCATATGATAGGCATGAACAACACACATGCTAGGTTAGAATGCCACACTTAAAAGTACAAAGCTAGGCTTAGAAAGTTAATCAAGTCGCACTTGTCAACTTTGATCAACACAAATGATGGATGTTGATGAAGGGTGCTCCCCTTAATACCACAAACACATAATAGAAATAAAGAAACAACAACAATTTTCAAGAACATAAAATGAGCATCTTATTATCTCCACAAGTGTGGAATTAAAATTTTTAGAATTACAATGTGCAAAGCCACATGGGCATTTTCCTTGACAATATTTTGTAGGACAAAGCCTCCAATTATTATCCAAAACTACTTTGAACTACCTAGAACTGCCTAGACAACACTACGGGCCTTCCTTATATAGGCAACTTTCCACCGCCTGGGAAGGTTCCAAAATTTTTTCCCTTAAGGCTGACAAACCCTAATAATATTTTATTTTTATTTTATTACATCAGAGTCAGCTCAAAACAACTTTCATAACTAAAACAATTTTTTTGAAGGAAATTCATTTTCTTCCATTTAAGGTGACCCAACTTTCGGAGACCATAGGTCATCACCCGTTGACCTGATTGACTATTATGACCCCATTTCAAAAAGGGAGTGAAGTGCTCTATAATACCTACATCATTTATGTAGTCAAGGATGGTGGATCCAATGAAGGACAGTCCAAACCTTGCAGCCTAAAGAATTACACAATGGAATACTCAACAAAATAGACAACACCAGAAATGTTTCAATCTATTTGCATTAACATGCCCGGCTGTAAGGCCTTCTAGGTTAGGGCCAAATACAAAATGAAATAATTCTACAAGATCCACAATCAGATCCAATACAATCTCAGCTAGTTCAGCTCTGAAGACAATCAAAAGCTGATGGAAAACCTAAGGTAGATCTAAACTTGAGCTCACAAGCCTCCAAGAAATCTCCTTGTCTCCAAGTATGCAAACCCCTAGCTCTACTAGAAAGGTCTATCAGATTACAATCTGATCTACAAGAACATCAAGAACTTTTCCACAACTTCACCAACTCCAGCTTTTAGAACCTCAGATCTGACTCACTAAGTTTTTCCAAGTCATGAACTTTTCTTCGCTCTAAGTTCCCCTTAAACATCTACCCAAACTCTCCTTAAATACTAATCATCAGCCACAAGTCAGCTAGATGAAACCCTTAACTCCCCAAAAATAAATAATTAAATGCCATACAAGTTAGCTTACAAATGTATACAAACATTTAATTCTACATGTCAGCCCAAGACAATGGCTACAAATAATTAATTCACCAAGTTGACTCACAAATCACACAGAACTCCAGTCGGTAAATTTGAACTATTGAGCAATAGTAAAATTACCGAGCATGCCAGGCATCGCCAAACACCAGTATTGACCGAGCACCATAGGCATGACTAAGCAACAATTTCACCGAGCACTAGAGACTACCGAGTTCCTTCAATGACCGAGCTTCCTTCAATGACTGAGACTGTCGGTCAAGGTTGCAACCGAGTAACAACTAGCCAAAACACAAACACTCCATGTTTTTTATTAAGGACACAAAATGTCCCTGCTTTACCCTTGGATGCCCCTCAGACACCCCAGGTTCCAAAATATGTTCATATGTGAGATGAACATCTTTCAGGATTCAACACATAAATCCCAAACTGGTTCTTCACATACAAGTCCTCCACCTTTTCCATGTGCAAAGTCTTCCACTTCAGCTTCCTCAGTCTCTTCAAGTCTTTTCTTGACAATGTATAGGTCGGTTCTCCATGCTGATCATTCATTTTCTCTGGATCCACAACCTCAACTCAGCTACCAATACTCAAGCTTCTCCTACCGAGTGTTTCATCCATCAAAGACATTAGTGAAAACTTCCTGTCATTCTTCTCAATAGTAAACACATTTCTTACATAGTCATAAATAGCTCTGCAATCATATTGCCAAGGTCTACCAAGCAATATATCACAACTATTCATCTTCATAATGTCACAAAGCACAAGATCCTTGTACTGGCCAATCTAAACATCAATGAAGCATTGTCCCCTAACTTCCAAAGCATGAACATCTTGCAACTAGCCTAGCCTATAAGGACAAGGATGTTTCATTCTACTCAAACCAAGTTTTTGAACTAGGTCCTCAGCAACAAGGTTATTAGTGCTACCACTATTAACAATAACATCATAGAGTTTACCTTCGGTCTTGCATCAGGTCCTAAACAAGTTACTCCTTTAACAAGGTTCATCCTTTGTAATGAGCAATGCTCACTGAAGTAGCAAGTTCTCTGATTCAGGTTCATTCTGAATGTTCTCATTCATCATAGCAGTTCATTAGTCAACCTTCTTCTATGTACATTCAAAAGAACAGTGTCCTTCCTCTCCATAGTTATAGCAAGTACCCTTAAAGATAAAGATAACTCTACCTATCTTCTTCTTCAGTTCCACAGGTTTTTGTTCATCTTCTGCATCAGTCGGTTTGTCCTTCACTGAGTGATCAATCTTTTCCTTCCCTCAGGAGTTACTAGGCTATTTCCTCTTCAACTTATCTTCTACCTTCAGAGCATATTGATAAGCATCTTCAATAGAATCAATCTTCAGCATACCAAGCTCATCCTGAATATTGAATCTCAAACCATTCACATACCAAGCTACCTTTTCCTTACCAAGCTCTCGGTGTCCAGACCGAATATTAAGTTTGTAGAACTCCTCGGTATAATCTTCAACAAAAAATTCCTTCTGCTTTAGATTTTGCAACTTCTTAAACAAGTCAAGCTCATAGTCAGCCGGTATGAACTTAGCTTTCAACTTAGTCACCATCAATCTCCACCGATTGATTTTTATTTCACCTTCATCTTCTCGGTCTCTCTGTAGTTCCTTCCACCAAAGAGTAGCATGTCCTTTCAACTTTGTCTGTGCTAATCTGACCTAAAGAGGATCTTCAATTTCTTCTAGCTCAAAGAAATCTTCAAGTTCACCAATCTAATCAATTAGATTGTTAGGTTTCAAAGTATTAGAGAAAGTAGAAACTTCCATTCGGTAATTACTAAACCGAGTAGTAGGTCTAGGCAACTGAGAAGTTCTCTCTTCACAAGATTTGTTCCTCTGGTCATCACCACTAGATCCAATAGTTTCAAATTCTTCAGCAACTTCTTCATAGCCATCCTTAGTACCAACATTCTGAGGTATACCAACAATAGTTCTCATGATCTCGGCGACCATATCATTCTTCATCAATTCCATCTCAGATCTAAAATCTGATTTCACCTTCTCTGTGATCTGGGATTCAACAGTATCACAAAGATCTGAAATAACTCTAGGGTCCAATCTTCTTAGAGGCATCCTTAAAGATAAGAGAAATCCTCTACAACAAACCCTCACCGACCACCTTGTGACAATTTCCAAGTTGCAACAAGTCAGATCTCAACCTGCAATCTTGTAAACAACTAGGGCACAATTTTACAAGTTCAGTGCTTCGGATCTACAATCCAGATTGTGCACAATCTCTACTCTAACAAGATCAACTTCACAAGATCAGCCTTGCTAGGTCAATCTTCTGCTTCAAAAAAATCAAACTTTCACTCCAACAAGAATAAAACTTCACCCTGATACCACCTTATGCAGTCAAGAATGGTGGATCCAATGAAGGACAGTCCAAACCTTGCAGCCTAAAGAATTACACAGTGGAATACTCAACAAAATAGACAACACCAAAAATGTTTCAATTAATTTGCATTAACATGCCTAGCTGTAAGGCCTTTTGGGTTAGGGCCAAATACAAAATGAAACAATTCTGCAAGATCCACAATCATATCCAATACAATCTCAGCTAGTTCAGCTCTAAAGACAATTAGAAGCTGATGGAAACCCTAAGGTAGATCTACACTTGAGCTTGCAAGACTCCAAGAAATCTCCTTGTCTCCAAGTATGCAAACCCCTAGCTCTGCTACAAAGGTCTATCTAATTACAATCTGATCTACAAGAACATCAAGAACTTTTTGACAACTTCACCAACTCTAGCTTTTAGAATCTCAGATTTGACTCACTAAGTTTTTCTAAGTCATGAACTTTTCTTTGCTCTAAGTTCCCCTTAAACATCTACCCAAGCCCTCCTTAAATACTAATCATCAGCCACAAGTCGGCTGGATGAAACCCTTAACTCCCCCCCCAAAAAAAATTAAATGCCATACAATTCGGCTTACAAATGTATACAAACATTTAATTTTGCATGTCTGCCCAAGACAATGGCTACCAACAATTAATTCACCAAGTTGACTCACAAATCACACAGAACTCCAGTCGGTAAATCTAAACTACCAAGAAATAGTAAAATTATCGAGCATGCCAGGCATCGCCGACCACTAGTATCGACAAAGCACCGCAGGCATGATCGAGAAATAATTTCACCGAGCGCCAGAGACTACCGAGTTCCTTTAGTGACCGAGCTTCCTTCAATGACTAAGACCATTGGTTAAGGCTGCAACTGAGTAACAACTAGCCAAAACACAAACACTCCATGAAGTTTACCGAGGACACAGAATGTCCTTGCTTTAACCTTGGATGCCCTTGCATCAATCATTCAAACTCCAATCAGCCAAAGTTTAGACCTCATCCGGGGCCTCTAAAGCCTTCAAAACTAAGTTCAAAGTTTATGTACCCTGCTGCCAATACTAAATTTTTTCAATATCTTCAAAACTAGACTTGATCTGGCAATGAAACTTTATGGCAGTCTGATATGACCAAAGTGAACCTCAAGGGAATAAAATAGACCATTCTGAGCTCAAATGAAAAACTTACTAAAAATAGTTAATTTCCAAAAGTAGAAGCTCTGCACAAGATAACCCTTATTGAAAAGAAACCAGAAATATTTTTGGGTGATGCAAGATTGCTCTTACACCTAGGATGCTCCTACATCAGACACTCAAGGTAATTTGAGAAGTGACCCTGTCATGTCTCAGGTGTGAAGAGGAAAACCAAGATGGTTAACCTCCTCCCTTGTTAGGCATGATGAATCTTCAATAGGTCATCCCTTCCATTTGACCAGATATTCTTCATATGTCTCGTTCCTTGTACTTCTACCAACATGACTATCCAATATATCCTCAATCTCCTTGGTAGTTGAAGTAGTTGTTGGAATACTCCATTGTGCTTCTGTGATCTCATCTTCAGCACCCCCTTCATGATACCCTGTCAGATCTGAAATGTTAAATATTGGTGAAATATTCAGTTTAGTAGGTAATTCTACTTCATAGGCATTTCCTGAATCATGCTTCTTCAGTATCTTACATGGCCCAAACTTCTTCATTTTTCAAATTGTTATATGTACCAACTAGAAATCGCTCCTTCCGCAAATGAACCATGACTTCATCTCCAATATGAAATTCCTTATGCCTCATTTTCTCATCTTCCTTAGCCTTATACTGTGCATTCATCTTGGTAATGTGCTTCCTCACCTCCTCATGGATGTTGATCTTCAAATGTTCTACAAAATCCTCAGCTTCAACACTAATTATCTCTCCTTTATCTATCTTCCTCAACTCAGATCCATTTCTGGGACTACTTCCATATACAACCTAGAATTATGATTTACCAGTGCTCCTGTTGATAGAATTATTGTATGTAAATTCTGCCTATGGTAAAATCAAATCCTAGCCTGTTGGCTTATCTCCAACCAAACATCTCAACAAATTCCCCAAAATCCTATTCATCACCTCTATCTATCCATCAGTCTGTGGATGATGTGATGAACTTAACTTAAAATCTATCTTTAACTTCTTCCATAATGTATGCGAGAAATATGCAACAAACTTAGTGTCTCTATCTGAAACTATGCTCTTTGGCAAACCATGTAGTCTCACCGCTTCCATGAAAAACAATTCTACTACATGAACAACATCATTAGTCTTCTTTCTGGGAATGAAATGTGCTATCTTTGAAAATCTATCAACTACCACAAAAATTGAATCATGTCCTCGCTGAGTCCTTGGTAAACCAAGAAGAAAGTCCATACTGATATCCTCCCATGGTTTCTCTGGTACATGTAATGGCTGATACAACCCTATATTCTTCTTTACTCCTTTTTCCATCTGACATACTCTACAACTCTATACAAACTTCTTGACATCTTGCTGCAATTATGGCCAATAATAATTCTCACTAACCAACACAAGGGTTTTAGCTTGACCAAAATGTCTAGCCAATCCTCCACTATATTTATCCTTAATGAGATTCTCCCTCATAGAACTTCTTGGAATGCATAATTGACTCCCTCTAAATAACATACCATCTCAGATGATGAAATCCAACCACTTTGTTCTGTCTAGAGTAATAGGGTCTAAGGCTTCACCAAAATCAAGATCTTCTAGATACAAATTCTTGAGTTACTTGAACCCAATAACCTCAATCTATGTCTCTATTAGCAAGAGTTTCCTTCTGCTAAGTACATCTGAAACCCTGTTAGACTTTCCACTCCTGTGTTTAAAAAAACAAGTGTAACTCTACAAAAACTCAACCCATTTCAAATGCCTTTGATTCAACTTTCCTTGACTTTTCAAATATTGCAAAGATTGATGATCAGTATACAAAACAAACTCCTTAGGAAGTAGATAGTGTCTCCACTTCTTCAATGCATTAACTATAGCATACAATTCTTGATCATAAACAAAATATTTCTTCTTGGCATCATTTAGCTTCTCACTGAAATAAGCAACGAATTTACCTTGTCTCAAAACAACTCCTATTGTAGTACCACTAGCATCACTGTCTACTTGAAACACCTTATTAAAATATGGAAGTGCTAAAAAATGTTTTTCTATAACTTTTTGTTTCAATAGTTTAAAAAGTCTTATCTACCCTAGTAGTCCACTTAAGTTCTTTCCTATCCCCTCTCATTGTTTCAGTCAAGGGTCCACAAATACTGCTAAAAATTCTGATAAAATTTTTGTAAAATCTAGCCAAACCATGAAAAGATCTTACCTTAGTAGAACTCCTTGGAGTAAGCCATTCAAGGATAGCCTTCACTTTCTCTAGGTCCATTTTCAAACCTTCTGCTAACACTACAAATCCTAGATACACTAACTCCCTTTTCAAAAAATTGCACTTCTTCAAATTAATCAACAATTTCTCTTCCCTCAACTTCTCAAACACCCTACGAATAAGCATGATATGATCCTCCAATGTCTTACTAAAGATCAAGATATCATATAGGTAAACAATGACAAACTTACCCAGGAATTCTTTCAGAACCTCATTCATGAGCCGCATGAAAGTGCTTGGTGCATTGGTTAGCCCAAAAGGCATGACTAACCACTCATACAACCCTTCCTTTGTCTTGAAATCAGTCTTCCACTCATATCCTTCTTTGATTCAAATCTGATGATATCCACTCTTTAGATCTATCTTTGAGAAATACAAAACTCCACTCAAACAGTCCATAATATCATCCATCCACAGCAATGGAAATTTGTACTTGATTGTGATCTTGTTGATAGCCATGGAATCTATACACATCCTCCATTCTCCATTCTTATTTGGTGCTAATACTGCTAGTACAAAATAGGGACTTAGACTCTCATGAATCAACCCTTTTTGCAATAACTCTTGTACTTGTTTGTTCAACTCTTCACTTTCTCCTGGTGTCATTATGTGGATGCCTTATTTGGCAAACTGGCTCCTGGGATCAAGTCCATTTGATGACTGATCTTTCTTACTAGTGGTAATCCCTCTAGGATCTTTCTTCCATCAACAAAACTTATTCTTGCATTACCACATACCTTTTCTTCTATGTACTTCAATGGTTTTAACTTATGTCACACTCCATCCTTTGTCAGAGAATAGGTATTCGCACGACCATCATGTATAGCATGCCTATCAAACTACCATGACCTACCAAACAAAATATGACATGCATCCATAGGTATGATATCACATAGTACCTCATCATGGTATCCTCCAATCTTGAAGTTTACTAGGCACTATTCATTGACCATGACCTTGTGGTCATCCTGCACCCAGGCAATCTGGTATGGATGTGGGTGTTTCTGCCTCTTGATCTTTAACTTTGTGACTCTTCTGACACCAAATTGTCAGTACTACCACTATCAATAATCACATCACAACACTTATCCTCACACTTGAACCTAGTGTGAAACAAGCTCCTCCTTTGCTCAGGTTCATTCTCACCACTCAACCCATTAAGGTAATAACAAACAACTTTCTCCTTATCAACTTCTGCATGGCTTGTTTTGATGAGGATTTGATAGAACTCTTCCATATAGTCCTGAATAGATCTTCTCACTTGTTTCAAACATTACATTTTCTTTAGTAGATCAAGCTCATAATCAACAAGAATGAACTGTCACTTCAATTTATCAACCATCCAATCCCATCTTGTGATTTTCTCCTTTCCTCTTCTATTTCACTCCAATTAAATCTCCTCCCACTAGATCTTTGCATGACCCTTCAGTCTGGCCTTCACAAACTTGACCCGATTAGGATCCTCGATATCTTCATACTTTGAATATTCTTCTAAATCAGTGATCTTGTCGATCAACTCCTCTGGGTTAAGATTTCCTAAAAATGTAGGAACCTCAATCTTAGGTCTTTTTTCGATCTTGGAAATAGCCCAAAAAAGCCTTTCTTCCTCTTGCTTCAAAATTTCACCTTCTCCGTCCTGATCAAAATTTTCTTCTTCTTTGGCTTCATCCTCACTTTCCTCTCTTATAGAAAGATTTATGCCTCTATGAATCTCTTCTTGCAATGCTTGCACTTGTCTCTGGAGGGCTCTAACCTCAGGTGACACACCACCAGCTCTTCCGCCACGTTCCCTTTTTGGAGGTATTTTTGAGCTTGTCAATGAAACCCTAAACCACGGTCCTAGTGAAAACTACCTCACAGTCGATGATCTGTCTACACACTCAAGAAATCCTACTCTAATACCACTTGATGAAGGGTTCTCCCCTTAATACCACAAACACATAACATAAACAAAGAAACAACAACAATTTGCAAGAACAAAAAATGGGCTTATTATTATCTCCACAAGTGTGGAATTACAAATTTTAGAATTACAATATGCAAAGCCACATGGGTATTTTCCCTTACAATATTCTATAGGACAAAGCCTCAAATTATTACCTAGAACTACTCTGAACTGCCCAGAATTGCCTAGACAACACTACGGGGCTTCCTTATATAGGCAATTTTGCACCACCTGGGAAGGTTCTAGAATTTTAGCCCTTAAGGCTGACGAACCCTAGAATTATTTTATTTTTCATTTTTATTACATTAGAGTCGGCTCAAAATAAATTTTGAAACACAAACATACATTTTGAAGGCAATTCACTTTCATTTTAGGTGACCCAACTTCCGAAGACCATAAGTGATCACCGATTGACCCGATTGACTATTATGACCCCATTTCAGAAACGGCGTGAAGTGCTCTACAACATATAATTAGTGCATGGCCCAGTCAACCAAAGTTTTGACCTCATCTGAGGCCTCTAAAGACTTCAAAATTGAGTTCAAAGTTTCTGTACTCTGCTACCAATACCAAAATTTTTCAATATCTTCAAAACTAGACTTGATTTGGCAATGAAACTTTACTGGAAGGCTGATATGACCAAAGTGAACCTTGGGGGAAGAAAATAGACCATTCTGAGCTCAAATGAAAAACTTACTAAAAATAGTAAATTTCAAAAAATAGAAGCTCTGCACAAGATAGCCCTTATTGAAAAGAAACCAGAAATATTTTTGGGTGATGCAAGATTGCTCTTACACCTAGGATGCTCATGCATCAGACCCATATGAAATGTGTGGGTATTGCACAAGATGAATACAATGTATACAATTTTTTAGCAAAAATGACGTACATGCAAGTGTATTGTGGTTTTTTTTTTAAAAATGCAAAAGAAATATTTTTATTTGATGACATATAAATGAATGCAATATTATTTAATGTATGTATGGTAGGTGGTTTAAATATTTATTTAGTTGAATGGATTTTATTTTATGTTATGTGTATGCAATAAATGATAGATAGATATAATGTAGACTTAGGGACATGTTAGCATGAATTATATTTTCATAGCAATTGATTAGGATCTTGGATTGGATTTGGCATATTAGGGATGATGTCTTGATTAGTCAGGAGAATCATCCTCCTATTCTAGCATATAGATGCAAATTCAAAAATTAGTAGAGAAAAAAAATCTAGTATTGAGATATATTCTTTATAGCTCAATTACATTTTTTTAAACCTTGGATGTAAGCTCTACAGGAAAGAATCCCCACTATTTCACCAAGGGTTAAGGTCAGTGACTCTCCATTGAGAACAATGGTAGAGATTGACCCCATGGGGACTTGAACCTTGGTTGTAGGAACTACAAGAAAGAAGACACACCATTTCACTAAAGGGTCAAGCCCTTAAAATTTTTGAACCTTGGCTATAAGCTCTACATGCAAGAAGCCCCACTATTTCACCAAGGGCCTGTAATACCCCAAAAATGGGCTATAGGTTCATTAACCTCCTACATCATCAAATCAAATGAAATTGATGTCAAAGTCCTAACCTAAGGCACATCTGCACATCAGTTCATCAAAACCCTAATTGATTATCTTAATTTTGCATCAGGGAATATTCCTTGAAATATTCCTAATTATTCTAATTATCTTTAATTTAATGATTATTTGGCAATAAATGTCATTATTTATCCTAAAGTTGACTAATTGAATATGCTGAATATTTAATTAATTAATTTAATTCTGCCACTTAATTATTTAATTAGATTTAATTTAATTTATTCGTAATTATATTATTTAATTTTGACAATAAATAAAAAATCCTATGGATAATCAGTTGAATTCTTATTTAATTGATTAAAACCAGTTGTCACTATTTAATGATATAGTTTTTAAATAAAAGTTTGATTAAATAATTGATTAACCCATAAATCAGTTATTTTTAAATTTAAAATCAGTTAAGTTGAGAATAAATCACTTTATTTTTAAATTAATTCATATTAAATAATGCACAATCAGAAAAGCAGGCAACTTTAAATCAATTTTTAATTTCAATTTGTTAACTTTCCAAACTCGACATCTGATGATGAGTTGAAAAAGTGAACTAAACTCTATTTTGAGATAAAAAGTGCTTTTGCATGATTTTATGAGTTAATTAATTCCGATTTCTTGTTAACTCAAAAATCAACCTAAGTTTATCAAGAGTGATTTATGACTTTTCTCAATGTATCCTCAAGCCCTGGATTTCTATAAAATCAAGGATCAGATCTTCACAAATCATCCCTCGAATTTGCATCCTTACTCTGTCGAATTTGCATTTGAAGAATCAAGCTTTTGTGAACAAGGTGATTGTGAGATTTTTGTTATTATTTTTGAGGGTTCATAGCATTCATTCATTCATAGAATATCATTGTTAGATTAATTTGCATATCATTCCAATTCATTCTAGATTAATTTCATATCAAGTTTTTCATCTTATTGCATACAAATTCCAAAAAAATAGATTAATTTGCATTTCATCTTCATTGCTTTCAATCATTTAAATCCTTCGTTTAGGTGTTGCATCATCACTAATCTTAGTCTAATATGAGAATACCATACTCGCACCTACTAGAAGGTAGTAAATCACCTGGTTAGCTTATTTCACTTATATTGTAGATTTCAATTTTGCTAACCTCTAATGTTTTACTAAAGTGTTGTGTCCATAGCTAGGTACAATTTTCACACACACACTTCTAGTGCCCACCGTGGAGCCCTGAAACGGGTTTCCATTTCATTTCTAACAATTTCTATCAATTTTATGTCATTTACTATCAAAACTACAAGTTGTACCTTTTGTTCGTACATTTTCCGTATGAGTTTTGGCATATTGTCATGCCAGAACCCCCTGACTATCGTATGACCATTGGTGTTTTTGAGACTTGTGCCTGTTGTTACACATTGTCATTTGGGGGTCTCTTTGTCGTATATGCATAGACCCATTGTCGTATCAGGCTTGGACTGTCGTATGGGAGGTAACTGATTGTCATATGAGTTTTGGCATTAGGAATTCAATTGTCATTTCAAATTTTTAGGCAGTTTTCCAGATTTGATTTTTGGATTTGGACTAACAGCTAACCCTAACAATTAAGATCTTCTATTTCTGATTGATACTTGCTGATTCTGATTGGAAAAGCGCAACAAAAAAATTGTAGAGCATGTAAAATCTACTAAGCACCTTGCATGGGAATTCAGGTATTCTACTACAATTTGATAACATTTCAATTTGGACATAAAATGAACATCTCACATGTCTAGCTTGAGTGCCTTTCTAGATTTCATAAATCACACTTCAATTTTTGGGCTATAAAATGAACATAGATTTTCTTTTTGCATATCTGTTACCCATAGTAAATAGGCCCTATGAACAATATTTGTGGATGATCTTGAGAGAGTGGGCTTCATTCACTTATTTTTCATGCGAAGCTCTTCTTGATGATAGATACCCTTGTAGGTAGGGAGGATACTGAGATTATCTCATGTTCACTTGGTTTGGTCCTCAACTTTGATTGGTACGTTCTCTCTTGGTCCCACTTAGAGAAGTCGGTAGACATAGTTGTTGACATCACAAATCTTGGTGAGGTAATTTTAGTCTTAGTGTGTCAAAGAATCTATTTGTTGTGTTAGGGTAAAAGTGAAAAGTGATGCAGGAGCATCGTAGGATTCTTGGCAATCCTGAATCAACCAAAAATATGTTTGTCTTTGAAGGTAGATTGTTAGTTTTGATCTTGGTTTTGTGGAGTTCTTGCTCGGTTTCTATGGTTACCGAGGTGCTCAGTCTCTAAAGAATGCTTGATGACTGAAGGTGTCAGTTCACTGGCGCTTGGTGATAACAACATTTCTCAATCATTCTTGGCGTGGTCAGTCGACTGGTGCTCAATTATTTCCTCTGTTGCTCGGTGTTCTTGCTTACCAACTAGATTGTTTTGTTGGATCAGCTTGGTCGACTAGTTATGTTGATTTGGGTCACACTCCTTGAGTTATGGATTGGCCATTGGACGTGTGGGGACTTAGATCTGGTGTGTTGTATTCTTCTATGTAGATTTGATGACCGTTGGGGCCATCTTTGAGAGTTTATTTATTTTGTAAGGCTATGTGTGAGCTGACTGGTGTTTTAGCATTTAATATTTATTTGTAAGGGTTTATTGTTTCATCAGTCAACTTGTGGTTGGGAATCAATATTTATAGGATTCTTGGGTAGTTGTTTAGGGTAGAGAAAGTGAAAGGAAAAGTTAGTAGCCTGCGAGCTTAGAAGCAGGAAGATTGCTTGGAAGTTTGAGTAAAAGTTTAGATCTTTCCTGGGTGCCTACCAATGTGTTGTGTGTTGTAGACCTAGACTAGCTGAATCTGGATGCTAGGGAAAGGATTTGGATCATGTGAGATCTTGTAGACTGTTACTTGCTTTGTATCTGGTCATAACTGAGAAGGCCTTATAGCCTGACACATTGCATGTAATCGGTAATTTGATGAATAAAGACTTCTATTTTGTTTCAGATCTATTATTGTTATTGTGTATTTCCATTGCATATTGGTTTGGATGCAAGGTTGATCAGTCCTTAATTGGATCCACTAGCCTTGACTGCATCAAGTGGTATCAGAGTGAAGTTAGTTCCTATTTGAACAAATTTTGTTCCTATTGGAGCTGAGTGGATCTTGTGTGTTCGTGTTTGGATCTTGATTTGAAGATGCCTCCGAGGATAAATCGTGAGATCTTAGAGGAAGGAGAAACTAGTAGAGAATTCAGTCTTGATGATTTTAGGGCTTTGCAGAAGCAAGTGCAAGACCTACAAGAGGAATTGAGAAAGAAGAAGCCTACCTTGAAAGAGGATAGTGATGATGAATCTGAGGAAGATCATTTTGAAGAAGTTTTAGAAGAAGCTAGAGATTCTGAGGAGAATCAAATTCTGAAATCTATGTCTAAGATTGGGAAAAGACCTAAGATTGAAGTTTTTGCATTTGCTGGAAGTCTTAGGCTAGAAAAATTGATTGATTGGATCAATGAGATTGATGAATAATTTGAGTATGAAGAAATAGAAGATCCTGACAGGGATAGATTTGCAAAGACTAAGTTGAAGGGTCATGCAAATATTTGGTGGAGAGAAGTTCAGTTGGAAAGAGGTAGAAGAGGAAAAGAAAAGATCACTAAGTGGAACTAAATTGTTGACAAGTTGAAGAAGCAATTCATTTTGGTGGATTATGAATTGGACATGTTTAAGAAGATGCAAGATTTGAAGTAGACTAACAAATTGGTACAGGAGTATACCAAGGATTTTTATAGAATCTTGATTAGGACTAGTCATTCTGAAGCTGATAAAGAGAAGGTTGCTAGGTATGTCTATGGTTTGAGACCTAGTATTCAGGAAGAGCTACTTACTATGTGGATGAAAACAATCAGTGATGCTTATCAGATGGCATTGAAGATTGAAGAGAAGCTAAATAAGAAGTTTGAAGGAAACGAGGGCAATAGGAACTGAGGTGGTAAAACTAGTGAAGAAGTTGCTAAAAGTAATATGACAAAGAATTCTAAGTTTGATGTGGGATCTAGTAGTGGTCAAGTTACTAAGAATGCTAGACAAAGAGGAAGGTGGAAGAATGAGTTCACTGACACTTGTTATAACTATGGTGAAGTTGGACACATAAGTTTTTATTGTCCTAAGAAGAGGGTGGCACTGACTGTTGAAGAAGATATTGTGAATGTCGTAGAAAAAGGCGAGACACTTATCACTAGAAGGTTAGCCACATGTGTTCATGAACTGGTACAAAGGAGAAATTTGTCCAAAACTAGATGTAAGTACAAGGATAAGGTATGCAATGTCATAGTTGATGGTGGCAGTTCTGAGAATTTTGTTTTAGATGAAATGGTTAGTAAATTGAATTTTAAAAGAAGGAAACATCCTGATCCTTATCAGATTAGTTGGATACAAGATGTGTCCAAGGTTAGGATTGAAGAATAATGCTTGGTTAAATTTCAGATTAGATCTTACCATGATGAGATATTGTGTGATATATTGCCTATGGATGCTTGTCATCTATTGCTTGATAGACCTTGGCAATATAATAGGAATATTTTGTTTGATGGTCATGCTAACACTTATGTAGTTAGGCATGAAGGAGCTTAGCATAAGTTGATACCTTTACACAAAATGGGGGTTAAGGAATGTGGATTTATCAGGTGCTTTCCTTATGGACAACCTCAGGAGCAGAGAGTTGATAAACCTATTCCTATTAAGTCTAGTTCAAAGGAGAAGGAGAATGATATATCTGAAGAGTTTGTTGAGATTAAGAAATAGATGGTTTTACTAGCAGAGATGGTACAACAGATGGTGACATTTGTGACATAGAGAGATGCAGATGATACTAAGTTGGTTGAGAAGTCTAGAGGGGATGAACCGTACCAAGGTACTGATGTGATTGTTAGTGGTCAGAGTTGATTGCTATCAGTTGCTGACTAGAAGGATAAGAAAATTGGAAAGCATAAGGACTTTCTACATGAGACAGTGGATGAAGTGAAGGCTACTTGGGATGAAGGACAAGCGGAGATATGGGTGAAGAACAGATTTGGCATACCTGTTTTGATTCCCTTGAGGTGTTCCTGATTTCCTTATGAGAAAATATTTCTTACCTGGGGTGTCTGATGTAGGAGCATCCTAGGATTCTTGGCAATCCTGTATCAACCTAAAATATTTTTGTCTTTAAAGGTAGATTGTTAGTTTTGATCTTGGTTTGGTGGAGTTCTTGCTCAGTTTGGGAGACTAGTTTCTCAGTTTCTATGGTTACCGGGGTGCTCGATCTTTTAAGAACACTCAGTGACTGAAGGCATTGGTTCACTAGCGCTTGACAATAACAATGTTTCTCGGTCATGCTTGGCATGGTTGGTTGACTAGTGCTCAGTTATTTCCTCTATTTCTTGGTGTTCTTGCTTACTGACTGGATTGTTTTATTGGATCGGCTTGGCCGACTAGTTCCATTGATTTGGGTCATGCTCCTTGAGTTATGGATTGACCGTTGGCCATGTGGAGACCTAGATCTAGTGTGTTGCATTCTTCTATGTGGATATGATGACCGTTGGGGCCATCTTTGAGAGGTTATTTATTTTTTAAGGCTACGTGTGAGCTGACTGGTGTTTTAGAATTTAATATTTGTTTGTAAGGGTTTATTATTTAATCAACCGACTTGTGGTTGGGAATCAATATTTATAGGATGCTTGGGTAGTTTTTTAGGGCTTAGAAAGTGAAAGGAAAAGTTAGTAGCCTGCGAGCTTAGGAGCAGGAAGATTGCTTTGAAGTTTGAGTACAAGTTTAGATCTTTCCTGGGTGCCTACCAGTGTGCTGTGTGTTGCAAACCTAGAATAGCTGAATTTGGATGCTGGGGAAAGGATTTAGATCTTGTGAGATCTTGTAGACTGTTACTTTCTTTGTATCTAGTCATAACAAGGAAGACCTTACAGCTTGACACATTGCATGTAATCAGTAATTTGATGAATAAAGACTTCTATTTTGTTTCAGATCTGTTATTGTTATTGTGTATTTCCACTACATATTGGTTTGGCTACAAGGTTGGCCAGTCCTTAATTGGATCCACTAGCCTTGACTACATCAAAAAGGCTAGAGGATTATGCTCTACTCCCTTTTTGGGTAGTATCAGAAACTTAGATCCTTGAATTTGGACCAAGTCCCCATGTGGTATATTTTGTGAGTCACCTTTAGAGAGGGTTAACCATAGTGGACATTCCCTTTATTGGGTCAACCATGTGGAGAAAACCTCAAGTGATAATAGCCATTTTCACTGTGGTAGCAACAATTGCTATATAAATGTCTTTCTGGAAGAAATCTCCACAAGTGTGGTCTCTTGTTGGGCTGTCAGATCTCCCTAGTAGCTCTTGATTGATTAAATTCTCAGACTATGTCAAAACCCTGATGCGCTTGGATTGGAGTTCACCCTCTTGAGATCACAAAAGTTGCAGAGTCAGACCATTACTAAAAACCCTAGCGAGGCCAAATTTTTCATTTTCTAGGAGTATGTGTGCTATTGAAAAACTTTTGAGAACATACACAAATAGCATTCCTAGGGATTAGAACACTAAAGGCACTTGATTGTTCATGTGCAAGGTTGCTTTTCCCCTTGTTCATTGTTTTCAGACATGTTTGAATTCCCTTGCTTGTTGTTATGCGTGCTTGTTATTTACTTGGTTATTAAAAATGAATGAACCCGAGATGAACTATTACACAACTATTCAAACCTGGACAGAAAAATTTGCAAATAATTCAAAACTGAAAAACTAAAAAATTGCAAATCTGAAGCAAAAATCCTTTTTGCAGTCAAAAGTCATTTTATAGTCTCAAAAAGTCATACGAATTTTCCCCAAGAGTTGTATTAGAACCCCCAATTGTTGTACATGAGCTTATACATTGTCGTACGAGTTTTGTCTCAGAAATCCAAGCAAAAACAAAACCCTGTTGTCAATTTTCATATGATTTTTGTCAACTATCATGCTAGAGCCAACCTAGACTTGTTCGAGCCTAGAGAAACTCGTATCAAAATTTTCAAAAGTTGTCAACAAACTCCATAATTTATCAGAAATCTAGTTTTTACAGCCTACTTCCAGATTCTGTCAAAAAATTCACTATGTTACGAACGAAGCAGAAACTAGAAGAAACCCAATCTATTTTCCTAAAGTGGTCTCTTGAGTCTGATTAGCCTTATGATTTATTGATTTGAATCTTTTTCATCTTGTGTCAAAACCTTGTCAATCATCTTCAATTCAATCTTCATAAAAAATGGCTAAGTGTTGCGAGCTCATGTCCGCCATATTTTGGGTGTCTACCCATATAGCTAGGGCACCTTATCCTCCATTTATGTCCAAATCAATCCTTAATCAATCCAATCTTGACAAGGTTGTGTCATTCAATCTTCTTGTATCAAGTCATTCTTTAGTTGTTTTAATCTTTCTCTTTTGCTTCACTTGAAGTTAATGGTGGAAACTTGAGCTTCCTCACAATGAAAATAGGGAGAACAACCCAAATTCTCTTTAGCAACATCTTCTATGATTGCTTAGACATTTCATCAAGCTTACGATAAAACTAAATTTGGAGAAGACGCTCTTGGTAATCTCTTTTTGAAAGGTGGTTACGTCACCCCTCCTGTATCAATTCACATAGGTAATCACCAAACTCCACATCAATCAATCCTTGGTAGTCCTCATACCAACACTATGTCTCAAGGAGGAGAAAACCAAGGCTCCCACGGTCACTAATCTCAACATGGTGTAGATCAAGAACCCACACCTTCTGAAATTTCCCAATATAAAATTGATGAGACGTTTCTTGCATGAAGAGAAAGATGCATATTTCCTAGATCTAGCTCAACAAGAGCCAAACTTCCTCCAAATTTTAATGTTGAAGATATTTTTAGTCAAGAGGAAGAAACTCCTATCACATCTATGATGAAATAGATGCATGCCATGGAAGTCAAGCTGAATAAACTTAAAAAAGAGAAGGAACCTAAAGAGTTCTCCATGGACGCTCTATGTTATTTTCCATTTGATAAAGACTTGTACATGCCACCATTCCTGAAGAGAGTGGAAATGCCTAAATATGACAAGTATGATGTAAAATCTGATCCCCAAGATCATGTCAGAGAATTTTGTACTCAATCCATGGAATTCATGCATGAACCAACCTACTTAATGCATTTTTTCCCATGATCTATGGGAGGAGCAACCATTCATTGGTTCTCAAAAATGCCTCCAACAATAAAAACCTTTGAGGAGTTAATCAAGCTATTCTATCAAAAATACTCTTATAACATCCAGCATCCGGTCACCATGTCGATATTTTCAATCTGAAATAAAATTCAGGAGAACCATTCCTGATTTTCCTGAAATGATGGAGGAAATTTTTTTCTCTATATGCTAGACCTATTCAAGAAACTAGGAAGCTAGAAATCTTCATCAACAATCTTTTTCTAGAAATCAACTACCATTTTCAAATGCAAAATCATACATCCTTTGATAAAATGGTAGAAAATGAAATCAAAATTGAGAAAGTTCTTGTGCAAAAAGGAGACATATCACTTCAAAAAGACAAGTATGAATCTGGATCTAGTTCTAAAGAGAAAGGCAAAAGTTGGAATAAGAATAAAGGCATCATCACTGATGGCGTTATTGATAATATCTGTGCCCCATCTAAGGCACCCACTTTCAATCTCACCATGGGCACTCAAGCAATAAAGGCTTTTGAACAAAAGACATTTGAACCCTCTCAAAAGTCAAAATACTATAAACCATGGGTTACAACACCAAAACGCGAGTTCACTC
Source organism: Chamaecyparis obtusa (assembly GCA_027943335.1). Taxonomy (NCBI): domain Eukaryota; kingdom Viridiplantae; phylum Streptophyta; class Pinopsida; order Cupressales; family Cupressaceae; genus Chamaecyparis; species Chamaecyparis obtusa. Next base: position 746,712 of record BSBK01006357.1, on the reverse strand, counting down.
CTTTGGGCAAGTCCTTAGAATCTGCCATAAAAACACTATTGGAAAAAAAAATCATCTCATTGCCTGAGATAAAAGCATTTGATCCTGAACATAAACCAAAATGGTGGAAAGAGATCGATTTTTGTGACTTCCATCAAAACAAGGGTCATAAAACCAATAACTGCATACGCTTGAAGCATCTCATTCAAGATAAAATTAATAATGGAGAAATTATAATTGACAATCATAAAAGAGATAATGATCATACGACATTCATGAAACCATTTCTGATACATGGTCAAGGAGATTCATCTTCTCAGCCTAACATGGGTGCTAAAGTCAATTATGCCTACTCTAGAAATAATGCTGTCATAAATATGGTGGAACCATGCCTATCTAAATGTTGCAATGTCATCACAATTGTAAGAAAGGATAGAGATATTGAATTAGAAAATGTAGTAACTCGATCACAAGATCAGGCACACCTACAAGGACAAAACTCAGATTCCTCAAATACCCCTAAGGTTCATTTCAATCTTTCATCTACTTCTAAACAGAGGGCTGCCTCTAAATCATCAAATCTGAAAGACACAAGGCCTACGTCATACAGTATTGTCCAACAACTCCAACACACTAATGCAAAAATATTCATGTTTGTGTTGCTTCGGATATCTCCTGCTCATAGGGCTATTCTGGATAAAGCTTTTCTCAGTTCCAATGTTCTTGACAATCTTGATCTAGACAGATTCCAAAGTATGGTTGGTCATTTGATGTCACCCCAGTATATCTCCTTTTTAGAGGAAGATGACAATTCATTGAGTCATAAGCATAACCAGCCCTTGCACATTGAAGTCTTGATCCAAAACCATCCAGTCAAATGTGTATTGATAGATGGAGGTTCTGGTCTAAACATTTGTTCTTACAACTTGATCAAACAACTGGGATTATCAGAAGTTTCCATTGATCCTAAGAAGAAGATAACTATCAAGGCATATGATGAACAAGAAAGATCTTCCAAAGGAACAATTGTCCTACCTATCAGAACAGGTCCAGTTATTAGAGATATCACATGTCAAGTTCTAGATCTACCTTTGGCCTACAACATTCTTCTAGGGAGACCCTGGATACATGAAATGTGAGCTATTCCTTCTAGATACCATCAATGTGTGAAATTTCCTTATGAGGGAGTAGAGGTGACAATTCCAGCTGACATATCTACAACTTGCAATGCATTGAAAGAAAGTACTGACAAACTTGTTCTGAATAATAGAAAATCTTCCACTAAGAAATCAGATGTTGCATCTACATCCATGATGGGAGACATTGCAAAAGAAGTCAAAATCAAAGACAATGGCATGGGAGAATATACTATGAAACCAGTCCTATCTCTGACATCTCTCCCTATCTCACCTAAATCTTATGGACAATCTTTGAAACAGACAAAATTAGAATCTAAAGAGCCTCAAGCTACCTATAAGGGAAATTTTGTTGCAGAACAAGTGTCCAAACAAGAATTTTAAGAGGATGAAGCTATGCTTTCATGGCTATACAAAGATGAGTCTCAATCCCAAACTATTCAAACATGTGACTCTAAAACACCAAAAATTCCTTCCAAGTCATATGGGCCAGGAGATAAACTGATAGCTAAAATGGGATATCTTGGAAAAGGACCTCTAGGAGTAAGAGGTAAAGGTCTGATGACACCCATTGGACATGTGGGTAAGCCAAACAAAGATACTATAGGCCTAGGGTATAGAAAGAAACCCTTCTATCTCAAGGGAAACTCCTCTCATGTAATAGAACATATAGAACCAGAAGAAAACAACAATGAAGAAGAAGAAAACATAAAGAGTGATAGTGATGATTCTGATAGCACATATGTCTTCCCCTATGAGCCTCTTTCTCAAAATATCCTAGACATGCTCAAAGCTGAAGATGAACCAATAAAAAGAATCAATGCAGTAGAAACACAAGAACCTACTGCTACACAAATGACAGTTGCCACACAAGAACCGGCTGATCTTGAATCTAAACAAGAAGAACACAATAATGATTCTGAGATAGACTCTCATGAGTATGAATTCAAATCTGAATTTGAAGGAAATCCTTCTTGGGGGATTCTTCCTGACTTTACACATGTTCTTAGATTTCCCAAAGGTCTAAATGAAGAATCATAAGATGAATCTAATGACTATGAATGGGGAGTCATTCCAGAAGAAGATGAACTCATCATAGAGAAACATGTAGATGTCATTCACCAATATGCACCTACACCTGACATAAGTCTAGAGCAAAGTACTGAACCTAACATTTCTGATCCACCTACTCCTGAAGTAAAATCCAATAATGACATTGTGACTCTTAATGAACTGAACATCTCGAGTAGTAGTATCACCTTTGATTTTGTGAGTCAGATCATTTCCAATGATGCCAATACCATGTGTGTTAATATGATTAGCCAATCCCTTCCAGAGCTTACTAGCCAATATCCAGAGCTTATAGACCAAATGTCTAAAAATCTGAGCCAAGACATCTATACCTTCAAATCAGACTATGTCCTTGCCTATTATCTTAACGTCATTTAACCTATGATGACTTCCATCAGTGAGCCTAGCATTAGCATGATGGAGTTAGATATCAAATACCTCAGTCAAAAGAATAAGAACAAAAAGAAAAAGATTTCTGAGGGTGAAAACCACTTTGTGGCAGTCTCAGAACCTAAAATAGTAAAAATAAAAGATGTATCCAAATGGTGAAAACCTCTCTAAGGTGCCTAAGGATGAGATATTTGATGTCCTTCTGAGTCATTTATAGGACAGATCTCTAGTATTTATAGAGCCCACTCAATCTATCAACTTGGGTACAATAGAGGAACCACAATTGATTCATGTAGCACAATCCCTATCGGAGGAAGAGAAACAAGCATTCACTACTTTCTTGACAGAAAAGAAGATCAAATTTGCATGGAAATGTTCAGATATGCTTGGGTTAGATCCTAATCTCATAATGCACCATTTATCTATTGCTCCAGGAGTCAAACCTATTAAATAGAAGTTGAGAAAGATGCATGCACATGTTGCACTCTTAGTCAAAGCTGAATTAAGGAAACTACTAAAAGCCAGATTTATCTGAGTTATCGATTATGCTGAATGGATCTCTAATATAGTTCCAGTTTCAAAACCAGACAAGTTAATCAGAGTGTGCACAAATTTTAGAGATGTTAACAAAGCATGCCCTAAGGATGATTTTCCATTACCAAACATTGATATGATAGTGGACATGACTGCGGGCTTTGAGATGTATTCTTTAATGGATGGTTTTTCTGGATACAACCAAATCAAGATTTCTCTAGAGGATCAAGAGAAAACCATTTTTACATGTGCATGGGGTACCTTCTGTTGGAATGTCATGTCATTTGGCCTTAGGAATGCTGGTGCTACATATCAAAGAGCTATGACATCTATCTTTCATGACATGATGCATCAAACTATGGAAGACTATGCTGATGACACCTTAGCTAAGTCTATGATAAGATCAAAACATTTGAATGACTTGAGCAAAATACTAGATAGAATGGAAAAGTTTAGTCTCAGATTGAACCCTAAAAAGTGTGCTTTTGGTGTCACTTATGGAAAGCTCCTAGGCTATATTGTTTCAAAGAAAGGCATTGCAGTGGATCCTGCTAAGGTCAAAGCTATCATGGAGATGCAACCTCATAAAAATATAAGTCAAATGAGAACTTTACAAGGAAGAGTGCAATCTATTAGATGTTTCATATCTCAGCTAGCTAACATATCACAACCTTTTACAAAAAGATTACATAAAGGTGTGACTTTTTCATGGAACGAAGAATGCGAAAAGAACTTCAATCATATCAAGCAGTATCTATCAAATCCTCCTATCTTGATGCCTCCTGTTCAAGGAAAGCCACTGATTCTATATGTCTCTGCCACAGATACATCACTGGGGGTATTGCTAGCACAACATGATGAAAATAAGAAGGAAAGAGTCATATACTACATTAGTAGAACATTGGTAGCATATGAGAAGAACTATTCAATGATTGAGAAAGATTTTCTAGCTGTGATCTTTGCATCACAGAAACTAAGACACTACATGTTAGCTCATACTAAATAATTGGTAGGTAAGATAGATCCATTGAAATACTTATTGAGCCAAGCTACCCTCATAGGTAGATTAGCTAAATGGGTGATGCTATTGAGAAAATTTGACATAGAATATGTTGAAAGGAAAGCTATCAAAGGACAAGTCATTTCTGATCAGTTGGCTGACACACCGATGTTTGATGATACACCAATGCAAATGGAATTGGTAGATTCCTCTATTATGAATCTATCTTCTAGAACATGGCAGTTATTCTTTGATGGCTCCTATACACAGAATGGATCTTGAGTAGGAATATTGTTTATAACACCTCAACGTTACTAAATACCTAAAGCATTCAGACTAAAGTTTCCTTGCACAAACAATATTGCTTAGTATGAAGCCCTTCTTAATGGAATGAAGATTGCAATTGAGTGGTGAGTGACATAATTAAATGTTCATGGAGACTCACAACTAGTCATCCATCAAGTCAATGATGTATACCAAAAAAAAGATGAAAATCTAGTTCCATACAAATGCATGGTAGATGATCTCAAGAAATACTTCATATCTATCACCTTTGAGAAAATTCCCATAATGGAGAATAAGGTTGTTGATGCTATGGCAATGCTATCAACTTTACTACAACAGCCCAAACATGAGCTACGTCATGAGTTCCTGCTGGAAGCATTGTCATTCCCAACCTATGATTGCCCAGAAACCCGAATGATTTGCACTGTTATAGGTCATGATTCTTCTAGATACAAACACCTATTTTCCTTCCTTCAAGACTAGATCATTCCTAAATCCTTTAACCAATATGAGAAATGAAACCTTATCCAAAACGCATCCCGATATGTTATCATTGGTAATGATCTATACAAATAGAGTCTAGATGGTACTCTTCTTAGGTGTTTAGAACATGGTGAGTCTCAACACGCCTTAGAAGAAGTCCATGATAGAATATGTGGATCACATTTAAATGGTTTAACACTAGCTCAAAAAGTTATTAGGGCCAGGTACTATTGGCCTGACATGGAAAAAGAGGCCATCAAATATGCAAAGAATTGCTAGAAATGTCAAATCCATGTGAACTTGATTCATTCACCAAGGAGAGATCTTATTCCCTTTACTGCACAATGGCCTTTTCAACAATGGGCATTTGATCTGATTGGAGCCATTTATCCACATTATTCTAATGGACATACCCATATAATTACAGCTATAGACTATTTCACAAAATGGGTAGAAGAAGTACCTTTGACTCAAGCAACCGACAAACAAATCTCTATGTTCATTCTGAACTACATCATATGTCGGTGCATAATCCCACATTCAATAGTCATAGATAATGGTGGCCAACTCAAGAATAGAGACTTAGATGATTTATGTGCCAAATTCAAGATAACTCAACATTAGTCATCTATATACTATACTCAAGGGAATAGACAAGTAGAGGCTTCAAACAAGAATCTATTGAAAATATTACACCACACAGTTAATAAAATAGGAAGAGACTGGCATCTCATGATCAATCTAGCTCTTTGGGCCTATAGAACAAGTATCAGAATGCCCACTGGGGCTACACCATTCAATTTAGTTTATGGGTCTGAAGTGGTACTGCCTATTGAGGTTGAAATCCCATCACTAAGAATCATAATGCATGGTCTAGTAACTGATGATGAATACAAAGTGTCTAGGTTGCAAGAATTTGAACTACTAGATGAGCGCAGACAAGAAGCGTATGATCATCTCAGAGTATATCAGAAAATAATTTTTAGAGGCTACAACAAGAAAGTCAGACGCAGAGAATTTCAGGTTGGTGATCTAGTCTTGAGAGAAAATCCTAAAAATCAATCACGTCAAGAATGCAAGGGGAAGTTTGAACCCAACTGGCTAGGTCCCTTTGTTATCACTAGTACTTTTGGCTCTGAAGCCTATCAAATCTCAATGACTAAAGGAGAACAGCTCCGAGAACCAATCAACATTCTCCATCTGAAGAAATTCTATGCCTAAGATATTCAGTCTATGGAAAAATGTCCTGCAAAAAATCATAAAAATATGAAAAAGTCCTAAAAAAATGATCAACCTAGTGAAAACCTAGCAATAGGTGCCTTGATGTATCACAAAAAAAAATAAAAAAATAAAAAAGTACAAAAAATAAAATAAAATGAAAAAATACAAAAAAAATGAGAAAAAGAAAAAGTGCCTTGGTGAAAACCTGGAAACAGGCGCCTTGGTAGCAAAAATAGAATCTTTGCCAAGATGGTGAAAACCCAGCAAATGGGCACCACTTATTCAAAATGCTCCATCTATCAGTGCAATCTTGGTCTTTCCCAGCTTTCTATCTTTCTTTTGTTTGTACACATCTCCCATTTTGTTTCCGCGTTCCTATTTTCAATAAGGTCAATTTGTACACCAATCAGCAAAAGTGTCTGTATCTTATCAATGTTTCAAACTTGGGGGAAATCAATGTCATATCCTATGGTATCCAGTATACCTCAGATGAGTCATATCCAATCAAAGTCCTTTCAAGCTATATTTGAGTCTGTCTGTCTATCTCCTCTCCAGAAAGGATTTTGCAATCAAACACAAACAAACATCAAACAACAAACTGAAAAAAATCTATGCTTCACATGCTTTTATCTCCTTGTATGCTTACTGATTCACATTGAAATTTTTTCTTATTTTGTCCTCTCAAACTCTTCGATGATGTCCTTTACAGGATTTAGAGAGTGATGACTAGGGGCATAATCTTTTCTTTGTTTTATGCTTTGAGTGAAAATCTAACAACTTTGGAAAATCTGGATTGAAATGGTGTCCATCTGTAAGAGCCTTCATCTCGTATTGGATGGCCATGAGTACCTCAACCATTGATACCCAAAAAATTCAAGGAAGTTTGATCTAACTATTATATTTTTTGAGTGAGTTCTTACTCCTACTGTGAAATGCGATCTTACCTAAGGATGTGAATGATAAAGGGTCACTACGGGTAATTCACATTGGATTTCGAATGATCTCTTGATTGCTTGATGTGTTTGAACCACAAGGCATATTCAGGTCATCACAACGTTTATGTTTTGATGCTTATACAAATTGCTATATCAAAATGGACATGATATTCAGGTCATCCCAGTGCTTGTTCCTTAGTGCTTATATCTAATCCGACATTCTGAAAACAAAATCAATATTCATATGTCCATGGTTGTCTAGCCAGTGGGTGTTGTATTGAATTTTGAGCATACAAATTGATATTCATATGTCTATAGTTTCCTAACTAGTGGATGTTGTATTGATTTATCCAGTTACCTAAAAAAAATAAAAAATTCAATGATGAAAATGACCGACACATGATCAGTGAATAAGTCCTAGGTCTTAGGTTTGCATTTCATTTTGCACTTTGCATGATTACACGATCTCACAATTGCTGAATAATCTTGAATGCTTACATGATTCTTCAAACAATTCTAAACATCTCACAAGAGCTAAATCTCACACAAAGGTCTCTTCATAGAACCGTAAGCAGTCACCACCCTGGGTTAGATATCCTTTTTGACAAAAGACATAGTGCTTGTCTTCATCAATACCTGCAAAATATATCATGTGAATCATTGCATTTACACTACATTCCATTCATTGCATTGAATTGCATACATGTGCATCCGAAAGCATAATCAAAATCATACATTTCCATAATCAATCAACTACATTTGCATAAATACATACATTTGAAAGAAACCATTGCATTGCATATTCCATACATTCTACACTACTCAAAGCATTTACATGACATGATATCATCATACACAAAATGACAAGTACACATGAAGTCATAACCAAAAATCAATCTCATATATATCATAAAGCCTCAGAATAGTCAGGGATGCACTGATGGCACAATATAAAAAAGAATGGGCTCATGTGAGCTATCAGAGTCAGATCAATATCTATGGACAAAATGAAAAATTCTATCAGAGAACTATGACAGATCAGCTTTTTGCCTAGTCCTCCACATCAGGTAGAGGTGGTGGTGGTGCATCCAGATGTGCATCAGCCCACGGTGCTCTAGCTCCCTCTGAAGCAATCGTATACTAAGAGTATGTAGGTCCTCTCTATCTAGTAGGAACAACAACATAATAAGAAGAGACATAATAGGCACTCTGTGCAGTCTGATGAGTAACCTCTACCTATAACCGTCTGTTCTCTACTTGTTGCTCTAAACATTGCCTCTCAGACTCCTTGAGGCATACCTCAAGTGTATCACTCTGCAATCTCAAATCTCTAATCTATAATTTGAGTTGTCTGATAATATCCTGTAGAGTCTGTTCCAATCTAGGATCTACATCTGCAGCAAGCATGTCTGTGTCCTCACCTGGCTGATCAACAACCTCTACTCTATTCACCTTATGACATCTAATCTTTACACCAAGATCAAAATCGGTATCCATCTTAGCAGAATTAGTATCAGCACCTACATCCTGTTGTGCTCCAAGTACCTCATCAACACTACCAACACTACCCAGTGTACCACCCTCTCCTCTCGTACATCTCCTTTGTAATACTGTAGGTCTCCCTACTATAGAACTAGAAGGGTGAGGTGGTCTCATGTGTCTAGCTAGCCTCTGAGGAGTAACAAATGCCCTAGGTCTCATAGGTGTAGGCTATATAATTAGTATTTGGACCTGTCGATGCCTCTGACCATGACCCATAGGTGCACCTGTGACATCTATAGCCTCCTCCATAGAATGAATCAACTCTATGGGACTAGAGAATCTCCGCATCAGATTGTCTACTAGCCAAGAAATGAAAGCATCTATGACCCCAACATAAGCTACATGTGGCCTATAGTCCCAATCTCTTAGAACAATACTTGTATACTCCTAAATACATAGAGCATAAGACAAACGAGCTGTCCATCCAAGTCCTATCTCTCAGACCATTTGTGCATAAGAAGCATGCTCCTGTGGTGCATCTTGGATGATTCCATACTATCTCCACACTTGTGTAATAATAAAATGCTCTAGAATAGTGGTAGATCTACCAATCAGTACCTGACTTTGGCAGAAGTAGCTGAATTGAGATCGAGTAGTAGGCCAAGCCTCAACCTATAAATATGGTCTCCAAATGCAATAGGTCATGTCATCTAGGACATGCCTCCAATACTCAGTGATCCCCATGCGAACCTTTGCCACATATCCAGAATATACATATATGATGGGCTCCTATGGCTATCTCTGTGTCTGACATTCTGACTGGCATATTGAGATGTGCTCCCATGCCCAAATTTGAAGAACAAGAGACCATGAAGGAAAAGACTTTCTCTCATGATAAACAATCGTGTGCATCTCTGAGAACATGTGCGCTAGCATACACTATCCCCAACCCAACTCAGAAGGAGTAGCCATCAATTGTGCTACCATCGGGGCCCAACCCATCAATAGACCATTTTGCTAATGGTCAAACATGATGATCCCATCGATCATCCCTGCTATGATGCACTCTAACCTATGTGTGTGCCCATATCTTTGAACTAAAGACTCCCATGAGATAGACTGAGTCACCTGGGTATCATCACCAAATAGTCTTCGGAAAGCAAGTAGACCAGAGTTCCTTGAACTGACATAATCAGGATGAGGACCATGAAATAGAATATGCAGAATCCTATACACGTCCTCAGGTGTGACAGTCATCTCTCTAGTAGGTAAGTGGAATGTCTATGTCTCTAAATGAAACTGCTCTATTAGTGTAGTTAGTAGACCATGGTTCACCCGAATCTTAAGCAACCGTATCAGATACTCAAAACTGCATGAAGCTAAGTGTACTCTCATCAGGTCGGGCAGTGACACACATAGTCTCTAGGTCGCTGGGTGTGAAATTCTAACATGTACATTAGGATAGACAACCTACACAGCACAGAAACAAGGTACCCTATTAGTAACTTGGTCAAAATTCAGGCTACAAGTACATAAATTGAAAAGTTGAATATTTCAAAAGGTACATTAAATGCTAAGGAATCAGTGTATGAATCATAAAAATAAAAAATTTGACCTAAAGATGTGAAAAACACTTGTTGTTTTCCATACGAGTTTTCAGACTAGTGTCAAAACTCATATGAGTTTCTATAGGTTCTGACATGACATTTCATGAGTACACGACAATCTAAGGGTTCTCGTATGACACTGGAGGGACCCGACGAAATGTCATACGACACACAGATCCCTCTCATATGAGTTTTAGGTAGTTCTAGAATGACAATAAAAATGAAAATGAAAACTCATACGAGCTCCAGTGGACTGTCATATGACTTTTCGTGGTGGAAAAATTTAAAAAACTAAAAACGTATGAAAAATATTCTAAAATGCTACAACATGGAAAAATTTGAATGCTAGAGAGGCACAAAGGTCCACTTACTGGGTTCCCGTACTAAGGAGGTCGCTGGTATCGTCGGCTGTGCTTAAATCAGTGAGAAGAGATAGGTACTTTATCCATTTTCTCAAAGGGCTCCACAAGGCTCACAAAAGACAAAAGTGAATAATGAAATGAAAATGACCCTTTTGGGCCTTATATAGGTTTTGACCTAATTTTTCAAAGTGCTCCATTTTCCACAAAAATTGCACCCCTGGCTTATTTTGATGTTTTGAACCCATTTTCAGGATCAAAATTGAAATATGAGATTGTTTACTATGTCAAAATCATGATCTAAAATTTTTGGACCTAAGATGTTCGACTGCTTGCATAATCGACCTTCAATCATCACAGAAATCCTGGATTCAACTTAACTGATTATCTAACATCAAACTATCAAAATTTAAACTTGGTCAACCATGTTCAACTCATGGTCAAACCTAGTCAAACTTGGTCTCCAGGTCCTCTAAACAATGTAGAATATGTCTCTGGACATGCACTACCACTTCTCAAATCAATTAACATGCTTCTAAACCATTTCACGCTGACTTTTGTTGTCAGAGTTTGATTTTCATCCCGAAGGGGGCATGATATTGCATATCAATCAAATCTATAAATCAAATATCTTTCCTCAATAATTAAGACAACAACCACATCTAGTTGTTGATTCATTAGAAGTCCTTGCCGCTTGGGGCATATCAGTTTCATCAAGATCCATATCAATCTGGTATTTTCTCACAAATTTCAAATTGTATTAGCTCTTCGTAACCATCGGTTCAATTGTGTTATTTCCTTGATTCTTCGTAACTGAAGGGTTCAGATTTGGCATCCGAGTGATTCCTTTGGACAATCAGGTCTAGAGTCAGGACTGTCACTTCTTCGTAATCATAGGTTTAGAATCAGGCATTTTGACACTTCTTCGTAATCACCAGTTCATTGTTGATATAGTTAACATCATCTCAATTCTTTGGTCAATCAGGACGTGAATCAACATTTTCAAATCTTTTAATCAGTTTCTGTCTTGGAATCGGTTAATCTCTCAAATTAGTTTCAACATAAAAAATAGATTAATCTTTGAACCACTACGCTTCGCACAGTAATTCAAAGAGGGGCAAAATGTAATACCCCAAAAATGGTCTATAGGTTCATTAACCTCTTACATCATCAAATCGAATGAAATTGACATCAAAGCCCTAACCTACATTTGCACATCAGTTAATCAAAACCCTAATTGATTATCTTAATTCTGCATTGGAGAATGTTCCTTGAAATATTCCTAATTATTCTAATTATCTTTAATTTAATGATTATTTGGCGATAAATGTCATTATTTATCCTAAAGTTGATTAATTGAATATGCTGAATATTTAATTAATTAATTTAATTCTACCACTTAATTATTTAATTAGATTTAATTTAATTTATTCCTAATTATATTATTTAATTTTGACAGTAAATAAAAAATCCCATGAATAATCAGTTGAATTCTTATTTAATTGATTAAAACCAGTTGTCACTATTTAATGATATAGTTTTTGAATAAAAGTTTGATTTAATAATTGATTAACCCATAAATCAATTTTTTTCAAATTTAAAATCAATTAAGTTGAGAATAACTCACTTTATTTTTAAATTAATTCATATTAAATCATGCACAATCAGAAAAGCAATCAACTTTAAATCAATTTTCAATTTCAATTTGTTAACTTTCCAAACTCGACATTTGATGATGAGTTGAAAAAGTGAACTAAACTCTATTTTGAGATAAAAAGTGCTTTTGCATGATTTTATGAGTTATTTAATTCTGATTTCTTGTTAACTCAAAAATCAACCTGAGTTTATCAAGAGTGATTTATGGATTTTATCAATGTATCCTGAAGCCCTAGATTTCTATAAAATCAAGGCTTAGCTCTTCACAAATCATCACTCGAATTTGCATCCTTACTCTGGCGAATTTGCATATGAAGAATCAAGCTTTTGCGAACAAGGCGATTGTGAGATTTTTGTTATTGTTTTTGAGGGTTCATAGCATTCATTCATTAATACAATATCATTGTTAGATTAATTTTCATATCATTCCAATTCATTAGAGATTAATTTCATATCAAGTTTTTCATCTTATTGCATACAAAATCCAAAAAAATAGATTAATCTGCATTTCATCTTCATTGCTTTCAATCATTTAAATCCTTCATTTAGGTGTTGCATCATCACTGATCTCAGTCTAATATGATAATACCATACTTGCACCTACTAGAAGGCAGTAAATCACCTAGTTAGCTTGTTTCACTTATATTGTAGATTTCAATTTTGCTAACCTCTAATGTTTTACTGAAGTGTTGTGTCCACAACTAGGTACAATTTTCACACACACAGGGTCAAGTTCAACAACTCTCCATTGAGAATCATAGTAGAGAGTGACCTCATTGAGAATTGAACCTTGGCTTTAGGAACCATAGGTAAGAAGCCTACTATTTCAACCAAGGGTCAAGACCTTACAAAATTTTTGAACCTTGGTTGTAAGCTCTACAGGAAAGAAGCCCCAATATTTCACCAATATTCAAGGTCAAAAACTCTCCATTGAGAACCATGATAGAGTGTGAATCTATGGAGACTTGAACCTTGGTTGTAGGAACTATACAAAAGAAGCCTCACCATTTCATGAAAGGGCCAAGACCTTAATTTTTTTTAACCTTGGCTGTAATCTCTACATGCAAGAAGACTCACTATTTCACCAAGTCTCAAGGAAAATTCTCATTTTAGAACTACAGTAGAGAGAAACCTCGTGGGGAATTGAACCTTAGTTGTAGGCACTATATCAAAGAAGCCCCACCATGTCACCAAAGGTTCAATCCCTTAAAATTTTTGAACCTTGGATTTAAGCTCTACAAGAAAGAATCCCCACTATTTCACCAAGGGTCAAGATAGACAGCTATCCATTGAGAATCATGGTAGAGAGAAACCCCATGGGGACTTGAACCTTAGTTTTAGGTACTACAAGAAAGAAGCCCCACCATTTTAATGAAGGGTAAAGCCCTATAATTTTTTAACCTTGGTTGTAAGCTCTATAGGAAAGTAGCCCTACTATTTCACCAAGGTTCAAGGTTAGTGAATCTCCATTGAGAGCCACAGTAGAGAGTGACCCTGTGGGGAATTGAACCTTGGTTGTGGGTACTAAAGGAAATAATCCCCACCATCTCACCAAGTGTTCAAGCTCCAAACATTTTGAACCTTGGCTATAAGTTCTAGATGCAATGAGCCCCACTATTTTACCAAGGGTCAAGGATAGAAACTCTCCATTGAGAACCATAGTAGAGAGCGACATTGTGGGGATTTGAACCTTGGTTGTGGGAACTAAAGGAAAGAAGCCCCACCATTTCATCAAAGGGTCAAGCCCTTAAAAAATTTTGAACCTTGGTTGTAAGCTCTACAAGAAAAAAAACTCCATTATTTTACCAAGAGTCAAGGTCAAAAACTCTTCGTTGAGAACCATAGTAGAGAGTGACACTGTGAGAACTTAAACCTTGGTTGTAGGCATTAGACGAAAGAAGCCTCACTATTTAATGAAAGGGTCAATCCCTTTTATTATAAGTATACTTGATGTTTTTTTTCAATACTTCGATATTATTAATTGATGACACACTAGTTTATATATATATATATATATATATATATTCAATGGTCTATTTTTTTAAAAAAATGTTTATTTTTATTTTCCAATGTTTTATTCATGCATATTTTGTATTATATTAGTTATGTTAAAATTAGAATATTATTGTTAAGATGTGATTTATGATAATTTTTGAGATGATACAATAATTTATATGTTTTTTTTAAAAGCAAAAGTGACATAGTACTTATAGATTTTATTTATTAGTAAACTAGTTCATGGGGCTCATCAGAGAAAGAAGCTAGCAAGAAAACTCTGAATCCTTGCCTGATTACATGATTGAAACAAATTGGCAATGGAAGTACATGCTGAGGCAAACCAACAACCGGATATAGTTGCCAAGGAAAAAAGCCAAAACAAATTCACTTGGGCTCAATGTTAGGCTGAGAGTATGCAAGGGACATTCCTCCCCGTGCAAAGCAAATTTGCTCCTACAACACAACAGTGTCATACAATAATTTATATGTCGCTTTTCAATGATTTGATATTTTTTATAAATTGTTTTTCATTATAGGTTTAGTGGGGGAGTGTGCTTGTTTTAAACAAGTTTATTATGGACTTGTTGTCTTGTCAATCTTAACTTATCCACTTCCTATTTTGGTTTAGCTCTTTATAGGTGATGATTTAAGTGAGTTGATAAAAATGGTGGAGAAAGGAAAAGTTTATAGGTTTAATGAGGAGTGAGCTCATTTTGAATGAACTTATCATGGAATTTTTTGTCCTTTCAATATTAAATTATAAGGGATGAAATTGGGTATAAGTTGGTTCTGCCAAGATTTTATGCTATTTACGTCTTTTTATTGTAGGCACAAGGTTTATAATGGTTGTCTTATTATGGCTACTTATTCTCATCTATCAAATTATTGTGTTTTTCCTTCATTTCTTGGACGCTATTGATTCATTTATTCACATCCTTATATTTATTCAATTAATAGTATCAAGAATGTTTTTGGGATTTCTTAATATTTTTATACTTATTTCATTTACCTTTGCACCTTACATTGCTTTTATTTCTTTTATTTATTTTATTGATAGTATTAATAATGTGTTGGGAATAGTGGTACTTTATTTTTGAGAACTTTTTTTTCACATATGGTAACTCACAATACATCTTTTGTGATGTGTACTTATGATGTCAATTCCCTTTCTATGAATGTCACTTCCTTAATTATACATGACTATGCTATGTTTTATGATGCTACTCTTTCTATGTGTCATGGTACTCTTATTCAAATGGCTTATGCCTCTCTATGAATTTTTTTATTGAATAAATGTCTATATTACTATTAAAAGGAAATGATAGTAGAAATATTCACAAAAAAAATATAGGTGGAAAAGCTCACTCCCCAAAGTCCATATGTTTCCAAGCTTGGAATAAACACAAAGTCAAAGTTATAAGGTGATGATAACTATACCATTGGGTGTTATAGAAGCTTGGTCCTAATTATTTGGGTTTTTTCATACATTTACATGATCTAGGCAATCCAATGGGGGATCCCACCCAAAAATAACACCCTCTTTTGTGTCTCCTGTTATCATTTTAGTTCACACTATATTGATAAATTGTCAATTGTTTTACATTGCAATATGGATTTAATAGTTGTTGTTTTAAGTTGCAAAATTGTTAAAAATTTAGAAGACAAAAGTACATGCGCAGCATTACAACTGAAAACATCAAAAGGCTTGCATCAAGGTACACCTATTTCATACTACTAATCAGATTTTTTGAACAAAGTACAAATGCTTGAGTTTAAAAAAAAGGAGGAAGATATGTGTGCATTTCAAACAAATAAAGTGCATCATTGAATTATCCACACAAGCAGTGGTTTCTCTCAAAACTATAAATTAAAAGTACATTTCTGAGATATACAAAGACATATAATGAAAATACATTTATATGTAGCCACACATTGCGTGGCAATAGGTTAATGCAAGCATGCATTTTAGTCCTAATTAAATGCAGAAATTAAAGAACTATTTACATTTATGTAAATGCAAAAAGAAGAAAGAGAGGATAGGTTAGGCACCCCCATTGCCTGGTGTTTCCATGGAGGGACGAATAGTGTTCCATCTTTGATCCCGTATCCCAAGGAATTCTAAGTTATCTTGCAAAAGAAGAGATGAAAAGAGGGGTCAGTTCATGCGAACTGAGAAATGGAGGAAGACTAATCTATCATTCTAGCTATCTACTTCCATACATTTATAGAAATTTAAATCTGAATGCATAAGTGGAACTGCTGGAAAGAATGATCACATCATAGAAAATACTTTATTTCTTAACATTGTTTGCTTCATGTGAAGATTCAGGTATGAAGACTAAGTAGGTTGTTGAAAGGACATGCACACATTACACGCATGAAACTTTTTGACTGAAGTTATGGAGAGGCAAAGACATGGAGACCAGAGGACTTGAGGAGGCTATTGAGGGGGCATGCATAAGTTTCAGGCATGGGACCTTCTAGCCAAATCATGGAGCCGTAGAAGGAAGGCTGTTGAAGGGACATGACTTTTGTCATGAAACCTTCTAGCCAATAAATCAGAGTTATAAGTGCTACATGATCATGTTCATTTCATTCTAAAAGTTTCAGGATTGTCACAAGTTTTTCAGCATCATAATTGCTATAGAAGGTATTTATCATATTTTGCTACAGGAAGTTATCTAACAAAGTATTGACTATCATATAAATCAGTTTTACATTCAAGAGAATATATTCATGTCATGGTGGATTATAATTTTCAGTTTCTATGAAGTAATCAACAAGCTTGTAAATTCATGTATCAAGATAATGCATGTCAGATTTGTATGTTATTCAATCATTTTCATAGTATCAGATCAGAAATTCAATGAGGGGGAATAGTGTAATGAAGATGACAAAATATCATAAGTTTTTTTGTAAGCAAATGCTGTCATAAAGTGTACATGTTGCTATAGTACATCTACAAAGAATAAGCTACATAATGTTGTTTTAAAACAATGATATAGTGTACTGATCAAATGTTGTTCATATGCTGGATTGATAAAAAGATCAAGTACAAAGTCACTGAAATTTTCTTATGAGTGTCACAAGCCTGTGCTTGAACTTCATAAACAGGTTTCAGTGCTGGTGTTACATTTATTATAAGTCTTGACTTTTTATGTGTATATCTGAATTTGATCTACAATAGAAAGTCAAAAGTTTACAATCATGGTTATGATTGAACAAGAAATGCTTCAATAAATTTTCAAACAGTGTTATCAATTATGCATAAACAAAAGAGAATGGTCCCAACTGCACCTATTATTTGCAATATGATAAGAGCTATAAATGAACAAACAACAATCCACTACAACATTCAGCATGAGCAATGAGGTAAGATAAGTACAATGTAACCAACACTCAAAGGAAAGCCATAAATTTTATTCAAGGGAGGAATGTTAACATAAAGATTTCAAGAAGCTTTAAAATTTATGCAAAGATAAAAAATCAAAATGAGTTGCTGATAAAGATAGAGACCTAGATCAACTACACCACAAATCATTTACAACCATGGTGAAGGTGATAAATAGCAACATAAATGAGTTTTCATGTACATCTTCAAAGACCATAAGGGGACTATAGCTCAATTGACAGAATAAAATATGGTGGTTGTTATTTAGATCTATGAAGAAGACACAAATAAATCATCATGATCTCAGATTTGAACAGTACAATACAAGAGCCAAAGCTTTACAACAATGAAAGCCGAATGACTAGAAGTATGTTAACAAGTGAAAGCCTAGGAATTGCTGGTTGTGATCAGTCACAACAAGGAAAAGAAGAAGGGGCAACAAAAATAAGAGTAAGTATCTTTTAAATGTAAGTTTCAAACATACTGCTGCAAAAAAAATACAGAGAATAAGACCCAGTGTTTTATGCAATGGTGTGACAGAGATATCTATCATTTTACATAAGAGAAATAATAGCCCAGTTTTCAGTATGTAAAATGCAGAGATAAAGAATAAACTAAGCCCATATTTATGCAAGTTGAGAGAAAATCTGCAACATTTTTTAAAAAGAAATGACAGTTCAAGTTTCTACTATACATTTTATGGAACCAACAAAGAGATAAGTTTATACAAATACAAATAAACTAAGCCTAGTTTTTACGTAAGTGTAAAAACATATATTTTTAGCATTTATATATTTCAGCTGTCAGGACAAGTCAAGGCCAAGATCAAAAGGGAAAATGATAATCCAAGTTGAATATAGTAAGCTAGGTTGAGCTATATGAAGACTATGTAATGATAATAGCTAGCAAAAAATGAAAGCCCTAAATTTATACGGGTAAAAGAAAGGCAAAGTAAAGTGGAAAAATAACAATGTACTTATCTCTAAGTAATATTCCCAAACTAAAGTTTGACACCAAGAATGTTTGAGTCAAAGTTTAGTTCTTCATCATAGGCTCAAACCCGTGAACTCAAAGATCAAGCTCCGTGATCTATAACTGAGCCATGCTCAAAGTGTTACCACAGTTAATGCTAAGTTTATTGACAGCTACAACTCATGAGCTATTTGATGGACTCGAGGTCTTTTGAGATGGAGATAAAGGTCTGGGTGTTTAAAATCATTATAATCCAAGCTTCCAAACAGTTACAGCCATGGTGAACTTACAGATAGGCCCGTGTACATATTTGATGAAGACTAGAGATGCAATGCACACCAACATGGCGGCAGAACCCTAGGTTTTCTTCTCCATAAGAATGCAAAAATATCAAGTGAAGATACAAATGAGATCAAACAAAAAGACTTTGTTCATTTTGATAATATTTGGAGTCTGCAATGCCCATTGCAGAATACAGAAACCTCTTTCAGAATGCCACGACAACTTAAATCACATGCCTTTGTAAAGAAAGTAGAGATATTTTTTAGAGGTCATGTTGACCATGAGATAGAATTTTGAATTGTTGTGCATGTATTTTAAGTTAGGTTTTCCAAGTGCCTTAGGTTGTATATTTTTTATTAATGTATTAGGTATTCAGTTTTATGTATATTTTTTCCTTTCTTTTTTAATTTAAATTTTAGCAATATATATTATACTCTAGTTCTATTTAAATTAAATGGATAAATTTATTATCTATTTAACTTAAATAGAACTATATTATAATTTATATTGTTAAAATATAAATTTGATTTTATTTAATAAATTTAATAGTTAACAAATAACAAACTTAAACTTAGTATTGAATATATTAAAATAGAATTAAATTTAATTCTATTCATATATAGTATTGAATATATTAAAATAAAATAAAATTTAATTATATTCATATATATTAAGTATAAGTTTGTTATTTATTAAATATTAAATATATTGAATATAGTTTGGAAAAATATAAATAAAACTTTTGCAGAATATGTTAGTAAATAAATATATAGTCAAGGTTGATTTTTTGAGATTATCATTTCTAGTAAAGGAGGAGTTCTTTCAGTTCTGAATTAGTTGATGAGGCAGTTTAGGCATCTTAGAGCTCTTTGGAGGTGATTTTCAAGTTCTCAATCAGTTACTATTAGATGGAAAGCCTTTTAAAGCAGTTTACTCTCGGATTCTAGCAATTACACTCCTGATTTGGTGGGCTTTTCCTTCATATTCGATCCCCACAAAATATGCATGTTTTATGAAGATTTGGAGCAGTTTTGAGGGGATTTGGAGTGGTACTTCAGTTATACATGGCTTGATGGAGTTCAAGGATCACTTAGACTATTTTTTTATTTATTGTTTGACTCCTTATTTCATAGGGATTTCTCATGCATCCGAGTTAGGGTTTTGAGACTCTATTTGTTGTATTTTTGCTTCATTTGTAAGGGTTCAAAGTTTGAGGAAAAAGAGGTATTAGTGAGCACATTGTTCCTTTGCCCTTTTCTTGATATTTTGTAGCCATTTTTGTAGAGTTTGAAGATTATAAAGCTGGCCTTATTACTCTCATATTTTTATGAGTTCTGTCATTGAGCCTTTCAAGTTTTTTGCATTTTAAGTGTTTGGTATCTTTCAAGCATAGATTAGTGAATTGTTCAAATTCATATTCTAAAATTGTAGAGAATTAACCTTTTGCAGAAGTTATCTATTTGCTGGTTGAATTTTGATTATTAGTGGTCAAATCCTAATCATGAGTTTTTACCATCCTAGGTGTTGAAAAGTGAATTTAATTGCAAAATTTAGTAATGTGTGTTTGATAGATACAAATTTGTGGTTCTGAGAAATCTACATCCATTTTGGTGTATCACATGTTAGTTAGGTTTCATTTTTCAGTTATCCTTCTACTTTTTTCTCAAAGTTTAAAAAGTCAGGATTAGGTGATATGCCAAATCTATAGGAACCAGCCTAGAATCCAGAGATTCATTCTCTTTCCCACAAAGAGTTCATTTCCATGTTTCAATAGGAAGGCTATATTTTCAATCAAGCTAGAGGCACATTCCTAATTGACAATAGTTTTTGGCATGCCTGGTGGGACTCGAACTGCTTCTTAGTTCCTTGATTCACAAGTTTTTATTGTTGTTTTGGTGTGAGGAGCAATATTTTATCTTTTTTAGAAGGCGTTTACTAGCACCTGGCAACTCTATTTTTTAAAGGTTTATTGTAGATTTGAGTATTCATTTTTAATGAGTAGAACTCCAACAAGATCAAACAAGGAAGGTTTTGTGTACCAGGAATTGCAGCTAGGTAGAAGGGGAGGTAGATCAGCTAGAAGAGGAAGGACACCACATGATCCAAGAGGTAGATCTTCTTTATTTAATTCTAATTTTTCATCATTTGATAATCCTATTTTTGGAGATCAAGCTACAAATTTGGAAGAACCTGAGGTATTAATTAAGGATATCAATTTTCCTGAAGATTTAAGTGCTCCTGATAATTTTGGATCAGAATTACCAAGTTTTGAAGACTTACCAAGGGATAATACTATATTGGGAGCATCTACAAGTGGTACTACAACAACTCCTCAAAGTTTGAAAACATATCAAAGGAAATTAATTCATTCTACCCAGCCTTCTGTTACACCTGCAATTCAGCAACAAGCACTACCAGTTCATCAAATGGCCTGAAATTTGCCATTTGTGGCTTTTGATGCTGGCAACCCTTTACGAATTACTGCTCATCATGATATTCCACAAACAACATTAAAAGGTTTGCCTTATTTTACTAGTGAAAGTCATGTTTCAGCAATTGAGCATATTAAGGATGTGGCCACTCTTTGTGGATTACATCAAGTCACACATGATGATGTGGCATTAAAGTTGCTAGCAACTTCATTTAAGGGTAAAGCATTGATTTGGTTTAGAAGTTTACCAGTTAATTCTATTGTTATGTGGGATGAGTTGGGGACTGTTTTGATTAGCAAATTTGAAGATAAGTCTGATAATCTCTCATTGGTTGAGAAGTTGACTACAATTAAAATATATCTAAATGAGCATATTTTTGATTTTAACTTTCATTTTCAACAAACTTGGGAGAGAATTCCAGCATCTGTTAAACCTTCTAATGATTATGCAATTTTATTTTATTTGAAGGATTTTAATAGTGATATTTCAGTGATGATTCAATCTATGGGTGGACGCACTCTACCAAATAAATTTGATATTGCTGTTAGAGCTGAAAACTGCTTGATACAAGCTGGTAAGTTGTCTCCTAGACTTCCAATGCCTTATTGTGTAGAAGTGCAGCTAGTTGTACTAGCTATTGTTCCACCAATAGCAGTTGTTCCACCTATGCCAGCTTTACTAGCATTTAACATGCAAGTTGTTGTAGAAGAGCATGCTACCACAACTCCTTTTAGAGAACTAAAAGAGGAGAATTTGGAGTTAAAGGAAAAAAGTGATAGTATGATGAGAACATTGCAAAGTTATGGAAATGTGATCACAAAATTGAAGAGGCAACAAGGTCAATACAATAGGCCTCCTCAAGTTTCTTATCAACAAAATAGGCAATCTAACACTACTACATTTGGGGCCAAATTTTGACAGAAGTTTCCGACGGGTACCTTTTTATTACGAATTTGGTGTTTTTTTTTGTAATAGGCCCCGATGATGTTGGTATTTTGATGGGTGTTTAATTGATCATCAGAATTCCAACAGATTTGGGGTATACATAAAAAAAAATGAAATAGCCTCATCATTTTTATTTCGATTGGATAGAGAAGGAGTGAGAGAAAAGGAGTGAAAGTTAAGTGCGTGAGAAGGTATGTGATTTCTTCATCTTTCAAGCCTCTGGCATCATATTCGAATGTATTTCATTTTATTTTATCATGAATGCTCTCTGAAATGACCGCATTCTACTGGTGTCATGCCCTAGCCAATGCTTTATCTCTATTATTTGATGTTATTGGTGCTTGTGCTCAAGGATATCGATTCACTATATTCAAATGTTTGGGCTCATGTTTGTTGATATTACTGGCATATATGTTTAATGATGCCATTGTATATTGCTGTCACTGAAATGACCGCATTCTACTAGTGTCATGCCCTAGCCCATGATTTAACTCCATTATTTGATGTTATTGGTGCTTGTGCTCAAGGATATCCATTTTTTGAAATGTTGACTGTGGTTATCAAATGGATAGCCTGTGAGCTTCTAGCTAGGCACCATTTGTATTGATAACTTAGGGCATCAAATGTATTGTATCATTGATAGTTGAGACTTTGTTAAAAGGAAATAGGACAAAGAAAGATTTTTATTTAGTTTCTCTATTTTGATCCCTAAGTGGCTTACAACCCTAGAGAAGTATATGTAGATTTACAGATCCAGTTACAGGATACATAGGAACCGATAATTCACAAGAAATCCATGCATCCAATTTGAATAGCAATTAATACAAAGAACTAGGGTCCTCCAATGGCCCAATCATTTGGACCTTGACTATCCCCTCAACCAGTGACCCTTCAAAACTGGGTTATCATGCAATTAGTGAGTGATCCTTCATTCTCCTAGTTTGCCCTGCATCCAAACATATTGGAAATACACAATACAATGATAACAAGTCTTTCACAATCCCCCTTCCCCCAAGGAATACTATCAACCATCCCTTCCACATAGCATTTCACTATTTTATGAGTGGATTGAGGAACAATTAACATTAAACAAGGAGCAAACTCCTCAAGACATCTTGGAAACCATTGAATTCAATAATAAATGAAACCTAACACCAACATTATTCCTTTCATAGTTGCAAGATACACAACAGTCGATAATTCACAAGAAATCCATGCATCAAATTTTTATAAGGATATCCTACTAATCAATAGGAATTTTCTTGATATGACCAATGATTATGCATTTTGATGGCAGCATGCTAGTTCAAAAGGATAATATAAATCTGAAACAATTTTTTCTAATTTTCTCAAACTATAAATGTGGTTAAAGGGAAAATATTATGTAGAAAACCCACAAACCAAGCTAGCAAATGATTGTACATCAAATTATTCCTATATTCATTCAAGTATTTCTATGCTTCAGCTACCTAACCTTTGAGCTTCATCTAGAGGAATGTGTAGCTTTAAGATAGAGTTACTTCTTGAGCCTTACAATAGGGTTGAATATGATCAAGATTTGTTTAGGCTATATCTTTGTTAGTCCCATTGTTAGGTTCTTATGGTTCATGGTTTGAATCTATTATGGTTGTGTAAGGGATTTGTAGATGCTTTTTCTAACATAATTATTGGACACCATGATTGGAACAACTTGTTGTTGGCTATTTTACACATGAATCATAATTGTCAATGGTTCTTTGTGTTCAAGAATTCATTGATCAATCTTTGAGATTTATTGTCCTAGCTTTAAAAGAGTGATAAAAGATATAGTGAGTGATATCTTTTCCAAGTGTTTTGTGGGTGCCATTATCTTCTAAGAGTAATTGTTGGAACCAAATTATGTTCTTTGCATCTAGTAAATATTGTAGACACAATCATCTTCTTGGTGAAGGGTTGCTTCCATGCCCATGAGGCACTATTGCATGGTTTCCATTCCCTTGTGGTATAGTGAACCTAATTTAATAAAAATGTGCACTATTTTAGGATCCATAATTTATGGCCCCTACACTATGGTTGTTAGCCTAAGATAGGCCTACCTTTGCATATAATAAGAGGCCAACATGAAACAAACATCCAGAAGTTAGGGGGTTGTTCCTTGTCCATAATTTATTATTGAAGTGCTAAGTGATGATGGGTATATCATGTAATTCATACCTAGTGTGTCTCTTTCTTTCTCTCCACATTTCACATTAGGAGTATATGCTATAAAATACCAATGAAATCAACTATTGGTCAAATCTAATCAAAATTGCAGTATAAAGATTAATATAGATCTTGAAGAAATATGGGAACCATTTTTGACAGATATTGTACAAATGAAGAGAATACTCCCAAAAGGAAATGCTTCAATGTGGAACAATTGAAGGATGATATTTTACTTTTATATGCAATGTTTTTGATATATTTCTAAGATAACAAAACCATAGAAAGAATAGCATATAGAAGAAAGTAAAGAGTAATTATCATATTTTGAGATATTGTGGAAACTTAAAGGAAAGAATGCTTGGTGGGGTTATCATGCAATCAGTGAGTGATCCTTCATTCTCCTGGTCTACCTTGCATCCAGACATATTGGAAATACACAATACAATGATAACAAGCCTTTCACAATCCCCCTTCCCTCAAGAAACACTATCAACATCCAGACCTTGACTGTCCCCTCAACCAGTGACTCTTCAAAACTGGGTTATCATGCAATCAATGAGTGATCATTCTCCTAGTCTGCCCTGCATCCAAACATATTGGAAATACACAATACAATGATAACAAGTCTTTTACAATCCCCCTTCCCTCAATGAATTACTATTAGCATCTGAACCTTGATTGTCCCCTCAACTAGTGACTCTTGAAAACTAGGTTATCATGCAATCAGTGAGTGATCCTTCATTCTCCTGGTCTTCCCTGCATCCAAACATATTGGAAATACACAATACAATGATAACAAGTCTTTCAAAATCCCCCTTCCCTCAAGGAACACTATCAACAAGGGATCCTTCTTCTTATCAGCCATATCCAATGTTTCATTGAAGTCATGGCCAGGAATGAAGGTCACCTTACCCATACCATTCATGGATTCTGAAATGTTGTTCCAAACTCCCGAAAACTTTTCTATTGATTCTTGTTGCTTTTTTAAATACTTCTTCTACCACAATGTCCTTCTGCCCCATCTTCTTGATCTTCCTGGCTAAAACAGATGAATCCACACACAATAACCCAAAATGAAGGGTTTTGTATCCTTTAATGAATCTCAGTCACTGGTAACGCATGGACAGTCAAACGAGTAGTCTCCAAAGTATTCAATAAGTGAATATGAATGTTTAAAAACTTTCCTCTCAACTTCCCCAACCACTCCTAATTGGTTAGAGGGATATTTCTAGAATCTCCACTATTCCTATCCTTACCAACAATTCTTAAACATACTTTATCTGATATGATAATAACATGTTAAACTGAACCAATGGCACATTCTTCATGTGGTACAAAGAAGATTTGGCTATCAAATCTTCCTTCATGCAAGCTGAGTGTGAGAGAAAGTATGTGATTTCTTCATCTTTGATTGGTATCTTTGATGGGCAACATCTTTCGAGCCTTTGGCATCATATTCAACCGCAAATTTCAAATGCATTGCATTTTATTTGATCATGAATGCTCATTGAAATGACCGCATTCTACTATTTTTGTGCCCTAGCTCATGCTTTATCTCCATTATTTGATGTTATTGGTGCTCGTGCTCAAGAATATCGATTCACTATTTTCAAATGTTTGGATTCACATTTGTTGATATTACAATTCATCATATCAGATAAATTATGTTTAAGAAGTTTTAGTGTCTAAACACTCAACTAATCCCTCTAACTGATTAGGAGTGGTTGGGGAAGTTGAGAGGAAAGTTTTCAAACATTCATATTCGCTTATTGAATGCTTTGGAGACTAGTGGTTTGACTGTCCATGCATTAATGTTTAGAAGAGATCAATAAAGTATTTAAAGACATTCTTACATGTTTGGAGAGGTTTAAGAGGCACTTATCATGTCTGTACCCTCATAAACAGTGGCATAGACTAGTTTTATTAAGTTTCCTTTCTCTATTTTGAGGTTTCCTTTCTCTGCTGCAAGGGTACAGTCAGAGGGCTCATTGAAAAAATGATCCTTTGAATGGTTACTATGAATATGAATGATTTGATATAGCATATTGCTCATTTTACTTGAAGTTTGGAATAGCTTGTGCAAGGGTGAAAGTAGTTTTGATCATTTTGGTCATGACTGTTCCTCTACACAGTTAGAAAATGTAACTATCTAATGATTATATGTAATGTTGAATGGATTAAATGCTTTATTCTTGGTAGAAGTGAATGGAAGGAATAGTGTTGGTGTTAGGTTTCATTTATTATTGAATTGAATGGTTTCCAAGATGTGTTGAGGAGTTTACTCCTTGTTTAATATTAACTGTTCCTGCACAATCCACTCATACAACAGTGAAATGCTATGTGATTGAAAATTTCATACAACTGGTCCTTTGGTGTGTATTAAATACAATCCAGTCACTTATTGATTGCTTTGGAGATTACTGGTTTGACTGTCAATGCGTTACCAGTGTCTGAGATTCATTAAAGGATACAAAACCCTTCATTTTGGGGTTATTATGTGGGGATTCAAATATAGGTTTGATTTGGTTAATGTTTAGAAGAGATCAATACAGTATTTAAAGACAATCTTACATGTTTGGAGAGGTTTGAGAGGCACTTATCATGACTGTACCCTCACAAACAGTGGCATAGACTGGTTTTACTAAGTTTCCTTTCTCTATTTTGAGGTTTCCTTTCTCTGTCGCAGGGGTATAGTCAGAGGGTTCATTGACAAAATGATGCTTTGAATGGTTACTATAAATATGAATGATTTGATATAGCATATTTCTCATTTTACTTGAAGTTTGGAATAGCTTGTGCTTGAGCTAGAATTCTTGGTAGAAGTGAATGGAAGGAATAGTGTTGGTGTTAGGTTTCATTTATTATTGAATTCAATGGTTTCCAAGATGTGTTGAGGAGTTTTCTCCTTGTTTAATGTTAACTATTCCTACATAATCCACTCATACAACAGTGAAATGCTATGTGATTGACAATTTCATACAACTGGTCCTTTGGCGTGTATTAAACAAAATAGAATTTTCAGCATATTATTATCATTCTATTTCTTTGTTGTAAACATGCCATTGGTTCAGTTTTGTAAAAACAAAATTGTGTACAATTTTTTTTTCTATTTTTTCCATTTGATAACCACAGTCTACATTTCAAAATAGTGAATAGCATCAAATAATGGAGATAAAGCATGGGCTAGGGCACGACACCAGTGGATTAAAATTGAATCAATGACATGTTTACAACAAAGAAATAGAATGATAATAATATGCTAAAAATTCTATTCTATTTAATACATGCCAAAGGACCAGTTGTATGAAATTGTCAATCACATAGCATTTCACTATTGTATGAGTGGATTGTGCATGAACAGTTAACATTAAACATAGCCATTGTTCTCTTTACTTTCTCAAATCTCTGCAAGTCATAAACATTAGAGTTGTATAATACATTGGTAGTATCCTTTTTCCATGGGTCCTAGGTCTTTGGGTCCATGGAAAGGAAATAGATTACAAAATACACTTCAAAACAAAGGAAAAACTTAGCAAATTCAGTCTAACTCACTGTAGATGAAGGAACAGTCATGCTAATAGTTCCTCTAAGTCTTCCAAAACATTTATTCAACTCTCCTAAAGTCCTATTGGATCCCAAAATTGCTTAATCCAATCAACTTACATCAGGATCATGAGAAACTTCAAAGGATTAAAAACATTACTTGGAACAGTCAAATCATTATGCTTTCAAATCAATTACCTATCGACATATCCCTTGCGAGGGAGAGAAGCCAAACACATAAAGAACATGCACATAAACATGGTAGCTAGAAAACTTAAATGGAATACACCAAGAAGTACCAAATGATGAATGCTCAATTGTTGTAATGGCAAAGCATCAGAACCATCCATTTCTAGAACTTGATTTTATAGTCTAAATAATTTTTCTATAGTCATAATGATTTTTCTAGAACTTGATTTTCTAGTCTTAATGATTTTTCTATAGTCCTAATGATTTTTCTATAGTACTCTTAATGATTTTTCTAGAACTTGATTTTCTAGTCTTAATGATTTTTCTACAGTCCTAATGATTTTTCTGTACTCTTAATGATTTTTCTTTCATCCTAATGTTTGTTGCTCTTGATAAATTAGGCCTTGAATTTGAATTTTTGTTCACTGTTTTATTTCAGCTTGATATTTCATTCATTTTTCATATACATAAAGACTACACATGATGATAAAAAAATGAGCTATTTGATTAAGGTTAACTATTCATGATTGTAAATAGTCAATATTTTTGATGGTACTCCTTGGTGTATTTCATTTTAAAATAATAATATTTCTATGGCTATGATAAATGTCCCTTTGTATTGAGAAAATTAGAGTTGAAAAAATGGTTGCAAACAAATCATCCTTCTTCCACCAACATTCTGGTCAATGTACAAGTAACGAGTCATTCCATTCAAGAAAGACCATGTCTGACAATATCAACGCAGAACAAAATAAGGAGTATGCAGAATTTAGTGATTGCATCTTCCATTAGAGCCACTTCATATGCACAGGTGATGAACATGCATATTTACCTAAGTGCTATTGGGAGCTTACCCAGCAGCATATACCTTCTATGATCAACTCTTATATGCATAGGTGATGAACATTCAGATTTGCCTAAGCAGTACTTATAGTAGTCCTCCTACACATGTACTATTGTGAAAATCATCACAAGTCCATTTGTTGGAGGGCTACTCAAAGTACACATGTTTGGAGGTCTGAAGGAAATAAGAGAATTTGAAGAGTCACAAGTCTTAAGATTGTACTTAATATAGCCAAGCTTCATTCAATGGTACATTCAAACATGAAATAAACCATTCTTAAACCAGA
Source organism: Chamaecyparis obtusa (assembly GCA_027943335.1). NCBI lineage: Eukaryota > Viridiplantae > Streptophyta > Pinopsida > Cupressales > Cupressaceae > Chamaecyparis > Chamaecyparis obtusa. The sequence goes on along the minus strand of BSBK01006357.1, from coordinate 717,508 downwards.
TTAAACTAGTAAACCAAAGGACATACTGATTATAAGTAATCTAGTAAACCAAAGGTCATGCTTTTACTACTAAGTCTCTATTTGTTGGGCATACCAATTATAAGTACTTGACATATATCACAAATTTTTCTAATTGAGGTTGGCGGGATGATTACGCCTATCCTAAAAAAAGACTGTCAAATCATTATGCTTTCAAATCAATTACCTATCGACGCATCCCTTGCGAGGGAGAGAAGCCAAACACATCAAGAACATGCACATAAACATGACAACTGAAAAACTTAAATGGAATACACCAAGAAGTACCAAATGATGAATGCTCAATTGTTGTAATGACAAAGCAATATCAGAACCATCCATTTCTAGAACTTGATTTTTCTATAGTCCTAATGATTTTTCTTATTTCTTGTCTGTGCTTGGTGACAAGATTTTGAACATTGTTGACATACTTAAATGGAATACACAATACCAAATGATGAATGCTCAATTTTTGTAATGGAAAAGCATCAAAACCATCCATTTCTAAAATTTGATTTTGTAGTCTTAATTATTTTTCTATAGTCCTAATGATTTTGAAAATTGTTGACAAAGAGTGTTTCTTTTTTTGATTATAGTATAAATGATTTTTCTATAGTCGTAATGATTTTTCTTATTTCTTGTCTTTTGTCCCTTTTTGATTTCCTATGTCTGTGCTTTGTGATAGGATTTTGTCACCTTCTTTTGATGGTATATTTCATTCAGTCTATGTGGAATACTATTTTGTTCACTATTTTATTTCAGCTTCATATTTCTTTCATTTTTCATATACACAGAGACTACACATGCTGATAAAAAAATGAGCTATTTGATTTAGGTTTACTTTTCATTATTGTAAATGGCTAATATTTTTGATGGTACTCCTTGGTGTATTTCATATAAAAATAATCATATAAAAATAATAAATGTAGTAACAATGGTGCGGTGCATTATTGATATATAGGCTCGATGATCTTGTCAATGTGCCAAATTGTCAATATGGTGGTGGGCAGTGTGTGTTGAAGACTTCATGGACACCTAACAACCTTGGACGACAATTTTGGTGTTGCCCAAATAGAAAAAAGGTTGCTAATGTGTATATATTTAATGTTTCTAATGTAAATACTATTCATTATAATATAAGAACTAATTTAGATTGGGAATCACAGGGAAATAATGGATGTGGATACTTCAGTTGGGTCGATGACAACTCATCTGTATCTATCCGCCCATCTCCACTTATCTGCGATGAAGGATTTGAGTGTAAAACATGTCAGGCTAGGGCAAATTCTGAAATTATATTTTTACAATGTCTTCTCTGTATTGTAATCACATATCTTTGTTGCGACCATATGCAGAGATGAACTCAGTAATTAGTAAGTTTAGTATTTTCATATTGTAACTAATATTTTAATATGGATATGATGTAACTTCTCTTTGCCTCAAGTGCGCATATATATGGCTTACATCTTTTTTTATAATAATTCTTCATGTTTATGGCTCAGGTGAGCCCCAATCTGCTATTAATCACATGATTTAACATATAGTGTGTTCTTGGTTATTCCATTTATTCCTTGACCTTGACTATGGATTGACTATCATTTTCAAGCTTGAGCGTGACTTTGTACCAAGTACCATCTATAGATTTGTACGCAATGATGATTTATGAACGTAAATAACGCATTGAATGTAATCTATGAATGTTGCGTGGTATGAAGTCTTGCTGAAGTTGAGCGTCCTCCGTTTATTCCAGTTAGGGATTGGAATGAGTTCATTTTGGATTCAAGGAGAAAGGGGATACTCAAAGAGGAATTACACCAGCAAATGGGAGAATAAGGTATAAACATTTTAATAGATTTTTATTATTAAATAATGAAATTTGCATATACTAGTGTTCTAAGCATCCTCATTACATGATTTAAGGTCTTAGTCCACAAACAAATTAAATTAGACTTACTATCAAAAACACATAAAAAACATGTACATAAACATGACAACTGAGAAACATAAAAGTAGATTTCACAATAGTTGAGAAAGATAATTGTAGGCATCATAGTCACAATCTTTTGGAGACAACATAATTGAGTTGTGTACCCAAGCGATGGAGAGCAACTTTTGCACCCCTGATTCCAAGTTGAATACATCTGTTGGAGGACCTTGTATTCATGAGCAACAGATGTAGTCAACTTGGAATCAGAGGTGCAGGAGTTTCTCTCCATCATCTAGGTATACAACTTAATTAATTTATCTCCAAAAAATTGTGACCATGATGCCTACATTTATGTTTCTCAGCTGTTGTGTCCTAGGACCCCTTATGACCCTTTACAACCATTTAAGATCCCTAAGAATACATCTTAGAGGTCTTAAAATGTCGTAAAGGGTCATAAGAGGCTCCTAGGAGGGTCTAGATGAGCTTCCACCTTCATGTGGTTGGACCTGTTAAGAAAATAATGTTAAACTATTATCGAAACAAAGAGAAGCTCAATAATTTAAGGTCTCAGTCCACAGAGATGTTGAAAAAATGATGGGAATCAATGATGGAGAGTTTTTAGATTTTGAGAAGACGTATATGGAGTGGAGGCCAGATTGAGTACTAGTGCAAAGATGATGATTCAGTAAACTACATCTATAAAACCTTCACAATTATCCCTTCTTTGGCCTCCACTCATTCCTCTTCTAAAAAATGGTTATCTAGAAACTTTGGATATTGTTTCTCATCCATGCATGAAATGTGCTAGTGATCGTATAAAATTACTTTAGGCCTCCAGTATTGATGAGAGGTACAAGTGTAAAATATTTTTGTGAGATTGGGATCAATTTGTGCACTGTATATAAATGCAAGGCGGTGATTATTCTCGATGATCGACAGGTATAAGTCTTCTAGGCCTTACCCAGTAGCTAGGACTAAAGATAACACAGATCAAGAAACCATCATAGGTTGTCTCTTTCTTCGGTCTATATTATTGATAGAATGTTTTACCTTTCATTAGCTCATCAAATCTGGGGATTTGAAAGAATTTAATAGAATATTTTTATGACAACGTATATTATTTAAGTTGACGTTGCACAAATTTATCTACTTCGCACACTTGTAGAATATTAGGACTGTGATAAAGAAGCATTTGCTGTTAAGTTCCAACATAAAGTGAGTAAATTTGTTTTAAGTAAGAAAACAATGATAACATGGATGCGTATGAAATTGAAATGCAGCCTGCCGATTCTTTTCGTACACAACCTGTGCGTGTTGATGACAATGAGGACGTGCATCACAGTAATACAAGTAAACATCTTAAATTGATTCGTGTAGTAATAAAAATTTAATTGCAATTGGTGTTTGGATTAATGTAACAATTTGTATTGTAGCTGTAGAGATTGTAGAGGCCGTTGTTAATGAGCAGGTTGAGGTTGAGGCTGAGGCTAGACAAACTGACCTCGATGTTGATGATGTGACTAGATCAGGTAAAGAGCTATACGATTATGGCCTGTAAAGTACTGAAATACTTTAAAATGTTTTTAATGTTTTTAATTATAATAAAATGTTTTTAATTTAACCCTTTTATATGTTATTACAGATGACCCCCCTTTGCATCAACAGAGAACTAGGTGTGCATTGAGATCTAATGAGAGGGTAGATGATCATCAAAAGAAATGATTGTCATCTATGCACCTTAATTGATAATGACTAATTTTTATATGCCAATGAATTTAATTATGTTGTATTGAATGTTCATAAATTTTATAATGTGTTAATGACGGTTATCGTGTGATAATTAATGAATGTCACATTTTATTAATGTGTGAATGAATGTTAGTGAATGTTATCATGTGATAATTAATAAAGGTTACATTTTATTAATGGATGAAATAATGAATGAATGTTAGATGTTAACCGGGAATTTAGAGTGATGTTAGGGGGGGGGGGGGGGGTGGGGCCAAATGAGCTTCCACCTTCATGTGGTTGGCCCTGTTTAATATAGAATATAAAACTATTCTCGAAACAAAGTGAAGCTCAATAAGTTTGTTCCTTATATAGGGTCTCAAGTGTAGCCTTTATCCCACTCTCAACATTGCAAGGCTTCAAGTGGTGTTCTGAGATTGGTTTCTCCATCTCCCACTGGCATCTTGTCTTTCTCCTAAGAACTCTCACCGAGCTTTGATATATGGATGAGCAGAAGATGTCCCTTATAGGCTACACATATATAATATGGTAGATCTAGGGAACAAATATACTACAACATAGAATGAGCCAACTTGAATCTATAGTTTCTTCATTCACAATGAAAATTTAAATTACAAGCCATATTTTAGATTTAATATTCATATTCATCTTCATCATGATCATATCCATCATAGTCAGTATTTGGTTCAACTTCATTTGAACCACACTCCATGTCGGGTACCATTAGAAGGCATGGAGTGTGGTCATACCCATGTTACCATAATAATGAGTTAGCCTATAAAATTATGAATAAAATACTACAAGTGCACCTAGGATTGGCCCAGGCACCCAAGTTCCTACCAAAGGAACCCAAGTCAAACTTAGAGGAGAACAAAAGTAGAACCAGAACCTGACCTCAAACAAAGAACTGGATAACTTGGCTTTTTTCTAATTCAAGTTTATTTCTGAATTCTTCTCTAATTCCAACTTGATTATTCCATATTTTATTTTCCAATTTTCATTCTTCCTCACTCCAAATTATATTATGTTGTTATTTCCTTTTACTAATTGTGCTATTTCAAGGATCACCACCCATGACTTGGTTAAGATGATGAATGTTGTCAATGCCTTTATTACCAAAGAATCACTGCCTGCCATTAATGAATATTAATGATCATTGTTTCCTAAGGGTAATTGCTATTTGTGTATGCTAATCACCCAAGTCTTTGGCTGTGATTTGCATGTTGTGTGGTTTGTTAGAAGTGGGGGTATGACATGCTGGTTGGATTATAACATATGGACACTTACACCATGAAGAAGACAAATGATTAAATAGAAAGAGAGGACCGACTGAACCATCTTGTGGTAAGTCTATATCACATTGAGAAACAACGTCAAGACTTGAGAATCAAAAAAATCAAAAGTTTCTTCAAGACCATGAATGATTAACAACATTCCATCAGAAAACAAAACACTAATCTATGTTATCACTAAGCCATAAAATATGTCTTTAAAGTTTAGAAGCATCACAAAAAATTTCAAGAAACATAGTACTATCCAAAATATGTCTTTAAAGTTTATTTCTAATGATTATGATGATGTTGATGTTGATGTCTATAATTTATTTCACTTATTGATGCTTGCCTAGATTGAATTTTGATTTGCCAGGCTAGAGAACACTTTCAAAGTTTAGGGTTTGTTCCACATGATACTCTTAGTTAAAGCTCAAATGCAACTCAACATATTTTTAATGCTGGGCAACCCATTGCAGAAACTCATTTGCAAGTGAAATTTAATGTTGTGAATCTTAGCATTGTTAATGTTATTACTTTTCCTCATGTTTCATATTTGTGAAAATGTTTCTTGGCACTATCTTCTTTTTCAATTCCTATATTTGCAGCTTTTTAGATCATTAACTTAAGCATTACATGTCTTTGTTCAAAGTTTATTCTAACACTATATTATATCTTATTCTTATTACAATGTTCTTTTTTGTGGGGTAGAAGGTCAATCTTCATTGTCTTCATTGTGGGGGACAATGAAGATTTCTCTGACAAATAGCAGGTCTTCTTTAGTATCTTATAATAACATGCTAAACTGATAAAGGTGTTATGGGCATTTAATCTGTAATTACTAATAGATTAAGCATATTATTACTATGCTTAATGTTCCATTTAAATGGATTTAACACAAAAAACAAATTTACAAAACTAAACCAATGGCATGTTTACAACAAAGATGTGTTGAGGAGTTTGCTCATTGTTTAATGTTAATTATTCTTGCACAATCCACTCATACAACAGTGAAATGCTATGTCGAAGGGATGGTTGATAGTGTCCCTTGAGGGAAGGGAGATTGTGAAAGACTTGTTATCATTGTATTATGTATTTCCAATATGTTTGGATGCAGGGCAGACTGGGAGAATGAAGGATCACTCACTGATTGCATGATAACCCAATTTTGAAGGGTCACTGGTTGAGGGGACAGTCAAGGTCTGGATGATTGGGCCATTGGAGGACCCTATTTATTTGTATTAATTGCTATTCAAATTGGATGCATGGATTTCTTGTGAATTATCGGCTGCTGTGTATCCTGCAACTGCATCTGCAAATCTGCATATACTTCTCTAGGGTTGTAAGCCACTTAGAGATCAAAATAGAGAAACTAAATCAAAATAGTTCTTTGTCCTATTTACTTTTAACAAAGTCTCAACTATCAATGATACAACACATTTGATTTCCTAAGCTATCAATACAAATGATGCCTAGCTAGAAGCTCACAGGCTGTCCATTTGATAACCACAGTCAACATTTAAAAAAAATAGATATCCTTGAGCACAAGCACCAATAAAATCAAATAATGGAGTTAAAGCATGGGCTAGGGCATGACACTAGAAGAATGCGATCATTTCAGTGACAACAATATACAATGGTGTCATTAAAAGTGCCAGTAATATCAACGAACGTGAATCCAAATATTTGAAAACCAATGGCATGTTTACAACAAAGGTCTAATAGAACTCCCAACAATTCTTAAACATACTTGATCTGATATGATGAATACTTAAACAATTAAGGTTGGAGTAGACATAGTTATCACACATTTTTTTGTGTGATACAAGGAAGATTTGGCTAGGTCAAATCTTCCTTCGTGATAGCAATCTACAAAATTAGACCTTTATTAACAATTGATCATATCAGATAACTAGTATGTTTAAGAATTGTTGGGACTGGTCCTTTGACATGTATTAAACTGAATATATAGAATTTTCAGCATATTATTATCATTCTATTTGTTTGTTGTAAACATGCCATTGGTTCAGTTTTGTAACTTCACTATTGTATGAGTGGATTGTACATGAACATTTAGCATTAAACAAAGAGCAAACTCCTCAACATATCTTGAAAAATCCATTCACTTCTACCAAGAATAAAGCACTTAATCCATTCAACATTACATATAATCATTAGACAGTTACATTTTCTGACTGTGTAGAGGAACAGTCATGACCAAAATGATCAAAACTACTTTCACCCTTGCACAAGCTATTTCAAACTTCAAGTAAAATGAGCAATATGCTATATCAAATCATTCATATTCATAGTAACCATTCAAAGAATCATTTTGTCAATGAACCCTCTGACTGTACCCCTGCGACAGAGAAAGGAAACCTCAAAATAGAGAAAGGAAACTTAGTAAAACCAGTCTATGCCACTTTTTGTGAGGGTACAGTCATGATAAGTGCCTCTCAAACCTCTCCAAACATGTAAGATTGTCTTTAAATATTTTATTGATCTCTTCTAAACATTAACCAAATCAAACCTACATTTGAATCCACACACAATAACCCCAAAATGAAGGGTTTTGTATCCTTTAATGAATCTTAGTCACTGGTAACACATGGACAGTCAAACTAGTAGTCTCCAAAGCATTCAATAAGTGACTGGATTGTATTTAATACACGCCAAAGGACTAGGTTTATGAAATTGTCAATCACATAGCATTTCATTATTGTATGAGTGGATTGTGTAGGAACAGTTAACATTAAACATGGAGCAAACTCCTCAACACATCTTGGAAACTATTGAATTCAATAATAAATGAAACCTAACACCAACACTATTCCTTCCATTCACTTATACCAAGAATAAAGCATTTAATCCATTCAACATTACATATAATCATTAGACAGTTACATTTCCTGACTGTGTACTAGAGGAACAGTCATGACCAAAATGATCCAAACATTTGAAAATAGTGAATCGATATCCTTGAGCACAAGCACCAATAACATCAAATAATGGAGATAAAGCACGGGCTAGGGCACGACACCAGTAGAATGCGGTCATTTCAGAGAGCATTCATGATCAAATAAAATGCAATGCATTTGAAATTTGCAGTCGAATATGATGCCAAAGGCTCGAAAGATGAAGAAATCACATACGAAGAACATGCCATTGGTTCAGTTTTGTAAATTTATTTTTTGTGTAATTAGTAATTGGTAGATTAAATGTAGATAACACCTTTATTAGTTTAACTAGCATGTTATTATCATATCAGATAAAGTATGTTTAATAATTGTTGGGACTGGTCCTTTTGCGTGTATTAAACATAATAAATTTTTTAGCATATTATTATGAATCCATTTCTTTGTTCTAAACATGCCATTGGTTCAGTTTTGTAGATTTTTGTTTTGTGTTAAAAGCATTTTTTGTGAGGAGGGGTCTTGTTTTGAGGAGATTGATGAAGATTGTGCACCTCAAAAACCAATTCATAAGGTACCAATCATGTTTCCTATTCGCTCATATTTTTGGTTTGGTAAATCTCCTTATAAGTTTCATGTCCTTTCTTTTGATTACTATAGATGAGATATATATCTTACATTTAATATTCAACTTCTTTACATTTTAGAACACGTAGTGTGTTTTTTCAAGATTTTACCAAATCAACTTTTAACATAAACCGAAAACACCAAACTGATATCTTGCCCTTTCAACGTGACAAAATATTTGCATTTGACCAATAACTGCAAGCAATTGAATGATAAATCCACATACCTGTATCTTTGTAAAATACCTGGAACATCAAAAAGATGGCTAAGTGGCTACCACCATGATTTTTATCTACTGAATATGGGAAAAAAAAACACTAAAAAGAATCGAATAGAAAACATGATTGGTCATTTCAAAGAGCATTCATGATCAAATAAAATGCAATGCCTTCTCTCGCGCTAGATCAGCTTTCACCCGCTCATTTTCTCCCACTCCTTTTCTATACAATCGAAATAAAAATGATTTGGCCGCTTCAAAATAGTGAATCAATATCCTTGAGCACAAGCACCAATAACATCAACTATTTTGATATCTGGGTACCCTAATGTTGGCAAGAGTTCTTTTATTAATAAGATTACTTTGCAAGCTTGAAGAAGCGATATATTTTGGCAAATGAAGAGTGGAAAGATGATGATGTTCCTGAGATCATGGATGGACACAATGTTGCAGATAGAATGGGAAGACATCTTTCTAGCTTGGCCCTGGATCCTTCGACAATTGGGGTAGGATCTAGACCCAGGCTAAAAAGATGTCTTCCTTTTTGTTGTGGAATATAGGTTCTGTTGCTGCAACAATGACAGATTGCGATGTACATATCACAACAACTAAGAAACATAAATATAGGCATCATGATCACAATTTTTTGGAGACACAACATAATTGAGTGCTATTCCTAGACGATGCAAAGCAACCACTACTTTACATCGTCTTGAAAAACCACTCAATTATGTTGTGTCTCTGAAAAATTGTGACCATGATGCCTACATTTATGTTTCTAAGCTGTTGTGTCCCAGGACCCCTTATGACCCTTTACGATCCCTAAGAATACATCTTAGAGGTCTTAAAATGTTGTAAAGGGTCATAAGAGGCTCCTAGGAGGGGCTAGGTGAGCTTCCACCTTCATGTGGTTGGCCCTGTTAAGTAGAGAATGTTAAACTATTATCGAAACAAAGAGAAGCTCAATAATTTAAGGTCTCAGTCCACGGAGATGCTAAAAAAATGACGGGAATCAATGATGGAGAGTTTTTAGATTCTAAGAAGACGTATATGGAGTGGAGGTCAGATTGATTACTAGTGTAGAGATGATGATTCAGTAACCTACATCTATAAAACCTTCACAATTATCCCTTCTTTGGCCTCCACTCATTCCTCTTCTCAAAAATGGTTATCTAGAAACTTTGGATATTGTTTCTCATCCATGCATGAAATGTGCTAGTGATCATATAAAATTACTTTAGGCCTCTAGTATTGATGAGATGTACAAGTGCAAAATATTTTTGCGAGACTGGGATCAATTTGTGCAATGTACATAAATGCAAGGCGGTGATTATTCTCGACAAACGATATGTATAAGTCTTCCAAGCCTTACCCAGTAGCTAGGACTAAAGATAACACAGCTCAAGAGACCATCACAGGTTGTCTCTTTCTTGGGTCTATATTATTGATAGAATGTTTTACCTTTCATTAGCTCATCAAATCTGAGGATTTGAAAGAATTTAATAGAATATTTTTATGACAACGTATATTATTTAAGTTGACGTTTCATGAATTTATCTACTTCGTGCACTTGCAGACTATTAGGACAGTGATAAAGAAGCATCTCCTCCCATGGCCATGCTTCTTTATCGTCGTCCTCATAGTCTACAAGTGCACGGAATAGATAAATTTGTGCAACATCAACTTAAATAATATATATTTTCATGAAAATATTCTATTAAATTCTTTCAAATCCTCAGATTTGATGAGCTAATGAAAGGTAAAACATTATGTATTAATATAGACCCAAGAAAGAGACAACCTATGATGGTCTCTTGAGCTGTGTTCTCTTTAATGTGCATATTCGTCAATTTTTTGACACTTAATAATTAATTCTGATGGAACTTCTATACATCCGACATCATTTCCCATTGGAATATAGGCCAACACGTCGCCTATCCGATAGATCAAATGTCAGAGAAAATACTTTACGACAAGTATTGCGATAGTAATGCTATACGTCTGATAGGGAAACCTATTGGAGATAAGCAATTTTCGACAGAGAGGTCCGACACTAATGCTACGTCACCAAGGGGATTATCTTTTGGAAATTGGTTGAAGATCTGTCGCAATACCAACAGTTCTAATGTCGGAAAGGATATCTTTTCTATAGTTAGTTTCGACAAAGATTGTATATTTCTGATAGGTCTTTGTGTTGAAATTTCGATAGAGGGACCGTAAGAAATGTCATAACAAAGCTATTATCATGTGCAAGTTTTCGATGTAATGGGGTGTCAGTAAACCGACCGATATCTCTTTCGTCACAATTTTCAACACAAAAACTCTGACAAACACATGTGTCGAAATGCCGACAAATGACCATTGCAAATCCGACAAATGACTGTCGAAAATTAACCTCAAATGTACTAGTGTAATCAAGCTTCTAGTTCAAATCAGTCACATCAAGCTCAAGGAAAGAAAAGGAATTATAATCAAAGGACTAGTCAACCTTACAACTATGCAACTCCTAGTACTTCTAAGGAGCTGGTAGTTGTTCCTCAGAATAACTATGGACAAGAAGAGGAATGGTGTAACACTTGTAATGCAAGCCACTTTTAGCTTGATTGTCCTCATGCGCTTGAAGCTAGGAGGTAGGATGTTCTGAAGGATTAATTGACTAATGTACAAGGAGATGCTTAGAATCAACAAGTGTAGCCACAAGGTAATCCAACTGTTACTTTAATAAATTTCAATGCTGATGAGACTATTTTAGCAGCTAATTTTGATCAAAATCAAGAATGAAATCTTATAGTAGCAGGTATAAGGTCCAAAACTAAGGCTGTAAATGAGCAACAACAAGCTGATAAGGTACAATAGCCTAATGTTATTCCATAATAGAAAATATTAAAGAGTAAACAACAACAAATTCAAGCTCAGGATGTACCTTCATAGCCATTACAATCAGCAAAAGCGCTGGCTATTTCAAAACAGCAGCAAAAGGTTAGTGCTCAAAATTTCAATATTGTTGATCACTTAAAGAAGACACATGTTCCTATTTCTATTTGGGAAGTTTTAGCACTTCCATGTCAAAAGGATATGCTGCAGGAAGCATTGAAAGCACTAACACTATCAGATGATGCTTTAAAAGAGCAAACTCCTAAGGTGTTAATGGTTGGAAATGAAGTTTCAAACTAGCAAGCACCCAAGTTGATAAAGCCACCAATTTTTTTATATCACTATTATAATAGGATAGAATTTAGTGCATAATTGTATGATTGATTCAGGTGCTTCTAGCTCAGTTATGCCTAAGAAAATTGTAGATTAGCTAGGCCTTAAGTATGAGCCAATTGAAAAAGGGGTAGTTCAACTTGGTGGTACAACAGTAGATATTGTTGGAGATATAAAAAATTTGGATTTGACCATGCATTCTTGTCTTAGTTTTTCAGTACCTTTGGATGTTTTTATTATAGACTTACCTCCTAATTTCTCTATTTGTTTATCATGAGATTTCACTACCAAAATAGGAGGGTATTTGTCTGCAGATTGGTCTCATATGCTTTTCCACACTAGGTACGGTACTAAGGTAACTATTCCTTCAAAACCTATTGCAAAATTTTGTATTGAGCCATATATTAGTAGTACTAAAAATGGAACAATAGCTGTGATTTTTTATCAAGAGGAAATTGTTGTTATTCATGAGTCACAAACACAGATTGAACGAATTCTTGACATATTGTTAGACACATGGGCTACTGAAAATGTAAAGATTTCTGATGCACAGATTGAGAAGCCCAGTTTGGGTAACTATGTTATTAATGAAGTTACTGATTTTATACCAGCTGTCATGAAAAGTACAGATTTAGAGCAACAGTCTGGTGCTGTCTAGAAGTTGTTTTTTGATGGTTCTCGTAGCAAAGTAGGTGCTAGAGGTGGTTGCATGTTGGTTTCACCAAATAATCAAAGGTATTATGCTTCTTTCAGATTCACTTTTAGTTACACAAACAATGTTGCTGAGTATGAAGCCCTAATAAATGGATTGAAGTGGGCCATTAAAAGAGGTATTAGCTGTTTACAAGTGTATGGTGATTCAGAATTGATTGTAAATCAAGTTAGGAATGTTCATACAACAAAGAATGATTTGTTAAGAAATTATAAACATGTTGTATGGGACTTGATTGAAGGTTTCGAGGCTTTTAATTTACAATCTATTCCTAGAAATCAAAACAAACACGTTGATAGGCTTGCCTCTGTTGGAGCCTAATATGACATCCCAAAAAAGATCAAAAATAGTAAATGAATGAATTATGTTAAAGTTATTGTCAGACCCGTTGTCCATAACAATGCAGATAGTTGACAGGTTTTTGAATCTGACCAACACATTGTAAATTTTTTGAGAGAAAAGGCTAAGTTTTCACAACCAAATCAGATAAAATTACAGGATCAATACAAAGAACAAATTATCTAGCTAAGGACAAATAAAATGTCTAAAGGTCTTGTGACCTTAGAGTCTATGTTTGGTACTAATGATGAGTTCAAAAAGGACAAATCCAGCTTACATATCAAGGAAGAACATTACGAAGAGATTGTTGTTTCAAAGGATAAAGTGCTAAAACTTGGCAAGGTATGTACACCTGAAGAACGCCAAACTTTTGTCAATTTAATGCAACATAATAGAATAATACAAATAATGCAACATGCTCAAGTCAACAACGTAATGCCATAGACTCATCAATAAGTTACCCAATGTATACCTTATCGTTATCTGTCATATCAATCTTGTCCTTATGTAGATATCTCATTTCTTCACTATTTCTTCTTTATATAGATGTTCAGATGTTTGTAACTATCATGATAAGTATAGTAAAAAAAAATAGTTGAAATCAATGACAACATATTGACTGATTTAATCATCTTACATATTACTTTAATAGCTTGGTGATTTCTAATCACTTTCTCTTCAGTTCATCAAGTTATTCAATCAGTTGTAGGTCATCAAAAATATCAATATTTAGGACCATACGTGGCATGAAATATTTGTCCATATAGTGGATCTTTCATCATCAAGAATTTTCCTTCCAAGAATAACAAACTTTTGGTTACAGTTAATAAAGCCATCCAAAAAGAGTTTAATCCTATTAAATAAGACTTTAGAGAAGATATTGAATATTGTGTTGTAGAATTTAATAGGTCTGAAATCATCCATCTTTTTAGGCTCTTGACACTAATAAATTTGGCATCGATTTGTGACAGCTATGTGTTGCAATTGAGATAGCCATGTGTTGCAATTGCGACAGTAATAGACATCGCTATTTTTTAGTCACAAAATATGACGTCTTTCCTTTTCCGTCGCAATTATGACTTCAATCCGTCGCTATGCAGCCCCTTCATTGTGACATCAACCCCGTTGCAATTTTTTATATTAGCATCGCAATGACGATGAATACCATAGTACTTACGACGTGCTTTCCTGATATTGCAACGACATTTGGGGCATCGCCAATACAGAAAATTTGTCATAATTCTATGTGTAACCGTTGCAAGTGCAACGTACACACACCGAAACTGCAAGGGTATTTGGGCGTCACTAATATAGCAAATTCATCGTAATTCTATGCGTATACGTCGCAATGGTGACGAACACCCAAGCAACTGCGACGGCTAGAGGCTTGTCGCATGGCCGCATGCACTTGGGAAGCCGCATGCGATCATGCAACAAGTATGAAATCGCACCACTAAAATCATCGCAAGTGCGACGAACACCCAAGCAACTGTGACGGTTAGAGGATTGTCACATAGTCGCATGCGCTTGGGAAGTCGCATGTGATTATGCGACAAGCATGAAATTGCACCACCGAAACCGTTGCACTTGCGACGAACACCCAAGCCACTACGACGGCTAGAGGCTTGTCACATGCGCTTGGGAAGCCGCATGCAATCATGTGACAAGCATGAAATCGCACTACAAAAATCATCGCACTTGCGACGAACACCCAAGCAACTGCGACGGTTAGAGGCTTATCGCATAGTCGCATGCACTTGGGAAGCCGCATGCGATCATGCGACAAGTATGAAACTGCACCATCGAAACTGTCGCACTTGTGACGAACATCCAAGCAACTACGCAGCTAGAGGCTTGTCGCATGGTCTTATGTGCTTGGGAAGCCGCATGCGATCATGCGACAAGCATGAAACCACACCATCGACACCGTTGCAAGTGCGACGAACATCCAAGCAACTGCGACGACTAGAAGCTTGTCGCATAGTCACATGCGCTTAGAAAGCCACATGTGATCATGCAACAAGCATGAAATCGCACCACCAAAACTGTCACACTTACGACGAACACCCAAGCAACTGCGATGACTAGAAGCTTGTCGCATGGTCGCATGTGCTTGAGAAGTCGCATGCGATCATGCGACAAGCATGAAACCACACCACCAAAACTGTTGCAAGTGCGACGAACACTTAAGCAACTATGTCGGCTAGAAGCTTGTTGCATAGTCGCATGCGTTTGGGAAGCCGCATTTGGGAAGCCGCATGCGATCATACGACAAGCATGACACCGCACCACCAAAATCGTCACACTTGCGATGAACACTTAAAGAACTACGACGGCTAGAGGCTTATCGCATGGTCACATGCGCTTGAGAAGTCGCATGCGATCATGCGACAAGCATGAAACCACACCACCGAAACTGTCGCAAGTGCGATAAACACCCAAGTAATTGCCACGGCTAGAAGCTTGTCGCATAGTCGCATGCGTTTGGGAAGTTGTATGCGATCATGCGACAAGTATGAAACCACACCACCGAAACTGTTACACTTGTGACGAACACCCAAGCAACTACGACGGCTAAAAGTTTATCGCATAGTCGCATGCGCTTGAAAAGCCGCATGCGATCATGCGACAAGCATGAAACTGCACCACCGAAATTGTCATACTTGCGACGAACACCTAAGCAATTACGATGGCTAGAGGCTTGTCGCATGGTTACATGCGCTTAGGAAACCGCATGCGATCATGCAACAAGCATGAAATCGCACCATTGAAACCGTCGTAAGTGCAACAAACATCTAAGCAACTGCGACAACTACAAACTTGTTGCATGGTCGCATACGTTTGGGAAGCCGCATGTGATCATGCGACAAGTATAAAATCGCACCACCAAAACCATCGCACTTGCGACAAACACCCAAGCAACTGTGATGGTTAGAAGTTTGTCGCATAGTCGCATGCACTTGGAAAGCCGCATGCAATCATGTGACAAGCATAAAATCACACCACCAAAACTATCGCAAGTGTGACGAATGCCTAAGTAACTATGATGGTTAGAGGCTTGTCGCATAGTCGCATGCACTTGAAAAGCTGCTTGCGATCATGCAACTAGCATGAAACCACACCACCAAAATTGTCACACTTGTGATGAACACTCAAGCAACTACGATGGTTAGAAGCTTGTCGCATGGTTGCATGCGCTTGGAAAGCCGCATGCGATCATGCAATAAGTATGAAACCGCACCACCGAAACTGTTGCACTTGCGATGAACACCTAAGCAACTGGGACAGTTAAAGAATTGTCACATGGTCGCATGCGCTTGAGAAGCCGCATGCAATCATGCAACAAGTATGAAATCGCACTACTAAAACTGTTGCAAGTGCGACGAACACCTAAACAACTACGACAGCTAGAGGCTTATCGCATAGTCGCATGCGCTTAAAAAGTCGCATGCAATCATGTGATAAGCATGAAACTGCACTACTAAAACTGTTGTATTTGCGATGAACACCCAAGCAACTGCGACGGCTACAAGCTTGTCACATGGTCGCATGCGTTTGGGAAGCCGCATGCGATCATGCGACAAGCATGAAACTGCACCATCAAAATTGTCACAAGTTCGATGAACACCCAAGCAACTGCAATGGCTAGAGGCTTGTCGCATAGTCGCATGCACTTAGGAAGTCGCATGCGATCATGCGACAAGCATGAAACTGCACCACCAAAATCATCGCACTTGTGATGAACACCCAAGCAACTGTGACAGCTAGAGGCTTGTTGCATGGTCGCATGCATTTGGGAAGCCATATGCGATCATGCGACAAATATGAAACTACACCGAAATCATCGCAAGTGCGACAAACACCTAAGCAATTGCGATGGCTAGAGGCTTGTTGCATAGTGGCATGCACTTGGGAAGTCACATGCGATCATGCGATCAGCATGAAACTGCACCACCGAAACTATCGCACTTGCGACAAACACCCAAGCAACTGTGACGGCTAGAGGCTTGTCGCATGGTCACATGCACTTGGGAAGCTACATGCGATCATGCGATAAGCATGAAACCGCACCACTGAAACTGTCGCAAATGCGACGAACACTCAAGTAACTACGATGGCTAGAGGCTTGTCGCATAGTCGCATGCGCTTGGAAAGTCGCATGCGATCATGCAACAAGCATGAAACCACACCACTGAAACTATCGCAAGTGTGATGTACACACACTGAAACTACAATGACATTTGGACGTCGTCAATATAGCAAATTCATCATAGTTCTATTCGTATACATTGCAATGGCGATGAACACCCAAGCAACTGTGATGGCTAGAGGCTTGTCGCATGGTCGCATGCACTTGGGAAGCCGCATGTGATCATGCGACAAGCATGAAATTACACCACTGAAACTGTTGTGAACTGCCTTAATTGTGACCGCTGACGGTTTGTTGCATAGTCGCATGGGCTTGAAAGAGCCCATGCGATCATTTGACCAACCGTAAGATGTTAACCACTGACCATTGGCGGCTTGTTTCTACTTGACTGCTGACTGGCCCCGTGGTGACGTTAGAAACTGGGACCCACCTGGTCGCGATAGCGTACTTAGGAAATATGCCACCTCACTCAAAAAATACGAACCCACTGAGATTTTAATTTGACCGTTGTCGCATGATCTCATGGGCTTGAA
The DNA here is from genome assembly GCA_027943335.1 of Chamaecyparis obtusa. Classification (NCBI taxonomy): domain Eukaryota; kingdom Viridiplantae; phylum Streptophyta; class Pinopsida; order Cupressales; family Cupressaceae; genus Chamaecyparis; species Chamaecyparis obtusa. The sequence goes on along the minus strand of BSBK01006357.1, from coordinate 699,846 downwards.
AGATTCCATGAGATTATACGGCATTTAGGCGTCGCCAATACAACAAATCCATCATAATTTTATGTGTATCCATCGTAATATATTCAATGTGTTGATGCCTAACGATTGGTTGTCACATGATCACATGTCAGAGTTTTCTGACATGCGACCATGCGACTGGTTACCTTTTTGTGCTGAGGCCCATCAGTGATGTAGTTTGGTAGTCCCGCTAGTGGTGATGTGGCAGCTTGGGGTTGGTTGTCGCATGATCGCATGTCAGAGTTTTCTGACATGCGATCATGCGACCGGTTGACATGTGTCCTTGGGGCTCGGTGGGAGGTGGTGATGTGGGGTCTTCCGGTGGGTCCAAGATGTCACGCAGTGCGGGTGTTCACTTTTTATTGGCCGGCGAGTGATAATGTGGCGATCTTATGGCCTTGTCGCATGATCACAAGGGCCATTTCCATGGCTTGCGATCATGCGACAAACCCCTTGGTGTTAACTTTATGCGGCGTGGTGGTGACGTAGGGTAAAGGTCTGCGGGTTGTCGCATGTTCACATAGCCCATCTCCTGGCTATGCAATCATGTGACAAGGGTGCCACATGTGCTGGGGCCCGTTTGTAGCTATTTGGTGTTCCCGTTGGCAGGTGGTGTCGTGGTGGTTCCCGATTGGTCAGCATGGCGGTAGCGGTGGTGATTGCTGGCGGTTAGTCGCATGTTTGCATAGCCTTTTTCAAGGCTATGTGATCATGTGACTGATATTTTGCGTTAACTCTCGGCATTGGTGGTTATGCGGAGGTAGAGGATTGCAGTGTGTCGCATGTTTGCATAGCCCGTTTCCTAGCTATGCAATCATGCGATAACTATTTGATGTCACTGTTGCGGAGTTAAGTGGGTTCACGATACCAGTGGTGCTGACATGCTAGATTCTGATTAGCTATTGATCAGCTAGCCGTTGGCACCCGATTTCAAATGTGATTGCAAGGTTTCTTGCTGATGTTTTCACAGTGAGCTATTTGCGACATGTGTGGTAGCTTAGAATTTAAATTCTATAAGATAGTAGCAGTTGCGATAATGATGAAGAGGATCTGTGCGGTCATCTTGATCTGATTTTGCTGCCAATATATGAGTGAAAGCTACATAGATGAGAACAAGGATAGATGATAGATGAGTGAAAGCTACATAGATGAGAACAAGATATAATAATTTATCTAAATGAGAAGCTATGGTTAGATGATAGGAAGAATATTTTATAAAGGATAAGAATTGTACTATTTTTTATAATTTATATTTTCATTTGGGAGCCTAACATACGTGGAGGCATCCACTACCAAGGAAGGTTGAAGGCGCTCGAATTCTAAAAGAATAGGGGAAATAAATGTAAGCCCTATAATATCATTATTTGTATAAGAAATATGTATGAATTGATTTTCATTTTAATGAAAATTAAATATTTATTTTAATGCTAATAATTATGGTGTATGTGTTATGTAGCTTTATTTTAATGAATATTGGGGTTCATTCCTCATTAAAAGTTCAATTGCTTACTTTATCTTAACAGGTGATTCTTTAAATGCACATTATCAAGGTGATTCTTTATATGCAGATTATCAAGGAGAAGATATGTGTATATGAGTGTTATTATTTTCTTATAAAACTAGTAAGGTGACTTGTTTAACAATATTTTACTTGCAACAATATTTGGATGTTTGAATACTACTCTACGTCCTTGATGTCTTCAAATATTCTCACTACCGTTCCACTGCTGAAACTCACAGCAAAATAAGCCTACCTGTAGTTTTCCAATCTTGACGGATGGAAACCTACCCAAAACAAAGGCATTTCTTGTAGAATAATCACGCTCTGTTGACTATTTATCAATCTTTATGAATGGGAATCTTTGATTAGTTAAGAGTAAAAAAAAAATTGATAAAGCGTGATGGTTCAATTAAAATGTAAGTGTTTATGGACAACATAAATGAATTTAAGATGTTATTAATGTGGTCCTATCTGGTTAGCATATTTGCTGCTGAATTACATATTTCTTAGTAGTAGGCTTGGGAGTGAATTGATTGAGCGACTTGACTGGTCTTTCTTTTGTGCTCACATGAATACCTAATTGAACACATGCTACGTCTGTCACTGAGCTTCTTGCTGCTTCTGAATTTAGTAATGTTTTTGCAAGACTTCAAGCTCTTTCTTTTATCATCTAGAGATGACAAGTGTCAGTGGAAATAGAGATAAAATGGTTAGAACTGTTTGAGTTTAGGGTTTCACATTTTTATGCTAAAATTTGAGCAGATGGATTCATTTTGCAAAAGTGCAGCATTCATGAGATTTTATGGGAGCCGCCAATATAGGTGCACTGCCAAACAATATCGGGTAAATTTCCCCAATTGTGAATTTTCCCTTTTTAAAACATCAAAAAAACCAAGGCAACTAGAAAAAAATAGTCCATACAAAATTTGGATCTGTACCAGAACAACAGTTTATCTTTGTATCTTAGACATGATTTGGCTCTTCTCGTTCATAACTATGCTCTAATCATTTGTAACTGAATAGGATGATCCCATAATGCTTGAAACAATTTTTTTTAAAACATGAGGGGTAGCTATTTTACATGTGAATAGCATCTCTAGGGAAGACTTGTATTACATGGGGTTTCATGTCTTGACAGCATCCATGGCATTGTAGGAAGGTTACTAATCTAGTGAAAATAAATTTACAATCCTAGTTATATCCCTACTGAATATAATTCTTGAATTGGAAACATCTTAAAAGATGAACTGAAATATCATTTCATATTATTCTTATTAAGAATCATAACAGACTATTAATAATATAGCAGATTCTAGTCAAGTCTAAAGGAACGGTATACACAAGAAACAATCACTTTTTTTTTCTATGTATGACAATAGCACCCACCCAATAAAATTTTAAACATTCTTAAAATTTTAATACTATAAATTCTATGAAACTTGATGCTGAAGAAAATTGTATCCCTCTACTCCATTTTAAATATTAAAGAAAATGAATAAAACCAACAAATGTTCCCAAAAACAAGGAATCCAAAATAATATTACACCTTGAATTAAAATTACTAAATTCCATATGGTAAACAAACTTCAATACTCGGTAAAATACATAAACAATAAAGATCGGTTAATTGATACTTTGGCCTTACTAGTGTAAGTTCCATAAAATATTTGAAAGTCAATAAACAATGGAATGCTACAACAAAATAATGCAGAGCGAGACATCTATAAACATACCAGATACTCAATAGGGCATTGCAATTGTATGTCCTATGAGGTCAGTGAACTGCTGAGCTACATAACCTGCAATGAAGTAAAAGTACAACAAACCCCAAATAAGCTTGTATGTCAACTTAGTGCTCGTATAAAAAACATCCATTACATGACTGTTTATCAATAGAACTCTATAATTAACATTTGGTCAAAATATGTGTAATAAACATTTAGGCTTTATAAATCCATGATATCAAATGAATGTTTTGTTTTTAGCACAAAATAATTTTAAGCAATGACCTTTGAGACATTAATTTGTGAATCATGTTTTTAGCACACACAATATTTTAATGGACAATGAAGTATAGAACATGGAGGAATCTATAATTATTTTATTCATCTTTAAAGCAACCATCTTTTATAAAGAAATATTTGAGCTCAACTAAAGGTTTTATTTCCTATATCAAAATATACGCATTGAATTGGATTACAATCATGGTGCAGACAACATTGCCATTCCCTCAACAATTTTGTATCTGCTCACCCAGCCAAAATCACTCTTCCTAAATTAATAAATTATTAATACGATGGGTATATTTATTTTAAGGTTGTAAGTGAAGTATAGTTAGAAATTGGAAATGCTCTGGCAGATTTATATGCAGTGGAATGTGGAACCCTAGGCTTAGCTCGTGAACTCTGACATAATTTCTGTAAAGGAATGTAGAACCATAGACACTGCGTGTGAACTGTTTGACTGAATTGCTCAAAGAAATATGGCCTCATGACGTGCCATGATCTCTAAATGCACAAGATAGACATATGAAAAGACCAATTAAACTTGCTCTATATTACTATTGTTATGATGGTTATTTCACCATTTCCTCCTGATATGGGACTGAATCCATTCAAATGGAGAGTACAAATGTGGTAAAGATGAAGGAAATGAATGTGTTGGGTTTCCTTACATACAATAATAATGAAGAGTCTATGAAGAATTACCTAGAAAAAGATTTTTCCCTCCATTCCTCTGCCTCAAACTCTACTCTGAGTCTATGAAGAATTACCTACAAGAAGATGTACCAAGAACCTTAGAGTAGTCATAGGGTATTAGAGTTCTATCAGATACAAATCTTCAAAAGACTTCAAAAAGTATAAATTTGACAAAATAGAGAAATATTTAGTATCTTATTGAGCTTCACTTTGTTTCGAGAATAGTTTAATATTCTCTACTAAACAAGGCCAACCACGTGAAGGTGGAAGCTCATTTGGCCCCAACCCCCCTCCCCCTAACATCACTCTACATTCCCCGTTAACAACTAACATGCATTCATTCTTTCAACCATTAATAAAATGTAACATTCAATCAATATCACATGATAACATTCATTAACACATTAGATTCGTTAACACACAACATTCATCAATATTCTGCATTAACACATAATTCATGAACATTCATTAGCACATAATTAAATTCATTGAGACATAAAATTCAGTCATTATCAATTAAGGTATGTAGATGACAATCATTTCTTTTTTTTCTTTCTAATTTTTTTTTCTATGTAAGCTCTAAGAGGAGCATCAGTGTTATCATCAATTTCCCCCTCATCAATTGTTTTGTTCTCTGTTCTTGATGATCTCAAATTCCTATGATGTTGCAAAGGGGGGTCCTCTGCAATAACAAATAAAAGAGTTAAATTACAAATATTTTATTATAATTGTTACAAGTATTTAATTATTTTAAAGAACATAACTGTGGTGCTCTTTACCTGATCTGGCCACATCATTTTGTCTGGACTCAACCTCAACATGCTCATGAACACCGACCCCTCGATCCTCTACAGCTGCTATACAAAATGTTACGTTAATCCAAACACCAATTGCAATTACATATAAAAAATTTAATAGAAAATGTATACCTCCACCACTAGGATGCACATCATGTGAACCTTCATCATGCACAGATTGTGTAAAAGGATTGTCAGGCTGCATTCCAATATCCTACACATTGTTATCATTGCTTGCTTAAAACAGATATACTCACTTTATATTGGAACTTAACATCAAATAGACTAATTGGTAAAGTATTCAATTTGAAATAAATTTCATTTAGCTTATTTACCTGTGGCTCAGATGCATCATTATTAGAACCTTGCGCACTGATTTTAGCTCGTAGCCATTCAGCCACGGCTCTATAGCCTTGTTGGAAGCCAATTCTCTTGTCCTCTTCTATGAGGCATCTATTGAACTTTGAGACCTACATTTTTTCTTGGTATGGTGAATTTTACTTGCATTGTTTCATCAAAAAAAAATTCCTTGCAATATATAAAAAATTTGATACAATTTTTCATTTACTAATACTTACAACTCGTGCTTGAAGTTTCGAAAAACCACCAGAGCCGAGCTTGTGTGTCCCGTGCTTTTCTAGTCTTGCCTTTGATGTGTCAGGAAATCTATGAAAAGTTTGAAATATGTTAGATCATATAAATATAGAGGTTAATTAGTACATAATTACATTCTCAACAGTATCACATACCTTGCTCTACTCTCTACTGGTGTAATTCCTTTTTTCATGTTAGCTTTAACTTTCCATCCAAAATCAGAGCCTGCCACTCAGCCTCAGGAACATAGGGCGGACGCTCGTGCCTGGGGTTAACCTGTAAATTTTTCTTATACTGGTCCCTAATATACTTCAAACATAAACCAGCTCTTTCAAGGAGCCTGTTTCTCTCGAATGCACGAGGTCCAAAAAGCTGGGTCATACTCTCTATAAGATCATCCTTCAACTTTTTTTTTGGTTATTCCACCTTTTAAGTAAAAAAAAAAATGTTAGACTCATAAATGAAGTGAAGCTACCTTTAATATAGTTCAAGAAATGGATGAAAATGAAAACTATTCTAGCAATGATATGAAATCAAAATAGTGGTTTGGGGTTTTAGTTAGGATATGATGTTCCACCATGTACGTAGGGTGGGCCCGAATATCCGCAAACACTCATCACCAAGTTTTCGCCAGAAAACATCATTCCCTACAAAATAATCATGGGATCATTAGTCGATGAAGAGTGATCGAAAACTAAATTACTATTATATCACTATAGAATAATAATAACTTTGGCTACTTTTAAGGGAATGCCTTCATCGTTGCTGATGATCAATATGCAATCCTTCACCGTTCCCGTACTAGGAACACGGTAACATCCAGGAAATGATGTTGCATTGGGACTTGTTGCATCTCCTATTGCAAAAAATGAAAACCATTATCAAATGCCTCCAAGAAATAATACTTCAAGGGAAATAAATTGGTGCAGAGCACCCATGGCACAAACACAATCAAGGGATCTACATCGTAAACACATAACACTTAAACACAAAAAAAGAGAGAAAAAGAGGGATTTGTGTACCAATAGATGGTGCAATAGTTGATGCCTGTAGGCTGTGTGTTGCTGACATAGTAGTCGGAAAGACATTTGTGGTTGTCCTGGATGTAGGCAGCATTGTCATAGCATCATGGAAACGAGCTGAAGAATAAAATTGTTAGAGCATGCATAAATATAGAACGCATGGACTAGCGTGGACAAGATTGTTAGAGCATTAAAAAAAAGGATTGTTCGAGCATGTATTGTCAATGATTATGATCATTCCTATATATATTTAGTGGAAAACACAAGTGGGGAATGGAACATGCGATCTACCTGAACCACCTGCAGTACCCTCATCATGGAATGGGGTTCAAAATTATGCAAATAACTCTATAAAGACAACACATCCATATTTTAATTAATGGCATAAAAGAGCATAACATAAAAACCATTATTGAACTCTTGTTATAATTAAAAATTTCATTAATACTTACTTTTAAGTTTTCAAAAGTGCGCAACAAGTCAGCTCCCCTCTCTTTTATTTCCTGAGTCTGAGGCTATATGGATTCCAAACGTAAAAGTTCTTTTCCAATTTTCTTTAGCAGCTTTTTAATGGAACCGATCGGGTCATCGGTCTCTACTAAATCAATAAAAAAAGGGTCCTCAAGGGGGGACTCCTGAAGGACTGCAGGTTGCTTTCCCTCTCTCTGACCACCGGCTCTCTGTGACAACAATAGTATTAGTATTATCAAAAGTACTCCAAAACAATGAAGAAAACAACATTAAAAAAATAACATTTTGCTTCTATCTAGTTTGCACAATTACAATGAGTTTTACCTGCTCATGTGTAGATAAGCTGGGAATATCATCACCATCCCCTCCGGGCAGTTGCTCCATATTGTGCTCCTGTGTCAAAGATCAAGTATAAAAATGTTAGCCAAAAATTTAATAACTAAATGGTATGTTGGAGTCATTGATTAGAAGTTGGTTTAATAGTATGTACCACCCCCATGATAGTAGCCTCGTTTGTATCTATGCGGTTCAAATTGTAATCAATAAGCAGCTCTTCCCCTGCACGTATTGACTTTATCACATAGATGAATACACGATTTCCCTCGCATGCCTCAAATATGCAATTGGGTTGCTTTATAGTTGACCCAGGTCATGTACTATTTATAAAACCCGCAATATTCCCTGTTGCTTTTGGCCTTCCATCAATGTATATAGCCACACTTTTACTTTGATTATTGTCTTGCTGTTGTATATAATTTGCCGAGAGTGCATACCTACGCATACTTTTTTTATATTGAACAATATGCATCCAACTTTTGTAATCGTAACATGGTCCAACATACTCCATCAATTCAGAAACTTTGTTGTAAGACACCTTTATGCCATCCATAGAAAATAGGCCCAAACCATGTAATGATGATGGTGCTATGCGATATATCCTCTCGTTAACATAAAAATCAGTGTTTATTAGAGGAAGTTCCTTGGGTACCCAATGTTTCTGTAGATGTTGGTACCTCAAGGGCACCTCGATGTCACCTTTCATCTCATCATCATAAGAACATGACCCCCCTTCAGCAAGGAAAAATTTCATGCATTTATTGAATTTCCTTCTAGTCCTTTGACCTCTAGTTAATCTCCCTATTCTAAATAAACTGCATGTCTCACTTTCCTCTTCTATTCCTATATTTCCCTCACTCGAGGAAGACACTTCTGAAAAATACCTATTTGATGGTACCTACAAATGGGAGAGATCTTAGAAGACATCAATCTTACTTTTGATAAGTGTATTAAATAGACTATCTATAAGGTGTATTGACTTATACCTGTCGATCCATGAGACTATGTTGGATGCTCCTGAAAGGGGTTTAGTTTCCTGCAAATGTAATTCAATTATCGTGAGCATAATCACATCATAATCATAATCACATCCATCATAAGCATCACATAAAAATTAAAAACATTAAAAGGTACACATTATAACACTTAAATTTGTGTTTCTTGTTAATCCATCAACTCACCTTGGAGTATGTGTTTGGAAATCAAGTAATTACAGAGTATTTGGTGTCTTGAAGGTGTTCCTAGCCTAAGTACCCATCTCTTGTTCATCTCAAGGGTGCCATACCTAATGAGGCCATTAGATTTGTGAAGCTTGTGTTGAGTTGGAGGTGCAGGATTGGGATGGAGACAAACTCATGTTAGTAACCATTGAAGGTTGAATGTATCTTGCCTAGGGTGTCTTGTGGATGAACTAAAATAATTTGTTGTTTACTCATTTTCCAAGTGAGTAAGTTGATATACCATAGCATAAGGTCTATCCCTATGGGTAGGTGTTGAGATTGACCAAAGGATTGTTGATCATTGCCTTCAGTAGAGGGTCCATTGCCATTCCCTACTACATCACAGGCAACCATAGATATATTGCCAAATAGTTTCTTTTCATGTCTAGTCAATAACGAGAAAATCTAAGCCCACATGAAGAACTCTTATGTAGATTCACAAGAGATTTCAAGTTCTAAACGTATCAAGTATATGAACCTGGTTCAACAGGTAAGTTAATAGGATATGTTCATAAGTTTTTAGGACAAACATTTGATGGGTATTGCTTATTCTAAGTGCCAAATGCTCTGAAGTGTCAACTTTGCTTCAATAATGTGATATGTGAGTGACAAAGTTTGTTTTCTATTCCTAGCAGGAGATGAACAATGGAGGAGACAGAGTGAATGCTGAAAACCAAATGGATGAGCAGGGAAGCACTCCATTAGGATTGAAATTGAGAAAGAGTCCTTCCTTAATAGAACTTATTCACTTGAGCATGTGCCAACGAAATGGGGAATCTTCACATGGTGTGAACAACTTGACAATGGAGGAAGGAAAAATGCATAACAATGGGTGTCTAGGAGCAAATAGTGATGTTGAGTAGAAGAAGAACCAATCAAGAGGCTATGGTAAAGTGACATGGAAAGCCTATGCATACAACCCCAAGGCATTCACTATCCAATTAAGAGAAAAGCTATTCTTATAATAGCAACAAGAGGATAGTAAGAAATAGCACATAAGGAAGAATGCAAGAAATGCCAATCTGCACCAATGTGTGATAGTGAAACACAAGCCTTCTTGATGATCATGATACATAGAGACAATATGTTGAATGAGAAATAAAGACACTCCAAAAGAGGTTTTCTAAAACCAATCGATTTAGGTAATAATGTATCCTCATTGTTGCAAACAAAGGACATAAGTTATTGAATGAAAAAGGATTGTATGGTGAAGCCAAAGTTTATTAATGATACTTTTTAGTATAAGTAAGTTTCTAAATTTTTATTCATACACATTATCTTTAGGGATCTCATTATCTTATAAATATGACCATAAAACTTTCATGTTAAGGTCAATACCTAACTTATGAGCACATGTTAAGGTCAATACCTAACAAAGCCTTAGAGTAGTCCAATTGCTGCTATATTTTTTGGATTTTCTCTTGCTGTTACACCCCTATAATGGTTGCCATAGTCATCAAATCTCCAATAGAGACTCAAGGAGAATTCCTATACATAGATCAAGTGCACATTTCCAATTATGAGAGGAATAAAGAGTTTGATGGCATAGAATGTCATGTTAGGACCATGTAATGGTGTTTGATCCATTGGTACGATCTAGAAGTGTTTGGAGTGGTCATTTTGGTAAAGCCCTAGGCTTATGCACCTAGGAAGGAGGGTTTGATGGTTTGAATATTAAATAGATTAAGGATTGATGGCATACCTCTAAATTTCATCATCATCATCATCATCATCATCATCATCATCCTTGTCATCATCATCATCATCATCATCATCATCGTCGTCGTCATCATCGACATCATCATCATCAACATCAACATCATCTTCATCATCATCATCAGTAGCAGCATCATCGTCATCATCATCTTCTTCTTCTTCATGAAAATTTGTGTCAGGAACATCATCCAATAACTGTCGATTGTGATCATCATCTACATCATCTTCTACTTCTTCGATATCTTCTTCTTCCATCGCATTATACTTTATCGGCCTTCCTCTCAGTTCATGTCTAACAACAAATGACCAACCCGGTTTATGTGGAACCTCTAAGTAAAATACCTGCTCACATTGGCTTGGAAGAGCATAGCACTCATCCCTAACTGGCTCAAATGACCTTGTATTAACCATTATAAATCCATTATCATGTTCAATAATAGTTCTATTATGATCATTTGGATTAAGTCGTAGCTTGTACCATTTGACAATGAAGAGTACTAATTTGAAGGAACTAAAGTCGCACTCAAGTATATTATCCAAAATGCTATAGTATTGATTTTCAGACTCTTGAGGATGTAAGTCATTTCTAGATGAAATATTAGTCACTTGAAAGACTGCAGTTATTCCAGAATCACAAGTTTTCTTCGTGTCATCCAACACTTTGACACGAAATTTCTAACCATTACAGAACATACCCTTGTGGTGTTTAACCTGCAATAATATGTGAAACATGTCAAAATTATTGTATCGTGAGTTGATAAACATACGGGTGATTAATAAATTTGTACGTACCTAGAAATCTCTTAAACCATATGCTAAATCTATTTCCCTTTGCGTAACATTGGAATCTCCATTACGATGAGCTTCTTTAAGCAATGAAGATACACCTTCCCATGTTAATGTGCGACTAGAATATTGACATCGTTCAATCCATACCGTCATCCAATCAAGATTGTTTGCAATATGCAAATGTAGTGCATCCCACTCTCGAGGAACTGTACAAAAAAAAATAGATGACTTACAACCGATTTATTTTGAAGATTAAGAAATAATTTATTACAATAACATCTTATAATTTATTACCTCTCACTTTCCTCAATCTACCTTTCCCCATCAAGTACTCCCCTTCAAATTTTTTAAAAGGGTCAAGATCCCAAATGCGATCTACATGGATATTTGATGCAAACTTAGGAAGATATTTAGTAATGTACACCATAGTCTAGTATACCATATATCCCTCTACCATAGAACCCTCAGGATGTGCTCTTTGTCAAACCAAAGCCTTCAAAGATTTCAAGTGCCTCTCAACCATCCACATTGACCTAGAGTGTACAGGGCCACACAATTCAATCTTCTCAACTTGGTGTATGAGGTAGTGTTCTTGTGCATTGAAAAAAGTTGGAGGTAGACACTTTTGCATTTCACATAGTAAATGAAGAATTCTTCTCTTCCAATAGTTTATATCTTCTTTATGGATTTCTTTAGATGACAACCACCTACATTAAGAGATTCAAGTCACAAAAAATATATAAATACGAGACTTTACAAAATAATATACAATAGATTACATAGCAAGAAAAACAAATCGCGAATATAATAAATATATACAACAAATTGAATAGATATTACTGCTTACCTCATGTATTTTCCAAGATCATATATCACTTGTTTGATGTTATTGTTGAAGTGTTCTGGGAGAGATAGAGGTAGCACGTACTGCAGTAATTATAAACCAATCATTTCATTATTTTCTAACATAACATAATGAACAGTACACGTAGTTTATGAATATATTGTAAATACAGAAGAACGTAACTTACCTTGATGAAAGTATGCCAATCATGCATTTTGAGCCTTGGCCCAAATTCATTTTTCTTTGATATGAGATTTCTTATGTTCGCAGCAAATCTTGTGGGAAATTGAATTTTTCGTATGACTTCTTTTATGGCATCACTTTGCTGCTCCGTTAATAACCAAGGAAGGGCACTTATATTAATCTGATCTCTATTGCTATTTGAGTGAATGAAATTCTTCAGTGCATGATTGGATTCATGAATGTCATTACAAATTTTGATAATTTTTTCTTTGTCATGCCTTCCATCCAATATTTTCCACAATGTCTCTGTTATATTCTTTTCAATATGCATAGTATCAAACAAATGCACAATTTGTAGGTGCTCATAGTAGGGAAACCTACTAAATTATCTGGGATAGCTTTTTAGTCCCTTTAGAAGGTTGTCAGTAGTGCCTTGACGACCTTCACGATCATCAATTACATAATTAGTAAACAAAAATCACAATAGAAATATATAAATTACAAACATAAACCATTAGGTGGAATGACATTACCTCGACGATTAATTCTATTATATTCCAACTTCCATAGGTGAGGTGTCATTCTTCGTGGCTTTGATGTAGTCTCTTCTTTCCCATTGAAAAGATGTTTTTGTATACTTCGATACTTATGATTCCTGTGGAGGAAGTGTCTACACTCATCAAACACCTGCTTTCCTAAACTTTTTGAATGACGAGATTTCATCTTTGGACCACAAACTAGACATGCAAATTTTCCCTTTGTTTGAAGACCTACAAGATAATGATATAATTGGATTATTAAATATGTTAATTTTTATAATTAGAATTATCATGTGCAACTTGAATTCACTATAACATACCACAAAAATGTGTTAGCCCTTGGGCATCATGTATTGTCCATGCAAGTATTGCATGGAATTGAAATTGTCTTTGTCCTATTGGTCTAGACACATCATACATAGTGACACCGTTCCATAACTCCACCAACTCATCGATAAGAGGCTCAATATATACATTCATATCTTTAACTTGATATTTACCTACTTGAATGAAAAGTAACATTACATAATTATTGTGACCATTTTACTCAAGATTTGTAAGTACATGTAAATTAATAACTATCAAATGATAAAATACCTGGAGCAATCATTGCCAACATAATGTGCTCCCTCTTTATTGACATCCATAGAGGAATGTTATTGTTGATAACAAAAACAGGCCACACCGAGTAAACAGATCTCATCTCTCCAAATGGATTGACACCATCTGCTGCCAATGAAAGCCTAAGATTATGAGGTTCTTCTTTGAAGTGTTGCCACTTTTCCTCTATGTGCATAAATGCCGAACCATCTGCAGGGATTCGAATAATGTCATCTTGACTTCTATTGCATGCATGGTAATCCATAAATTGTGCCAAGCTACTACACCTGAATAATTGTCGCATTCGTGGAATAATGGGGATGTAACGAAGAACCTTGTGAGGCACCTTTTTTGTTATTCGATCTGTTCGATATCTACTCGTATGACATATAGGGCATTGTGTTGCAAATTCATGTTCTTTATAATATATAATATGATCATTGGGACAAACATGTATTGCTTGATACTCCATTCCAATATCTTTCATAACAGTAGATAATTCTCGATATGAGCGAGGTAGAATATTTGATGGTGGTAACAAAAACTCGCCTATCAATCTGCAGAAAAAATATAAGTTGTTAATATAAACAATATTAGTGGTACATTATTCACCATTTGTTAACTATAAAGACATATATGACATACCTTAACATATGTGACATTGTTATGTTGGATAAACCATTCATAACCTTCAAGTTTAACAACAACAATACAACAAAGAGAAGAGTTGTTTGGGAGTCTTTGTATAGGGGCTCGTATGCCTTCTCAAGTAGAGGTACATCGAGGCTATCATCATCATCATGATCAGATACACTTGGACTAAATGTGTCATGGATTAATGTATTTATACCATCATCTTCAATTGTGTTTTCTGGCACATGATCATCATCTTCCATGGGATCATTATCTTCACCTTGGATATTCGCACCTCCATGTTCCTCCACTTCGAAAACCATATTCTTCGGATTGTTGTTGTTCATATCATGTACTTCCCTGGGGAGATCAACCTATATAAAATTGATTAACATAAATAAACCATGATTATCAACTCATCATCAAGTGATTTCATATGTATATAAATTGTTAAAATGATATAATGAACAACTTACCAGTGGATGATAGTCATGCCCCCCTTCAATGTGACCATTCTCCCTACAATGTCTCTTAACTATTTTGATTAGCAGTCTTCTACGGTTTAAGCCCTTACAAATTTTGCAGGGACAATAACATTTTCCATCACCTTTTATTTTCAAGTTAGACCACAATCTAGCAATTATCTCCCTATTTTGTTCTTCACTTATATTATCTGACATGATCGTTCTTCGCAGGAAGAAAAAATCGGGCTATGAAAACTTCGGTTTACAACTTTCACAAACTAAGCAAAACTATCGAAAGTACTATAACTCAAGAAGTAACAATCGACAATCTACCTAAGCGCGTGGCTATAACTCATGCAATGGTCTTCTTGCTTAGCTCTAGAAGCTCTCTAGCAATCAAAACAAATAAGCTACAAGGCCTAACAACAATTTCAAAACATATAAGCTACAAGGCAAGACATATTACATGACATGGCAAAAGGAACAAAATTTACAAGCTTTAGCAAGACATATTAAATGACATCATAGTGCTAGAGAGATCACAATTATATGAGTCAAACATAGTCATGAAAAAGCACATAAATTAGTTATTATATGGAATTAAAAGATGTTTAGGAGAGGTGAGGAATGGACACCACAAGTAAGTATTTTCAGGACTAATTGTTTAATACAAGGTGAAGTTTATAAATTAGTCATAGATTCAGGTACTTGCAGCAATCTAATATCATGGGTTGTTGTCAATGCTTTGAAACTACCTATTCAACACCATCCTAGGCCTTATTATGCTACATGGGTGGAGGAAAATCAAAATTTCATAGTGCATTATCAGACCATGTTAAATTTCTCAATAGGTGGGTACTCTGATCAGATTCTATGTGATGTTGTAAAAATGAATTGTGCACATGTTATCCTATGAAGATCTTGGCAAGTTTCTAGGAAAGTGTTACATGATTGCTTCACTAACATCTACCAAGTATGGAGTAATGGAAAAAGGTTTGATTTGATACCATTGCCTTGCAAGGGAAATGAATCTCTCCTCATAGGAAGAATTAGAGAATTGGATACAGGTCAGACTGGGAAAAGCATAAAGTTGGAACAACAAGTAGTGGAGAATAAAGGATAGAGAATTCTGAATTCTGTGACAGAGATAAGGATAGGATTTAAAGGTGGTGAAGGAGTGTTAGTGGGGGATTGGTACCATCCTATTAGAGGACATGAAAAAGACAATGAAAAGATGGTGCAGCAGCAGTTGGAAGGATAGCAGGGGTACTGGCCCAAACAGGCAGAAATAAAGACTATCCAGACAGTCAAGAAAACAACCAAGGCAGCAATGGTGATTGCCCCAAGGGAAGGAGTTATGATTTCTAAAAAATGTTTGAATGTTTTGCATGTAGGACATCAGTAGAAGAGACACTTTACCTTAGGAGGTTTCATTCCTATGCAGCATATGCAGAGATATGGAGGAAAAGAAGCAATTTATGCCAGACACGGTTCTTGGGACAAGAACATCTTTAAAGGTGGTGAAATTGATGTAGGAGCATCATATGCTTGTCAAAGGCACATTAGAGATCCAAGGCATTACAGAGGTCATGGAGCATCTCCTGGATTCAATTGGGCAATCCTTCAACCAATCATGGCACATGGAGGCATTGGAAGTCATGAAATTGCATAATGTCCTGATGGATTTCTATGTTGAAAAAAAGTTGTAATTGCATCTTAGGGTTGCCTAGGGTAGAAAAGAAATTGGATAGGGTCCTATAGGTTATCATAACCTTACCATGTCATTACATAAATTAGAAGATTCAATAAACTCTTTAAGAGCATAGTTTAGTAGTTTAAAATTTGAAATTTGAATGTTAACGACTATAAAGCCATTTTGGAAGGAAACTCCATAATTCAAATTTTAAGAAGGATTAGAAAATGAAACTAGTTGGAGATGGTTAAGAGGGGTAGTTACCATGCCCAGGTCTAAAAATGTGTGTTTGTATGGACTGGAAGATATAATGGACAGACTATCTCAGAAAAGTGAATAGAAAAAGCTTGGTTTGAACAACAATTTGAAGCATTCTTGGTTTTTCTGCATATCTTTGGATTGGGAATGTATTGTGCTATCTTACCAAACATTTTTTGATGATAATAATCAAGTCTTGAATCCATTTGGTGAGTTTTTTGTTCAATTTTATTCACTACCTGGCTGTAGCAGACAGTTTTCAAGCAATTTTGTAGTTTTTTTTTCATTAAATCATGCTCGTCCCATGAAATGTCCACTGTTTCTTGATGGAATGGCACTCTTCTAACATGTACAAATGCTTCTAACTCTGTAATGAATATCTAACCAGAATATTTGGTGGCCACCAACAATAAAAAGGTGAAAACAAGGGTTAAGGATTGAAGGGACAGTCCTATAGAGAGAGATTTGCCTTAAGGAGGGCAGTGTTTGAGTTTTGATTCATGGTTATGATGTTGAAATATTGATGTTTTCACTTGGAATTAGTCAAAGAAGTCGTTACGCATGTGAGATTGGTGATACCCTAGGAATAAGGGTTTATAAGGGATGAATTGGGGTTTTTGGGGATGGGAAACCCGTAGACTGAAATTGATTGTGTATTTGTCTAATTGAAGGTATTTTATGAGCCTATACAAGGTTTGAAGTCCATACACTAAGTATTGCTATATGTTGCTTTGTAAATGCACTAGTTGTTCCATTGTTAAAGACAGGGTCATTGTGAAGAAACTTTGAGTTTTGCCAAAGGAAGCCCATCCAATATTGATATATGTTTTATATAAGGATAAAGGGTATCTGAAAAGGTTGTTTTTTTAGAGAGTCACTTGAGAAAAATAGAAGATATCTGCCAATTTACCTTGCTGCTGTTATAGAAATTGAAAATTGTCATTGACAACATTTTGGTTTGCTATGCATTTTTACTTCAGAGGTGTTGAAACTTGAAGGTGATGTTTGGAACATGTTAGATATGCTAAAACAAACCTATTGAAGCCTTGAAACCTCCTAGAGTTGACTATTTGTAGATTTTGCCCATTAGGACCTAGAAGGGTCACTTGGAACACTTCTACAATTTTGCTCATTTTGGGTTGTTTAAAGGGTTCATCATTCTATCCTCTACATCACTCCCATTTTAGCACAAGTAGAGAGAATGCTGACAAAGGTTGCAAAATTAGGATTTACACCTACCAAGTGTATTTGATTGAAAGTTTCTACAACCTTTTCAACAAATCCATCTTGATCATATCTTGCAATTGTTGCAGTCCACGAGACCACGTTTCTCTGAGGCATTCTCTCAAAAAATTTATGTGCCTTGTTTATGCTTTTACATTTTGCATATATGTCTATAACATAATTTCCAACTATAATATCTCATGAAAACCCCCCTTTCATTATGGTTTGATGGATATCCATACCCTGTTCCAAAGATCCTATTTTGGCACAGACAAGGAGTATGTTGGCAAAGGTTATGGAATAGGCACGGAGTAAGAGGAGTTATAGAATGAATAACTTTGTGAATCTTCCACTGTACTAGACCAACTTTGTGAATCTTCCACCGTACTAGACTAGCTCAGTTATCTTCAATAAAAATATTTGTTAAATATGGAGAGGTATCTTAAGGCATCTAACTTAATTTCATTGTGTAATACATAAAACAACATCTGAAATAGGCACCTTGAGGTTGATGAACTAAGCATTTAATGGATCTCTATTTTAAACTTTCAAAGATATCTGCATTAGTTCTTATTTTCACATGTTCCCTTCTTTCTGCTTCCTCCCTGCAGCTTCCTTTCAAATGAGTTTCTCTTCTCCCTTCTATATCTCATGTTTGAGGGAGTCACAACTTTTCATTTCATGCCTTTTGACTATTCGTTAAAGTTAATTTTATTCTTTTAAATTTTAATTTTAATCTTATTTTTATCCTTTTGTATTTTACTTTATTATTTTTTATAATTAAATCCTATTCAAAGAGGGGACATTACGACGACAATTTGGTAATTTGGGGTGAAATTGCATAGTTCTTTGAATAACTCCATGTAGGCTAGTCTAGTTGAGGTGTTTAGGCATGCTCAGGAAAGAATTTTGCATCCACTTAAATTTAATCTTTAAAAGTTATTTATAACTCACTTATGAGATCATAGAATCAGATTTCAGAGGCATTTCTCTCATGGTCTATATCAACATTCAGTACTCTCTTCTTCTTGAATTAACATGTTTATTCCACTATCATAATTTTGTGGGAATACATCAAAACTCCTCGAGATCCTTGTGAAAACATATATAGTAAGGGTTGTAGAAAAATAAAAACACCAAACCAAATAATAAGCCCCCATAATGTAAAGCCAATATAGGAATTCATGAACTAAATTTAGCGGCTGAATTTGACTATGTTAACTATCAATGCAAACATCATCCTCTAATTGTTCTATCTAATGTCCTTTTTTTCAAAATGAAGCCCAGTTGAAACCCAAAATGCCCATCATATATTTAAATTCTTTAAGTGGATTTTGGGAATTTTGCACTAAGGAAATGGGATTAAAATTATAATAAAGGGCCTCAATTAAAGTGAAAATATAAAAGAAGGTCTCTTATCATTAAATTTTATTTTAAATAATTCCTCTCCAATATCAATCAAAATTCATGAAGGAAATTTGAAGATTTATATCTTTTAGATGAAATTTCTATTTAAAAAAGGCAAAGTGAGGAGGACACATATTGATCTCTTCTTCCTCACTTTTATTCAGTGGTGATAGCCATTGAAGAAAGGAATGATCTAACCACATTCAAAGTGGCAGAATAGATAAGTTCTTTACAATCTCATGAGAAGTATATGCAATGTTCTACAAAAAGCTTGGTGCAAGCTTTCCAATCTCCTACAAAAATTGAAGAAACTCTCCCACAATTTATATCTTTTGGATGAAATTTCTATTTAAAAAAGGAAAAGTGAGGAGGATGCATATTGATCTCTTCCTCCTCACTTTTATTCAGTGATGATAGCCATTGAAGAAAGGAATGATCTAACCACATTCAAAGTGGCAGAATAGATAAGTTCTTTACAATCTCATGAGAAGTATATGCAATGTTCTACAGAAAGCTTGGTGCAAGCTTTCCAATCTCCTACAAAAATTGAAGAAACTCTCCAAAGACTCTTCCTCGCCCAAATAAATTCCAAGGAAATTTGAGCTAATAGAGGACATGGTAGAGAACAAGGAATAGGAAGTGGATCACTGAATCATTCAATGCAGGTGTTCTAACCAATATGGACACGAAGGGAAAAAAATTTGACTTGAATAAGTCGAAAGACAATTAATTAAAGTTTTCCAAAGATGCAAAGTACTCTACATTCTTTGCATGCATTTTGACAAAAGAACACCAAAAGAATGTATGGTTCCTAAATAGTAGCTATTCAAATCATATGAAAAGTAAATATACCCTCTTTGTCAAATTAGATGATTCATAAGAAGTCTAACTTAAATTTAGTGATGATAAAGAAAATGATGTAATGGGTAAAAGTACCCTTGCAGTGAAGACTAAGCAAGGAGAAATTATTATATTCATGATACTTGTGCCAAAACTAAAACATAATCTTTTGAATATTGGGCAGCTAGTAGCATAAAATTACAAGTGTGTATTTGAAGATAACCACAACAAGATATTTAATATATCAGATAAATATCGCTTGTAGCAAAGTCTTGTATGATAGAGAATATATTATTTCCTCTCCCATTGGTTTCCACTAAGATGCATGCATTCATGGTAATAATAGATGATTCGTGGTTATGGAACCAACAATACGGTCATTTTAAATTTCAAGAATTAAGTTTGCTTCACAAGAAGAATATGGTTAGAGGACTTCCTACAATTCAATCCAAAGAAGAAATTTGTTCAAGGTGTGCAAAAGTACCATCATGATAATTTTTTAGTGAACAAATCATGGAGGGCAATATCTCCAATAGAGCTTGTGTGTTGACATTTGTGGTGATATGCAAGAGGAGAAATTGGGTAAGGATATTTATTTTTTAACTTTTATTGATGATTTCCTTGCCACACGTTGGTTTATTTTCTTATGCAGATATCTAAGACTTTTCAATGCTTCAAGAATTATAAAGCTATGCTTGAAAAGCAAATTGGGTATTATCTCAAAATACTCAAACAGGTAGAGGGGGAGAATTTACTTGCAAAGAGTTTTTTTATTTTGCAACAACTATGTCATAAAGAGAATTTACTATGGCTTATACTCCCAAAAAAATGGTAATGCAAAAAGAAAGAACGGTACCATTATGAAAATGGCATGAAGTATGTTGCAATCAAAATGTCTTCCAAATAGTTATTAGGGGGTTGTGGCAACAATAGTATATATTTTGAATTGAGATCCCACAAAATCAATCAAGAACATCACTCAAAGGAAACTCAAAGTAGTCATAATACTTTTGTAGCTCATTTTCATGTATTTGGTTGTCTAGCATTTATTCATATTCCAATTCAAAGGCAGACAAAGTTGGATACAAAATCCCAACTTTGTATCCTTATGGGATATTCCAATGCAACTAAAGGGTACAGGTGCTATAATCCTAGCACAAAAAATGTTTTTGATGAAGGGAGAGTCTGTCAATGGAAAAATGGTGTACAACAAAATATACTAATAATCATGGGCATTGAAGATGGCAGTGTTCCTCCTCCCCACAAGCTCAAGTGGAAGTTCAAGCTCTAATAGGAGCTCAAGTTCCAGTCCACCAAGTTCTTCTAGTAGCACAAATTCTGATGATAATTTGCATTAAGCATAAACTCCAAGCTCTTCAAGAAATGCACAAAGACTATTTGACATTTATCACAGGACTACAATATAAAACCAATCGTTAATTTTGCTTTGTTTAGTACAATTCAAGTGGAACCCTCTATGTATGAAAAAGTAGTCAAAGGCAAAGTATGGATTAATGCTATGAATGATGAGATGAATGCCATTAATAAAATTAAAACATGAAAATTATTTGCAACTTCCCAAAGATAAACAAGTGATTCATGTCAAATGGATTTATAAGGTGAAATATCACATTGATGGTTCAATAGAATGACACAAGGCTAGACTAGTCACCAAAGGATTTGCACAAACACCTCAAGCAATTTACATAAACTATTGCTACAATTTATGGACTTGATACAATCAAGATTATATTGGCTATTGCTACACAATACAAGTGGCTAGTATCTCGGATAAATGTAAAATCTATCTTCCTTAATAGTTATACAGATAAGGATGTCTATGTGGAACATTCAACAACCTATCGGCTATGAAATTCTAGGCAAAGAACAATTAGTTTACAAGTTTTTAGAAAAAACACTTTATGGGTTGAAGCAAGCTCCCAGTGCCTAGTATACAAGGATTAGCAGTTATTTCTTGAAGAAGAGATTTAGTAGAAGAAACTAAGAGCCAACCTCATATGTTCAACATATTGATTATGATATTCTCATTGGTTGCCTTTACGTTGATGATCTTATTTATATAGGTAACAACAAAGCTCTCATGGAGAAAGAAATGAAACAGAAATATGAAATGTCAAATATAGGACCCATGCATTATTTCCTTGGTGTGAAAGTTCAACCAAAATTAGAAGGTATATTTATCAAACCAAATATGTAATTTTAGAATATCCCATCCAAAAATGCTCAACCCTCATTCTATTAGCTACTGAACTTCTACAACTTTAACTGATCATACAAAATGATTTGGTGTATTGATAGTTAAAAGAATTTTTAATTAAAAAATCATAACATAATTTTTAAACACTACTATTTTTTAGTGCACTTTTATACAGTGGATATCATGACATGCCTTGGTTGGTTAACTTTAGAATATCCAAAAATTCTCAACAACCATTCTATAACTGTTGTACTTCTACAACTTAAACACTTCATACAAAGTGATGCAGAACCATCGAATTATCGTCATAACTAAAATGGTAATAGTTACACCCCAGTGACAAACATGTAGATTTATCAAAAGACTCAGTGCAGTCTTGAGAGCCTTCTACAAGGCATTTTCAGATTTGTGCACTGTGTTGAGTGCTTTGTTGAAATGAAGGACATCGTTAGAGGAATGTTTAGGTTTTTAAATGATATTTGTAAACCCTAGCTGGGCTCGTGACTATATCATTTGAAAGCACAGTCCAAGGCATTTTTAGAATCTCCATGAAGCACAATGTTAATGATCGGTCTTATGACCTAGAAATATAAAGAATAATGTATGACAATAATACAACAAAGCTTTCACCTATCGGTGCTATCAAGAGTTTAAGGGGCAGTGTTCCATTTAATGGAGGCACTGATACAAATTAGTGTACAATACAGAAGTGATGCCCGAAGTACCTGAGCGCATGATAAAGGGAAGAGAGGGCGATACAAAAGGAGGAGGAAGTGAAGTTTAAAATCATACCTTTCTCAGCCTTTTGGATTCTGAATGTACAATGCCTTTTGCCACAGAGATGCTTGGCCGCAGAGATCTCCTCGTCCAACATACAAATTATCCAACGGATGCAAAAATCCCTCTCGGTGCTATTGAACATAGAAATGACCAACATTTTTTTTTTTTCTTATATCCCATTAACGTCGCAATTGCGACGTTGTCTGGTTATAATTGAAAAAAAAAATCCAAAAACATATAACATTTGCCTGCTGTCGCAAATTGTCGTTGCAATTTTACCCCAAATGTATTAGTGTCCTTAGCTTCATTCTAATTCTCATCTATGAGAACTCCCTCTATCAGCAAACTTCTCAAATTCTCCGAGAAAACTCTCCCTGTTAGAAATCTTAAGAAATTTCTTGAAAAATGACAGAAAACTCTCCCTCTTTGACAACACATGCCAAAGACAACACATACCAGGTGAATAGCAATGTACCTTGAGTACTGATTCATATGCAATGATTCATTGACTAAGCTGCATCAACTGATTGATCTTCAATATGCTCTGGTTGATGCATCACTAAAACTTTTTATAGTGAGCCTCGGATAGGGGAATGACCCCTAACTTACCTCTTAGATACAAGAATGTATCCTTAGGTAGTGGCTTGGTGAATATATCTACAATCTATTTTTTTTATGAATATATTCCAATCTGATTTCCTTGTCCTGCACCAATTCTCTGACAAAGTGATATTTTATAGCAATGTGCTTAGTTTTGGAATGCATTACTAGATTCTTTGAAATATTTATTGCACTTGTATTATCACAAAACATAACAACTGGTTCTTTGATCTCAACCTTCATGCCTTCCAATAACTGTTTAAGCCAAACAATATTAGAGCAGTTTACTGCTGCAGCAACATATTCTGCTTCTGCTGTGGATTGGGATGTGCAATTTTGCTTTTTACTGGTCCGAGATACCAACCTCTTGCCAAGAAAGAATGCTCCACCACTTGTACTCTTTCTGTCATCAATGTTTCCTGCCCAATCAGCATCAGTAAACACTTTTAAGTCTAGATTGACTCCAAATTTATACCACAAGCCATAATCTTCAGTTCCTTTCAAGTATCTCAAGATTCTTTTGATTGCCATCATATGATTTTCTCTGGGTTTTGCTGAGAATCTTGCTACTATACCAACTGCTAAGGCAATATCAGGCCTTGTATGAACTACATACTGTAATTTTCCAATCATTGATCTGTATAAGGTCTGATATACTTCTTTTGAATCATCATCTTTGGTAAGCTTTTGTCCATTACACATGGGGGTACCAACTGGTTTTGCATCTTCCATACCAAACTTCTTAAGTATTTCCTTGATGTATTTAGGCTGAGTAATGTAGATACCATTCTTGCTTTGCTGAATTTGAAGACCAACAAAGAACTTTATTTGACCAAACATAGACATTTCAAACTCTTTGTTCATTTGCTCTAAAAATTCTTTGCACTGATCATCATTACCTATAAACACAGTATCATCCACAAATATTTCTGCCAAAACAATTCTGTTATCTGGTCCTTCCTTGATGTACAAACTACTGTTATCATTAGCTCTTTTGAAACCAATCTGAATAAGATAGTTATGTAATCTTTCATACCATGCTCTAGGGGCTTGTTTCAGACCATATAATGCTTTGTGTAACTTGCAGACCATATTCCTTTTGTCTAGATCAATAAAACCTTCAGGTTGCTCAATGTAGACTTTTTCATCAAGAATACCATTGAGAAATGCAGATTTTACATCCATCTGATATACCTTAAATCCTTTATGTGATGCATATGCAAGTAGAGTTCTTACACCTTCTAATCTTGCAACAGGAGCAAAAGTCTCACCATAATCTATGCCTTCTTCTTGAGAATATCCTTTACATACCAATCTAGCTTTATTTCTTGATACTTGACCATCTTCATTCAACTTATTCGTGAATACCCATTTTGTTCCAATTACATTTTTATCTTTAGGCCTAGGTACAAGAGTCCATGTTTTGTTCTTCTCTATTTGTTCTATTTCTTCATTCATGGCCTCAATCCAACTTTCATTTTCCAATGCATCTTTGACATTTCTAGGTTCAAAATCAGCAAGTAAACATGTACCTTTTAGTTTACTTCTTGTCATAGTACCTTTTGATTTGTTTCCAATAATCTGATCTGGTGTATGATGCCTCCTGACATACTTGGCCAATACAGGTTCCTTGCCTCTTGAATGAATTACATTGTCATCTTCTTGAATTTCATCTTCAGGTTATGGTTGCTCAGGCTCGGTAGATATTGGCTCGGTAGCTTCAGACTGAGACTCAGGTCCTTGTGACTCGGTTTGAACTTTTTCTTGTGACTCTGTTACTGTACTGGGCTTGGTAGATGCAGTCTCCTTATTGACAGATGTATCTAGTAATGTATCAGGTTCAATGTAAACAAATCTCCTGTAATCTTCTGGTTCCTTTTTTCTTTCTTCTTTAGTCTTTTATGCAAACTCATCAACTTTCACATGTGCACTTTCTATGATTTTGTGAGTAGACAAATTCAAACATCTATATGCCTTACTCTTGCAAGAATATCCCAAAAATATTCTTTCATCACTTTTCACATCAAATTTTCCTTTTCTAGATTCTTTTAAGATGTAACACTTACTACCAAATACTTTCAGGTAACTTACATTGGGTTTATAGCCATACCATAACTCATAAGGAGTTTTGAATGTGTCTTTCTTCAACTGTACTTGGTTTAAGGTATGAACTGCAATGCTGATAGCTTCCTTCTAGTATTTCATAGCAATGTTCTTTTCAATCATTAGAGTCCTTGCACAATCCATGATAAATCTGTTCCTCCTTTTAGCTATTCCATTTTACTCAGGAGTTCTTGGGGCTGATACCTATCTTTTGATTCCTCTTTCAATGCAAAAATTACTGAATTCATGGGAGATGAATTCACCACCTTTGTCTGATCTCAAGCACTTCATTCTTTTCCCTATTTCCTTTTCTACTCTTGCCAAATACCATTTGAATTTCTCAAATGCTTCTGACTTTTCTCTTAGATACATAATAGTCATCATTCTAGAGTAGTCATCAACAAAGAGAATAAAGAATTTTTCTCCAGTATAGCTCTCAATTCCAATAAGTCCACACAAATTAGTATGCACAATTTCCAAAATATCTTCAGACTGATAGTTTTTACTTTTAAAGCTAGTTTTTCCCATTTTACCAATCTGACAATTCTTGCATAGACCAACATCAGGTTTCTTCAAAGTAGGAATGCCTCTTACTTTCTTGAATTTTTTTATTTTCACCATGTTATCAAAATTTACATGACATAACCTTTTGTGCCATAACCAACTTTCTTCAATTTGAGCAATAAAACATGAGCATTCACCAAGATCAAGATAAAACAAGTTACCTTTGGTTTGTTTGCCTGATCCAATCAGTTTTCCCTTGTCATCTAGCAGTCTTTCTTTGCCATGCATGAATTCAACCTTGAATCCAATGTTGATTAGCTATGCTACACTTAGAATATTATGCTTTAGTCCTTCAACCCAATATGCATTATCACATATAAGTTCTTTGGTTAATGAGATTCGTCCTCTTCCTTTTATGCAACAAGGTTCATTGTTTCCAAACCTTACATTACCACCATCATAGTCTTCAAGGTGTTCAAACTTTGTTCTGTCACCAGTCATATGATGTGAACATCCATTGTCTATGATCCATGTATCATTTTTGCTTACATGAGAGATAAGTGCCATCTTATCTTCATCATCATCAGATTCATCTTTTACAGCAATGTAGACAATTTCATCTTCACTATTATCAGAATCCTTAGCCATAAAACATGTTTTCTTACCTTTATCCTTGAATGATTTGAAATACTTCTTGCCATTGTACTTGTGACCTTTCTTCTCATCCTTTCTTTGCTTGTTTGGGCACCTAGCTACAATATGACCAATTTCTTCACATGAAAAATAGATTAAGGGAGTTTTACCTTTGTATTTACCTCTGCCTCTAGAATATTTCTTTGCAAGTAATGCTTCAATAACTTCAAGATCACTATTAGAACTTTCCTCTAATTCTTCTTCAGTCTCTGACTGGATGTCCTTTATTTGCTTGCCCTTTTTAAGTGAAAGTTTGGCCTCAAATGCTGATTCAATATTTTTGGAAGTTGGAACATAGTTGTCATAGTTATCCAACTCAAAAGCTATCAATCTTCCCACTAAGGCATCCAAAGTTATATTGTGATTTTCTTCACATCTTCTTTCTTGAATAGTAGATACTCTTATTGCATAGATATGGAGTAATGTTCTGAGAACCTTACTTATAACAATTTCATCCTCAATTGTTCCTCCAGAAGCTTTGATTGCACTAACACTTGCCTTGATCCTTTCAACATGTTTTGCAATGTTTTCATCTTCTCTCATTTTCATTTGATCAAACTGTCCTCTTAAGCTTTCTGCTTTGGCTCTCTTCACATTGTCATCACCACCATACATTTTCTTCAGCATGTTCCACATTGCATAAGCAGTTGTGCAGTCTTTGATCTCATCAAATTCTTCATAGTTGAGAGCTGATGCAATGTCTATCATCATGGTGTTATGGTTCTTTTTCTCTGCAATGTCTTCAACAGATAATGTGCTAGTAGGAGTTGTATATTCTCCATCAAGATATTTGCATCCTGAATCACCAATGGAAGCTAGATGAAGTCTCATGAGACCTTGCCATGCTGAAAAGTTATCTCTGTTAAGCCTTGGAATTTCTCTCCTGTAAGACATCCTGATCTTTAGCTTAGGTCCTTGAAACCCTTCCTGCAAGCACCAAAAGCTCTGATACCAATTGTTGGAAATATAGATGGAGTAACTGAGAGGGGGGGGGGAGGGTGAATCAGTTAACCACAAAAATATTACCACAGATCCTTTAGATGTGTTATTAAATCATTTACTGCTATTACTCAGCAAACATACAGAGAAATGCTGAAACTCGATTATTGCAGTGAGTATTAATTATAACTGTTCTTAAGTATTCATCAGTGATTAACATGCATAAAGAAAATAACATGAACATAAGAGACACCAGATTTAACATGGAAACCCAATATGGGAAAAACCACCAATGTAACTAGTTATTATTTTTCACTCTTCTGAAATGATGCCCTATTAGGAGCCAACTCGGTAAAAGGTTACAAAACACACTGTTAGGTGTGATCTTGTTAGAGGATTTAATCACCCTGTTAGGAGTAGCCTTGTAAGAGGTCTTAGAACAATTCAATAGAACTGTCACCTTGTTAGAGGATTTACAAAATGGCTGTTAAACCAACTCGGTTAAGAGATTTTGAAATCATTGCTACAATGGTAAGAAAGTAACAATGAAATGACCTGAATAATGATGCAACTGAATTGTTGATTATAGATCTCTGTTTTGCTTCACTAGATCCTTCCTGATCAAATATATCTCTGCTGCTCCTCAAGGATATCTAACCATCCTTCAAAATTCGCTCACACTTTCCTTCAAAATGATTTGCATGTTCGCTCATCCACACACTCTTCTTCTTTCACACTTGTCCACACTTTCACTCTTTTTACTTGCACACAATAAATTCACAACTTGACCTTCTATATATACCATTCGGATTGTCCATTCACATTGTCAAGTCGACACAAATAATCATTACCAACATTACTAATCATTACCACAGTCGACTTGAATAAAAAAACTTTATTCCTCAAATTAACAAAATTCTTTACTGGGCCGACCTTGCTCGGTAAACACTGATCCGAAAAGAATTCCTTTGGTGACCGAGTGAACTCGGTTACCACTGCGAATTCTGCAACATCCTTTGGAGACCAAGAGATCTCGGTAAACACAGAAAACTGCCTTGCTAACCGACCGAGCTCGGTAAACACTGAGAATTGCTTAGCTGACCGACTGAGCTCGGTAACCACTAAGAACTGCTTAGCTGACTGACTGAGCAAGATAATTGATATGACATTTGTGTGACATCAAAGACAATATACAATTAATCCAACAATCTCCTTCAGACAATTGTATCCAACAACATGATCATCATGAATTGATCAACTATTTTATTGGCAATATCAAACTAAAATTGCATTAATACCATTTAATAACCATTTTTTTGATAAAATTAACCTTACTAATCTAGTCACATCTATTTGATATACACATTACTAATCAAAACTGAGTTAATCTAGAGATATCTTGATTAATACAAAATAATAATGATAATAGTTTTTATTAGGAAGTACACTTAAAAAAAATTTATTTGAAAGTAGATACGAAGATTGAGGGGGTTTCCAAATGTCACAACCCATTTTATTTCTTACTGAGATTATAGTTGAAACTTTAATTTTGAACTAAGAGAGTGGTTGCTAATTAATGGGAAGACTGGGAGTTAAGTTGGGGGAGATCCTATTATAAGGGGAAGTTTCACCACGCATGCTCACACATGAAGTGGTAAACATGCTTGTCAAATAAATCTGATCGATCATTATTATTAATATGGGGTTCTTGTTGTTACCCTCGGGGGAATTCATTCCCAATTTTATTTTTTTTCATCTTCTTGGGGAATTCCTTGATTATTGCCTTTTGGATATTGGTAATGTGGATTTTGCACAGGAGGATGTGTGATTGATATTTAATATGGCGGTATAAACAACTTAATGGAGACTCTCAATTTGGAAACACACAAAGAGTACTGGGATTTCAACTGGAACAAACTAGGAGGTCCACTAGAATCTGATTTGACTTACAACTTACTCATGTTCAAGATGTTGGCTCATTAATTGAGTCAAATCACGTGTTGTGTTTGGGAAGAGATCAAATCAGGTATGCTATGATAATATCCACAGTTGACGCTTTTGTCAATATAATTTTTAATCTAAATTTGGTAAAAATGATTAGCTTGTTCTACTTGTTGATGATGCCTCCTTGTGACATTTTGTCCAATATACAAAACAACAAGTGGACGAGTAATTGGAATATGGATATGGTTTGCTTTCAATCTCATTTCGAATCTCAATTGTATAAGCCAAAGAAGTCGTTATGATAGATTGTCAAACTGGATAAGCATTCGTTTGTTTGTGTTCTTAATACCTATTGCATGGAGAGTCCCTTTCCAACGATAGCAATGCGAGGTTGAGAACACAAACCCTAACACGAAGATATGTGGATGAGAGAGGCAAAAGATGAACGAACAATTTGTGGACCCAAAAATTTTATGAAATTTGATTTATCAAAAAGTAGAATTGAAATTGGTTTTCCAATTCCACCTTTTGAGGTGGAAGATTCTTATGCTCATTTTGAATTAAAATTAGAATATGGAAAACCCTATTCTATTTTCACTTTTTAAAAACAAACATAAAATTCAGAAAATCTGATATTTCAATTTTTTTTTCCAGCTCAATTCCCACAATCAAAGAGACCCTAAGTTCCAACCTGTAATCCACCATTAAAAACCCAACGTCAATGTGAAACACCAGTCACCATATTCATGGGCTCCATAAAGGACTGAAGCATAGAGTCAAATTTCATTAAATTTAAAAGTATGGGACTGGGCCCAAATGTCAATCCCACTAAATTTAAAGAAACAGGAGTGAGACCAAAAATGTCAATCTCATTGAAGTTAAAGATCATATATCATTCTGTCATTTCTTTGTTTTGGCTTCCGTGACCTTTTTGTCTTCTACTTTTTCACTGGGACCCAAGAAAACTCACAATTGCAGGCGGCATTAATGGCTTCCTATACACTCTGTATTCCATCCCATCATATTCCTACACGTGGAATGATATATATGGAAACCAAAAAATTTCATAAACGTTTCTCGCTGATATTAATCATGCTTTAGATCTTATAGATTATGGGATTATAGACATTAAAACTCATTCAATGTTTATTTTTTAGAAGAAATGCTAAACCTGTAAACTTCTGCTTTATTTCTCTGTAGATCACCGTTTCTACTGGTTTTTATTGACTAAGACATATGAGATACTATGCTAGAACTTATTAAAGTTATTTGGGCAATGACTAATATTTATGAGACTGATTTATTTTGTTCTTTCTTTAAGATCGGCATGATAAGATCACACTTGTTTTTTTAATTCAGAGAAAGCGAGCTGTTTTTTTGTTTTTTTAATGGATGCTTTGGCAAGAGGGTTGTTCATACAAGATGTTAGGTGTACGCCAAGATGCCTATCCGGCGTTTGTATTATTGAAGATCCTTAAAATGATGATGATGATTGGCTAAGATAGAAACTTTGATGGCATTCAAGTAGGGGGAGAATTCTGTTTAAGTTGGTCATTATTAGTTGGTATACTTCATGAATATGTGTTTTATATTATTTTTATACAAAGAATTATATTTTGTGGACTTCAAAAAAGTACTGAAATTTATATGATATTATTTTGATCACTAAATTTAAGAAGATAAGAGATATAATTGATAAGTGATAAGAGCTAGATTAAGAGCACGAGGTGGATTGTGATTATTAGTTTTCTCCAAATATCAATGGGTTTTTTGTTATCAAGAACAAGGTCCTAACAAGTAATCTCACCCTCTTCATCTTCTTTTTCAACAAGGGGTTTTGTGTTTGAAAAATGAGAAATGGTCAAAGCAAGATGAGAAAATTTCGTAGAATCAAGCTATCCATACTTGTAGCATAGCCATGAGACCCAAAAGAGGTTGATGGTGGGCTAGGTAATTGAGACCAACTACAAGTGCTAAGGAATCAATTGATAATTTGTATCAATTCCTTACTATAGCCTGGATGGAATTACACATGCATGTCTACATACCACAACTGAGGATTTCTGATATGGTCTCTATCTTCTTGATTGCTATTCTAGAATCTACTAATCTCCTTCGATGCAAATGCAATTATCCTTCATTCAGATGTAATTAGGTTTTGTTGTTGTCATTATTAGTATCAGACCTTTTTAGTCTAGATCAGAATTCTTATGGTCTGCTCATACATACACTCTCTTTGAGTACTTCTTATTTGTCTAGTCATCTTGAGTCTTGTGTTTTAAAGAATCATATTCAACACCAATAGAAAATACATCAAATCCTTAAGGATAATTTAATTGCATGGCTAAAAATGGGATGAAACAAACATACCAACATAGTAAGAGAAATTCTTACGGAGATATATTGGCTATTAATTTAGTTGCAACCTTAAACATAAATTTTACTTAAGAAATATAAGAAAAATAAAACTTATACTCATTTTTTTATGTTTCCTATAAAGTTCTCTATTGGATTGGAAATGTATCTTATAAGTTGGAACTTCCATTCCTTTCCAAATTCAACATATATTCCATGTATCTTTCTTGAGAAAAGTAATCAAGTTAGAATTGCCTTAGTTAGATGAAGGGAAATTTATTTTAGGACCTAAGGCAATTGTATACATATTAGTGAAGAGGTTGTCAAAGTAGGTCATTTTTTAATTCTTAATTAAGTAAAAAATGCACTAGTTAAAGACACAACACAAGAAAATGAATGATCCATACAAAAGCATCTAGAGGTGCTAAGCATTATGTACACCACTTGTTTTGAAGGGGATTGGCATGTTATAACCCTAATATTCATATTCCTAAGAGTACTAAGGCTAAGCATTTATGGCACATTTACTCTTAATATTTGCATTTGTTGACTTGATTAGAATAAAGGGGTTCACCCTACCTAATTATGTCTATATATAAGGAAAAAAGCATCTTCCAAACTATCATATGTAATGAGATTAAATACATATTCTAATTTTTGGAGTTCACCCCTTCGAACTGTCCAATAATTTATTAGTTTTTCCTTTATTTCCAAGATATTTCCCAACAAAGAATATCAAACAAGTATAATTTTCCCACCTTCCTAACTTGCACAAGTAGATAAGTAACGAGTTTCCTAGTAAAAAAGACTATAGTCTTGTGAGTTCCACACTATAATGAGCACATGAACTAGAAGTATCTTGAGGTAGTCTACTACCCTATTGTCCTTCCTATTTTTTTTTCCTTGGTCACTAGATGGAACTATCACAAGTATGGAAGCTACTTCATGTGACATGGATTATCTATCTTACTATGCAATTGTAGAAATTAAAGTATCTAGTAATTCGAATGAATGGCACTCTCCTTACCTAGAATTTAGTGGTATTTTTATTTACAATTTGAATAATGGCATATAATTATTCATCATAAATGTTATAGCATTGCAATCCATTAAGTAAAGTATCTTATTAAAATTATATTAGGTTCCCATGTTTTATAACTATTTCAAATGAATAGTTATATAAATTGATCTTATTTTCAAAGAAGTATATTGGTTGGGTGGGAATTGTAGCTTGAGAATTAATGTTTGAATGATGAGTTATGTTAAGCAAGTTGACTCGCATTCAGTGTTGAATATTTAAAATATGTGTTATGTAGAGAATCTATGTGAACTCCTCGACACACTATTTTAAAGGTGTCCATAGGAATTTTTATTTAGTTTGCATAATTTGAATGAGAGTTCTATAAATGTGAGAGAATCTAAGAACAAGCCTAGGGTAGAACTTTTTAGTCCAATAAATATAAACAACTAGGTGATGTTGCATGAGTTGGCCAATCTTAGGACACTTTGATTTGTGATATTTCTATCAAAATTCAACTATGTAGTTCTTGAGTCAAACTCACTGATCCATGTTTCATGAGTAGTGGTTCACAGGAACCAATCTCTCATCGGAATGAATGGAACACTTAGCACCCATTGCATCTAGGTGATGATGACATAGGTGAAGCATCACGACTTCCTAGGAGGTCACCCATCCTAGTACTACTCTAGCTCAAGTGCACTAAACCACAAAGTTTTCTCCAAGGTTAAACCCAATTTTCTTGCAACCCAATATGTAAAACCTTCAACAAGTATTGTGCCTTATGAACCATTCATTAGAAATCCCCTTAACCTCATCTGTTAATAAGTGGGAGATAATTTTCATGGCAAGTCAAATTGTGATATTGTTATCAAGATTTAATTGTGTAGTTCTTGAGTCAAACTCATTGACCCATGTTTCACGAGTAGTGGTTTATAAGAACCCATCTCTCATGAGAATGAATGGAACACTGAACACTCATTACATCTAGGTGATGCTCATAGAAATGAAGCATGAGGACTTCCTAGGAGGTCACTTATCCCAGTATTACAAATTATGAAGCTAGTTCGAGAGGTCATAAATCCATTCTAAGGATTACACTTTCTTTACTATGATTTTATCGATAATATAATAATAAATTTAAATGCATCATTCTTCATCTTTATTTGGTACAATGACTAACAAGTTTCTAAGTGAGGAACTAAACATACAAACACTTCAATTCTAAGGATTCCCTCTAGTATGATATTTTAAGAGACATGCAATAGATGCTTCAACTATAAGTAAAAATTTATATAGAAGTGAGCTAAGTTTGAATATTATATACAATGGTGGTCTATCATATTGTGCCATCTAAGGTGATGAAGGCCACATAATTTGGGGAATGAACAATAGAAAAGAGTGATAAGGAAAAATATCGTGAAGCATGGAAGATATAACTAATATATAGTTTTAATAATTGAGATGGAGCACGGAACTAGCAAATAGAAACACAAATTCAAGTAATCATGACACCCATTTTTCTTAATTAGGAATCATGCTCTCTAACCACAATATTCTTGTGGAAAACTACTATATGAAATAGATAAATGAAGAGCATTAGATGGATATAGAAAATCTAGAGGGGGTAAATGAATTGTTAATTGCATGGTTGAATATTCCCCTACTTGCAAAAGAAGACCATGTTTAAACAATGATTTATTCGCATATTTACTTTAAGAACCATAGGTGAGAGGAAGGGGATTTGAAGTACACCAGTGAGAAATATTGTTAATTGGGTTGGAAAAATATTCTCAAAGGACCCGTCTTCTCAAAGCGTGAATGATATTTTTTTAGTGTAAAAGGATACTCACAATTTTGAGGCGTGAATGATATTTTTTTGAGTGTAAAAGGATACTCACAATTTTGACAGACATACCAATGATTTGGGAGAGATCTCTTTTGGAGTACTTAGTGCTCATTTTAGTCAAATAGTCATCATATTTATTTGGCTAATTGTGATGTACTTTCACGATACTTGTTTCTCCATTTATAAAGACTATGCAATCCTATTTACACTAAACCCTATACTAGGTGGCTTGGCTAATAGTAGGATAATAAATTTTGAATGGAGTTTTGAGACGTACCTTTATGTTACATCCACTTGGAAAACTTGCCCCATACCATTGCAAGGTCAATGGTTGGCATATTTTAAATATGAGAAAAAATATCTAATTACATAGTAAAATCTCCACTTTTCTTATAGGAACCTTTAAAGGAAAGTGTATGCAAGAAAATCTATCTTCATTGAAAACTTATTTGTGAAGTCAACTTTATTGAAGTTTTATAAGGGTCTCGTTGAAGGTAGAAAGCAATGAAGGATTAATTTTTTTATAAGAGCGTACATTAAAAATATAGAATGTATATGAACATAATATCATGTCTTATGAATAGTAGCTCAAAAGAAAAATCTCTCATGATCTTGATTGGTTCAATCTCCCTTCACCCATATTCATGAGTATTGACTCATAAGAACACATCTCTTATAATTATGAATGGTTTAATTTTTGTTTGCCAAAATTTTAGGAGTACTGGTTCACAATAAATTATCTCTCATGACCATGAAGGTCCACTTAGCACTCATTACATCCAAATGATGTTTATATAGGTGAAGCATAGGAACTTCCTTAGAGGTCAACCATACGTTTACTACTATGAATAAAATATGTTTAATTGTGGATTTTTCACCATAATAAAGCCCACTTAACATGTTAACCCATTTTTTAAAACTTCAAAAAATGTTGTGCATTATGAACCATTCATTAGAGCCCCCTAGCTCATTGATTTTTAGGTATGTTGTTTTCAAATTATGTGATGATTTAGTAGCTTACAAGACTAAAGCAATATACATTCCTAGGAGAGCATCCTTTCTTGAATTCAACCATAGAGATTCTCAACAATCAAGATCACTTGAAAGTTGCCAAAGGGTGCTTGATTTAACAACAAAACCATTGTTATATACACTTAAATAGTACTGAGTTCAAATCTTTCACAATATAATTAAAAAACCATTAAAAACCCATCAAACTCACCCATCTTCTTAACCCATTCACAAAACCTTCAACATGTGTTACATCTTATGAACTATTCATTGTAAAGCTCCCCAATTCTATATATATATCCAAGACTGTGTTTTCATTGTTATAAGCACCTATATGGTGTTGAGTTCAAATCTTCCACAATGTATTAAGAAAAAAATCAAGTTCACATATCTTCTTAACTCATTTAAAAAATCTTCAACAAGTGCTATGCCTTATGAACCATTCATTTTGAATCTCCTTAATTCATTTTTATAAATGTTATATTTTTATAATAAATTTGGGGACTATATTTTCTAGTGGCATCTATGAGGCCACCAAAATGCACATGTCCTTTAGTATAGTTTATATGCCTCAACTTATAAAATACCTTATAGAACGAATACGTCATAGTAGCTTCATACCCATCTTATAATATATTTTCTAGTCTTAACTTATAAAATACACTATAGAACCAATGCATTGCCATAGTCATTTGTGTGATTGTGGTGATGTTACATTTTCTTAGAACAAACTGTATAAAAAGATATTTGTGTCCCACAATGAGTGGCAATAATGAGGTTTTAGAGATGGTCTCCCCCATGCTTGTGTGGCACTGGCTAAATGGTTGATTGTTTGCACCCTTCATAGCCAGTGTCATTACTTCTGTCTTTGTCATGGAAAATACATCCCCTGAAAACTGACACTCTCCATATTAAGGCAGAGTTTAGTCTCTGTATTTATTTGATAAAAGCAAGTGATTTTTTTAAATGAAAAATTCACAAAATATGGAAATGTACATTCCTTTATTTTTTAGGAAATTAGCTGACTCTTTGGAAAGTAAAAAGGTAAGCCTCAAATTATTAAAGTAGATCAATCTTATAGTGCCTCCCTCGTTTGCCTCCTTGCACGAATATCCTAAGGGTGTGGTTTTGACTGTCACGCTCGAAGGGTAAGGTCATGTTGGTCTCTTGTGAGGTTGAGTCCACTAGGGGGATTGTTTTGGAGCATGTTTTTGATGTTCTGCGTGAACTTGGAGATGTAGGATGTGGTCGTGAATCACATTTTGGTGACCCTTAGAGTTAGGGATGAGTAGGTCATGTGAATGCAGTGATTGTTATCCGCATTATGATATGATGGCATTGTGAGATGCACCTTGCCTAGTTTTTCCTTATGTTTTGTCAGGAGATTACCTTTGGAGTCGTGTCAAGTGTTTTAAGAGACTCTATCATTGTATTATCTTTCTGCATTATAGACTCAACAATTAGAATGTTATGTTTTTACGTTATGGATTTGTGTCCTGATTGGATAGAGGCTTGACCGCTGAATTGTGATGTACTCTTTTTCTTATTGCTTATGCACTCATAATTCTAGCATGCTCTATGTTTGAAATAGGATTAATTGAATTCAATTGATCTTTATGATAGTACAATTGAGTGTATGTTTTGTGGAAATTGTATTAGAAAAAGGCAACTAAAATAATAAAAGAAAAATTATATATATATATATATATATATATATATATATATATATATATATATATATATATATATATATATATATATATATATATATATATATATATATATATATATATATATATATATAGTCTAACATGTAGTTAAAGATCATTTTCCGAGTGTATGTAATTTTCTAGAAGAAATGCAGTAGGATAGGTGTGTGGTGTCGAGAATTGAGTAGGAAGAATGTACCCCTTCTGAAGATTGAAATGTTTTTTATATATATGAATACTTACATAAAAGACCATTTGAATTTATTCTTTGTTGAGACATGTATTAATAGAAAAGTGATTATTAGGTCTTGATGTTGAGTAGGATATTTTGCATAGTATGCCTTGATGTTATAGTAAAGCAAGAACAACGAATCAATGGAAATGTTGCTTGTAAATGATTTAGGACATATTCTATGATTTGATTTTTAGGTCCTGATGTTATAGCATTTGACGAATTATTTAATTTTGAATATTATGCTTTAATATCATGTTTATGCAAGAAAAGTTCATGTGAGATGATTAAGGTTAGGAAGTCAGGTTAATTGATATATTTATGTGTTCTAAATTAACTTGTTTCAAAATTAAGAAATAGATTATTGAGATTACGTGAATTTCTTCCAAAATAGTGTGGAATGCAATGGGATTATATGATGTGTTTGAGTGTAATTGTTATGATGTATTTTGTATGTATATGTTATTTGACCTTTCATGAGCTACTGATATTTTATCTAGTGTGCAGGAAATGACCATGGATTAAATAAGGGGAAATTAAAGATAGATGCATTTGAAAATCTTGTAAAGCCAAGGTTATCTCCAAAGGGAGAAATAACCTCGTTGTGATGTATAATGTTGTAAAGTAATGTTTGGTTGTATTATTTAATTGTGTTTATTTTTATTTTAAATTAATTTCTACTTGGCATGTCATGTGTGTAGTGATGTGTTGTTACTTTTTGTGGTGTCAATTGACACATGTGTTGTGAGTTGGCATGGCCAAATGCATTGTTTGTTTGTTGTCTTCCACCTTTGAGTCACCTTGTGGAATCCCAAGGTTAGGTATCTTGGTTGTTGAGCCTTGAGAGAGTATCTTATTTTTAAATTTTTGTGAGCCAACTCTTAGTGGAATTTTGAGAGGCAAAAAGTAACCCAAAGGGTTAATTAGGGTTAAAATAAGATAACCTCATAGGTGTACTTTGGGTTGGGGTCAAATTTTGACCAATAGGATGTTTTTAGACCATTTTTACCTCTTCTAAAGATGTCTTTTTGAAAGGTGATGAATTTGAGAAGTGTGTCATGTCTTCCCCTCTTTTCATTTTTTAATTTCCCTCTTGTTGAGAGAGAACCCTAGGTGAGTGTGCCGAATCATCTTTGAGGTTAGGTAGGGTTTTCCTTTTTAGGGGGATGGAGAGTAATTTGGTAGGTTGATTGCCCACTCTCCAATTTTGGAGACTTCTAGTGGACTTGGCAAGTTTTGGTGGATTTAGCAAGGAGGATTTTAGGAAAGGGAGCTCTTCTCAACCCTCTTTCCATAGCTTGGAGTAAGGCTGGTTTTCCTTGACATGGAAGAATATTCTTTTACTTGTATGTAAATATATATATTTCTTGATGTGTTATTATAGTGGTTTTGTGAAGCTTT
This sequence comes from Chamaecyparis obtusa, assembly GCA_027943335.1. Taxonomy (NCBI): domain Eukaryota; kingdom Viridiplantae; phylum Streptophyta; class Pinopsida; order Cupressales; family Cupressaceae; genus Chamaecyparis; species Chamaecyparis obtusa. The sequence goes on along the minus strand of BSBK01006357.1, from coordinate 660,642 downwards.
ATGCTTGCTTTCATGGCTTCTTGTTATGTGTTTATTTGCTAGTTTTATTTTAGTGTTTTTGTTTTATTGGGGTGTGCAAGGCCAAACTCACCCTTGAGAGGGAAGAGAGCCTTGATAGGTGAAGGGCTTAAGTTAGGAATGCCCATTTAGTGTAGAGTTCTTCCTCAAGAAGGAAGGAGATGAGGCATGGATGTATGGGCTCCATGTTGCTATTCTTTTTGTATACTTATTTGGGGGTCATAAGGGTTGTATTTTGTGAAAGGAAATGTAAGGGTTGTATTTTGTGAAAAGAAATAGAAGGGTTGTATTTTGTGTAAGGAAATGGAAAGGTTGGTAATTTTTGTTATGGTTTTGTGAAGGAAATGGTTATGGATTTTGGGCCTTGTTGAAGGCATGGTTTTACTTTTGAATGACTTCTCCTACTTGGGTACTTTCCACCTTCACCCCTTTTATGGGTCCAAGGTGACCCATTGTGTGAATATCCTTGGGATGAGAATTTTGTGTTTACATGTACTTGTTGGTTTTTATGTGTATGTGTGGTTGAAGCATTTATGTAATCCCTCACCCATCTTTGTTTCCCCAATCTCGAGGGTGGCCATGTAACAACCTAGGTTGGGAGGTGAGCCTCCATGGTCAAAGTGGTTTTCTTTTGCAGATTTTTATTTGAAGGAGTTGTTGGTTTTATTGAAGGAAATAAGATTTTATTATTATTACTTATAGATTTTTATGTTGTAAAATGGGCTAAAAGAGCCATGTGTAAAAGAGTAGTGAAAAAGATCATGTAAACGTCTAAAAGCATGTAAAATGCTTGTAAAAGTTTGTATTTGTATGTGAAATTTTATTCATAATTTTCTATGTATTTCTAAAGAAAGAAAATGTAAAAAAGATGATTCCTTCTGCCTTGAATGCAAATGATAGCTTGCTGATTTGTTTTCCCATATGCAAGAAAAAGTTAGATTTTCTTATGATTGTTAATCTCTTCCCTACGTAGTCAAAATTTACTTCAAGTATTTAGTTGAAAAAGAAAAGTTAATGTAGATTTGCTTTCCTAATTACCTATGTAAGAATAGATTTCATTTTGATATCATGTTAGTTTGAAAAAAAATCTTGTATATACACCTATGTATATATACTTGCATATATACACTATTAGAATACATTGTTATGTTGATGTACAAAAATAAATAGACTTAGTTATTCTCTATCTTTTCTCGTGTTGATTTTGGAAGAGTATATATACATAAATATATATATGTATGTATATACACACCCTTGGTGTGTATATACACATGTATATTTATGTGTATACAAAACTTGAAAATCTTCATCTCCTTGCTCTCTGTCAAACCTTCAATAACCGAATTAGGGTTAGGGATGGTTTTTTTCAAGCCATTTTAAATTTTAAATTTTAATTATCATTAAATTCTGTCTAAATTTTAATCTCTATTTTATTATAATTTAATGACTGTTGACTTCTGTTTGGATTTAAATCCTGTCTTATTTTAATTTAATGACTTTTGATTTTTGACAATCACTTTAATTTGAATTCTGATTTATTTATTATTTTTATTTTCATTGGGATTCTGAAAGAGATTCCTTATTTAGTGAGATTCTGTTTAGATTTTAATCTGTCTTATTTTAATTTAATGAATGTTGACTTTAGACAGTCACTTTAATTTGAATTATGATTTATTTATTATTTTTATTTTCATTGGAAATTCTGAAAAGATTCTTTTATTATTTAGTGGGATTCTAATATTTTGCTTTTTGGGTGTTATTTTTAATTTAATTTAAATTTGATAATGTTGAGATATTAATAAATGGACCCTTATTCTTTTTAATACTATTCTTGGAATTTGCTAATTTTTTTGAATTTAAAAATTAATGTCTATTTCCAATTGAATATTTTTTTATTATAATGCTGGTGGTTAAATTTAATATTTAATTTACTAATAATATTTTAATGTATTAATGGGTTATTCTAGGGGAAATTATTTAATGTCTTAGGATGGGACTTATATAAATAACGTTCCCTTAGCCTAAATGATAAATTTAATATTAAAGCTTTATTATGACTACTTTAATCTTTTAAATGTTTAATTTTAATTAATCAACTATGATAACATTATGTTTAGGATTAAAATATAGTATTTTAAATTAATTATTATTAACATTATAACTTTAAAATAGGTAATAACTTTGTAACCCTAGAGGTTTTGCATAGGAATGTTTTCTTGAGATTTGATATTTCCAGATTTAAAATTTAATATTTATTTCTAATTAAACATTATTATTATTTTTAATAAAATGTTGGTGGTAAAATTTAATATTTTATTTGTTTAAATTATTTTAATAATTAATGGGTTATTTGGGGGAGTTTATTTAATGTCCAAGATGGGACTCACATAAATATTTCTCCCTCAGCATTAATGTTTAATTTTATATTAATGTTTTATATGGCTATTTTAATGCCCTTGAATTATATAATTGAGATTAATTAATAAACCTTGGTAACTTTATGTCTTAAGTAACAATATAAAATTTTGTAATAAAATATTTGAACATTATTATTTTAATGGGAATAATTTTATAACCCTAGTTTTCGCGTAAGGTTATTATCTTGGTCTTGTTTTATCATTTCATTTGTTGATGTTATTTTTGCGTTTTCTAACCTAGTTAGTAACCTGGTTCACGATAGGAACCATTAGGGTTACTAATGTGATTGATTTAATCATTTATTTAATTTAACCCTTTTGGGTGTGTTGACCCAACCTTTGAATTTTACTCTTATCTAAGTTTTAATTTTCACTTTTGTTTATCTCTTTTGTTATCTCTTGTTATAACCTTGTTAGGGTTTCTTAGAGACCTAGTTAGGGTTTTGAGAAAACTAATATAGTTAACAAACAAAGGATGTTGGCAAGTCAGTGTATGCCATGAAACCTCTTGTGATTAAACTTGTGTTGGGTTATGCGTTTGTACTTGTTGTAGTGTTCCTTATTGTGTTACCTTGTTGTCTTTTGTGTATTAAAAAAACATTGTTGTGTATTTTGCCCTAATTTTTTATCATGACAAATCTCATTTAGATAATGTGTATGAAGCCCTAAAAGCCATCCTTGAACTTAGTCAAGGTACTATGCTAAAGGCATATGACACTTTGTTGGTTGAACCTACAAGAGCCAAATGGTTCTTTAGAATGACTCAAGAGGATGTTACTATAATTGATAGTAATGTTGAACATTGATTATCTAATGGTGATGATGAAGACCGAACAAGATTAGAGGAATACATGATAGTAGAAAGGTTAGATCAGTATTTTCTTGTCATTGATGTCAAGCAACTAATTTTTGGCTTATATTATGTTGCCATATCATTTGGTATATGATATAAGTTGAATGAGTTAAGGAGAAGAAGAAATGAGATGTTGTGAAGTTGAAGAGTTTAAATGGGCAATTGATATAGATAAGAAAATGATTAGATTATGTTGATATAATTGTTTCTACCTAACATATGATTATGTTAGGTCAGTAAAGCATGCTAATGAAGATTTGTTAAGTCGGTAAGTTAAACTGTTTTGGCTACCAAGCAAGAAAAAGTCACTCAGTAAAGGTAAAGGTAAAGTTAAAGGTAAAAAGAAAGTAACTTGGTAAAGTGAAAGGAACTCAAGACACTGAGTAGGAAAGTTTTAGGCACTGAGAAAAGTTAACTGAAATATAGATGGAGGACACCGAGCAAGGAACATGAATTAAATATAAGGATTGGAATGCCATTTTGATTAGCTACGATGAGCTGGATGGTTATGATTATAAGGAAATTTAGTTACGGAGATCTACGAACAAAAATATTCATGATGATGATCTACGGACTAGATCTAAATGGAAAAAAGAGAAGGAAAAAGTTTCAAGAAAGATCAAGTTCTGAGGTGAAAAGAAAATGTGTTACCGAGATCCAAATTCAATGTATAAGTTTGTAAAATGAATTGGATGGTTGAGATTTATCAAAGGAAAACATAATAGAGGAGATTAAGTGATAAAAAATATCTATATAAAGGATGGATTTGTATGAACAAATGGCTGAAAAATTGAAGAAAGGAAGGGTCACCAATTGATGCAGTGAAGAAGGAACAAAGAGATTTTGAGTGGGAAAAGCAGGATCTGATGAAGTGTTGAAGGCAATGGAAAATGAAGAATTGAAGTGAAGATAGACAAGTGCATAAAGGATCTGGTTATGCAAAGATAGTTGCAAGTTTACAGGTCAATATATTTATTGTTTCTTATTAGCATTTGTAACAGAGAAATCTCTTAATAGAGTGGACTTAATAGTCTTGTTGTAAAAATCCTTGCAAAAGGTAACATTCTAAAGAGTGTTTGAAGACCTCTAACTAGGCCACTCCTAATAGGGTGAAGATCCTAACAGATCTGAGGTAAATCCCTTGACTGGGTCATATCTAATAGTGTGTATTGTAGAAGATTAAGCTTCACCTTCATACTCTGGAGAAAACTATGAAAACCCCGAACACAAAGTTGGAGAAGATGGAGAACAAGATTCTAGATAAGGTAAACAATAAAAATTGGAAGGAGAAGATAACTGTTGAAATCAACAAAATCATTGAAAACAAGGTTAAAGAAATTAACGTAAAAGTTAGCAACAATGGGAAAATGATTAATGAAGTCCTGAGCCACAGCAATGAAGGACTTAATGTGGCTATCATCAACTTGAACATGCTTCAAAACTACCTGGAGAAAAACCAGCTAGAAAACATGACCATTACTATTGAAGATGACGCTAGGAATGCAGGTCCAGGTACTAGAACTAGAGGGCATACTCAGAGGAAGATCCCTGAGAAGCCAAAGGAGCTGAAGGACCTAAAAAAAGTGATCCAGAAGATGGAGTAGTTGAAGATGAAGGTGGACAAAATGATAAGCAATTATTTTTGTCTGGTTGGTTGCTGGGTGTTGCTGGTAGTGTTGCTAGAATCTATTTTTCTTTTCTTTAGTTGTTGTTTCTAGTGTTGTTTTCGGTCCTACTCTATTCTTTCCAGTAGGCATCTCATTTTGGAAAACTTTCATGCTTTAACTTTTTTCTATGATGTAAATGGTTTCGGGTTCCATTCAAAACCTATTTTTACCTTATTCAAAAATAGTCTGTATTGTAGCTTCAAGCTAGTTCTCCTGCTACGTCAGGACTTTCATGCAGGATGAGTTCTGGTGTTGTGGGGGTGGTGTCGGCCCAAGGGCCTCCTGCCATTGTAATCCCTACTTCTTCTGCTACTTTGGCCATCTCTATTGGATGCTCATTTTAGTCTCCATCCATGGGTGTAGGTGTGGGTGAGTAGGGGTTTCCTATTTCCTCCCTAGGAAAATTTAAAAATTATGTGCAGGGGAGTGTTGGTTCGGTGCCTATTGTGTCCGCAAGGGGGCTTTCTCTAGAGGGTGTTTCTTCTAGACCGATCCCTCATCTTTCTGCAAAGATCCCTAAGTCTTCCTTAGTTAATCCTTCTTCCATACATGTTGTTGCAGCTTTTGACCATGTTGGTGTGGCATCTTATGCTAATGTGGCCTCCAAATCTTTGAATAGGACTGGGGGCTCTTCACGGGGTGTGCCTTCTTTCGTCCCGATCTCTGTTTGTGGTTCCCTCTTAGTTAAGCTCTCTGTTATTGCTGATGGGGAACTAGATACCTCCTCAAAGATCCTTTCGAATTAGGCTTTCATTTGTCATTTTTGGGGGTTTTGGCCGAGTCTACCTCAACTTCATGATTGGATTTCTCGTAACTGGGAACCGATAATCTCAGAGGATGTTCATATTTTTCCCTTAGCTAAAGGCTTCTTTGTAGCTAAGTTTGATACTTTTAAGGATAAAAATTTAATTCAGTGTGATAATTATTTCAGTTGGGAGGACGATAAATTCTTTCTTATGCTTAAACCGTGGCATCCAAATTTATGTCCCTCCACTGAATTTTTTAACAACTTCCCTATTTGGGTTAGACTCCCCAATCTCCCTCTCCATCTTTGGCAAGGTTCTGTCTTGAAGGAGGTGGGGGAGGCTCTTGGGGAGTTTCTTCTTATTACTAACAACTCTTCTAATATGTTCCACTCTACCTTCACCTGAATTCTGGTAGATATTGATATTTCGCAGGGTCTCCCTACTGAAATTAAAATTGAGTCATCTAAAGGTTGTTGGATGCATCAACTAGATTTTGAGGACATTCCCTTTAGATGCAAAAAATGTTTCAAAATAGGCCATCATGCTTCTCAATGAAACTTTGAGTTTAAAAAGAAGAAATTTTCTCATTCTTGGTGGAAGGATGCTTCCACCAAGCATTATACTATCTTTAAAAGCTCTACTCAGAATTTGAAGGATTATGATCCTGTGTCATGTCTTCAGAATCCTTTTGTAGTTGATAAATGTTCTCTTCCTATTCTTCCTCCAATAGAACCTTCTGGGTCTGTTGTTGTTGATGCTTCTTTTCTCCCATCTTTGCAGAGACCTCCCTCTTCTTTGCTGGTGGATACTAGGCTTTTGGTTGGTGGAACTGCAGTTTCTATTCCTGCCAGTCTTGCTAGTGTGGTTTTAGCCGAGGCTCTTGGTGTTCCTATTTCTCTTGCTGGGAGTAATTCTGGTTTTCTTTCGAAATCATTTCTGGGGGCTAGGTCCCCTATCTTGGATTTATTGTGCTAGCAGAATGAGGCTATGAGAGTTGAAGATGGTTGGATTACTATCAAAGGGAAACAAGAAAAGAAATCTTCATCTTTGTTTGACATGACTCTTCGATCTCACAAAAAAGGGAATTTAGGATAGCTCTACTTCTATCTCTTTTGGATTGTCTTTTAATACTATCATATCTTTGCAGTTTTCTGATTCCATTGTTTGAGGGTCCTTCCTTTTTTTGGGCTGGATTGATTTGTTTTGGGAGCTTTTATTGTTCTATCTTAAGATCTTTATGTTAAAGGGTTTTGAGGCCCCTTCAAAACCTATTGTTACCATTAATAAAAAAATAGTGTGTATTGTAATATTAATGCAAATATATTTTATGTTTAAAAATAATGTAAGAACTAATCATTATAGTAAGAACTAATGTAGATTTGGTATTATAGAGGAATAATGGATGCAAATACTTTAGTTGTGTTGATGATTCCCCATCTACATCTATACATGATGAAGGAAATGAGTGCAAGTTGTGTAAGGCTCGAGAGGTGGCTAGGGCCAAGATTGCTTTAATGGCAAAAGCTGAAATTATCTTTCTATGATGCCTTCTTTGTGTTATAATCAAACTTGTTTTTTGGGACCATATGCATAAATGTACTTAAAACAGAGGGAACTTTCCTAAGGAATTTGGATGCTCTTTTCATTTTCTATAGTTGTCGACACAAACCTTGGAGATTGTAACTTATTTATGATTTTGTATAGATATGTTGGACAAATTTATAGTCATGTAATGACTATTTTGGAGTTTTTAACTTGTTTATGATTTTGTATAGAAAAAATTAAATTTTTAAATTTTTTTAAAAATTAACCTTATTCAAAAAAATTTAAAAATTCAAAAAAATTTATTAATTTAAAAAAAAACTTATTCAAGTGGTATTCCAATTCCAAATTTATGAAGCCAAACAAAGAAAATGCATCTTCTCACTCATCTTCTAGGTGAACAGAATGGTTCCAACCATATTCCAAAAACCATTTTCTAGATTTAAAACTTCTTGAATTGGAAAATTCTAGTATTATAGAATTCTAACATTCTGTAATTCCAGTAACCAAATAGATCCTTATTGTTCATATAGACAATAAAGTTATCTTGGGTCTTGATTTTACTCTCCAATGGTCTCTAGTTCAACTCCAAAGCCTAGACTCACTCAATGCACTTGGGTTATCAATGGCTTGGTACATCCCAAGAGGATTAGTCTTTCCCCAACTTGTCCCTTCACACATTGGGCTCAATTGCAGGGATACTTCTAGTGGAACAAAAAATAGGTTGGAACTTATCCACTTGTTACTATTGGTTTATCTCTTGTTGGTTTTTTTTTAGTTGGTATAAATCCAAAGGTTATTGGTTTAGTTGGGGAGTGTGCTTGTTTGAATGAGTTTATTATGGACTTTTTGTCTTGTCGGTCTTAACTTATCCATTTCCTATTTTGGTGAGTGGGTTGGTTTTGAATGAACTTATCATGGACTTTTTTGTCTTGTCAATCAAAAATCATAAGCGGTGAAGTTGGGTTTAAGTTGGTGTTGCCAAGTTTTTATGATATTTATGTCTTTTTATTGTAGGCATGAGGTTTATATTGGTTGTCCTATTGTGTCTACTTATTCTCATTTATTGACTTATTGTGCTTTTCCTTCCTTTCCTAGACAATATTGCTTCATTTATCTATGTCCTTATATTTCTTCAATTAATAGTATCAATATTGTGTTTGGGATTTCTTCATTTTTGTACATTTATTTCATTTATTTGTGCACCTTACATTTCTTCTATTTCTTTATTGATAATATTAAAAATGTGTTTGAGTATAGTGATACTTTATCTTTGAGAACTTTTTTTTTTCATGTGATAACTCATAATACATCTTTTGTGATGTGTACTTATGATGTCAATTCCCTTTCAAGAAATGATACTTCATCAATTATACATGACTATGTTATGTTTTATGATGTTACTCTTTCTATTTGTCATGACCACTCTTAATCATATGAATTATGCTTCTCCAATTTTTTTATTGAATAAATGTTGTACTATTAATTAAAGGAAATAACATTATAAATATTCACAAAAAGGAGTCAGTGGAAAAGTTCGTGCACCCAATATTCCATATGGGGCCAATCTTGGAATAAACACATAAAGTCAAAGTTGTAAGGTGATGATAACTATACCACTAGGTGTTGTAGGAGGGGTCCTTATTATTTGGTTTTCCCATACATTAACATGGTCTGGGTCATCCAAAGGGGGATCCCATCCAAAAATAACACCGTCTTTTATATCTTTATCAAGTGGTTGAACGTTAGGAATAAGTTAAATGACATGAGCAAGTTGAGGAAACTTGTCAAGATTTGACCATCCAACGAACCTAAGGTCATGGTGTTTGGAAGGGTTAGAGGGATAGATGGAGGGTTAGACCACTTGTGTGTTAAAATAACTGAGAGGGGGGTGAATCCATTAGATTAGTTATCCTATAGTCCCAATTACAAAGATGTAACACTTAAAACAATTCTAATAAATTCTACAGCTCGGTAACATAAACTATTAAACTGTCTGTGCCTTTTACCGATTACCAGTTAATTAACTCACTATGATTACCGACCAAATCAAATATGCAATATGTAAAGTATGAAAATAAAACAATCATCATAGAAACACATAACACAATGATTTAACGTGGAAACCTTGCTAAGGGAAAAACCACCTGGGACTGGTAACCCAAAATACTTTTCACTCTTCTAAAGTGATCTTGGTGAAGAACCAACCCTATTAAATGTTACAAACACACTATTAGGTGTGACCTTGTTAGAGGATTTAAGACTAACAGTTAACTTTCGACCAACATTCACTATGGGGTCAATAAGATAACAATGTACATTCCTTGAATGACATAGGGGAATAACATAAGATGGTTAAGTCCACTCGATTGGGAGATTTTCTATATCAATGGTTAAACTAAAACAATAGTTGATCTGATTACAATAAAAATTAACTTGTAGATGTTCAGATCTATTCTAAGCCCATAAAAATCCTCTAATCAATATTTCAATTCACTTCCTCAACTTACTTTCACTCGGTAATAGTTCTTTGACGCTTAGTTCTATTCTGCAATTTGGTTCTCCTTCAACCAGTATGATCAAGCATGCATGAAACTATATTCACATGAAATCTCTATAGTGTTCCTTCTTCCCGCATAGTTTCATAAAGAAACTCATATCTCTTATATAGACAGATAAACTATTTTCATATCAACCATTAGATTTTTCCATTTATCCTTCTTCTTTGATTTTGCCTCTTAAACCTTCCTCGGTAGTTATGTTAATAGCACATTTCAATTCCATCCTTTATATCTTCTTCAAATTTTGTCAGCCTTGGATCTCATAACAAACTTTATCCTCAATCTTGAAATCATAACAATTTCCATCTCATCAAATTCTGTCGGCTGAACTAAGCATTTAATACTTTCATCCAAATTCAGTTAACAAAGAAATGCATTGGCGAACACAAGCTCAGTTAATACTATCTCTCAGTATATACTACACCATCTCAGTGTATACTAAAGTGCTTTATTTACTGACCACATTGCCTTGTACAATTTTTCTTCCTTCTACATAATAGCTTAATGCAACATAATCAAGTCAACAATATGAGATCATATACTCATCAATAAGTTACCCAAAGTATTCCTTATCCTCATCTATCATATCCATCTCTCTCCATGTAGATATCTCAATTCTTCATCTTTTCTCTCCCTTTTAAATATGTTTAGATGTTTGTAACTAACATGATAAGTACTATCAAAACTAGTTGACATCAATGACAACATAATGACTGCTTTAATTATATTACATATCATTTCAGTAACTCAGTGATCTCTAATCACTGATCTTCAAGTCATTCAGGTATTCAATCAGTTGTAGTTCATCAATCTCTCCCTTTGGCATTGATGACATCACAAGCAAAATGAAATATGCCATGCACATACCAAACATTTATTCTACAACTTTGTAAGTAAATTCTATAGCTCGGTAAGCTCTCCCTAGCTTGATTTTAATATGATTAATAACTACGTTACATAACAACATTACAAGTGTAGACTCTCCTTTGTGGATTTGATCTTTTCAGCTCTCAGATTCCTTCTTTTCTCATCAAAAAATCTTCAAATATCTCCCTGACTTTCTCAGATTATCTGTCCCTTAGATAGATATTTCATTGATCTCTCTATTTATCTCTCTACTGTTGATCTCTCCACTATTTATCTCTCCATTTGACAACAATGCCAAAGAAAAACATAAAACATACAACTCTACAATAGCCAAGTAACTCTCTATTGTTCAGTGTAGACAATGTATCTCTGTATACTGATATGCAAATCTTTGTTCTAGCTCCTCAAATCTTTCACAACCTTAGACATAATACAAAGTGTGAGATATGTTGCATCAACATGAATGATCTTCTAATAAGAATAGGCTAATTGAACCTCCAAATCACATTAGTGACCGGGAGATAGGGGACGAACCCCAACTATAGTCCTCAAGTATTCAAAAGTGTCCTTCAATAAAGGCTTGGTAATAATATCAGCAAGTTGCTCCTTTGATGTAATATATTCAAGTCTTACTTTCTTCTCTTGTACTTGTTCTCTTAAGTAGTGATACTTAATTAAAAAATGATTTTTCTTCGAATGCGATTCTTAGAAATATTTATTGCACTAGTGTTGTCACAATATATAATCATCGGCTTAGTGACTACCTCATTTATCCCTTCCAAAACTTGTTTGATATAAGCAATGTTTGAACAATTTGTAGCAATAGCAACATATTCTATTTCAACAGTAGACTAAGAAATACAAGGTTGTTTCTTACTTTTCCAAGTTACAAGTTTATCACCAAAGAAAAATTCTCCTCTGGTTGTGCTCTTTCTATCATCTATATTTCCAGCCCAATCTGCATCATTGTAAACTCTTAGTTCAAATTTTCCCTCCTTGGGATACCATAAACCATAATCCTCTATTTTCTTCAGGTATCTCAAGATTCTTTTTACTGCAACCATATGTGAATCCTTTGGATTGGTAGAAAATCTAGCCACAATCCCTACTGCATGTGCAATATCAGGCCTACTATGTACTACATACATCAGTTTACCAATCATGGATCGGTACAATGTCTAATTTATCACTGTAGATTCATCATCTTTTGTTAATTTGCAGCCTGTGATCATCGATGTTCCTACTAGTTTCGCATCTTCCATGCCAAATGTTCTCAATACTTTCTTTATGTAATTTGATTGTGTGATGAAAATTCCATCATTTTGCTGAATAACCTGCAATCCTAGAAAGAATTTAATCTCTCCAAACATAGACATTTCAAATTCTTTTTTCATCTCATCAGCAAATTATTTACAAATATGATCTTGTCCTCCAAAGATTATATCATCCACAAATATTTCAGTAATCAAAATAGTATCATCAGATCCTCCTTTCATGTACAAATTGTTATTTTCACTAGTTCTTACAAAACCAATACTTAAAAGATAAGTATGTAACCTTTCATACCATGCTCTTGGTGCCTTCTTTAATCCATATAAATCCTTGTACAGTCTACATACCATGTCTTTCTGATTCAGATCAACAAACCCTTCTGGTTGTTCTATGTAGACCTCCTCTTCTAGTATTCCATGTAGAAAAGCTGACTTAACATCCATTTGATAGACTTTAAATTTCTTATGTGTAGCATATGCAAGTAACATGCAAACTCCTTCTAGTCTAGCAATAGGTGAAAAAGTTTCACCATAATCAATACCTTCTTCTTGTGCATATCCCTTGCAAACAAGTCTAGCTTTGTTCCTTGTAACTTCTCCATTCTCATTCAGCTTATTTTTGAAAATCCATTTAGTATCGATAACATTTTTATCTTTTGGTCTAGGTGTATCATCTTAAAATGGAAGCAATTCCATGTTAAGAGCATTTAGCCCTTCGAGTAAGTATTTTAAGGCCATGATTGGTGCCTTGATGGGACCTTTGCATGTATTTGGCTTTCTCCCCACTTTCCTCTTCTTCTCTGCACTTGATTTCTTCATTCTAGGTGAAATTAGGGTTAAGGTCTTAGGGACTTTTCTTGATTTTTCCTCTTTCATGGCTCCATTTTATAGGTAGGGTTCAGACATAGGACCTCCTAGTCCTTCATCATATCATTCTATGGATTTTCTATCTATTCTTGGCACTGGGTCCTATTCAGACAACAATTTTGAAGTTTCTAGCACCCCCGGAACCCCTGTTGTAGAATCTGGCCAAGTTAGGGTTTGAGGTCAATGTTGACCTCGACCTTGACTAGGTCAGGGTCAACCTAGACCCTGACCAGGTTAGGGTCAACCTCGACCTTGACCTCTTCCCACTGAGATTTCAAATTTTCATCTGTTGGCAGTTTGGCTTTCGGGAAAATTATTTCTCCGCCTCCGGGTCGGCTGTTGCGGGCTCTGAAATGGTAAATCCTTTAATTGTATTTAATCAAGGTATATTTTCTAAAGGGTAGGACCTAATTGGGATTTAATTATCCAAGGTGGCCCTTCTAGAGGAATGTATCCTAGATCACTATAAAAGGAGGCCTTCCTCTCTCATTTACACATCAAGTTTTCTCAATCAAGTTTTCACATCTTTCAATCAAGTGTTCATGCTCAAGTTCTCTCAAGCTCTCAAGGTGTTCAAGCAAGCATTCATTCAAGCATCCAAGTCTTCTTCTTCATCCAAGTTCTCCATTGAAGATCAAGGATTCAAGCATTCAAGCTATTGAAGGGATTTGGTTCAAGCATTCAAGATCCATCATTCAAACCCTAGATCTAGCCACCATGGTGGTGTGATCTTCCTTGAAGATCCCTTGTTCATCTTCAAGATTCATTTCATTCTTCCCTTAAGGTGGACTTCAAGAATACAATCATGGAGGTTTGATGATGTTATGTTCAAGCTTTCATACCTACATACTTGATTACATTCCAAATACATTAGCATATCTATTGAATTGCATAGCTTCATTGTTAGATTCATTTCTACTACTTGCTAGCATTCTCCTATTTCAATTTCAATATTAAGGTTGATTCCAAACTGGGGTTTGACCAAGGCAAACCCCCCTAAACAAACAAAACACCATTTTTCTTGTAGGTACAGGTGTGGGATCTTAGATTTGAGAGCGAATTTGGATACCCTTTTCAGAAATCTTTCAGGATCTGTGAACAGAATCGGAATCGGACTTCAAATAAATAATGTGGTCTTTGACCTTTTAAAAGGTCAAAGTTGACCTGTGTGAATTTGGAGAAATTTTTTTTGGGTTTTGTCTGCCTCGACATTTCCAGTCCAAAACAAGTGACGAAATCTTTAGAAAGTTCATACAGACACTAGAATTCAACACTTTCCAAATCTGCCCTAATTCAAGGTTAGTACATGCACTTCAATTATTCCAATATCAAACATAATACATTCTACCTAGGGGGGAAACATTAGATTTGTTCTTTCTTCCATATTTTCCATCAAATTGATCCGATTCTGCATTAGCCTCTTAGGTTGATCAAATTGAATCTCCTTGGTGGGAATTTGGGTTTGAGAATAGATCCTTTTTTCCCCCTAAACATTTTAAATAAGGTTGAATCCATTTTAACCATATATATTTTGGTGAATCCGACATACCTAATCTCTTTCTTTTGTTGAATTAGATGCCTTATTGTCTTTACATCTTTTCTTGCATTTTACAAATTTAAAAATACAAAAAAACCTATATATTTGATAAAATACAAAAAAATATATTTCTTGCATTTTCATTTGTCATGGAGATTGTTAAGATGTTTTGGTGCATAATCATGTTTGTTATTACTTTTCTTCTAGCGTCTCTTTATAATGCATATGATGTTTATGAAGGTATTATTCATTTCATCACATTGATGACCCTTCACTTTTCCCTTGCTTATGCTTTTGTGAAGTTGACTGATACTAGCCTACCTACATTTAAGATTTTTCTTAGACATTTATGTGGTAGTCTTATTCACCTTTTGGATTATGTGAAGACATGGGTAGATGATAAACCATCTCCTAATTTTCCTAATCCTATCCATCCTATTCCTAATAATTCTAATCACATCCCTCATTCTTCATCCTCTGATACTTATGATAGAATTCAAACTATCACTCAGGATGTAGATGTGCACGATTTCTTTGATTTACCTTCTCCTCTAAATCATGATGATCTTAAAGGAAAGGGTAAAGAAAATCCTTCACAACCTATTATCCCACCTTATATGACCTTCACTCATGAACATGATAAACAATCACCTCCTCTAGAAGCTTTGCATAACATGTACACTACTGGATATGATATGGTGACTAAACAAGGTTATAAGGGTTTAGGGTTAGGAGTTAATGAGCATGGAATTAAGTTTCCCATTAACATACCTCCTAAAATGGATATGAGTGGTGTTGGAACTTCCAAATCCCAAGTTAAGATAAGTGGTGTTGATCTTCATCCCCCCCTTAACAATCATTTCTCTGCACCTCTAATGGATAATCCTAACACTCGTCAAGAAATTGCTAAAATAGTATATGTGGAGCTAACGAATTCTAAAAAGGAAAGATTTAGACATATGCCTATTGATTCTTTGTACAAATTTAAATGTCCTTTCCACTATCGTAATACTCATTTGCTTGCCGATTGTAACTACTTCAAATTATATGTTAGGGATAGGGCTGCACGAGGAATTATACCTTTTTCTCGCGCAGTCTTACAACTTCTTCATAATTTTGATATAGGGGATTACCCTTCATTAGAGATAGAGTAAATGTTCTTATCCTCTTGTCTCATGACTAGGGGGCAAGAGGCATAATTTTATCCAGTCTTTTAGGATCCATTAGGTCTTTTCATTAAGATTTAATTGGTATTCTTTATGTGTCCTTCCATAATATTGCATGATGTTTTTATCCATTCCTAGGAATTATATTTTCTTCTTAGGAAATCTTTTTTAGGACATGTGTTTTGTAAAAATATCCCTTGTCTTTCATCCCTGGGGGGCAAGGTTCTTACTTCTTTCTCTTTGTCTAGGGGAACTGCTTTCCTTAGCTTAGTAGTATTTGCTTATATCACCATATTATTTCATTATAGTGATAGAGATATTGGTTATGGATAACCTTCTTATATGAGAAATTGTTGTCCTAGGTCAATACTTCTTCTCTATGTTGCACATTATGTCTGATATAATCTTTTACTCTTGCTTCATATTAGAGTTGTTTTCTCTCATTCTGAATATTCCTCTTGCTCTTCTTCACGGATGGCATGATGATTGAATCTTTGTTCCCACCTTTTGGAAGATGATATTTTATCTAGAACGCTCCTCTTTGGTGGGGGTCTTGGTGATAAGATCTCTTTCATTGAGGATCCTTTTCCATAAGTGACATATCCTTTTCATGATTATCTATACTCTTGGATGAAAGGGTCAATATCTCTCGCTAAGAATACAGTATACATTGTTGTAAATAGGATATCTCTTTGCTTTGTGAAGTAGGTATCCTCTTCCATCTTTGTTCCTACACTTGGGTGGCAAGGATGCCTTCTCCTTCTCTTCTATTTTCACACATGAAGTAATAAATACAGATTGTGATTTTGATAGAAGTGCTTTAGCCTCAGGGGCTTGGTATGATTTTCTATCTTAGTCAAATCTATGCATTGTTATTTCATGCACATATTCGTGCTATGGTTTTGATCAAAAGGCTCTGATCTTAGAATTATCAGCATGCAGTAATAAATATGGATTGTGAGTTTGATAGAAGTAATTTAGCCTCAGGGGCTTGGTATGATTTTGTATCTTAGTCAAATCTATGCATTGTTATTTCATACTTGTTCATGCTAGGGTTTTGGTCTTGAGATTTTGATCTTAGCATTGCCAGCTTTTCACACATGGAGTAGCACATACAGATTGTGAATTTGATAGAAGTACTTTAGCCTCAGGGGCTTGGTATGATTTTCTATCTTTTTCAAATCTATGCATTGTTATTTCATGCATATCCTTATGGGATTCTCTTCTATTTTTTCTTCTATGGATTCATCTATTTCCTTGGCTAAGTAGTATTTATCTACCATGTGATATCCAATCATACATGAAAATTATGGTTTCCATTAAGGACCTATGTCCTTAATAGGAACATTATTCATTGTTTGACATTGGGTTTACATGGTTGATACATCTCTCACCTTGGAAACTGAATAGTGTGCTATCCCTCATCAAGGATTATTTTCTTTTCACTTCTTGTATGATATCTCTTTACATTCATCCCTTCCATGGCCTCATAGGAACTATAATCTTCTTGGCTTGGACTGGGTGTTGTTTGAGGATATTGTCTTGATGATGGAGAAGGCTTTATCCTTGTTCTTTCTTTTCCTTAACATGACAAAATTGAATATTTTTGTCATCTTAAGGAGGGGGGCACACACAGGGTCTCCCTTGTACTATATTTTATATATATATATTTTATATGCTAAATCTTCTGAAGGCAACAAATCCTAAGGAAATATGCATTTTTCAAGACATACAAACATACACACATACATGCTAAATCTTCCGAAGGTAATGTACAGAAGCTGCTTCCTAAGGAGATACACATTTTATATTCATAGTGATACAAGAAGGTGGATCTATGAGTATTTTACACTTAAAAGCACAGTACAAGCATAGTTTATGGGTGAACCGATTGGGCTCTCCCTCCAAGGTGATTCATGGTAAGGTTGGCATCTTACCGAGTGAGGTAATCACTTTCTCCTTTTTCATGCATGGAGTAACAAATACAGATTGTGATTTTGATAGAAGTACTTTAGCCTCAAGGGCTTGGTATGATTTTCTATCCTATTCAAATCTATGCATTGTTATTTCATACATGTTCTCTTTTCGCTTTCATGCTAGTAGGACTGGATCATGAAGCTATGTTGTCTATAGTGTTGCTCTTGTCTTTCTTATGTAATCATTTATGCTCTTATGATAGCTTTCCAAATATGATATTGGTATGAGAAATATTTCTTAGCAAGGTTTCTTATGCTAATTGATTTGGGTTGTTTAGTACTAACCCTTGTTCTTTTTGTACACTCTCATGTATGTATGTTGAGTTAGAATCCTTGGTCTAGGGGCTAGTGTTCCTAACTAAGTGTATTTTATCTCATTTTGAATCCACTGGGATCTCTTCTCTCTTCTACTTTACCAAGAGTTTGCATCGAGTCCATACTCTTGCTAAAGTGGGGGCTTATTGTATCGTCTTAAAATGGAAGCACTTCCATGTTAAGAGTGTTTAGCCCTCTAAGTAAGTAGTTTAAGGCCATGATTGGCACCTTGATGGGACCTTTGTATGTATTTGGATTTCTCCCCACTTTCCACTTCTTCTCTGTACTTGATTTCTTCATTCTAGGTGAAATTAGGGTTAAGGTCTTAGGGACTTTTCCTAAATTTTCCTCTTTCATGGCTCCATTTTCTAGGTAGGGTATAGACATAGGACCTCCTATTCCTTCATCATATCATTCCATGGATTTTCTATCTATTCTTGGCACTGGGTCCTATTCAGACAATAATTTTCAAGTTTCTAGCACCCTCGAAACCCCTGTTGCAGAATTTGGCCAAGTTAGGGTCTGAGGTCAATGTTGACCTTGACCTTGACTAGGTCAGGGTCAACCTTAACCCTAACTAGGTTAGGGTTAACCTCAACCTTGACCTCTTCCTACCAGGATTTCAAATTTTCATCTGTTGGTAGTTTGGCTTTTGGGAAAATTATTTCTCCACCTCTGGGTCGGCTGTTTTGGGCTCCGAAATGGTAAATCCTTTAATTGTATTTAATCAAGGTATATTTTCTAAAGGGTAGGACCTAATTGGGATTTAATTATCCAAGGTGGCCCTTCTAGAGGAATGTATCCTAGATCACTATAAAAGGAGGCCTTCCTCTCTCATTTACACATCAAGTTTTCTCAATCAAGTTTTCACATCTTTCAATCAAGTGTTCATGCTCAAGTTCTCTCAAGCTCTCAAGGTGTTCAAGAAAGCATTCATTCAAGCATCCAAGTCTTCTTCTTCATCCAAGTTCTCCATTTAAGATCAAGGATTCAACCATTCAAGCTATTGAAGGGATTTGGTTCAAGCATTCAAGATCT
Organism: Chamaecyparis obtusa; assembly: GCA_027943335.1. NCBI lineage: Eukaryota > Viridiplantae > Streptophyta > Pinopsida > Cupressales > Cupressaceae > Chamaecyparis > Chamaecyparis obtusa. The sequence continues at coordinate 641,801 of BSBK01006357.1, read as the reverse complement.
ATCATTCAAACCCTAGATCTAGCCACCATGGTGGTGTGATCTTCCTTCAAGATCCCTTGTTCATCTTCAAGATTCATTTCATTCTTCCCTTAAGGTGGACTTCAAGCATACAATCATGGAGGTTTGATGATGTTATGTTCAAGCTTTCATATCTACATACTTGATTACATACCAAATACATTAGCATATCTATTGAATTGCATAGCTTCATTGTTAGATTCATTTCTACTACTTGCTAGCATTCTCCTATTTCAATTTCAATATTAAGGTTGATTCCAAACTGGGGTTTGACCAAGGCAAACCCCCCCAAACAAAAAAAACACCATTTTTCTTGTAGGTACAGGTGTGGGATCTCAGATCTAAGAGTGAATTTGGATACCCTTTTCAACAATCTTTTAGGATCTGCGAATAGAATCAGAATCAGACTTCAAATAAATAATGTGGTCTTTGACCTTTTAAAAGGTCAAAGTTGACCTGTGTGAATTTGGAGAAAATATTTTTGGGTTTTTTCTGCCTTGACATTTCCAGTCCAGAATAGGTGATAGAATCTTCAGAAAGTTCATACAGACGCCAGAATTCAGCACTTTCCAGATCTTCTCTAATTCAAGGTTAGTACATGCACTTCAATTATTTCAATATCAAACATAATACATTCTACCCAGGGGGGAAACATTAGATTTGTTCTTTCTTCCATATTTTCCATCAAATTGATCTGATTCTACATTAGCCTCTTAGGTTGATCGAATTGAATCTCCTTGGTGGGAATTTGGGTTTGAGAATAGATCCTTTTTTCCCCCTAAACATTTTAAATACAGTTGAATCCATTTTAACCTTATATACTAGGTACTAAATTCCATGTCTTATTTTTCTCAATTTGTTCTATCTATTCATTCATAGCATTAATTTATTCATCATTCTCAAGTGCAATCTTAACATTCTTTGGTTTAAACTCACAAACTAAGCATACATTTTATCTTAACTTACTTCTTGTCAGCATCTCAGCTTTGCTTGTCTGCAATGATTTGGTTCTCAGGATGATGTCTTCTGACAAATCTTGCTAACACTTGATCTCTTCTTTGTTCTTCATTCTGTTCAGGTTCATTTCCTTGCTCGACAGATTCTTCCTGATCCTTAGTTTCCCTTTGTTGTTCCTCGGTGTTATTTTCCTGATGCTCGGTCGACTCAGCCTGTGACTTCAGTAGGTACTCTAGATGTTCAACATAAAAAAATCTATAATAGTCTTCTAGCTCATTAGTGCTCTCTTCATCACTTTTATCAACAAATTCATCAACTCTGACATTAGCACTTTCAATCATCTTATTAGTAACTTTATTCAGACACTTGTAAGCTTTACTTTTAGTAGAATATCCAAGAAATATTCCCTCATCCCCTTTAGAGTCAAATTTCCCATTCCTATCATCTTTCAGAATAAAACATTTTCTACCAAAAATTATGAAGTAACTTACACTCGGTGTGTAACCAAAACATAACTCATAGGGTGTCTTGTTTATGTCTTTCTTTAATTGTACTTGGTTCAGGACATATACAGCTATGCTGACTGCTTCTCTCCAATACATATGTGCAACATTTTTCTCTATCATTAGTGTTCTTGCACAATCAACAATGGATATGTTTCTCCTTTTAGCAATCCCATTCTGCTGCGGTGTTCTAGGTGTAAAAACCTATCTTTTTATGCCATGCTCATTACAATAATTAGTGAATTCATTAGAAATAAACTCACCACCTCTATCAGACCTCAAGCATTTCAGTTATTTTTTGGTTTATTTTTCTACTTTAGCTTTGTACCATTTAAACATCTTAAATGCCACAGATTTCTCTTTTAAAAACATAACAGTCATCAATCTAGTATAATTATCAACAAACAGAATAAAGCAGCTATCTCCATAGTAGCTCTGAGTTCTCATGGGACCACATAGGTCGGTGTGAACTAACTCCAAGATTCTTTTTGTTGAATAGTCTTTACTTTTGAAACTAGATTTTGTCATCTTCCCTTTCTCACATTGATGACACATAACATGATCCGGTTTAGTTAGGCTAGGCAGTCTAACTTTTTTCTTTCTACTGATCTTAATCATGTTATCAAAATTTACATGACATAAAATTTTATGCCATAACCTTGCATACTCATTTTTCACCAGTAAACAAGAAGTCTCAGCATTGTCAAGATAAAATAAGTTACTTTTTGATTGTCCTCCTATTTCGACAAGCTTTCCACTCTCATCATATATCTTCACCTTCTTGCTTTCAAATGCCACATGGTGTCCTGAGTTGTTAAGATGTGCTACACTTAGCAAATTATAATTTAGTCCTTTTACCCAATAAGCATTATCACATCTGATTTTATCATTTATCAATAAAGATCCTTTTCCTTTAACCATGCAAGGTGTATCATTACCCATTTTTACTAAACCTCCATTATATTGCTCAAGATGATCAAACTTATCCTCATCACCAGTCATTTGATGTGTACAACTGCTATCTATGATCCAAGTATCATATTTACTAACTTTAGAAATGAGTGTTGTTTCAACATACCTTTCCTCTTCCTCAAAATCATCTTTCATCGCGAAAAATACTACCTCAACATCATCATCGGTGTCAGTGTCTGTATCATTCTCCTCAGCAAAGTAACATACCTTTTTACCTTTATCTCTATGATCTCAGTTATCTTTGTTGTATTGTCGGTTATCTTTGTTATTCCTTCTGCCATAGCTTCCACCTTTGGATATGTCTCTGTTATTCTCATCTTCTTTCCTGTTCGGGCATCTAGAAGCAATATGACCAACTTCTTTGCAATTAAAACATGCTAAAGGTAATTTACCCTTATATCTACCTTTACCTTGAGGCAGTCTTCAGGCCATTAGTGATTCTAGCTCATCAAACTCATCATCGGTATTGCTATCACTTTTATTCCTTATATTGTGCTTACTACTAGATTTACCAATCTTAAGAGAAGACATAAAAGAAGACTCAACAGTTGGTACAACATTGTTATCATAATTGTTTATCTCAAAAGTGGTTAACTTTCCAATCAGACTATCAAGAGTAAGTGTGCTATTAGGTGCAGACCTCATTTCATGAATTGTAGATATTCTGATTGCATAGACAAGCAAAAGTGTTCTGAAGATTTTACTTACCACAATATCCTCATCAATGGTACCACCAGCTCCACGAATAGCATTGACAACCTCTTTAATTTTGTTTGAGTATTGTACTATGTTTTCTCCTTCCTTATTTTCATATCATCAAATTTGCCTCTCAAGCTTTCAGCTCTGGCTCTGATCACATTTGCATCACCACCATGTACTAGGGAAAGTTTCTCCCACATTTCCTTTTAAGTAATGCAGTCCTTGATGTCTTGAAATTCAACATTAGTAAGAGTAGCCACTATCTCTATCATAGTGTTGTTTTGTTCATGTCGGTCTCTTAACTAATCAAGATTCAAAGGACTAGGTGGTTGTAAGTAGCCATTCTCCAGTAAAGGTATAGCAGATTCTCCAAATCTAGATAGATGAAGTTTCATCCAACTTTTCCATGTACTAAAGTTGTCCTTGTTCAGCTTTGGCAGTTCCCTCTTATACATCTTGTAAACTTTTTGCTGAAGTCCTTAAAACTCTATTCCAAGAAACCAGCTCTCTGATACCGATTGTTAGAATAACTAAGAGGGGGTTGAATCAGTTAGATCAGTTATCCTATACTCCCAATTACAAAGATGTAACACTTAAAACAATTCTAATAAATTATGTAGCTCAGTAACATAAACTATTAAACTATTTGTGCCTATTACCGATTACCAGTTAATTAACTCACTGTGATTACCGACCAAATCAAATATGCAGCGTGTAAAGTATGACAATAAAACAATCATCATAGAAACACATAACACAATGATTTAACGTGGAAACCCTGCTAAGGAAAAAACCACCTGGGACCAATAACCCAAAATATTTTTCACTCTTCTGAAGTGAGCTCGATGAAGATCCAACCCTGTTAAAGGTTACAAACACACTATTATGTGTGACCTTGTTAGAGGATTTAAGACTAATAGTTAACTTTCGACCAAAATTCACTATGGGGTCAATAAGATAATAATGTACATTCCTTGAATGACATAGGGGCATAACATAAGACGGTTAAGTCCACTCAGTTAGGAGATTTTATGTATCAATAGTTAAACTAAAATAGTAGTTGATCTAATTACAATACAGCTTAACTTGCAGATGTTTAGATCTATTCTAAGCACATACAAATCCTCTGATCAATATTTCAATTCACTTCCTCAACTTACTTTCACTTGGTAATAGCTCTTTGATGCTCAATTTTGTTCTGTAGTTCGATTCTCCTTCAACCAATCTGATCAGGCATGCATGAAATTGTATTCACGTGAAATCTCTATAGTGTTCCTTCTTCCGACATAGTTTCATAAAGGAACTCATATCTCTTATATAGACATATAAACTATTTTCATATCAACCATCATATTTTTTTGCTTATCCTTCTTTGTTGATTTTTCCTCTTAAACCTTCCTCGACTATTGTGTTAATAACATGTTTCAATTTCATCCTTTAGATCTTCTTCAAATTTTGTCAGCCTTGGATCTCATAAAAAACTTTATCCTCAATCTCGAAATCATAACAATTTCCATCTCATCAAATTCTGTCAGCTGAACTAAGCATTTAATACTTTCATCCAAACTCGGTTAACAAAGAAATGCATCGGCAAAAACAAGCTCAGTTAATACTGTCTCTCGGTATACACTACACTGGCTCGGTGTATACTGAAGTGCTTCATTTACCGACCACATTGCCTTGTACAATTTTGCTTCCTTCTACATAATAGATTAATGCAACATAATCAAGTCAACAATATGAGATCATAGAATCATCAATAAGTTACCCAAAGTATTCAATATCCTCATTTCTCATATCCATCTCTCTCCATGTAGATGTATTAGTTCTTCATCTTTTCTCTCCTTTTTAAAGATGTTTAGATGTTTGTGTATCATCTTAAAATGGAAGAACTTCCATGTTAAGAGTGTTTAGCTCTCTGAGTAAGTGGTTTGGGGTCATGTTAGGCACCTTGATTGGGTCTTTGCATGTATTTGGCTTTCTCCCCACTTTCCACTTCTTCTCCACACTTGATTTCTTCATTCTAGGTGAAATTAGGGTTAAGGTCTTAAGGAATTTCTTGATTTTCCCTCTTCCATGGCTCCATTTTCTAGGTAGGATTAAAAAATGAGACCTCCTAGTCCTTCATCATATCATTTCAAGGATTTTCTATCTGTTCCTGACACTGGGTCCTAATCTGACATCAATTTCTAAGTTTTTAGCACCCCTGGAACTCCTGTTGCAGAACTTGACAAAAGTTAGGGTTTGAGGTCAAAGTTGACCTCGACCCTAACTAGGTCAGGGTCAACCTCGACCTTGACCTCTTCCTGCTAGAATTTTAAAGTTTCATTTCCCACTAATTTGGTTTTTGGGAAAGTTATTTTCCGCTTCCGAGTCGGCTGTTTCAGGCTTTGAAATGGTAAATCCTTTAATGGTATTTAATCGAGGTATATTTTCTAAAGGTGAGGACCTAATTGAGATTTAATTCTTCAAGGTAGCCCATCTAGAGGAGTGTGACCTAGATCACTATAAAAGGAGGTCTTCCTCTCTCATTTTCATCATCTCTATCAATCAAGCTTTCACATCTCATATCAAGCAATCAAGCTCTCAAGTTTACATCAAGTGTTCAAGTGCAAGCAAGTCTTCAAGCATTCAAGTGTTCAAGCATTCATTCATCAAGGAGTTCCATTGTTAGCTATTGAAGGATTCAATCTCCTTGGAGCACCCTTGAAGATCCATCCTTCTCCATTCATTCAAACCTTCTCATATGTAAAGATAAAATCAAGATTGGTGTTGAAGATCAAAATACCATTGATTGGAGACATCCTACATTCATTGAAGCATTCTTATTTGTGGATTTGAGGATTCAAATCCTCTACAAGGATTGCAACATAAGTGAGGTGATTTGTTTCAATTACTCTGTTTATGCACAATACAATTTCAATTCAATTTCAAGGTTAATTCCTAAACTGCGGTTTGACCAAGGCAAACCCCCCATACAACCAAAAACCCCCATTTTCTTGCAGGTACAGGTGTGAAATCTTATCTCTAAGAGTGAATTCAGATACCCTTTTCAGAAATCTTTCAGGATATGCGAACAGAATTAGAATTGGACTTCAAATAAATAATGTGGTCTTTGACCTTTTAAAAGGTCAAAGTCGACCTGTGTGAATTTGGAGAAAAGATTTATGGGTTTTGTCCGCCTCGGTATTTCCAGTCCAGAACAGGTGATGGAATCTTTAGAAAGTTCATACATAAGCCAAAATTCACCATTTTCCAAATCTGCCCTAATTCAAGGTTAGTATTTGCACTTCAATTATTTCAGATTTCAAGCTTAATCCAACTATAAGGAAATATAGGGTTTCTCTCTCTTTCATATTCTTCATAGATTGATTCGATTGTGTATTAACCTCTTGGTTGATCAAATTGGATCTCTCCTTTGGGAATTTGGATTTTGGAGTGAATCTTACATTTTCCCCACACACTTACACAAATAGTGGTAATTCCAAATTATAACTATTCATTCTGGTGAGCCCGACTAGCTTACTCTCTTTCTTTTTGGTGTTAGATTTCCTTTTATCTTGTTAGTATTAGATTTGTCCTTTGTGATTGATCTTGTATGCTAATTAGATTTCATATTCATGCTTTATGTGTTCTTAGTTTAGTTCATTTGCATTATATTGGTTTATGAGCTTTACTACCACTAGTCCTACTTATAACATTCCGGTTAGAAGAAGTCGTAGACTCATGGGTGCCTTTGAGCCTGAATCTTCTCCTTTCCTTAGGATCCCCAATGATAACTTGATTCTTTATGATTCTAATCCTACTATGGAGTAGAACTCTTCTCACTCATCTCATGATGAGGATGATACTTTAAGGGCTCCTCCTAAACAAGTCCAAAAACTTTCCACTGAACTTGATAAAATGGGTAATTAGCTTCTTCAAGAAATCCATGGTCAAGATTCCATTCAAGCTATAGAGGCTCTTAAGAAAGTTCTCCATGATAGTGATCAAGGTGTTAACCTCTTGCGTGGTATTACTCATCTTGTGCATTCCGATGTTAAACCTTTAACTCAAGAGGCTCAAGATTTAGGTTTCACTACTCCTATCACTAGTGTTGAACCTCCTTCTAATCCTTTACCTAGTATTCCTATCTATACTCCTCCTTTGGTCATTGTGACGATTCCCTCTATCCCTATGAGTGTTCCTCCCATGTCTCTTCCTACATCACAACCTTCATATTATCGTGTTCCTTTCACTTATTCCACTCCACTTCCAACTGTAGTTCCTAGTGTTCCTCTAGTTGTGTCTTCTATTCCTGCAACTTCTCACACTTTCCCTAGTGATTCTAATGTTGCTACTCCTCCTATTTCCTCTACTGATTCCACCATCATCAGTTTGGCTCAAACTATATCATCCTTACAACAACAACTTGCTTCCTTAACTCAAAACAAGTTTAGTATTCCTACATGTGACATGAGAAGTCCTTTGTCTAGGGATATTATCTGAACTCCTATTCCTCAGAAAATTGATATGCCCCATCTTGAGAATTATAATGGAAAGGGAGATCCTGTTCATCATCTTAAAACATTCCAAATCCTTTGTAGTGATTATGCTCATGACCATAGGATTTTAGCCAAACTGTTTGCTCGAACCTTTCGTGACAAGGCTTTACAATGGTATTGTTCCTTGTCTCCTTATTCAATCGATTCCTTTCCACAACTTGCTAATGCCTTTATTCAAAAATTTCAAAATAATATTGGCCCACAAGTGTCTTTGATTTATTTAATGCATTGTAAACAAGGTGCTAAAGAAAAATTGACTGAATTTATTGGTAGATTTAAGCATTTGTATGCTCAGATTTCCTATCCTATTCTTGATATTGATATTCAATGTATGTTTATTTCAAATTTGCAAAAGGATATTAGAGATAAGATTCTGCTTACTGAATTTACCTCTTTTCAACAACTTTGTGCAGTGCTTCATCATTATCAATTACAAGTGAGTCAGTTTGAGAGCAACACTCCAATGGCTCCTGTTCCAGTTGATAAGAGTGATGCTACTCCTAATCCAAACAAGTTTCAAAAATTCAATAATTATGTCAACATAAACAAACAAGTGAATGCAGTTGCTAATCAGGTTGTTGTTGCATCTCATAATGCCACTTCTACATCCATTTCTTTTTGATGAAATTGTACGTTTACTCCTCTTTCTGAAACTTTACATGCTATTATGAATAGGTTGTTAGTTGCTAATATGATTACTTTACCTCCTATTCGACCTCTTTTACCTACTACGATTGCATCTAAATCTTTTGATCACAATGCTTTTTGTCAATATCATCATCAGAATCATCATGATACTGAGAGATGTTATTCTTTAAAACATAAGGTCCAAGATCTCATTGATGCTAAAGCCTTATCTATGGATAATCTAGATAATAGTGGGAATCAATCTGTCTCTCCTCCTAATCAGAACCTTCAAATCTATATGAATCCTTTACCTACGCATGATACTAATACTATTGCTCAACCATCTGCTATGGAAATTGTATATGAGTCCAAGATGGATGATCTTAATCATGTCATTAATCAAGTGGAGCATGTTGCTAAGCCTATATCTCCACCTCAACCTTCACTTCAAGTTCTATCTCAACCTCAAGATAAACTAAAACCTAAAGTCAAACCTCAACCTAAACCACGACAACAAATTAAGGATAAAAGACCTCAGGAACTTTTGATTACCTTTGATGACTCTGAGATTGTTAAGGCTCCTGATGGTCCCCTTTACATTGCTGCTAGGGTTTCTCAGATACCTACTTGTGGTTGTCTTGTTGATCCTACCTCCTTAGTCAATGTTATCACTGAAGAAAATCTTTTTATGAAAAGCTTACAATGTGACTTCTATGATACATCAGATGTGTGGATTCAAACTTGTAATGGTTTTCTTTATCCCTCATTTGGTTCTATTACTTTACCGGTTGAACTTTTTGGAAAACTTGTGAACACTACCTTTGTTGTGGTTCCTACTTCTGATCAATTTCAAGTTAAGCTAGGTTTGCCTTGGTTGACTGCCATGCATGTTGTTGCTTCACCTATACATAAGTGTCTTAAGTTCATTCATAATGGCGAAGTGAAGATGATCAATCATAGTCTATATCAACCTTCTAGGCCTAGAGATTGTGCTGCTCTGGATTTCTTTTGGCCTTCCTTACCTAATTCATGTCCTCCTCACCTTGATAATCTTTTTCAATCATATCAAGCTTATAAACATCGTAAGATTTTTCAATCAAGCATACCTCCTATGGATCTTAATCATGGTCTTTTACCTACACCTTCGATACCTCCTTCAACTATGGCTTCTTGTTCTATTTATCAAGTTCCTCCTACTAAATCTATCAAAGATCCTGTGATTGCTCCTCCTATGGTTGATAATCCTATTGATCTTCCCAAAGAACCCGTGAAGGATCCTGCAATTGTTCCTCCTAGTTCTCATCCTATTTCAAATAAATCAAAATGTAACCGATCTGCTAATGAATTTCATAAAAAATGTCATGCTCATGCTAATGCTAAAAGATCTTTACTTTCTGTGGATACACCTATGCATAATGTTGTTACTAATAATGATGTTCACATGCATGATTATGATGATTCTATTCATATTTTAGATCCTATTTTGATTAATTTGGATGATGAAGATACTCTTAATGATACTGATAATGTTACTGATGATTATGAGACTATTGACATTGACATTGATTTGCCGAATATGCTTTCATCTCAATTAACTCTTACACCTAGTATCGAACATAATGATTCTCAAGAGGATCCTTGTTTGGAACTGGCTATCATCCCTACTATATTGGATATAGTCCCTCTTGCGAGTTATCCACCTACCCTAAATGATATACAATGAGATGGGGAAAGTAGGCAGCACACTTGAGCGGCTTGTCCTTCATGGTAGCTTTGTTGTGTGTTTTCCTGCTATACTGTGCTTCTCCCATAATGTGTTTGCTAAATTTTGTTAGATTCTTTTATACGATCCTTGTTACTCAGTTGGTACAAGGTGATAAAGGAATTGAAATTGTTGTTCAAATTCTTCTATATGTATTTCTATTCTTCTATGCGTTGTTCAATGTTATGTTGTAACTGTGCTATTGTTTGTAAATGTTTCCTTGTGTAAACTGCTTGGATTTGAGATATGGTAGCACTAATTCTTTTTGGTCTCCATGTCATGGTCTGAAAAGATTCTTCTTCGTATATATTATGTAATCTTTCCTCCTTTGTGATTGTAGTTCTACTTGATTTGGGGAATGATGTCAATTCATTTGCAATAATATCATATATATATATATATATATATATATATATATATATATATATATATATATATATATATATATATATATAGATATATATATATATATATTATCTTATGATCATACTGACCCCATGGTAGGTAGATCCCTTTTGTGTTCTCTATATGTTTCTGTGATATTTCCCTTGATTTGTCTTCATCTGGGGGCATCTTGATGTGGAAACGTAATCAGTGGAGTTGTTTATGTTTTCGTTAAAGCCATTGCTCCTGTTAAAGTGTCAGCAATGACTTTAATGTGGGGGCATACGCTCTGCTCACTTATTACACACACGCACTTATAAAAAAAAATTCAAAACATGCTAAATCTTCTAAAGGTAACACACATAAGTTGCTAAATCCTGAGGAAGACACGCACTTTAAATTTACTTTTCAATCTTTCTTTTTGGATTAAGAACTAATCCTTAAAGTATGGATTTATATTAGGATCTCTTGATCCCTCCAGTTTCAAATACACATATATTGTGATCCCTTAAGGTCAGAAGTGTCCTTAAGACTGGATCTCTTTTATTTTTTATTTATTCTTATGGAATAGGATATTCCTAAGGATAAATCCTTGATGGGTTGACTAGAGAGTAGCCACATTCACTAGGCGGTTCAATTCCATCTTTCCATTTGCACCTGTTTCCTGTGTGGTTCACAATGGGACATAAGTTCTCATTGGGTGAGGTAATCACACTTTTTCTTTCTCTCTTTAGAGATGTCTCTCTTATCTATGATTTAAGAGTCGATGAAGACTTGAGTCTTTGTGGGCTTGAGATTTCTCTTTGTCCCTTCGATTACAATAAGATTATCTTGTTATGTTTATCTCCTTTACCAAGAGTTTGCATCGAGTCCATACTCTTGCTAAAGTGGGGGCTTAATGTATCATCTTAAAATGGAAGCACTTCCATGTTAAGAGCATTTATCCCTCTGAGTAAGTGGTTTGGGGTCATGTTAGGCACCTTGATTGGGTCTTTGCATGTATTTGGCTATCTCCCCACTTTCCACTTCTTCTCCGCACTTGATTTCTTCATTCTAGGTGAAATTAGGGTTAAGATCTTAAGGACTTTCTTAATTTTCCCTCTTCCATGGCTCCATTTTCTAGGTAGGATTCAGAAATGAGACCTCCTAGTCCTTCATCATATCATTTTGAGGATTTTCTATTTGTTCCTAACACTGGGTCCTGATCTGACATCAATTTCTAAGTTTTTGGCACCCCTGGAACTCCTGTTGCAGAACCTGACAAAAGTTAGGGTTTGAGGTCAAAGTTGACCTTGACCTTGACTAGGTTACAGTTGACCTAAACCCTAACTAGGT